>QLOH01000013.1:2400520-3600781 GCA_026901365.1 Sesbania bispinosa
TTCTGATATACAAGCAGCAGTTCAGGTATGTGCTTTACATTTTGTTTCCTATTTTCTACACACTGAAAATTATTTCATACATGTTTTAATTCTAACAATTTCCATAGAAGAAAGTTTATCATTGATTAATTGTGGTTACTGTGTCCATGAATTTGAAAGTCATACTGTTTGTTTGCGTTGTAGTTTCTTATTTCATCAATATTTTAATGTAATTATATTACTTTGAGCTCAGATTGCTGCAAAAAGCAAGTATACTGTCTCTTCAGTAATTTTTTTTCAATTAGACAAATCAACTTCATTGACCTTTTGATTGGAAACAAAATAGATCATGTAAAGATCTAATTATTTTTGTAACTAAATTGTTATTTTGTTTTAATAGAAATACCATTTAAATATATACCAAAATATTAGAGACTGTTGATAACTATGTAGTTTAGTCAAGGGAAGAACGAAAAGTGAGACAGGAGGCTCTCTAGTATTAGATTAATATGGTCCAGATGAGATACAAAAGATGAACCTACCACTCCTATTCACAGAATGATTAATTGATCAGGTCATGTACTACTACTAGTGTTAGTGTAGTACTATTAATACAAGCTCAAGGCCACTAATACAATAATACTTGTACCCCTAATTATCTAATGGAGAGTTGGAGATTAATGCATATATGAATGAAGTGTCTGTTAAATAAGCATAAATGTATTTGCTCTAGTAGTCATTGGTATGACTTTTTAATCTATGCTGCAGCTGTCTATCTCTTGTATTCCAATATTGTTCATTTTTGGCCTGTTACATTATGATTGTTAGTATTGTCTTGTCCTTCTTCTTTGTGTACTTGTCTTTCTTTTCTCAATAAAGTCTTCATTATACAATGATAAACAATTAATTACATAGTTTAGCTCATAGACTATTTTGTCCCCAGAATTTTATGATTTTCCATTTTATGTGGTTCATATGTTTCCTTCAATATTTGACTCCTGGGCATCACTTGCTTCTTTTTGGGAAGATCTGCTCTTTGCTTCATCAAAGGTACAAGGACTTCACGCCATGCCTGATTCAAGGGCTTCTCAAAGTCTTCTCTCCTGGAAAACCTGGTGATGAATCAGATGCAGACAGAAATTTGAAAGCAATGAAGAAGCGCAGCAGTCTGAAACTTCTTTTGGAACTTTTTTTTGTCGGGGTTATTGAAGATGGTGCCATTTTTATCAATATCATTAAAGATCTTACCAGTGTGGAACAGCTAAAAGATCGGGATGCTACACAAACAAGTTTGACCCTTCTTTCTAGCTTTGCTCGGCAAGGGAGAATTTTTCTAGGACTTTCTGTTACTGGGCCTGAAATTCATGAAGAGGTATTTGTTTTCTTAATTCTTTATTACTATTATCAGTGCTTTCTATTATTTATTTTTTTTCCAGACTTTCGTTTTTGTTTTCATTGACTTTCTTAATCTCTGGTCCTTTTAAATTTTCACTCCCGTCTTCATTTGTATTATATTATTTTGTATGAAGGATTGTTCTATTTGGCCAGCTGTGTTCTGTTTTTTTTTTTGCACTGACATTCTGATACAGTTTTTTAAAGGCCTTAACGTCACGGCAGATCAAAAGAAAGTTTTCCGGAAAGCATGTTATGCATTTTATGATGCTGCAGCTGAACTACTTCAGTCTGAGCATTCCGTAAGAGTTTCTGCTTTTGTAAACTCATTATTTGTTTATGTCTGTGTTCACCTTCTCTGTTCTAGTTTCTGCTTTCCAACAAATCCTATGCACCAAGAGTTTTGTTTGTCTTTGTGATTATTGATGGTTTTTATTTCTTGACAGTCTCTTCGATTAATGGAGCATGAAAATTCTAAGATTTTGAATGCAAAAGGAGAGCTCAGTGATGAAAATATTGCTTCATATGAAAAGCTTCGTAAATCTTACGACCATTTGTACCGTAATGTCTCATCGTAAGTTGTTTTGTATTGTTTTAACCATTTCATATTTACTTGTTTAATGAATCTGTTGTTGGTGTATATCGACACAATATATTCTTGCAAAGCTATGAACCCAGTTTAAGGTTCACATATATGGCTGCACATTTATATTTTTGTCCTATCACTGGCTTATTTGTATAATATATGTATAATCCATAAAGGCTTTGAGCTATAGAGACACACATCAAGAAAATTTGAGGTAAATCTGGATACAATTATCTAAATGTTACGATAGTTTTATGGGTAAGATCTCTGTTGGTTGGAAACGTAAACCCATTCATGTTCCCATTTATTGAGTTAAGACCATGTTTTGTCTGTTGTGAGCTGCACCTTCCAGCTAATATTCTAATAGGAAATAGGAATGGTATTTTAAAAGTGAGTTTAGAATTATTGATTTTGTTTGGATGCTAAAGTAGAATCACTTTTTGTAAGTGTAAATGTGAAGACTTTGTGGATCCTCCTACATCTAGAATCAATTCTACTTATTGGAAAAGCTAAAATGTTTCACTTCTCTTAAAATTAGCTCTATTCATACTGTTGAAATGTCTTTTTGTTGATGCAAACAGCCATTTGGATATATCCAAACATGCACTAAGAATCAAATCATCCTATTGCATAGATTTCTCTAATTTTTCCCTTTAATTCTTCTATCCTGCAATTATGATTGCCCTGTTACAGATTAGCAGAAGCACTTGATATGCAGCCTCCAGTAATGCCTGAGGATGGCCACACAACAAGGGTTACTAGTGGTGAGGAGGCTATTTCTTCTGCTGCTGGGAAAGATTCTTCCATTGTTGAACCCATATGGGATGATGAAGATACAAGGGCTTTCTATGAAGGTTTACCTGATCTTAGGTTTGTATTTCTAAGAAACTTCTCTATGGGTCCTCCATAAATAAATACATCCACTAGTCCTTTATAGCAGTATCCTTACCTGTTTAAAATTCTGATGTATGCATCAATGGTTTATATTTTTCTTTTGGATGTTTACCATTGTTTTATTTTAGATGGAACTTTATCCTGCTTGTTTTTCTCCAGAGCTTTTGTTCCTGCTGTGCTTTTGGGAGAAACGGAGCCAAAAATCAATGAGCAATCTATGAAGAATCAAGACCAACCAACTGTAAGGAATCATATTGCTGAAAATTTTTCAACCTATTTCAGGATCTTCTGGTTGTTAATTTTTCACACATACATACATACGTATGTCCGTACATATGTATGTATTAAAATTTTCTGTCCTAATTGGAGGAGGGTAACACCTAGATGTATGAATGCTTACCTTCAGGTCTTTCTGACTCTGCTGGGACCACCCTTTATTCATTGTATTCTTATTATATGCGACCCAGTTTAGTTTCCATTATTTTAGCTGTTTTTCTATACATCCTTTAAATACTTGATGGTAAAATTATCCATTGCACTGTTGTCAAAATCGCGATGAAGAACGCAGAATCGCACGATACCACAATTCTGCACCTCCCCTCCGTGCTGGACAGCAAGCAGAGTCGCACAATCACAGGTTTGGAACAGAATCGCGTGTCAGACCGTGAACTCGTACAATCGAACAAGCTGGGCGATCTTTCAGAGGTGGGTTTTCCGGGTCGGATTTTCGTGGCCTGGATTAGAAAGCCCAGTGAAAAATCGAGATTTACCCTATTTTTTCACTCTTTCTTGAATTGTTATACTCACGCCTCTTAGGATTCAATAGGAAATCAAAATGGTGCCTTATTTTGTCTCATACAGCCATTGTCTTCAACCTCGAACAGTCCCTGTTTTACGTCGTCTTCTTCATGTGTGAACACCCACTGTGATTCATCACAAAATCTGCATTGTTCTTCTTCTTCTTCTTCTGTGTCTTTCATCGCACAGCCCACTCTTGATTGCCCAGTGATTGGTTCTGCTATGTTCTTTTGGTCGGTTCGCTTGTCTCCTGTGCTCTGTTCTGTTCGTTGGCTTTTTTTTATTTAGAAAAGATGTTTGCATTTTTGTTGTAATAGTGCTTTTAATGCTGTGTTTTTAAAGGTTATGTTATGTTCTATGTATAGGTACAGGTATATTACATGGTTCTGCATTTTTTTAGGATCTGTAGGATACTACGATCCTACGTTTTATGATCTTGGACCCCCCTCCCGATCCTTAGTAAAATCTCAATTTTGACAACATTGATCCATTGGGCCTCTACCTAGCAGTTTAAGCCTTTAGCAGAGCTGACCCCTGGCAAGAACATTATCCATTCTATATACATAGCTTGGAATTAGAAATAGTTTTCAACTACTTTGTACGGAGTGTTGATAGATACTTTCTATCATTCATCCATGTCATAAAATGTTTAAAGTTTATTGTTTCATATTTCTTGCATCTTGTTTTCCTTGTTTTGGAGCATTTCTTATTGTCTTCATAGTTGTACTTAACTTTTTCTGTCTAACAAAATACTTTTTCTAAATTTCAACAACTACTTCTCCGTATGTTTTCATGAAAGAATAACATGTAACTTCTCATATACAACCATCTTGTTGGTTTTCTTTTTTAGCAAACTTCTGCAACTATTTACTGACTTCAACATTGATGATTATCTAGGAAATATTACCTGAATCAGACAAAGGTCAACTGATCACCCATGAAGGTGGAGAGGTCTCCACAGACTCTAGTGCTTTACCAGAGGTAGAAAGCATAGAAAGAGTGAAGGATAAAGAAGAAAAAGAAAAGTCTAAAGAACTGGACAGAGAGAAGGAAAAAGAAAAAGACAGTGAAAAGAAGGGGGAAAATGAAAAGGACAAACTCAGAACTCTTGAAGGGACAAATTTGGATGCTCTATTACAGAGGCTTCCGGGTTGTGTGAGCCGGGACCTTATAGATCAATTAACTGTGAGGATATCTTATTGGGCTCTATTACTTTTCTTCATAGATTGTTTTGTTATTTTTGTCGTCATTATTAATTATTATCTTCTTTTTGTTTTACTAATGTTAGGTAGAGTTTTGTTATCTAAATTCAAAATCAAATCGGAAAAAGCTTGTGAGGGCCCTGTTCAATGTACCAAGGACATCTCTGGAACTGCTACCATATTACTCACGCATGGTTGCCACACTCTCAACTTGTATGAAGGATGTCTCGTCCCTTCTATTGCAGATGTTGGAGGAGGAATTCAACTTCTTAATAAATAAAAAGGTTAATTTTATATAATTTTTTATTGGAATAGGATCAATTTTTCTTATGAGCTTTAAATGCAGGTAATTACTTTTGTTATCTAATTTTTGAAATGTCTTAACAGGACCAGATGAACATTGAGACAAAGATAAGGAATATCAGGTTCATTGGAGAACTTTGCAAGTTCAAAATTGCTCCTGCTGGCCTCGTCTTCAGCTGTTTGAAGGTATAATAGACTAATTAATATAGTTGAATTATAAATCAAGGTTAACTCCTTTTAATTATAATGATAATTTTCTTAAATTACCACCAAACTAGTGCTTTGTAACCGTAATATTTGAGGGCATTTTTGGGTTTCCAAACAATTTCAAAGTAGTGGCCACATAGTGTGTCAAATGCCACAGTTTCACCGCCATAGTAGCTGTGACACTGAAATGCGACACAATGAAGGCATGGGTAGCAGCAGGTGGCCGCAAGGCGATGCTCTTCTACACCTTTGTACCAGGAATGGGACCCCTCCACTTCTGAACTTATTCAAGATGTCAATTTCTTTCAGAATCTCTTCTTTTCTGACTTTAATGTCTCCAAACCATTCTGACTCCTCTCATTCAACTTGCCCTTGAAAGTTTCTGGATTTTTCAAAATTAGAGCATTTCCCCCATCAACTTTTGATTTTTTCCTAACATCTTTGACAAAAGAGGAAAAAAAAAGGAATGGTGATTAAATAAAGCCACCTGTTCTCAAAGTGGAAGGAAGTTGGGCTGCACTTTACCTTTCAGGAATCAGGATTAAAAATATATAGTAAAGTGAAGTGCTGGGGAAAAGAATGTCCAATCTGGAGGTGGCAATGTATTCTCTCTGTCTCTCATAATTGACCAAGTGATCTGGGTATTAGACTAAATGATCCTAAATTGTTATTCTATATCTCACTCGATCCTAAATTGTTATTCTCTATCTCACTCCAAGTCTAATTCCACTTGCATCCCTTACTCTTTTTGTGGGGTGGGAAGAGAATGAGTTTATGTAATGCTGAATTGTTGATGCCTTCATATAGAAAATTGAATCCATGATTGATGTTTTCTTGTCATTCCAGGCCTGTTTAGATGATTTTACTCATCACAACATTGATGTAGCTTGCAATCTTCTTGAAACATGTGGCCGTTTTCTGTATCGATCTCCAGAAACTACAATACGTATGGCCAATATGTTGGAGATACTGATGCGCTTGAAAAATGTCAAAAACTTGGATCCCAGACATAGTACTTTGGTGGAGAATGCATACTACCTTTGCAAGCCACCAGAAAGATCTGCAAGAGTAGCTAAAGTTCGTCCTCCATTGCATCAGGTGAAATTCTTATTTCAATTTCTTTTGCTTTCTCTGATAACTTTCATAATCTCAGCTAAAATTGTACTTGATATCTTTACTGCAGTATATCAGAAAATTACTTTTCTCTGATCTTGATAAGTCTACCATTGAGCATGTGCTGAGGCAGCTTCGTAAATTACCATGGAGTGAATGTGAACCATATCTTTTAAAATGCTTCATGAAGGTCTACAAAGGCAAATATGGTCAGATCCACCTGATTGCATCTCTTGCTGCTGGGTTAAGTCGCTATCATGATGAGTTCGCTGTAGCTATAGTTGATGAGGTCGTTAATTTTTATGTTACTTCTTTCTTGATTTCCTATCTCTTCATACAATAACATGGTCTGAATTTTGAGGAATGCTCGCCTACTTATTAATTGGCTCTTTTGGTTGCCCAAAACCTAATTAGAAGTTGCTCACTTGATTTAACATTTTTAAAAATAACCAATTTTTTTTTTATTTTTAAATGATTGAAGTTTTGAATTTACTACTTCATGTTCTAGAATTAAGGGAGAAAGAAATCATTGCAAGTGAATATTTCATTGACATTTACTCTCTTAAATGGCTTTTGGAGGTAAATTGCAATTTTGGAATATGATTTTCAGGTCTTGGAGGAGATTAGAATTGGGCTGGAACTAAATGACTATGGGATGCAGCAAAGACGCATTGCCTACATGCGATTCTTAGGGGAGCTTTATAATTACAAGCATGCAGATTCGTCTGTTATTTTTGAGACACTATATCTCATTCTTGTCTATGGCCATGGGACATCAGAGGTATTGATTTTATACTGGTTACTTGTTTTTAGGAAAGGAATGAATTGAGCTTTTGAAGTCTGACGTATTGCTTAAACCTAAAAGGATGTTTACTTTAAGCTAGGCATGTCCATTCTTTATATAACAAAAAGTTCTTATATGCTTTAAATTTTTCACGAGCCTTCCTTTCCATGATCAGTAAGAACATCATATTTATTTCAGACAATTTTCTGTTAGAATTCCCTGCCCTTTTAAGTACTTCTTTATTGTCTCTTGACATGAGGTTATGAAAATGAATGCGATACCAAGGCAATGCATGAGATGATGAGAATTTCTTATTTATTCTCTTTTTGACAAAAAAAAATTGTTAGGGAGAAAAGAGGGAAAGTAAGGGGAGGATAAGATATCCTCTAATATGAAAGGACTAGAGGAGGCAATACCATTTCGTTTCTTTATATTTCACTTGGCCTATATATACTAATTGCTATATAAATGTAAATTATGTTTTATATTTTCTTCACCATTTAACAATCAACAATCAAAGCTTGAAGGTGCCAATTAATGTGGGTGTACTATCTGATGTGGTATCATTATCCATCTTTAGTGCTTCCTTTACTTCATAATTCATTTTGTTGAACTTTTTGTTATTACAAAGAATGAAAACAGTTTAAGCAGTCAACTGAACAAATGGATGTGTTGAACATGGCTTAAATGCAGACACACTTGAATTTTTTTTCTTTTGTTTCATTAATTAAATTACTTATTTTGTATATGAGAGCCTTCTCATGATATTATGGAATTTGTTCATTGATCCTGTCAGCAAGATGTACTCGATCCACCTGAAGATTTTTTCCGTATAAGGTTGATAATTACTCTGCTTGAAACTTGTGGGCATTACTTTGATCATGGCTCTTCTAAGAGGAAACTTGATCGATTCCTGATACACTTCCAGAGGTATATTTTAAGCAAAGGTGCACTGCCTTTGGACATCGAATTTGACTTGCAGGTTAGTCATGCATCCTTTCCGTTCACCGCATTTCATTATGAGTGTGTTTGATAAGGCCAATAAGCTAGCTACTAGCTTATTTGACTAGCTTATAAGCTAGTTTGACCAACATAAAGTGTTTGGTAAGGTACCTCAAAGTAACTTATTTTAGGAGCTTCTAGCTTATCAGCTACAAGCTACTTCTTTCATCACTATCCCTTATATTTTAATACATTTCCCTTATTATCTTTAATTTCTTTTTACCTATTATTACCTATTTTCAATTTTAGTGACAAAAACCTTTCAATTTCTTTTTACTTATTATTACCTATATAATAAGTAGTTTAAAAAATTACGAATTAATTAAATTGTTATTTTTTTTACTATTTTATGAAATTTTTTATATTAAACTATTTATTTTAATTTTTAGTTAAATATTTATCACTAAAACTTTTAATAAGAATTTAATTATTTTTTTATAAATCTAAAATTATAATTACATAATAATATATTTTTGTCTAGAAAACACAAATAGAATTTATATAGTAAAACTTACGTAGTTATGTCCTTTTATGTCATTTTACATTTACCAACTAGCTTATCAGCTAGTTTTACCAAACACTTCTAATTCAATGAGCTAGCTTATCAACTCGGAGCTTATAAGGTAGGAGCTTATCAGCTAGTAGCTAGCTTATCAGTTAGAAGCTAGCTTATCTGCTACCAGCTAGCTTATCCGCTAGTTTTGCCAAACACGCCCTATGAGGGATGATTAATGTGTTATATATTTAATTATTTTGATTAGTTATCCTAGTTTATGTTTACTTCAGCATTAAGTTCGGGCTACTAAATCCAGTAGATTTGTGATTGCTTTTGAGTGACCTTTATGATATTTTGTCTTTGGGATATCATCTTATATATCATTTGAATATTAGAATTTTGATATGCAGAGAGATTAGGCAGCTTTATGCATTCTTAGGTGTTTTTTTACTTGTTGGTGATTATGTTGGTTTTACACTTTAGAGGACATCTTATTGTTCTCTTTTCTGGTTCTCCATAAGATATGTTGGTTTTTTCTTTATTATTCTTGTTCTTGATTGTTATCAATGTTATCCAAGTGACCCTGTTGCTGTGTCATTGTCAATGTAAAATAGGATCTGTTCAGACTAACTTGATGAATCATCTAAACAATATCCAGAAATAGGATGTGTTTACATTGGGGTGAAGTTTGGAACAGAAATAGAATTTTCATGTTATAACCATCTTAAAAAACGTGGTAGTTTCTATAGAAAATGGTAGCTCCCTACATTCACCATATACCATTCCCTCTCCCCCCATTCTGGCGCCCATGGACTTTAGCATCTCTGTTAGAATGTACTTGTCAGCAGATTTCAAAAACTGTCACACTAATCCCTATAGATAGATAGAAATTCATTTTATTATATTTGCTATTTTGGGCTCATTATTTGTTGTGTCTAGGATCTGTTTGCTGACCTGCGTCCCAATATGGTTCGTTACACTTCTGTTGAGGAAGTGAATGCCGCTCTAGTAGAACTTGAGGAGCATGATCATAAGGCCAGCAGTGAAAAACATTCTGACACTGAGAAGCCTTTAAGTAGGACTACTTCCACCACAGTGGTTGGCAATGGACAGAGCATTGATAATGGGGCAGAGGATAATGGAGTGCAAGATGATGTTAATGAAGGTGAGCCTGATTCAGGAAGTGACATAAATGATGTAGAAGGACATGATGATGAAGAGTTGGATGAGGAGAATCATGATGGTGGGTGTGAGACTGAGGATGATGATGAGGATGAGGATGATGGGCCCGGACCTGCTTCTGATGAGGAAGATGAAGTCCATGTGAGACAGAAGGTGACAGAGGTGGACCCTCTGGAAGAAGCCAATTTTGATCAGGAGCTCAAGGCTGTATTGCAGGCAAGGGTTTACATAATTTATTATGTTCACTTCTCGAAGTGAAACAATTTACTATGTATGTATGTATGTATACTTCTGAATTTTGATTCATATTGATATGATAAAATTTTATCTCTAATCTCATACTATCTTAATTGAAAAGGATGGGACTAAATAGCTGATTCAATTCATATTTGTTAGAATATTAGTATATTAGGACTACTATATTATATTAGAGTCTTATTATGTTACTTTAGTTATTGAGCTAGTCTTGTTGCACTGGACTTATACTCGACCTAGATTATTTGTACAATAGGACAATATCACAATTATTTGGAGCCTTGCTTGTGAAATATATTCTGTCTCTTCTTCTCTCTTTTCCACCCAATTCCAATGATCTTTTGTAAACTAAAATTTTTGTTTGGAAAGGGAGGTCACCACCATTCGCTTGGTGTAAGCAATGTCTGGCTGTATTATTACATTTTCATAGTACTTGTTTCATAATTTATGCAGGAGAGTATGGAACAGCGAAGGCAGGAGCTACGTGGCCGTCCAACATTGAACATGATGATTCCAATGAATGTTTTTGAGGGATCTGGCAAGGATCATCATGGGAGAGGAATTGGTGGGGAAAGTGGTGATGAGGCCCTGGATGAAGATACTGATGGAAACAAAGAGGTTCAGGTGAAAGTTCTTGTGAAGCGTGGGAACAAGCAACAAACAAAGCAAATGTACATCCCACGGAATTCCTCACTGGTTCAGAGTACAAAACAGAAAGAAGCAGCTGAACTTCAAGAGAAAGAAGACATTAAAAGACTTGTCTTAGAGTATAATGATAGAGAAGAGGAGGAGCTTAATGGATTAGGGACCCAGCCAACGAACTGGATGCATAGTGGAGGTAACAAGGCTGGTGGCCGTGGCAACACTTTGGAAGGAACCAGTGGCAGGAGTGGTGGATCTCGACATCGGCATCATAATTATACTGGTAGTGGAATCTACTATAGCAGAAGAAGGTGAATGGTACTTGAGTGAACATGGAAGGCAGATATTTTATGCCATCCTCTTCCCCTCAGCTTTACAAATATTTGAAAACAAAGTTCATCTGGTATTCTTGATTGATTATGGCCTAACCTTCTCTTTTGCCATGGCGATACTCTGCTTTTCAAACAATTTATGGCAAGGACAAGTCATTGTCACTTATCTTTTTTGGTTAGTGGTGGTTTTGAACATGGGGTGTTGGAGATGCATGGGTTATGGAGTGATATGCTCACTATTTTGGTTTCCTGACCTAGCTGACTTGCAGGATTGTAAGATTGTGGGTGCCCTGCAGACATGTCGCAGATGGAGTCCTGTAATTAAATCCCGGCCTCCAAACTTCTTGTATAGCTATCTGTATGGAGATAATCTCTAAATTGATGGTTTTGGCGGGTTTAACGTCTAAAGAGTTACTCCATAACCAATCTCTTAACTTAAATATTCTTTTACTTGCATATAGTTTAGAAAGAGTTTAGGAAGACATGTGTATTAATATGTGTTTTGAAATGTATTACCGTGGTTTTATTAATAGTTAATGCATGTTACATTGTTTAAATTTATGTTTGGTATAAAATTGAGTATATTGCTCTTTCTTTTTATTGTTAACCATAGGTATCTCCCTTGCAATTTGGGGACAATTTTGCTTAGGGCTTAGTTATATTGCTTTTTTTTTATCATATTTCAAATACAAGAGATTTTGTCATGTTAAAACTATTTAAAATTTTTTCTAAATGTACAGGATGCAAATAATATTTTTCTTATGATCTTAAGACATCCTTTAACCAAATAACTTTTTCACTAATTGTAGAGTAAACTTTTAATTTAATCGTTTAAAGTTACACGTGTTGCTATATTAACATCCAAAATTTTAGTTACAATAGTCCATAAAAATCTAGAATCTAATCATATTATAGTATTTAAAAAGTTTTACCACTTTAATCCTTTATAAGAATGTGGCATTTCATACTTTCGAGAAATTAATTTGGTAAGAAAACTTTTAAAAGACTAAATGTGGTTATATTTAAGATCTTTGAAGAATTAAATTAGTTACCAAATTTTTTGTATAACTGATGTGATGACATACAAATTAACTATTTATCTTATTTTAAAGTTCACTTCTTTCTGTAAAACTTATTTTATACTCAAATGAAAACTTATATAAGTTGTTTATTCAAACATGGATAATATTTTTAAATTCTAATTTCTTGTCTCAAAACAAGTGTATATTTTTATGAAATAAAAGTTTCAATTACATTAGTATAAAAATGAAAAATTGAATATACAAGAATGTAAAGAAAAGTTCTGCTAAAGTATGCATGCGTCTTTTTTAAAATCTTGGTCAATTTAAAACAATTAAATTCCCTATACACAAGCTCCAAATACTTGAATAATCAAGAAATGTATATTAATGTTACTAAAATTTAAGCTGAAGACATTTTACTAATTATTTTTAATAAAGTCTTTTCTATATACATGTAAAAGGATTGAACTCTTAACAAGGGTTTAGAAAACCGGACCGGCCGGTCGGACCGGAAAATCGGTGAACTGACCATGTGTCCGGTCCAACAGAACCGACCTTGCAGAGAACCGGTCCCTAAATCGGAAAGCTGGTAAAAAAATCGGTAAAACCGGCCAAAACCAGTAAAAAACCGGTTAAACGGTCTTTATAAAAAAATAATTTTTTTTATTTAATTTAAAATGCTTTTAAGATAGATAAAAACATATCTTTGAGAATTACATATAGATATTTATTATTTTACCAATTATTTTTATTTTTTTTGTTTTATAAACCTTATAATAAGATTATTTAAACAAATTTATAGTTTCATATATCTTAATTTCTTATAATTTTGTGTTATTTACCACGATTCAACTATTGAACCGTGAACCAGAGGCCTCAAATAATGACCATTAGGTCTTATTTAAATGGTCAAACCTTTTTTTTTGGTTAATGGAGAGAGGCAAAATGCCCCATCTGCACCAGAATTTGTCTAGGAAAAGATACACTAATAAGATCCTCATGTAATACCTTAATCAAACTATTTTCATTCATTAATTATCAAAATCATAATTGATAAATTACAAATTTACAATTAACAAATTACATTTATCCTTTGTTTGTCTCAAGGAATGAAAAATGATGAGGATGACAAACACATATCCCAATATACATTCACTTGTTTGGTTAAAAAAAAGTGAGAAATGAAAAAAAAAAATCAATGCATCTAGCATAATTTTATTTTTTTCTTCAATTCTCTTGCTCTCATTTCCTTTCACTTTCTCTATATTATATAATCTAAAAAATGAAGGGTCCATTTACTTTGAGAAAATATTTACTTTTTTTATTTCTTATTTATTAATTTTAATTATAAATAATGCTAACTTATTCTTGTTTATAGTTTTAAAATTTTGTACAGAAAATCGACAAAATAATACAAAATTGTTTTCACAGTATGCTTTATAAAACTTTAAAGATAAAAAATATAATAATATTTTAATAATTAAAATTTAAAAATAGAAAGTATTTTTTTTAAGAGCAAAACAAACCATTGTAAAAAAGGAACATGGAAAAATAGATTCAGTCCCTAAGACCCTAACACATAGCAAAATAATTCCTTATTTTCAATTTCATTATTATGAAAGACTGAAACCCATTGTAACCTAAGGACACATAGCAACTACCACCATTGGTCCCTCGCCCAACAAGCTCACAGCCACGCAGCTTCGCACCGTTGAGTCAAACTCGCACGCACTGTAACGTCGCATTTGTTGTTTGGTTCCGTTGCAAGCACAAGCTCGCAGTACATACAGGTTCTGTTGGCCGTTCCACCTCACCAAGGCTGGTTTCGCCATGTAAGTCTTCACTCTTTCCATTCTAATCTTCTCCCTAGGGTTTTGGTTTTGAGATTAATTAATTAATTTAATTTCCATCTATCTTTAATTTGCATACCTAAGGCACAAAGTTTCCACTCAAATAAAACAATTATGGAATTATTACTTTACCAAATTTTATCTCAGCGAGTAGCAGTCTAGGATCTGTAGGTAATTTACTCTTGTGATTTTTCATTTTTTGCTTAAAGGAGAATGAAAAAGGATTTGCATGCACAATATTGCAAATGTGTTTTTTCCGATTTTCAGTACACATGAATTGTGTTTTTATTAAACAATTTGATCAATTCAGTAATGTTAACTATGAAAGCATCAGTGCTTATAATATTAGCAGTCTGATGTAAGCAATGCTTCTAGCAGTATTCAATTCATTGTTTTCTTGAGGTCACAAAGTTCCTTATAACATTGTCTGTATTGATGCGTGAAAGTTTTTTCTACATATTCTGTTCATGAGGTCAGAACTCAGAAGTCCCAATCAAATTATACTGAAGCATATTTTGATGTTAAATGGTTGGTTAAACTGGTTCTCTAGCCTAATCAGTCATCCATCTGAAAATGTTTTATAATTACATGCACCATTTTTTAGAATTTTTACTCAGTTACTGAGAATTTTTCATATTGTTAACAAATACATTTTTGAGATTCTAAGATTCTGAGGATATAATTACTTGTTTTATGTTTTAATTGACCCAAACAAATGAGAACGAGACACTTAATTTGCTACATTTGATTACATTGCATTTTTTAATTTCCCAAACAAATCCATTTTATTCTAATATCATTGAACTTTCAAAAGTAGGCAATCAGCACTTGTTGGTACATATAGTCTATTTGCTGTGCCTAGTTGCCTATATTTTTTGAAGCAAAATTGAAACTCCTCTCTCTATGTAAATGTTTGCATTTGCTTTTTTTTTTTTTTGCCTTAGTACATAATTCAATAGACCATTATAGTGGTTTGTGAGTTCATTTTATTTGCCAAGACTCCTGTTACTAGTAATGCAAGGCCTTGCATACGGTTATCAGCTTAGAAGTTCTTTTGGTAACATAGACTAGTTACTGCGGGTAATTGGCATGCATTTAGGTGCATATACTGATATACACAGGCTGATTGTTAATGCATGGGGCCATCCCCTTTAAAAGGTGGTCTAAAATTATCTTCTGATTTAGTTGGCTGGCCCTAACCTGCATGGCTATATGTGTTCTGGGCTTTGCTTGGCCCTACTTCAAATGGATCTAGTGGGGTGGGCTGGCCCATATTGACAGCTAATAATTGACTAGGTTTAAACAATTGGTCACTAATCATGTGTATTGGCTATTGCATACCAGATAGTTGAAGAAAGGAAGTTCAGCAGGTTTGATTTTAAGAGAGAAACTACTTCTGCAGAATATGAAAGAGGAAGAGGTGAATCGATGCCAGATTCAGGAATGGTACCCAAAGTTCAAATCCGTATCTATCAAGACCTTAATTCATCAACTTCCTGAATCTTTCATTCAGTACCTTCTTGATGACTCTGGGCCCTTCCTGTTGCCTGTTTCTGTTTTAAATGAAGATGCATTACCCAATAGGATTCACAATCCTGATGATGAGGAAGATTTTCAGGTGTCAGAGGGATCTGGTGATGAAGCAGAAGAACCTTCTCTGCCCCCTTCATTTCCAGAACTTGAGTTGAAAGTTAAGGAATCCATTGACTCCCTTGGGGGTGCAGTCTTCCCAAAGTTGAATTGGAGTGCCCCAAAAGATTCTGCTTGGATAAGCACTGCTGGTACTCTTCGCTGCACCACTTTCAGTGAGATTGCACTTCTGTTCCGAGCATCTGACTCATTGGTCCATGACTTGTGCCATGCTTATGATTCCTGCCATGATAAATCTTCATCTAGACCCCAGAATTTCTTTCTTGCTCTCCGCAAATGGTACCCATCCTTTAAGCCAGACATGGAATTTCGATGTTTTGTACGAGATCAGAAATTAGTTGGAATTTCCCAGCGGGAGGTTACCACTTTTTATCCTGTTCTGCTCGAAAAGAAAAATGATCTCCTTTTACTGATACAAGGATTTTTCAACAATTATGTGAGAACTAGATTTGAGTCAGAAAAGTACACATTTGATGTTTACATCACAAATGATGAGAGAGTTAAGGTTGTGGATTTCAACCCTTGGGGCACCTTTACATTGTCATTGTTGTTTACATGGGATGAGTTAGAGCATATCCATAGCGAAGGAGATGATGTGGAGTTTAGAATTGTGGAAGATCGTTGTGCTGTTAGGCCAGGCCTTAAAACAGCAGTTCCATATGATTACTTGGATACCAGCCCAGGGAGTGGTTGGGATCAATTTCTAAGGAATGCAGATGAAGAGTTAAGACGACAGACCAGGTCTACAGAAGCTGGTGCATGATAATAAGATACTGGTTCTCAATTGTTAACTTTGAGATAGCAAATAGAAAAATAGCCTTCTTTTAAAAAAATTTATTTTGAGCTTTTTTGATGAAGAAGGGGGAAAACGTTTATGTTTACATTCTACCTTACTCTGTTGATCTGTTGATGTATTTTTCTTTTCACAAAGTAATCAGCTGACTGTTGCTTACCGCCGTCTTAAATGTTCTTATTTTCCTTCATGTTTTAATATAGGTTTGTTTTAACATTTAATTACTGTCTTAGTATATATAAAATAATAAGCTAGTCTTTGCAGTTTCTAAGTGGAGATGCTTACACGGTTGTTAATTCTAAGAAACTCCATAAGCAACCCATTTCCCATTGGAGACTGACTGATAACATGGAATGCTTAAAAATAAAATGGAAGGACTCAGATGCCTGTGGAGCATCTAGATTTTCTGGGTCTTATAAATAACTTTCAACTGTAACACTTACATGAAACAGAAACTAATGAACTACGTCTACTTGTTACAATTTATTATACAAATTTATACAAATTTAAGCACCCGTTAGATAATTCGTTGTTATCTGAAATAAATAATTCTCCATGTTGAAAGTTCACAGTAGCTTGAACAACTCATCTTGGATAATTCAGTCATTTGCTAAGCACTGTGTCTGTAGTTAACCAATACTCAGTCTTCACAATATGGGTGCAGTTTTGACAGGACTATGTTGTCAATTAGAGCTATGCTGCAAAAATATTCCAAGGAATCATTGATGTAGGAGATATCACATTGTTCCATCAAAACTTTCATCATTTTGAAAATGATCAGCCTAAGATCTCCAAAGATGCTGAACGCCAAGAGGGTTCAAATGCTAATTAGCAGCAGATAACATTCAACTGAAACTTCAATCTGATTCTGGTCATTACATCTCGATCATAATAGATCTCTGTTAGCTGGAACTACCTTCACTACTCTGGCAAGGTCATAAGACTTGAAGTCTTTCCCATAACATAAGCTTAGATCCAGCGCTGTTTTTCCATCCTGAAAAAGAAGAAATCCCTTATTGACTAGTATGAAGCCCAACTGAAGTTAATAATTGACTAGTATAACAGTACTTAATAATAGAAAGGAAGCAGCCAGCTTCACCAATTTCTACCTATAACATTACATACTTGAAAGTTGAAACCAAAGGAGAGGATTTCTACACTTTAAAACTGAAGCAGCTTATTTATTAGTTCCAATGGACAACAGCAATATAGCCCAAAAGGATTGAAAAATCTAACGAAGAAAGAAACACCCATCAAACAAAGCTCAGAGCCTAAGAATAAACAGAATGATAATAAAACATGGTCATCATGTTGCATTTAAATTATCATTGTAACAGTGAGTTCTATGGTGGAATGTAAACAAAATTACCTTATTTTTTCTTGTCTTATCTGCACCATTGACTAACAAAATTTTCACTATATCTCTATTTCTGCTTTGAATGGCAACATGCAATGGGGTCCAACCTTCCTGAAAGATGATTGATTGTGAATGAACCATAGACAGTGATTAAAATTGAACAACATCTTTACAAATAGAGAAAGCTTGTGTTCAAATAAACACTCACATTATCTGCAACATTGACATCAACCTTGTACTTGATCAATAATTTCACAGTTTGCTTGGCACCAACTTGAACTGCATAATGAAGAGGAGTAGCTCCATCCTACCATAGTAATAAATATATAGACTCCTAAGCACACTTCAGAAAGCAGTCAACAGTTTATGATAGCTATGTAAGGAATTTCTCCGCACCTTATCCTTAACATGTGGACTTGCACCTTTCCGTAAAAGGTGGCTTATTACAGCTTCCTTTTTACCTATAATTGCTTTATGAAGTGCAGTGAGACCTTCCTGTTTGATCAAAATATCTTTTTTAAGACTAAGCAAATGCTATGCAAAAATTGACATACTTATAATATAAACAAACACACCTTATTAAGGGAATCAATATCAAAACCATTTTCAAGAAGCTTATCCATGCAACTTATCTGCATTGATAGTGCAAGAGAGTGCAGTGGGCTCCATTTTGCCTGAAAATATGGATATTAGAGCTTAAGTGTAAATAAGAAAATGGGGCACCAGGAGAGACTGATGTAGAGTTACAGACTTACAGATGATATTTTTTCCAAGTTAGGAGTTACGTTCTGTTGCAATATTGCTCTTTCTTCGGGTTCCAAAAGCTGTTCAACCTCTGCAATAATGGGAATATCTACTTATAGTAGCAGATTATTGTCAAAGCAAGGTCATAAGGTATTCTACAATCTATTTATCAACCTTCTTTCAGCATTTTTTTTCCTATTTATTGGACATTTTCCATAAGCAGGAGCTTGTTAAAGGTTAAACCCATATTGAAGGCAATAAATACAAATACCAAAATAAGGCATAAATATGTGAAGCAGTGCTTTAAAAACTGGATTGAGCATCAAATTGGTAAAGTAAGTAGTAAACGGCCAGACTTGTTTAACTAGTTTTATTGGAAGTCAAACTAGATAAAAAAGACATTGTAAAATAATTAATAGGTACATTAAATTGATCCACAGAAGCCTAAGGTTATTTTTCCTTCCTATATTCTTATTATTCTCATAAAAGAAAATAGTGTAACAGTGTTTCAAAAATATATAAAAAGTTGTTTTAAGAGGGAAAGAAAAAAACAAGGGTTGGGATCAGGCAAGATATCAACCTATATGGTAAACTGCTAACCTTTTAACTTGAGCTAGGACTTAATGAAGCTTTGAGGTTGAGTTAGCAAAGGGGCCATGCTTTTGGCTTCACAATCCCAAACTTCAGTCCAATGTTTAAAATTTACTGTTTTAGTAAACTGGTCAATAGTCATGATATTGGCCAGGCCATACTCAAGTGGCCCCTAATGAAGCTTTGAGATTTAGTTAGTCTTAGATTTTGAATCGGGTTTAACTCAACCCCAAAAGTTAACTTACAGGATAAGGATCGCCCAAGGCTTACATACTTTTATTTGGCCTTATCTCTAGTCAATGTGAGACTCTAACACGGATTTCATCACATGTCTCTCATTTCTCTCTCTCAACACGGTATGTCATGAACCAACTATCCCAAAAGTTTAAGTTGTAGGGTGGAGGATACATGAATGGTTTTATAATATATTTCTAACATGCCCCTCATGCAAGAGCCCTTTGGGTTTGATGTGTGTACAATGCACAGGGGCCACCCACCTTGTGCTAAATTTTAGAATAATGGGGACAGTAAGGATTGAACTCTAGACCAGTTGGTCATAAAAGGCTTAGGTACTATGTTATGAACCAACTATCCCAAAAGTTTAAGTTATTAGGTGGGGGACACATGAATGGTTTTATAATATTTCTAATAGTTAGCAAAGGGACCATGATTTTGGTCAAACATGCCCAAACTTCAGCCCAATGTCTAAATTTTACTCTTCTAGTATACTGGTCAATGGTCATGATTTTGGCCACGCCATACTCAAGTCTGATTTTTTAACAAGAACACAAAAAGTACCGTTCTTAATAATACTCTCCTCAATCTCATACTTGCCTCTTGAAGTTATATTAACATCAGTAATATCTGAAGTCTTGGTCTGCTCCTCTTCCCAGTCACTTTCAAATCCAAGGTTCTCATCTTCAACTTCCTCATCTTCTTCATCATCATACTCACTGTCACTGCCACTGTCAATATCTGGTTCTTCCCAAGTTCCTCGTTCTTGTCGGGTTGGCAAATAAGATACTTCTCGGCTTGATTTGGTTGCACCATTACTCCCAACTTCATAATAGTCCCTAGCAAAAGAGAGACTGAATTTTCCTTTGTTTGTATTTAAGTGTATTTTTGGGAAACCGGCGCCCAATTTGGACCTCATGGCAGATTCAGTAATAGTGGCAGAAAATGGAATAAATTGATTAGTCATAACAGATACTGTAGCCCAAAAACCCATTTTGTTTCCCTGAAAAGGAGACAAAAGAAGCAGAAATAAAAACAGAAGTTACATATAGTTGTCACTGAAGCATCATCATAAAGTTTGAGCACACTGATAGTAGAAACTTCCACAACCACCTTGAAGGGCACCAAGATGAGAAATTGCAAAAGAAAAAGGTAGGAACTGTCACCAAATTTTATCCTGGCGATAAGAACTAGTATTATGTTACTAAAGATGAGCTGGGAGTCCAATTATACACAAGAAAGGGTATAGAATCCGACTAACATCCAGAAACATCTGTCTCACTTGGCAATGTACAAACACAGTACTATGGCCACGAATATATAAAGGCTTCTACATGTTATCTAGTGTCCAAATTAGCCCTGATGTGTGAAATATTAATTTTCTCCTTACATTAGACATCATAAACTTTAAAATCATAAAAAATCTAGTTCATTTTAGATATGATTTTTTAACTTGAGTGATCCTTCTCGGCTTATAATTCCAACATTGGCTAGCATTCTGGCTATATCTAAACATTTATCACCGGTGCCAATGGAGGCAAGACATGTTTATGATTTAGAGCAAGGTTGTCATACTTGAGAGTCCATGTAAACTCCTAATGCATTCATAGACTAGACTCGTAAACTCATATGATATGAGTGAGTTTATCTAAAATAAAAATAAAATTTACAAAAAACTAGTGATATGATGGGAAATAATACTCAAACAACAGAATTCTGTACATAATGTGGTTTGCATTCATGGACTTTTGATTCTCTGTGAGCTTGAGTGAGTCCCAAAGTCTACCCAGGTGTACCAAAAAACAAGTTTGAGAGAGAATCCACCAGATTTTCTATCTAGAATCATAAAACTCGTCTGATTTTCCGATTTGACTAACAACATTGGGATTCAAGAATAACTCAAAAGGTTGAGAAATGAAGATTGCAAAACATTTTGAGCCAACAAGAGTATGTAATCTCTACTTTCTATGGAAATTATTGAATCCCAAAGCCATGAAAACTAAGATGTACCTTCTGTGAACTCAATGCAATACAAGCCATAGACCACACAGTCATAACTAAACAACACATACACGTCTGTTAATTTTTGCTAACAAGCCACTAGGATGGGTAGTGTGTGTGTGTGTGTCTATCTAATATCACAGTGGGTTGTTGGGGGGCAGAGTTTTCAGCCACTTTCCAGAAATCTATTTGTAAATCTCTTTAAGAGAAACGAGTTAAAAAGTGTGTAATGGAATAAAGTTCCCTATTTAAATGAGATTATATTATATTTTACTTCATGAATTAGACACAAAAGGATTAATCACACCATTGGAAATGAAAAGCCAATTTGTTTATATTCTGTTACACCGAAAATGGAACAAGGAATGGCGAGCATTCAAGCAAACAGATGGTGAACAAAACTTAATAAATAAACGGTAGAGAACGAAGAATTTACCTTGACCGAAATCAATCGGTCTCTCTCTCAAGCTCGACGATTCTATGGGTTGCTTCGCTGAAGTAACAGGATTACTTGCTGCGACAATATATACTCACACACGCATGTGGGTTCAATTCAAACAAGATTCTCTCAAACAGGATTACTTTTTCCACCTTCATTTTTGCTATTCCCACCCCCATAATTGTTTTCTTCCTAGAATACCCCTCTCCTTCCCCCCTCACTGCACCATCTATCCAACCAAGCCCTAACCTCCATTGACCTTCAATCTCACCTGATCTCTCATCATTCATCTGCAGATTATGAAAAAATCGCAATCAGATTGGTACCGATCTTTCAGACTCCCTCATTCTTCAACAATTACCAATAAATCACAACCTCTACCCTTCCAGCAGAATCACCATTGCCGCATTCAACCTCACCACAGAATCACCCCACGGTCGCAGTCAAACCTCCTGCAGCAGCGCCTGCGCTCAGCTGTGCGAGCTTAAGGAACGAGAAGAGGAAGGGAACTGAATGGCAGTTGTGGATTTTATTATTTTTCAAAAAATATGGGGTGAAAATAGCAAAAATCACGATTGGAAAAGCAATGTCCCTACAACTCTCAAGGATTAAGGACCAAAAGTCCAAAACCATATCCCTCAATGAGTAAAGAAAAAGGACCATATTTTAATGGTATATATCAAAATTAAAAAAGTGAAAATTATGGAGATTTATATCTAAAAGATAAATTATTATAAAAATTAAAACTTAAATGAGTGAAAACTGTATGGATCAAAATTTCATTTAAACACTAAAGAGTTGTGGCTCAAATATGGATAACAGGGGATACATGCACAAAAATATATATATTTAAACATAAAAAAGATATTCAAAAAGATAAAAGTAAATTATGTGTGCAATTAATTTTTAAAAAAATCATCATTATGCAATAGGTTGTATTTAGACATATTAAATATTCACCAGTATGAAATTAATGGATTAATTTGTTGGGATTATATAACAAAATAATTTTGTATAATAAATTATCAAAAGAATATAAAATGAGTTTCAAATGTTATTTTATGGAAACAATCTTTCAATAAGAATCAAAGTTTCACAAAATGATTTCTTTTTTTTTTTTGATAAATTGAGCTAATTAAGAGAAGCTAACACAATATAGATATGTGAATGGACATCAACAATCAACTTGAAGTAGTCCAGATAGTCGTAAGAAAGAAGTTGAATTATGACTCTTAAAAACGTTCCACAATGCTTATTTATCTAATAGGCTGATAGCTAATCAGATAAGATAGAAAAAATGTTCAGAAGCATATTTGTATTAGTTTCTTAAAACGGGTTGTAAGTTTGAAATGAAATAAATGGTGCTTCTAATAAAGTATCAAGAAGGTTTGGCACTTGATGAAACATTTTGAATCAAATATTTAAATGGTATTAAATTAGAATATAAAATAATGTTGATTCAAATTCAGGTTTTCTATAATTCTGTTTTTATGTTCAAGTTTCAATTCCTATTGATGAATAACTTTTGCTTAGTACTTAATAATTTCATATTCAACATGAAACTTTCCAGAATAAAGTGTAAGCTATTATCAGTCTCTTCTTAACTCCAACTTTCATTGTTTTTTTTGTACTTTTAATTCCAAGTTGTTTCTCCATCATCAAACTTATTATCTAAACCCAAACCCCTCTCCTCACTAAACCTTAGAGTGTACTCCATTCACATTGTCACTAACCCCTAATCACCCACATCAATCCATTCACATGTACCTTCACTACCATCGTCCATATAGTTGATTTCGGACTTCATTGGACCTCACACCTTGCTTCACCCAACCTTCACCCCTTGTTTTATTATTAGTTAGAGCATTGTCCCTATGTTTAGGCATTAAAGTTAGGGACTCAACTACTATTAAGTATTTGTTTGGTTTTGTTCTGGTGTAGAACTCGGACTCGGGCCTGCGAAGTCGAATTCAGATCTGGGTGCTGTTGAGAAGCGGATCCAGGTTGTCCACAAATGGGGGTGTACCTGCAAAGGCACTCCGACGCCCAAGTCAGATATGTAAAACGGCCAATGTGGTTGACTGAGTAAAGATTGCATACCTTGTGAATTGTTGATACCTCCTATTTATAAGGGTCTTGGGCCTGTATAATTATGGTAAGCAGGTATCTTTATAAAAGGGTAAGTGCGGGTCTTGGGTGTGCGTAAATATGGTAAGCATGTATTATAAAAGTAGTAAATGGGCAGGTATATAACTGTCGTAAGTGGGCAGATATATAATTGTAGTAAGTAGGCATATATGTAATTGTAGTAAGTAGATATATATGTAATTGTAGTAAGTAGGCAGATATGTAATTGTAGTAAGTCAATAATGACATAACAAATTATGCTAAGATTGCTTTGGGTCATGCTGATTAATGGGCCTAAAGGATTAGTCCATAACAGATGCCCCCCAGCTTAAGTTGACTTGGTAAAGTTGGCTTGAGCTTTATTAGTGATTCAACCGATATTGGTTACGACTAGCCGACTTGTTACTGTGCCGACTTGTGTACTTAAACTGATTTGAATGATACTAGCTTGAGTGATTTTTTAAGAACCGAGATGCTCTTCACATCCGGTTGTTGTTGATCCGAGATGCTCTTCACATCCGGTTAATGTTGATCTGAGATGCTTTTCACATCTTGTTATTGCTAATCCGAGATGCTCTTCACATGTGATTATTGAAGAACCGAGATGCTCTTCACATGTGATTATTGAAGAACCGAGATGCTCTTCACATTCGGTTAATGCTGATCCGAGATGCTTTTCACATCCGATTTTGGTGATCAAGGATGTTCTTCACATCCTTATTGAAAAACTGAGATGCTCTTCACATCCGGTTGTTGTTGACCCGAGATGTTTTTCACATCCGGTTGTTGTTGACCCGAGATGTTTTTCACATCCTTATTGAAGAACCGAGATGTTCTTCACATCCTTATTGAAGAACCGAGAGGCTCTTCACATCCGATTATTGCTGATCCGAGATGTTCTTCACATCCTTATAAATATGAACTGTATACCAACTTTTCTTTTTTATTTTGATTGAACCGAGATGCTCTTCACATCCGGTTTTGGTGTAAAATAAAATGAGTATTGAAGTTAAAGTAATAAGAACGAATAAAGTGAGAAAGATGGATAAAGTGAAATAGACAAATCTATAAGAAATGTGCGCTCAAGATGTCGAATGTTATCCTTTAGTTGGTTGATGGTTGGATCAACTGTGGGTGTTCATTGAGGCTCGGGAGGTCTATGATTTTGTTCTTCTAGCTCTTTCAACCAAGCTCCAAGTCGGCGTATGACTCCATGTCGAGGGTCGGGCTGGTGAGTGGTAGTCGGTTGGGCTTGAGGTGGGGGTTGAGAGGTGCCTACGTTCTCAAGCCTGTCATCGTGGTAATCTAGGTCATCTACCCATCCTTCAGGTGTTGGTTGAGGGCGAGTCCTCATTGTCTGGAGGCGGGTGCTGACAGTCATGCTGGATAAGGGGGAGGCCCTCCTTCTACGCCAAATGTTTTGGTGTAGAACTCGGACTCGGGCCTGCGAAGTCGAACTCAGATCTGGGTGTTGTTGAGAAGTGGATCCAGGTTGTCCACAGATAGGGGGTGTACCTGCAAAGGCACTCCGACGCCCAAGTCAGATATGTAAAACAACCAATGTGGTTGACTGAGTAAAGATTGCATACCTTGTGAATTGTTGATACCTCCTATTTATAAGGGTCTTGAGCCTGTATAAATATGGTAAGCAGGTATCTTTATAAAAGGGTAAGTGCAGGTCTTGGGCGTGCGTAAATATGGTAAGCATGTATTATAAAAGTAGTAAATGGGCAGGTATATAACTGTCGTAAGTGGGAAGATATATAATTGCAGTAAGTATGCAGATATATAACTGTCGTAAGTGGGCGGATATATAATTGTAGTGAGTAGGCATATATGTAATTGTAGTAAGTAGATATATATGTAATTGTAGTAAGTAGGCAAATATGTAATTGTAGTAAGTCAATAATGGCACAACAAATTATGCTAAGATTGCTTTGGGTCATGCTGATTAATGGGCCTAAAGGATTAGTCCATAACATGTTTACAGTTGAATAGAATTGATACTAGAAATCATTTGTTGAGATAAGTGATGCACGATTTACGAAACATGTTAAACGGAAGTGATTTAAGATCAATTCCACAAAACCATGATTTTGCATTCTTAAACGCCAAACCAAACAAGCAAATAAAATCTCATGTTTCACTTACATATGAAATTTACACAAATTCTAAATTGCATAATTAGTCATCTCTATAATATAGTTGTCTTATGAAATGGATTTAAGCTAATTCTTAAAACCTAAACATCACTCATTTTCCACCATAATTTAACATTTCCTCACACCATTAATCCTTAACTAATGACAATGCTTCAAGGTAACCTAGTATCAATGTCCAAGTTATGAGATGCATCCCTCCTTTTAAAAAAAATAATGTTTTTCTATTTCATAAATGTTCCATTATGATGAATATCTAACAAGAAATCCATTTCTACATTTCTTAAAAACAAACGAATGTGGTTTAAAAATGTGCTATATGTCCTACTCATTTGGTCCGGACACCTAAAAAAACATTTAAATATGCTAAAAAGAAAAATAAAACTAAACAAGATAGTAGAGATAATAGCAATCTAAACCACAAATGTTAGGGAATCCACCAACATGTTGGTCCCTTGCATGCTACAAATTAAGCACCAAAGTCAAATACACACCTACCTCCAACAATGGTCCTCATGCACCTATCCTACCTCCTAAATCCTTGTCCACCCCCTTCCACAACAACGCTCAACTAGCCTTTCAAGTAAATAACAAATATCCATTTGTCTTATCTTTGGATTTAGAAGTTAGATGTAGTTTGGGATCGTGATGGCAAAACAAAACCTTATAATATTCCAATAGAGTAACAAGTATTTGATTGAGATGTAGGTTATTTTTAATAAAATTTAATAGTCTTTTTTAAAAATGATAGTATATTATATTAGTGTTACATATAAACAACTTAATGCCACATAGTAGTGATGATGTGGCATTTCATTCACCACAACTCACTTAATGGCAAGGACTTAGTGTCCGTTTGATTTACAGTTGAATATGATTGATTGTAAAAATTAATGGTCGAGATAAGTAATTCACGTTTTACGAAGCACATTGAATGAAAGTGATTTAAAATCACAAAATCATGGTTTTACATTGTTGAACTTCGAAACAAAACAACCCTTGAAAACGTCCATTTTAAAACAACAAGAGGTTAAAACCAAGGTAAAAATTGAGCAACAATCAAAATCATAAAGTATTATATTTACATCAATAAAAATAATGCATACCTTTGGTCCTTTTTACGTGGCCTTTTGAGAAGTTGGTCTTGGTCTTTTTATAACACCACTTCTCAAATTGTCAACTACATTAATTAATATTTTATAATTTTAAATATTTTTATCCCATATTTTTTCATTTTTAATTTTTTAAGGAATCATATAATGCATGATATTTTTATTAATTATCTTACACTTGACATAGACCAACCCTAACCCCAAATAATTAGCAACTAGGATAAAGGTAAAAAAAACTATTCGTCAAATGAGATATTTATAAACAAGATTAATAAATAAACCCCAAGGGATTGGTCAAGTGGAGCAAGACAGGGTCTCATATCTGACAGGTCGCAGGTTCGAACCCTCACTCGTCCCCTTGGGGTGAGGTAAAATGTAAGTACATCTGTAAATGCTCAAAGAGTCTGGAGGCTTTCCCTGCCTTGAACTGGGGCACCATCCCCTCACCCTAAATTTTTTGAAATAAAAAACAAGATCAATAATTAACAAGGCTGAGTGGGACTAGCCCATGTGTCATGGTCCATATTGATATTGTGTGTTGGTAACCAATTTCTTTGGCTAAATTGTTGCACTGATTTATCCATCTTAGAATATATATATATATATATATATATATATATATATATGAGTTTGAGTTTTAAAAGAATCCAATTTCAAGCACTCAACTTGTATTTTTTCTTTTTTGTGTTAATCATGTATATCTCCATATAACTGGAAAATTTTGCTAGGAATTTAATCACAAATATTAATGAGATGAATAGGAGCAATTTTTCAGTAATCATTATTTGGAAATTCTACAGAATTATAGGAGATTAATCTAAATTAGGAAAAGGAAAAAAAAGTATTGGAGGAAATAAAATGAAATATTTCCTACCAAATTTCTCTTTCTATTCTATTTATTTTGATCAATCTAAATATAACTTAAGAGGCAAATACTGTTGTATTGGTGGCTCTAATTCAACATAAACTAAATCCAGTGAACAAGAAGGACTGTATTTATTAAATGAGCCAAGACTCGTGGGCCAGTAGAAAAATGGACTACAGTAGTCCAGTGTAAAAAAAGTTGATTAAGTGATGTAATAACTTTTTAGACCAAAAAAAAAGTGATGTAATAACTTTCCACAAAAAAAAAGTGATGTAATAACTGATAACAGAATAATTATAAATGAGAAATTAAAATGTAATACTTTTGGGTCGTGATTTAATTAGTTTAACTGATTGAAATTATAGATAAATCATAATTGAACTTGGCAATTTTCAAACCAGAGACAACCAAATCATATTTTCATTTATTTAATTGAGCAGCATAATCTTGTTTTTAAAACATTAAATGAGGTTATTGCTGATTTGTTTATTTGCTCCTATAAGAAGGTAAATTTGGTAACGAGTCCAAGTTAAGTGAGGGGAGGTTAAGTAGCCTATGGTTTGGTTTAGTTGATAATTTGTTAGGCTGGAAAACAACGAAGAATGAAGAGTTTGGGTTCTGTCCAGTGACGGAATTTCTCCAGTGGGAGAGAGAAAGAGATACACTTCAGGTGGGACCCACATGATACACTCCCCCCACCTGTGCAGGTGGGTCCCACCCGAAGTGTATCTCTTTCTCTCTCCTAATGGAGAAATCGAGTACTGGAGAAGAGTTTTATCGAAGAATGAAAGGGGTGCTTTTGGGTTATATGGGTGAATGGGCCAACATGTGATGCAATTGAAATTGTTTGTTTACAAATAGTATGGACCAATGGACCATACTTCAATGGATTACGGATCCCACATTATCCCCTCCCACTCACAAAATGCGATTATTATTTTTATTTTCAACTTTGAAAATGAGAAAAATTATGAATTTATGTGAAATTATTGATAACCAGTGATGTTCAATAAATTTGGATCTTTTAAAAATTTTTATCTAAAGTTTTAAATTTGACCCTGTTTACGTTTGGGCATTTTGTAGTTTTGAGAAGAAATTTTTCTGTTAAAGCAGAGGGATCTCGTTTGGATTTAATAATATATTATTACACCATACCTTTTAACTCATTTTCTTTAAATACAAAATGAAAATAATTTAATTAGTATTCACCTGCATAATTTAAATACGTTTGAGGTTTTTTTTTTTATATCACATACATCCTCCATGAGAGATAATTTTATTTGAGTAGGAAACTTTCACATAATGATAGAATTAACTCTCATCAAAAAAATTTCTATACACAAGTTAGGCACCGTGATGTTGGGTATTTTATAGGTACTAATATTGGGTGCCAACATTGTCTTGTTGAGGCGTTGTCATTTTATTATAATTAATTGATTGGGCACTGTTAGACACTAGCTAAAGCGAGAACCCATTTCAACAGTCTTTCTCTGCACACATGGATCCAATGTTCGAACCCAAAATTACATGTTTAATTAAGAGACCTTTTCACTTGGACCAACACATGTTGGTATATTGATGGTATGTGTTCATCACAAATTTTATAATTATTATATAAATAAAAAATTAGTGTAATTTAGGATTATCTTGCACTTTTAAGTTGTATAACACAAGTAATAATTAGTTTAATTATTTACCATAGAATATACGAGCACAATATTATGATAGGAAACCAATATCATTCACACAACTCCGTGTACTAATGTATTAATAATGAGGTGAATTAATATTAAACTAGCATTTCGGTCCTTGCTTTTGTCAGCGTCTTTCACTTTGATCCCTGAGATTATAAAAACCCTTTGTTAGTCCTTTCACTTTGACCTCCGTCTTTCACTCTTCTATATAGTATTCCATCTCATATGACTATATTAGAAATAAGTAAAATAGAGATATATTGAATGAATTTTTTTTTATCAAGTTTTATTTCTCATGAATAATCTAAATAATGACAATTATTGTTATTTCATTTCATTTTTTTTACCAATATAGACATAACTAGAGAGAAAAACATTATTGCATCACACGTTACAAATGTGGATTCAATCTAATTCTTCTGAGAATAGCGTTTGGATTATACCTATTTATATAACATAATATGTTATTAATGCTATATATATATATATATATAAAAAAAAAAAACAGAGTAATTGAAAATGAGAAATATTTAAAAAATTAAACTATGAATTGAACTAATAATACATTTTGGCCAGAATTTAATAAGTTTAACCGATTAAATTCATAAATAAATTATAATTGAATCAGAAAGTCTTCAAAGCAGAGACAGCGAATTCACAATTTCATAAATTTAATTGGCCAGTATATGATCTGATATTTTCAAAACATTGGACAAACGTGCTGCTGATTCTTTGACTTTGTTGCTATTAGAAGGTTAAGGCTAGTAATGAGTCCAAGTGAGTAGAGGGTAAACAACCACAGGTTTGATTTAGAAGATAAACTTGTTGCAGAGAATAAAAGGAGTGCTCTTGGGTTTATATGTGTGAATGAGCCAATCTATGATGTGATGTTACTGATATAGTTTGTTTACAAAATAGTATGGGCCATACTTGAATAGATTATGCATTATTATGAAATTATCAGCAACTTGTAAAGTACAACAAATATCAATCCTTTAATTATTTTGATATAATATAATGTAATTTTTTTATATTTGATCCATAAATTTTGAAGATGGATAAAAGGCAGCATAGTTGCACCCAATTTTGCTTAGATTCAATTATATACTGGCAATAGAGGATAAATTACCCTTTTCCATCGTATAATTGTTTCAATGTTTCTAAACTTTATTTATTATTTTTCAGATTATTTATTCATTTGTACGTCTTTATCATTATCCCGGTTTTTAACTAATGTTCACGAAAACCACTTACCCCAAAAGTGATGAATCATTTTCAACCATAAAACTATGGTTGATTTGTGTTTCATATTAATTTTTTATTTTAAAAAATGAAAATTAACTTTTACCCGTGATTCATTATTATTGGCTAAATTGCTTTTCGTGCCAAGTAGCAACATTCTTTTTAACTTACATCATAAATTAACATGTGTAATATGATTTTTGTAAATTGAATCCTAAACAAGGCCCTGATCCGAATTGAGCAGTGTAAATGCAGAGTTGGTTGTTAGAAAGAATAAAAAATAAAAGAAGGAAACAAAAGTTGTTCACTTTTTTCATGTGGTGTTCACATTATAAATGTAAAAGAAAAAAAAAGTGGCCAAATTTAATATGGTTTGGTTTGAAGATTGACTTATTGATGTTGCAGTTTCACAACAGAGAGACAAAATAAAAAAAAAAAGATAAAATGCAATTGATGATAATTTATATTATTTATGAATCCTTATTTTTCAACCCTCTGAATTTCATAAGGATTTCTAACAATACAACTAAACTACACATTTGAACTAAAATGCTAACTATCAGCCAAATCTTACCCAAAAGAGAACCATTGCTAAATACCCTTAGTTTACCACACATACTTCACTAATTTAAAGCTATAAAACTAAACTAGACATAAAACTTGACTCAGTTTTTTCTGAGTCTAGTATTTCTCAGAGCCAGAATTTCTCTTCTGCCAAAACTTAAATTGCAAAGATCTTTGTTCCAGCATCTTCTCTACTTCCTCCATTGAAACCCCTTTGGTCTCTGGTACAAAAATAATGACAAAGAAAATGGCTACAACAGCCACAATCCCAAACATCATGAATGTCCATGCTGTCCCTATAGATTCAGTCAAAGACAGAAATGATTGAGAAACAACAAGGTTGGAAATCCAAACAGTTGTGGATGCCATTCCTCCACAAACTCCTCTATACCTCAAGGGATAGATCTCAGAGTTAACAACCCATGGAACAGTTCCCATCCCAGGTGAAAAGAATATGATGTAGAGAGCAAGACCAATTAGAGCAGCCCAACCATAGTTGCTTGGACATCCCCTAGTGTACCATGACCTGTGATCATTGCCACACATATCCTTTGTAGTATCATTGGAGATCAAACATGCCCCAGGTAACAGCTGCAAATTCAATTAATACTAATGTCAATAAATATGAAAAGTAAAATCTTGCTTGGATAAACTTATCTACAAGCATTTATAGGAGAAGAAAATAAAATGTATTCAGCAGGTAAAATAAATTCAACTTCTTTCGTAAGTTGAAATGGTATTTACAAGCATCTTGTAATTTGTTTCTTTAGATAGTCAAGTTATACTTTGGTTTAGCATAGTTGTGGTGATGGATTGTATATTATGGGATTAGAGTACCCCCTTACTCTCTTTTAATATATTTCTCTTTGTCTAGCAAGAAAAAAACCTCTTCAGGTAAAATAAATTCAACTTCTTTCACAAGTCCGAATTCAAGCACGTATCTCAATTGAAAAACTCTTACAAGTTAGAAGCTAATCCAAACTACTAGGCTATAGTTTCCATGAAAAAATTGAAATGAGTTTGGTGAAATGAAAGTGTGTAGAATAGATTTACCTTGTCAGGAGCATGAGCACAGAAACCACAAGATGGTGAAGCCTTTATGCATGTCATACAAGTCCATCTACCAGGGTTCACAGCTGCTTTGAAATCAGGGCAGGTGTTATTGTAATGAGAGGTTTCAATGGCACTAACCATTGGAGAGTGGACTTCACTCTCACGAAAAGCAACAGTTAGGAGAGCCAGGGAAACCACAACACCACACAAACTGATTAGAGCAAGCTTTTTTCTACCAGTCTTGTCAATGAAGTATATGCTCAAAATTGAGCCAAATGCATTTAGGCCAGATGTGATGAGTGAGAGAAGAAGTGCTGTCCTGTTAGATGCAAAACCAGCCAACTGAAAAATGGTGGGGCTGTAGTACATGACAGTGTTGATACCTACAAACTGTTGGAAGAATTGTAGGCCCATCCCTGCATATAAACCTCTTCTAACAGCTTTGGTTTTCAAAAGTGTGATCATACTGATCTTCTCTGATGATTCTGCTTCCTTTATTTCCATATCAACTGATTCCTTTAAAGCTTGAATTTCAGCATCAACATCCTCAGGTGGGTAAATCTTCTTCAGAATTGATTTCCCTTCATCCTCCCTACCCTGTTACATTTTGCATAAACAAAACAATAGTTAAGATTTAGAATTCTTCAAACTGAAAATGTGGTTATACTTGCTTGATGATGATGAACTAACCTTCCTGTACAACCAACGAGGTGATTCAGGGAGTGATAACATTAGTACAATTTGTATCAAAGCAGGTGCTGCTGCTACCCCTAACATCCACCTCCATGTTCCTGGTGCCTGAATGAATTGAAAATCCACACACAAATTCTTTTAGGACATCACCAAACAACAAAACATGAAATTCATACTAGTACTAGAACAAAAGAACACTAATAGTGTATTTGAAAATCCGTTAGGTGTGAACTCCAAAACACGTTTAGGCAGAAACTACTACTGATAGCGTTACTGTAAACGTGAATCCAATGTCATTTTAACGTGATTCCAAACACCGAGTTAAAAAATCTAAATGAGAAAAGTGTTAGCAACACACTTCCTTTAATTGATTTGGTCCATTTTCCAAAACCTCAACTCACTATGAAAACTAAAAAGTGATCTATTTACAAGCCAACTAAATTGACTTTTCAATCAAGCTTGCATGCATATAGCCATATACACACCAAGATAAACAAGGCATGTTATCACAATTGCACATACATATATCACCACAACTTTGGAATTGGAACAAAGAGAGAAAAGGGAAGTGATTTTTCTGACCTTGGTGAAGGCCAAGTTGATGAGGTAGGAAAGGAACTGTCCCCCAGTTATAAGAAAACTGTTGAGACTAACAAGGGCACCTCTTACTCTAGTTGGGGAAGCCTCTGAAATGTACAAAGGGGATGCCATTGAAGCCATCCCAACACCAAGGCCAACAAATACTCTACCAACTATGAGAATTGTTGGACTTATAGCAGCAGCCATGATAATTGACCCTGTTAAAAATAGGGTATCTGCAAGAATTATTGCTACTTTCCTTCCAAATCGATCGTTAATCCATCCACCAACTGCAGCTCCTATGATTGCTCCAGCAATTGCTGTACTCACTATTGCTTCCTGTCACATTTTTCCATAAATTAATCAATCAATACTTCAAATTCAGATCACCATACCCCAAAATTATAAACCATAGTTTTACTTAATTTCCTTCAAGAGTTTGTTTTTCAATTGCATAATAAAGTAACCCACTTTGTTATCATCAATTAATATATCATAACTAAAATTAAAATCAACAGAAAGATGGAAAATAAAGTGAATCTGAATTTGATGCCGTATAAATTATTATATTATATTGTATAAAAATTAAAACGTCCCATCTATTCTTTTTGTTATGTTTGCTTGTTTGATGATTAACGATGAAGGTTAAGAATATTAGAAGATTTGTGGGGTGGATTTTCATTGGTTACAGCCGTTAGTGTTCAATCTTGCTTTGCTTTGCTTTGTTGGGTAACACCCCTATTGGACAAACCCAACATTTGTTCAAGCAACACATGATTAGGACACTTGTCAACTTAAAGGATTTTCTTGGACAAAAAAATATAAGGATTTTCTTTTCTTTTCTTTTGGTTATTATATTATAGGTGGGATGCTTTTATAAAACCAGAGACTTTTCTCGTGAAAGAAATCATATCACATGTTCCTCTTATTCTTCTTTTACTTTGTTTCTTAAATAAAAATTAAGATAAAATATTATTATTTAAAAAAGAAAAAAATTATGATTGATATGTTTTTAATTAAAAAATAAGAAAAAACACAAAAGAGACAAGTGATTTTATTTTTTTTATTTATACATACATAGTACATCATATCATATATTATTATTTATTACCCCATATATCTATATTTTTTATTATTTGCTTATAATTAGATTCATTTCCTTTTGTGTATATTTGCGCTCTGATCTGAATTAATTCACCATGCACGCAAAAATAGGAGAGATGTAAATGTTGGTAATTGTCATCTTTCACATCTTCCAGAGTCCAGAGCGTGTGAAGAAAAAACAATTGGATTCATGGAGTATAATGAATGAAAAGATTATCCAATACTCCATTAAATGGATCTCACCGGTAAATCCGGATCAGGAATTTTTTTTATCCGCCGAAACCGTTTTGAAAACCCACATTAAAAAACAATCTTAAGACAAAAAGGAAAAAAAAAAAAAGACACAATATTACGAAACGCCATGCTTTTACTTTCCAAGTTATTTTTTTTTAAATGGAGCCAATATTTCCCAAGCTGCTGGTAAAATTGTGAAAAAAAAAATGAAAAATAGAGTTTATAGTTAAAAGAGTGCAATTTTTCAGATACATGTTAGACTAATGTTTGTTTTTTTGTGCAAGTTGGTGGCTGTGAACAGAGATGTAATTGTAAGGGCATTAAAGTCCATTTATGTATAGGTTGGAATTCACAAGAAAATTGATTGGAAGAGTGAGAGAGATCATTCATCAATGGTCTCAATTTTCAAGAGAAATTGGTAGTATTATATTACTTACCTGAAGCCAAGTCTTCCTATCTACTGCTTTGAAGTCATCTCTGATATACAGAAGAGCCCCAGATATAACTCCTGCAGAGAACAGAAGATAATAATTATTATTATAAAAAATAAAAATATACTAATTAATTTAATTAAAATTTATAGTATGATACAGAAGCAATATAAAATTTATAACGTAATAATATATAGTCTTGAAGAGAAGGTGAGAAACAGAGGAGTATAACAGAATTTTGAGAAATATATGTATATGAAGGTGTGGAAATGGAATATGATGAGAGAGAGTTTTGTTATTGTTACTTGCCTGTGTCGTAGCCAAAGAGAAGGCCACCGATTCCAGCAGAGAAAGCAAGGCGAAGAACATAAGGATTCTTATATGACAGAGACAAACATTCTCTGAAGGCAGACATATCTGCCTCTGGTACGCCTCCTTCCATGGTTGTTCTGTGGAAGAAGAAGAAGAAGAAGAGGAGACACTACAAGAGAAGGGAGAAAAAACAATACAGTAATCTTCTCTTCAAATGTTGGTTGTTCTTGCTTTGAGCAAGAGTGTTGTTGAGTTCGAGAGGCTCAAGATGGGTCGTGTATTTATAAAGGGAGAAAGCGTTGTGATGACGATTTTGGACACTAAAAATTTGGGGTTAAAATGGATTTGATTTTTTTTATGGTATAAATATATAAATATTAAATACTAGGAATCTTTTTATAGCCTGAGATTTTAAATTTTATATTTGAATTTGTGTATTGAGGAGGGATAAAGTTACAACAATGGTTGATTTTTATTAATCTAATCATTGAATTATATCATTATTTTTACTATTTTTTTAATAATATTAAATTAAAAATAAAATATTTCTTATTTTTATATATTTTAAAATTATATATTTTAAAAGAGTCAGGATCATATGATTTATATTATAGTAACTTTTAATTCAACTCAACTGTGGATTATGAAATATAATTATCGGTTAAAAAATATTCAACAGTATAGTAATTTCTGTAAGTTTAATTTTTTATTTAGATTATATGTATCTTTCATGGGAGACATTCCTAGTTTCGGTCGTAAATACATGAACATTCACATCATGGTGGAGTTTTAGCTCTCCCGAGAGTTTTTTTTCCATACACGGGGACTCAAATATCAATACCTTGTTTAAGAGAAATACAACTTGATCCAACCACCGTTGGTGGTGTATGTATAATTTAATGATCTCTCATCTTGTATATTATTATATGAAATAAAATAATTTATATGACAAAACAAATATTATTAAATGAAATTAATTAACCAACTAGTTAATTAGAAGAAGTTTTTTTATTTTGAATTTTAAGACATATTATTAGTAGAGTGATATTGATGCCTTTATAGTACAAACTAAATTTTATGAATCGGTTAATTAGTTTTTCATAGGAATAAATTTATTGATTATAAATTTGTTTCATTGTGACATTACATTGGTTTTATTGATTTTGTAATTATGATAATATATATTTGAATGATTTTATTGATTTTATATAAGGAAACTAGAGAAAATTGATATGACTATTTTTTATGATTGTCCCGAAATCTTATAATTATTTTCTGATTAATTCAATAAATGATTTATTTATGATTGAGGTTAGTTCAAGTGGTACATGCTTGATTCCTTTTAAGCAACATCTCTGGTTCAATTTCCCAACTCAAATGGTTTCCCGTGGAAGATATATCTCTGGTTGAAACAAAAAATTTTACTTTTTTTTTGTTATTAAATGGGGTATAATCGCTTAGGCCCCAAGAAAAACTAGACAACTAACCGGGGGAGAGCCGCACTAAGGAACGGCCAAAGAGAAGTCGATACATGACAAGAAAAGGAGCTTTCATGTCCAATATTTGCTAAGTAATTACCCCTATTCTCCAAGAGGATCACTAGGATTAATTTGCTTCAAATGAAAACAAACAGCCTTCACTAGTGAGTAACAGTACTGATGAGTCGATCAATGGGCACCCATTATTGACCAAGTGAAGAGCTACTTGGAGTCAATCTCAAAAATAGCTTTCACAACCAATGCTTAGGAGTAACTAAACACCAACAAGACCCTAATTCTGTTTTCAGTAGCAAATTGGAGTGGAAGCCAATGAGAAATTGGCCGTATATATTACTACCTCCGATCCTATTTATAAGAAATAAAAATGTGTTTTTGTTTGGTTCTAAATGTATATACTCAAGAAGAAATATAGTACTATTTTGAATTTTATTAATTATGAAATTACATTTATACCCTTAATTTATTTCCACTACTCAACTATTTTCTATGATAATTGATGTACTACGCTATTTAGGATTTAGTTATTATCAATTTATTGATTTTATATATATGTAGGTTTTTGTATTTTAAAAGTAGAAAAACTTGTAAATGAATTAATATGAAAAAATTAAACTGATTGATCATCATTTATTTTGGGATTGCTAAAAATAAATATGGAAATATTAATTGACTGGCTTTATTAATTTTTATTTTAATAATAATAGCTCTACACTAATATATCGTTTCAGAAATTTGAAACTAAATATTTTTTTTATCACGTATTGCAATTTGTGATTGATTTGATAATAATAATAATATTAATCTTGTGTATGCTTAATATGTCAATTATTTATTATGCTATGTTGTGTTTGAAGTGAATCACATGCTAATAATGTAAATTTTTTGGTTGAACCATATGTATCCTCTACGAAGACATTCTGATTGAGTCAGGACTTGAACTCGAGACTTTACTTAAAGGGAATCAAGTATGTACTACTTAAACCAACCATTCGTTGATATGATGTAAATTATATGTCGTTAACAATATTACTCTTCTATCAAAGTTACATAAAATTTTTAAAAATTAACTTTAATATGTTTTTCTGGACACTTCATACCTCATGTGTCATTTGGTAAATGAACATAATAAATAAGATGAAATAGAATGAAACTTGACAAACATAGAATGTAACAAGATAATTAATAATGTCTTGTGTATGATGTGTTTGGTAACTACACAACAAAACATAATTTTATGTGTTTATTTACATACATATCCTTATCATATTTAATATTTAATTGAATATTGAAATTTTGAACATAAGGTGTCCGGCAATAATAAGGGTGTTGAGCGGTGGTGGTGGTGAGGGAGGGTGTTGAGTGGCAATGATAATGAAAGGTATTGTCTGACACTGACAGTGGTGATGCTGATTGATGGTGTCAATTGTCAAACAATAATAATGGTGGCAGTGACGAAGGAGTGTTGGGTGATGGTGGCAGTCATGGAGAGTGTTGGGTGGTGGTGACAACAATGGAGAATGTCGAGTAACTACGGATGGTGATGGGTGATGACAATAATGAGAGATGGCAGATGGTAATAGTGGTAGAGGGTATCCGATGATGGTAGCAACTATTGAGGGTGTGCAGGTAGCAATGGTGGTGGAGGGTGTTGATTTGACGATGAAATGTATTAAACGACAGTGGCAGCAATGGATGTGTTGAATGACAATGGCAACATCGATTGTCAGGTATATGATCAGTAGCAATAACCAGGGTGTCGAGCGGCAATAACGATATACCGTATAAGGCAGAAATTATATGATGGCAAAGAATGGCAAATAACATTGACATTTGGTGGAAGGAGAGATTAGAAAAAGATGGATGGTTTTCTCAGAGCTAGATTGGCCTATTTTGATAAGCCTACAACAACTACTTTTTTTTCCTTGATTTTGTCGAGGATTGTAGTTATGTGATGGGTGATCCATCTCTCACATCTCCATTTTCCATTTCTTCATAGTTATTAAATTTCATTTCAAAAGTTGCACTTACTATTTTGGGTATTTTATTAATATGTGGAAAAGGCTTATATAAAAAGGAGTTTCTACTTTTATGGAATATAAAAAATCCATTTATCTAAAAATAAAAAGTAGAATACTGAAAACTTCTAAAACAGAATAATATAGTTAAAAAGACAAAAAAAATGATATACCATATTTTCATTATAAAAATACTATTTTAATTCTTGAAGCTAGAGGGGTCCACAAGTTTATCAAAACATTGCGAAAGTCTACAAGTCAACTTGGTCGGCCTGTGGAGCACATCTATGATCTAACTCTATTTTGATTTTCGAAAAAAATAAAAAAAACTATTTTGAAATGTAATTTCGCAAATCCATTACTGTACACATCAATTGAAATAAATTTTGTGCAATTTTTATTTATGAAAAAAATTAGGGTATTTTTATTTTAAGAAATATAAAAGATTGTTTATTTATCTGAAAATTGAAGATAGATTACTGATTTTTCTAAAACAAAATAACATAATTAATTTTCTTAAAATTACAAATAGTATATATATTTTTATTATGAAAATTATTTTAATTCCTAAAGGGTATAGGTGTTCAGAAAGTTTATTAGTTAGAGCAGTGCTAATATATATATATATATATATATATATATATATATGAGGAGGGTTATAATTACACCGGTGTAAGTTACACCAAGTATTACACCGCTAATAATTACAAATCGAATATGTTTTTTAGTAATCCAACCGTTGAATTATGTTTGTTCATCATCATGATTATATGTGCTAAATTTCGTAAAATTTTGACACTAATAACTTGATAATCAAATGATTGAATTTTTCATATATTTCAAATGTATGTATAACGTTAATCTTGAGACATGTCAATGACATATCAAATAATTTCAGATTAATGTAAAATTTTATATGTATGATCTATATGATAGTAACTTTCAATCCAACGGTGGATTATTTAATACAATGATCCGTTAAAAAATTATTCAACGGTGTAACACTTGGTGTAACTTACACCGGTGTAATTATAACCCTCCTATATATATATATATAAAAGTCAACATGGTTTGGTCTACAGAGCAATTTAATAAAAAAACTTGAAATGTGATTCCACGTATTTACCGTACATAATTTATTTAAATAAGTTATTTAAATGTAAACTATCATAGCTCAACTAAACTAGATTTTTTAAAATTACAAGTATCTCCAGTCACTAGAACAATTTTATTACTTCTTCTTAAATTTTGAATTGGACCTAACTCAATCTTAAAAGAGCCCAATAATAATGGATAGACTTTGATATCATTTTAAATTTTAGACCAAATTTAACTCAACTTTAATAAAGTGAGGATTATTTTCGAGACTTATATATTATAATTTAACCAAATCTCAATAACAAGCGCAACTAAACTTGCATTAGTGCATTATGAAATGAGAGTAAAATCACACATAATTCATAAATTCCGAACATTAAGAAATCGCAAATTAAGATCACATCAAAATTCAATTAAGTAAGCCCCCACTATGGTTGCTTGGTAATTGAGAGTAGGAATATCATATGTCATGTGCAGCAGGGTTTGTTCCCCTCCAACCGTTATCCCTTTCCCTCTTTTTCCTTTCTTCGGGCCTAACTAGGCCCCAGGGCCAGGGACTCAGACCTAGAATTACAATTTACAAAAATTAAAAAAAAAATCAATTATAAAATGAGAAAACATATAAAAAAATCAATTAATATTGGTTGTTAAATATTTATAATTTGTTGATTATATAAATAAAATTTTAAACTTTTATATGAAAATTAGTAATTAAGAGCTATAGTATAACAACTCACATTAAGGATCCGTACCATAACAACTGTTGAAATATGTATGAACTAGTATATGGATAAAAATATTTTTTATATATAATTAGAATTAAATTTATAATAAATTAATATTTTAAAAATTAAAAAAATAGAATTAGAATAATTTTAGATAACTATTAATTTTAAATTATAATAGTAGATTATATTTTATTATTAAAAATTAATTTATATTATTATTTGATAATAAGATATTAAACTAAATTAAAACTATAACATTAAATATATATATATAATAATGTTAAAAATAAGGATTATAATAGAAATGATAGGATAAAAATTGAATGTTAATAAATTTAAAAAATAAGAATGACCAATTATTAGAATTCAAATAAAATTTAAATTTATTTAAAAAGTAAGGATTATCATTTATTAATTAACATTTAAAAGTAAAATAAAATATTTAAATTTATATTATATAAACATTAAAATATTTTTATTAGATAATATTTTAAATGTATTAAAATTTAATTGAAAAAAATTCTGTAAATTACATAAATTACTAACTCATTTAAAAATGAAACAAGTGTGTGACCGTGACCATTCATTGTTTTCGAAATCTTTTTGTTTTGTAGGTGCACCACTACGAACTAGATGACTGTACTTTGCTAGAATATATGTGCTTCACAATCATACAGGTCTAAAAAATGCTGTTATTTAATTCTTGCCAGATCTCACTTTGTCAACTACCTTTACGTTCACCAGGAATACTTTTAGGAGAAATTGTATTTGTACAACAAAATTGTACAACAATTGCTTACAACTATGAGAGATATAGAAATAAAAGAGAGAGAAGTGTGGATGTGATAGGTGATATGATAGAGAGATAGATGAGGAATGCTACTTCAGCGATTGGTGACGAATGCTACTCAAAATATTTCATAGCCTTTTAACAATTTCAACACACAATAGGAGCTTTTAGAAGCAAGACAATAATTTTATAGAATAGGCCAACACAACACAAAGACTCCTGAAGCATAAATTAAACGCTGACAACATCTTATTATATATATCATCCTCATTAATTATTAGACGGGGAATTGAAATGCCGACAATGTGCTTTGAAATGAAAATGATGACTAATATTTTAAATACAAGTTATAGTAATAATTTACAGTGCAGATAATGTAATATTTTAATTGCAAATCAGAGAAACTTGACACCAATATAGTCAACACCACATGTTTATGTTAGGGAGATACATTAGAATAAGCTTGTTGATCATTGTTTTCTTACCCAGTACGCCGAATTAATATTTCTCCTATATAATAGGAATTCCCACCATGCCTCAGATTAGTTTCAGATGTCTATTAGTCGCGTCAGATAGATTATATTTAAATTGAAATAATAGGAGTTTTGTGTATTATATGATATTTTCAAATGAAAATATTTAAGAAATAAAATAAAATATATAACCCTTTAGATCACAAAGAGGAGGTATATATATATATTCACTTGAGAGAAATAGTGGAAGAATGCCGTGAAGTAGGGATGGCACCCACGCGGGGCGGGGGATACCTCCCCGCTCCCCGTCCCCGCCTCCCCATTTTATCTCCGTCTCTGTCCCCGTCCCCGTCCCCGATCCCCACCTCGGGGTAATTTTCTCCCCCATCCTCATTCCCTGCATTCCCACGGGGACTCCATAACTATAAAAATAAATTAAAAAATATAACATAAAGAATAAAATTACTAAAAATAATTGGAAATTTAATTTTAAATTTAAAATTAGGATAATATAAAATAGAAATTATATATATTATATTATAGTATATTATATATATCATATAAATAAAAAAAATTTTATATATATATACATGTGTGTGTGGTGGGACGGGGACCCCGCGGGGCGGGGAGCATGATCCCCGTCCCCATCCCCAAATCTGTCTCGGAGGGATTTTAATCTTCGTCCCTATCCTCACGGGGGAAAATTCCCCATCCTCAGGACCCCATATGGGGCAGTTTCCACGGATATCCCACTTACGATACAAAATTGCCATTCCTACCATGAAGCAGTGGGGGAATGTGGAGTGTGGATTATGATAAGAGAGGAGTACAGTTATAAATGAGATTTTTGTTAGCAATGATGTTTGATACTTTAGGGGGTCTCAGGGGATCACGAGATAAGAAATTAATTTTTCAATCTCTACTGTTTATGTTTGGCCTCACGTAATCTAGGTTTGTTTTGCTTTTTTAATAACATTAATTTATCTAAAAATGGATAAATTTGTTAAAAGTCTATATTGAATTTAAAATGCTTATCTATTTTACTAAATATAAATTATTATTATTATTATTATTATTATTATTATTATTATTATTATTATTGTTGTTGTTTTATTAAACTTTTGTTTTTTTGGCATATTTAAAGGTTTAGGCTAATTAATCTACCAGACTATACTACTACCACAGAGTTAGGTCTTTAGCCTATTTATAGGTATACATTCATATATTAGGTTATTTAAAGGTTTTACTAGGTTATTAAATAGGCTTTTTAAATATAGGTTAGACATTAAAAACTATACCAAATAAATATACAATACTTAAATTAGGAAACAGATCCCGTTCAAAAGTAAAGTCTAAGTTAACTTTTTTTAAGACCATAATTAAGTACCATTTAAATTTAAAACTTACTAATTAAAATATCAAATTTGATATTTTACCTAAAAAATTTCAAATTTTCATTATCATTAAACGTCCCCAATATTATATTATGAGAAAAAAAAATTAAATTTTATCAAATTTGTATTATTTTTTTACTTTTAAGCTTTTGAAATTATTTTATATATCAAAATTATTATAAACTCTCAAATATTTGGATAGAAAATGAGAATATGAAGATTTTAAGTAAAAAATAATCAATAAATAAGTCATATTTACTTTGAAAATTGAGAGACTTGATTTAGTTGAAAAAAATGAAAAGCCCAAAATTACACAATATATAGAGGGATGAAAAGTGTAATTAAATATAAAATTTATTTTAAACTTAATTTATTTTTTATTGATACTACTATTTATAATAGCTTTAGTGACACAAACAAAAGCAGGAAAGTAAACTTGAGAAAAATGGATTATCTAATTATGTGACTCGAATTTTCGAGGATTAAAAAAAGAAATATATATAACACTTTTTAAGGCCAATTGCATCGCATTCAATATTATGAATTAATATATGACAAATTATTTGTTGAATCGCCAATTGTTTCATTGGGGTAATATAAGTGTAAGCTCATCTGTAAGTATATTTTGAGCTTGAAGACTTTTCCCTGCTCTGAATTGAGGTACCATCTTCTCATTATAAATTTTGATGTACTGAAAAATATTGTGAATATATAGAATTGCGGTCAGAAAATTCCACAAGACCTGAAAAATATCAGTATAAGATCAAGTGGAAGGTTATGATGAAAAAATAAGAGGCGACATACCTGGACTGCATCACTATGACGAGAACACAAACCATAGTGTGTTTTGGTGTTTAGTTGTTATTGCAATGGCCACTATGTACTTCACATGCAAAGAAACCTAGTAGTCATTAATTTATGATGATTTTCATTTAAGAATCACATGCAATGCTGCTACCTTTTAGAAAAGAAAGGTGTCGCCGCGCCACTAAAAGATACGGTTTCCTCCATCATATTCGGAAGTAATTGATTGAAGATTGAAAGTTTAACCGCTCTTTCCTTGCGCTTGAATTAAAGAACCATATACACCATTATTGCTATATATGTGGACAATTTAAGACTAGTATATGTAGCATTTTCATGGAGAGGTCAGTCTATTATCCTATTACTATAATTTATACTTATGAAAAGGCTTGAAATCGATCTCATATTTAGAATATATGAAATGATTTGAAACGTTCAAAAGTTTTAGAAATTTGGTGAAAATTGATGGATTTTGTAGAAAGTGAGATTAGAGTTATAAATAAAGAGAATAAAGTAATTGTGTTTTGATAATTCAAAATTCTCAACTTGTTACATCCAAGTATGACTATATATATAAAATATCAATTTAAATTTAAAAATAAAGTTTATTACAATTTGTTACAAGTCAATTCTAGGAAAGGATTCCAATACGCCTGCAAGATGGTGTGGAGGATGGAACTACACCAATCTTGGTCTTGAGAAAGGAGTGACATGTCCCGAATAAAAGTTTTGTGAGAAAATCTGCAGTTGATGGCCGGAAGGTAAATGAGAGATCATGAGTTATTTAGAGGCAACAAGATCTCGAACAAAGTAAAAGTCAATACTCATACGCTTATTAACTTCAAGAAATTGTCACATTGAAAGAAATTAACTTATTTTATAATAATGCAACAATTAAAAAATATATAAAATCTAGATAATAATGTATAATATTTTACATTAAGAATACATTAAAATTAAACTCATTACTTTTCTTTCCCCACAAAAGAACTTATATCCCAACCAAAGTGAAACATAATATAAATGGTTTTACCTTGCATGTTTAAATCATATGTTAAAATTTTAGTGTCTAAAAACTAGTTAAGAAATGGTACCTCCACCTATTCCACATTTTTTTAGGCAAAAAGTGTGTCTTTAACTTATTATTTTAAATTTTGTCTTGTAATTGTTTTCTTTCAATTATTCCTTATCATGTTTGTACAAAAAAAATATATATATATATATTCCTTATCTTGTGAATCACCGATTAAAGTTGTCCCGGTTAATGATTTTGTTAGAAGTAGAACAACAAAACGAATATCTCTTACATGGCTTAATAAACACACTGACATGGCTGTGATGTACGTGGCCGTTAACGACTAAATTGAAAAAAAGAAATAACAGGGAGCGAGGTCTAATTAAAGTACCCTTTTTGGTCTAAGTAGCTTTATTATGTTATATACAAGGTGATATACAACAAATAAAGCCATATATATGGGTGTTACCAAATGAGATGACTATAAGGCTCTCATGTTCGAATTTCATTAAACACATTTTTTATCTAAAAAGAGAGGTGAGCGACTTAATTATAACTAAATCCTAAATTAACCCTTAATAATAGGGGATATAACAAAAAGAATTAGAAGAAGAAGGCTTAGACACATGCATTGAGGTAGTTGAGAATTGAGGTCCAGGTTGAGTTGTGAAGAGAGCTAACTTGGAAGGTCTGAACCTTTGTGTGTTGAGTTGTTATATCCTAATTAATATACATGTCACATTCGCTACACTTTAATATTGATGTCTTTTTTTTTCCAGTTTTGTTCTTAAGCTATGTATATTCATCTATACTTTATATTAAACCTTGGTTATTTTTTTTTTCTCAAAGTATAAACTAGTAAGTATTTTTAGAATTGGACTCGTCACTAAACTAATAAAAAATGTATGAATCGAAAATCTATAGGTAGTGATGATAAAGTTTTACATTGATTAAGATGTGATATTGGTCGAACAAGCAGTACTGTCATATTCTTGTGGTCTATTATTTCAATCTTTTTCTCCATATTGTTGTGAAATATAGTGATTGATGCTGGATTGGAGATAACATCAGGGTTAGCACTATTTTCCCCCATTTTTTTAAATAATAAAAATAAGAAACACACACACTTTTTTGTTTAAAATACGGGTATATCTCCGAGAAGCAATCATATTTGAACCGGCGTGAACATCTACATCTTGATAGGGCTAGATCTAAAGATTTTTTTCATTCATGAGACTCAAACTTGAGACGTTCCTTAAAGGGAAACATGTACAACTTGAACCAGCCCCGTTGATACACACATTTTAATATATATATACTATATTTATTTTTTCTCTAAATTTGAAATGTATAAAGATGGTGTAATAAGGAGAGTACGGTTGCGGAAATGTTTGTGAGAAGAGAGGAAGTAATAGAGTGGAATTGGTGTTGGAGAAGACGTTTATTTCAATGGGAGTTGTCACAGTTATCTTTACTATTGTTGGATCTAAACCTGATTCAGATTATGGAGATAAATGATGATTCTTGGCATTGGAAAGCTGATCCAGAAGGATTCTATTCAGTCAAATCTGCGTATCATGTCATTACTAATGCTAATTTATTTGCAGAGATTCCTCTACATAAGTTCATTTGGTGTAACTTGGTTCCACCCAAGGTTTCTTGTTTTGCTTGGAGGGTGATGTTGGATAGGATTCCTTCTAGAGCTAATCTAGCTAAGAGGAATATTATTCAACTATCTGTTGCTGGGTGTGTATGGTGTTCGCAGGTATGGGAGACTTGTTCTCATATTTTCTTTCAATGCTCTTTTGCTTATCAAGTGTGGATGTTGTGCTTGGAGTGGTGCGGTTTCTCTTTAGTTTTACAAAATGAATTCAACGCCCATCTTGAACAATTTTTGGGTCTCCCTAATTGTAATTCAAAAGTGCGGTATCGATGGTCGGTGATTTGGCATACTGTTCTATGGAGTATTTGGTTGGCTAGAAATGAAGTTATTTTCTCAAATAATTGGTATGATGTAAGGGAGGTTGTGGAGCTAATAAAGGTTCGTTCGTGGAAGTGGCTAAAATCTAAGGACAATAGCTTCTTCCACCAATTTTCTTCTTGGTCAGCAAATCCCGATGTGTGTTTGAATCTTGGGACGTCATTTTGTTAATTGTAGTTGTTGGGGGGATCTTGAATGGTATTTGCACAATTGGGATTACTATATGCCGCTCTCAAACCGTGTTTCTCAAATTACTTTTGCCTCATATTGACAGGTGTTTGTTTTGGCTTTGGTTAGCTGACTTTGTATTGTGTAACGGATTGTAGTACCCCTTATACTCCCATTAATTTAATTACTTTGCTTATAAAAAAAATGGTGTAATATTTTAATGAATAAATAACATTATCCAAAGAGCCATGCAACTAACAAAACTATTATCCAAACGAAAACCAAACCCGTGAGAAAATTCAACGCAAACGAATTCAGGCTATGCACCCTTGGTAGTAGACTTTGTGAACAATTCTTAAGTGAGTAAGGTATCATTATTCATTATAATCAAAAGATTAAAAAAAAACTATATAAACAGGGGTTTGTCTAAGGTGGACCATGGTTCATGTGGTCCAAAATGTGAAAATATAGTAATTTAAATTCATAATCACTAAATTTAACGCTCATTTTATTAATAATTGATATGAAAATAGTTTTCAATTGCTTTTATAAAATATTACTTGAAAATAATAAAAATTCAAATCAATATTATCATGCAATGTAAAATTTTGCCTTTTAACTTTTAAATTGATATATCCTCAACAAAATTAGCATAGGTTGTATTGTAAATCCATATTTTTCCTTAAATTAAACTTAAATAGTCATATAAAGACTATTTAATAAAAATAAAATTATCTATTCACCTCTTGTAAGCGAAAATTTGGTCCACCCTAGAATCGTCCATTAATAGGATTATTAAAACATATATTAAAATTATTTTAATATTATCTTACATTTTTAATTGATTATACATATATATCCCCCCCCCCCCAACAAATTAAACATGCATATTATACTCATGTAAAAGAAATTTAAAAATTTCTTTATAGACCATAAAATTATAGCTAAATTTGCATCTAACGAGGAGAAGCAAATTGTGAGTGCCATTCCTAGAACTAAGCAGCAAAACGAGCAAATTGCGAGTATCACCTCCACATGATTAGTTATTAATTAATTAATAATTTTAATTAAGAGAAGCCAATGAAGTCTTCGTTGTTATTTTGGTTGTGGTTTCAAGCAATCAATATATATATCGTGATGATTGCCACGTGAGAGGAGGACCTAATCATTTTGAAAACATTGCTATCTAATTGGACTAAATTAGTCATTCTGTAAATATAAAGAATCGAGTTACGTGGAAGTGTATCAACAAAAAATAAATTTGAACTTTGTTGTGTCTAGTGAAGTCTTATTTAAACTTCAAACGGATTTCGTCATAGTTATGTTTTCAATAGGCTTTAGTGGAATATTAATAATTTGAGTCCTAGTAGACACTCTGGCGTTGAATTATCTCATCTCAATGCATACAATTCAACTGCAAATGGAAGCACGTTGGTTCAATGATAAGCACATGAATTAAATAAGATACAAAATATAATGTGTGATAGGACAAGTGTTCGATCCGTAGTAGTTTGTTTGTCTGACTAAATTTTTTAAATATTGTGCTACATTGAAAAATAATTGCTAGATAAGTTGATCTCATAAAGTCTACATTCAACGTGTTTTACTTTAATAAAAGCTCTCTCTCTATCTCTGTGTATATTATATAATAACACATATTGTACACATACATAAGCTATTTATTATCAATTTCTTCATGTTAACCCCAAGGGATTGGTCGAGTGGACATGGTCCCGTACCTGACAGGTCGCAAGTTCGAAACCCCACTCGTCTACCTGGGGCCCCTCACCCTAAATTTTTTGTAACCAAAAAAATTTCTTCATGTTGATAAAAATTGTGAATATAGAAGAAAAGAGAGGTAAATTTGAAAATAATATGTTTTTGTTAGACAATGAATTAGGTTTTGTATAGATTTTATTTGTGGACTGAGGAAATTGTTTGAAAACAGAGGTATTTTTTTCCCTTTTACATTTATATTGGCATTAAACACTTTTCTTTTTAAGTTGATTCATTGTGAAAGAGATCATGTTCATGTATTTCTGATCATCATCCATGATTTTTTGCTTGATATTGAAAACTTGGGAATATGTATCATGCAATTGCACCTATCATTATAAATTGCATGTATAGGTCTTTGAAAATTTGTATGCATTTAAATTGATATACTTTACATCTATAAAATCTCTAAATTAATGCTGCTAGATTATTTCTTGTACCAATTTTTTAAAAAACTTGAGAAGGCTAACAATTTTCTAAATAGTGACACTATCTGTTATGTTTTGTCCTAGATTAATCCTATTCCTATGAGGCTCTTACTTGGATTGAAGCGAATTTCCAGAGTGGCACCACATCATTTCGAGCGGATCGTTCATCAAAATATCAAAATACATTTTCTAAGCCCCATTTTACTTGTCAGTTTCTATTCTACTTACTTTTTATGACATTTGAATTAGTACATAAATTAAAGTAATGAATTGTTTGTGTAAAATATTTTAGCCATTTTTATGATCTTTTTTTGTTTAATATTGGAGGTTGTATCAACCAATACTAAATAGCTTGCATAAGCTAGCAAGATACAAAAATCATGATATCCATTAACAAAAAAAAGAATTGGAGTTGTCCTCAAATTTATATTAATATCTTAAAATGCATATCAATGATCATATTTTTTAAAATGTTACAATTGTAAGTTAGTAACATTTTTTAAATGTTATGAAAAATGTTAATTAACAACATTTTTTTAATATTACAAAAGAAATAAATTAGTAATATTTTTTCAATGTTACTAATAATATTAAAAATGTTGTTAATATCAATTAGTAACATTTTTATAATGTTGCTAATAATATGTAAAAAAATGTTATTAAAATCATTTAACGACGGGGCTTTATACTGCATTTGCTAAAATGTTGTTAAAGGAAAGGGTAACGTTTTAGTATAATTTAACAACATTTTTTAAATGTTGCTAAAAGTCACTTATGTAGTGGTGTGTTTGGTATATGAATCATACAAAAGAGAAAAGTTTTCAGATTCTGTCATATTTTTTTCGAGTTGATTAATTTCACATGTTTGAATTAATATTTTAGTTAATTGTGGTATAAACTATGGTTTTAATTTAATATATAGTTGTTAATTATAATTTTTCCTAATACAAAATAAGTTAATTTAAAAATGAATTCGAATGTATTTTTCAAATAATTAATGTTAATTAATTGCACCATCCGTTGAGTACTTTAGTCTATATGTCCATTTTTAGGGTCCACTAACCACTAAGTACCAACAAACTAACAACTGAGTCTTTTTCCCCTTGGTCTGAGAGAAGGGGAGAATTGATGTGTGAAATTTTCTTATTCTGCCGATCACAATCAATCAAGAGTTGACACCTTGCATTCATTGTATCAATTAATTCATAACATTTGTGGATACCTTACATTAATTGTGACTGTGATCACATAAGCATGACTAATATTACCCAAGTTATTTTGATTGAGATCATCTGAATCTTGTGAATTGGAACACCTGAGTCGTGGAATATATAGATCATTGTGAGAGTCTCATATTACTTAAAAATAAGACCAATTAAAAGTATAAATATAAATTTTAGTCAATCCCCATCCTACAAATTGATTTGTGGGATTGAGTTAAGCTAGCCTAGCTAATTAAAAAATTTAAGAACATTTGAGTTTTGATTAATGGGAGGAAAAAAAATCTTTCGTCGTATAAAGATGGTGTTATCCATTACAACAGTAGTTCTAACACTTTTTCTTTGGTTCCTTTCAAATTGTTCGTTGTTCTGAAAATTCAATGTATACATTACTTGTAATAGTTGCACAACTTGCAAACTTTTCACTCATATGTGTCTCAAGGAAATTTAGTTTTTTTTGTTTTTTTGTTTTTCCTAATGTACCAACATCTTTCTAACTTATGAATCAGTTTTCAGTAAAAGGAAATTATGATTATCATGTTAAAAGTCATAATTACTATAGTACTTAATTAAACACATGCGTCTCAAGTATCCTAATTCCTAATTAAGAGCTTGATATACTAAAATGATATATGAATTACAATTTTGATGACAGTGCTATGAAGACAAGAAAGAAATCATGTATTTTTTGACAGACAAGAAACTAGTTTGTGGTAGTGGAACAAACAAAAGTTATAATACTTTCCCTTAAACTTCGGTGGAAAGTTGTGGATGACCTTTGGGAATTTTAGGTCCATATGAAGGTTCATCCCAAGTTCTCAGCCTCAAAATGCCTTTACTAAAGAGAGATTGCGAGAATGTCTTTCATAAAAAAGAAAAGAAAAGAAATTTAAAAAGAGAAGGGAACTTCTTTCACTTTGTGTTGGCCCTATTTATGCCTTCTCAAAAGGAACATGCAATGTGCACCTTTAAATAATGACGATACCTTTTGTAGGTAGTTATGCAAAAAAAAAAAAAAAAGAAAGAGGATAGCTACATTTTTGTTCTTTTCTATCAAATAAAAATAAAAAACTAGCAAAACTCCAACCTTAATTATTTTTATACCAAATACTCTATTATTATATAATCTCTTGCGGAATGAATTGAATCGCTGATTTAATAAATTTTATTGTTGAGAATAAGACGATAAAATTTCAATTTATCTATGACTCTACTTAGTGCCAATATTAACCTAATTTTGTCCCCAAAAAAATTATTAAAGTACGCATGATTTAGTTTTTAAAGTTTTTTTTCTAAGCAGTTTTTAAAGGTTTAATTTCAGAGTTTTTTTTATTTAACCACATGCTCCACGAGCCGGCAACATCCACATCATGGTGGTGCTAGCTCTCTCAGCGGAGATTTTTTCTATATACAAGATTCGAACCCGAAACCTTATTTAAGGAGAATGAAGCATGTACCACTTGAACCAACTTTCATTGGTATTTAATGTCAGAGTTTTGGACATTGTAGTAAATATTAATTAGAAGATTTTCATTTTTTTAATACAGACAGGTCATAATGTTAATCAATCACGACAACCTATAAATATATTATTTGTTATCTAATCTTAAAAATTGAAAATGGTGTATTATTAATGATAATATATGTTGTTTTGTCCATATAATAGGGATCAAGTCATGAAATATAAAAGCCACAAAAAGTATAAAATAAAGTCAGAGCTGACAACTCTGACCGTCCAAGAGTGTGATTCATTGACGGGTTTGTCAACACTGACAGTTAAGTCTTAAGTGACGCGAACCGAAAATGCTGAACGGTGAAAAGAAAACCCCAAATGTTTAAAAATAAAAACAGTGATTAATTATTATAATTACATTAAAATAGCAAATCATGAAGGAATTATAGGCTGATATCCTTTTACATTTAATATATTTTTATCATTGAGACCTATAATTCCTCCTTTCTTTTTTCTGTCAAACCTGTAATTCCTCCTTATACTAATTGTTTGCGGAATCTAGTTCTTTAATTTCTACCAGATAATTTGCATATTCTATAATAAATTTAGAAAATCGTGGTGAAAATGAGATGTATTACCGTTCTCGACTCTGCATAAATGCAGTAGTCCAATGACTACTAATCTAATATAAAAAAATTGATAAAACAATAAATCAAATTTTTTATATATAAGATTCGGATTAAATATTTAATTTAATTTTAAAAATTTAATTCAAATTTAAACCGATGTTACATATAAATATATAAATTTATTTATAAATATATCATATTACTTATATTTTTAAAAAAATTTAGAAAATTATGATATAACTAATATTTATTTATGCAAAAATATATCAATAAAAATAGAGTTTTTAGTAAATATGGCTAAAAGTATATTTAAGTAAATAAAGATAATGTGATTTATTATATCCTAAATTTTTATTAATTTGAGATCAAAGGTAAATAAAATTATGAAATTGTGTAAATTCTTTTTTAATAGTATGAATTTGAAAAGGTTTACTAGTATTTGTTATGTTGTAACTTATGGATGGGAAATTAATTTGATAATTTGAATTATTGCATTTACTATATACTTTAAGATTTTTTTACTAGCTATCTTCTAAAATAAAAAGGGAAAATTATGTTTTTCGTCTCTATAGTTTCGGTCAACTTTGGTCTTTGTTCATGTACTTTAAATCCTTAGTTTTTTGTCCCTGAACTTTCTAAACCTTCAAACCATAGTATTGGTCGTTAGTTAGATCTGTTAACTTGATGAGCTGGGTAATAAAAGTTACATGTTAGCCTCAATAGTTGGTCCAAAAATAGTTGACTCATCTGATTAGTTTTTTTTAAATTATTAAAATAGCCACAATTATGAAATTAGGTTTTTATCGGGTAAAATTGCTGAGGTGAAAATCCTAATTTAGCAATTAGTATTATTTTAATAATTAAAAATTAATAAAAAAAATTTAATTAGATGACCAGTTAGTTATTTGGGACTCACTATTGAGGCTGACATGTAACTTTTGTAAGCCGGCTCATAAGGTTAACAGATCTCACTGACGGGAAGGGACCACGGTTTGGGGGTTTAGAAAGTTTAGGGACAAAAAACAAAGAATTTAAAGTACAGGGACGAAGACTAAAGTTGACCGAAACTATAGGGACGAAAAACATATTTTTCCCAATAAAAAAAAAAGACTAAAATTGAAAAATCAATTCAATCGAAACACTTTAGATTGAATCATATTCAAATTTAGAATCAAAATAATTGAATATATAATAAAATAAAAAATCGAAGTAATTAGATCACACGATTTTTCTTTTTAAAATTAATCCATTTTAATCCACAAACACCCTTAATCTAAGTCAAAGAACTTCATATATAGTAGATAGAATGCCACAAATAGAAAAAAATCGAAGGAGAGAGAAAATAGGTTTGCCAAAGAGCTTCATCTTCTTATATTTGGTTTGTGGTAGAAAAGGGGAAGGAAAGAAAAATATTGAAGGGACCCATAGTCTGGAAATTTCTCATCCTACCCATGAAGTAAAAGACATAAGAGAGAAGAAAAGTAGTTAAGTGACCATTTTTTTCCGATCCTTTTGTTCTCTAACCAAGTTCCACATGAACAATGAACATCTTATGCAAAAGCATTAAGGGTTACTTGGTTATTATTTCACTATTCTCCCATTCTCTATGGCATCGTAGTGGTGCTAGCTACAAGCACACCCCTTCACATGACAACATTGTATGTGAAGTGGTTCAGAGAGTCACAACAAGAGGGTTGAATTGTGATCCTTGAAAATTTTTGGTCCAACCTACAAGGACTTTGAGAAACTTTTTAATCTTTGCTCAAGGAATACCTTGGCTATCAAAAGTTACTTCTAGAAGATCGTGGTTAGTGTAATATGCCAACTAAGTTAATGAAATTGAGTTCAGCCACAACAGAGTTGTTGTTCCCAAAAAAATAACCCTCTTCTAAATAACCGTAGGCCATATATAACACAACATAACAACAAGCATCAAAGCATAGCACAACATACCAACATTATTTCTAAATAACATAACAACAGTTTTTCTAAATAACACAGGCTGTTGGATTTTCATACCAAAAGAAGATCATAGGTAAATAATTTGTGTCTTGTCCTCAACCACCTCCTCCAGGAACGAAGCTTGACCAACTCTAACAAATCAGAAGATAATCTATACAAGTTAAAAATCAGCTCCTTTCTCGCTAACGAAATTGTCCAAATAGATGTTAACCAAATTGAGATCCAATAGTTTTTTTTTTGTAAGAACAATATTAGAGATCAACAAAATGCTCCAGATTTGCAAAATAGTTGTTGTGTATAATTGTATATATACCTAACCAATGAAAGCACTCCATTCATAGGTGATAAGCAATATTGCATTCGAAAAATAGGTGGTTTGTAGTTTCTGCACTGACCCTGCATTGAGAACACTCAACCTGAGACATCTGCAATACACCCCTTCTGACCAGGTTCTATTTAATAGTTATTTTGTTCAGCATAACCCTCCAAACCAAGGCTGAAACTTTGGTTGGAACAGTCTTTGACGAAATCCATTTAAAGCCACTAATAGATGCAAAAATCCTATCATTCCGAATTACATTGTAAATTGTCTTTATTGTGTACACGCCTTCTGGATTATTCCTTCATCTCCATTTGTCACCAACATCTTCTTTTAAATTAATGAAACTGAGTTCAGCAACAACAAAGTTGAGAAGTTGTTGTTCCCACACAAATAACCCTATTCCCCACCTTCACTTCTAAACCGCCACACTCTCCCTCCAAACAACCATTTCAACTATTGATGTTTTTTTATTCTCATAGCTGCTTGATATAGCCTATAAAATCTTTTTGCTAACGCATCAGACCCCACCCACTTATCTAACCAAAACAAAGTATTTTTCCATCCCCAACCATCTTACTACAATTTCTAGTTATCCCGTTGTTAAAAAGCAAATTACCAGTTTCAATTCCACAAAGATCTATCCACCACCTAGACCCCTTCAATTTCCCCCTACTAAATAAAGACAGTCCATTCCCATACAATGATGTAAGAAATTTAACCCAAAAACTATTTTTTTCAACCTGAATTCTCCACCTCCATTTTCCCAATAATGCTAGATCAAAAGGTGAAAGATCCTTGAGACCTTACTCCCTTTGATTCCTATCTCTACACATATCATCCCAAGACACCCGATGTATTTTTTATGGTCCCGACCCCCACCCCACAAAAAAAGATGAAAATAAAGATTGAAGATTAGAAATGATATATACATACCTTCTTGGAGTCTTGAAAAAGGAAAGGAAGTAGATCAGGATGGAGTATTGGAGGAAAAACTATCAAGAGAGCAATTCTTCCTCCAAAAGAGAAAGTGACATGCTTCCAACCCGATAATCTTCTTCTAACCTTTTCAATAACTAGCCGGCAAGTTTGCAACTTCCTATGGTTTGCTCCAATAGGTAGTAACCGTAGCGCTTGACTCTTGAGCATAACAACACTTGCAAAAATTCAAAACAAGCCCAAATAAAAATGGCCCAATTTATTGCATCTCTATCCTAATTCACTACTTCTGAGTAATAAAATTACTAATTAAAAAGACTAAAATTATCTAATAACATTACCTTTAATTTCAAAAATTTCTCCTAAACAACCTTAAAACTATAACCAATTGAGCTACACTACTCAACTGATGTAGCTTTTCAGCTAAATATTTACCTCATCAACTAGAAAACGGCCTTATTGTGAATATTGACATTCCTGGACATACATACCAATCTATTCGTTCTCGTGCTCTTCTCCTTGCTTGTCAGAAAACGGGTAAGTGGACATTTATCTTTATGGTCATGGGTTTGGAATTTGGGTATAGCTCAGATGGCACAAATATGGCTCTTGTGACATTTTGAATAAATTTATATTATAATTTTTAATTATTAGTCCTCTTGACATCCGAAACCTGGCTCTGCCACTATCCAAGTCAAAATATACGTAAGACGCAATTCAGGATCTGATGAGATGATGTTGCTTCCCAAACATTATATTAATAATTTTCAACCTAAGATTAGGACTAGCTATAGTCTGATACTACTACTCATGATAAATTCATTCCTTTAGCAATTAGCATGCTCACTTTCGTTTCTTATTAACCGGTGGTAAGTGGAAAGGCCTATCATCATCATGTGTTAAAGTTTCATATGACACTCCTTGATCTTGTCCAATGCAAAATGCATGTACTTTTTTTTTATATATTTTGTAACTCTTGCAATTAATTTCTAGATCTAGTGCACTTTTTACATATATGGTGCCTTGACATGCCATTTGGCAGCGTCGAGATTTCTGAAAGAAGCAATGAATGAATATCAATTGAGTGAACACAAATGACGTTTGGGAAAGGCGTGGTTGGTTTACATTTTCATTTCCTGTTTTTATTCTGTTTTTTATTTTACGAAATTTTATAAAGTAAAAACTGGAAATGCTGAAAACATTAAGGGCCTGTTTGGTTTGAGGAAACGTTTTCTGTTTTCATTCTGTTTCCTATTTTCTGAAATTTTACAAAGGAAAAACTGGAAATGCTGAAAACAGCAAATTTTTGTTTCCAGCATTTCCAGTTTTTCCTTTATAAAATTTCAGAAAACAGGAAACAGAAAATGGAAACGGGAAATGAAAATGCAAACCAAACATACCCTAAATTTTTGTTTTCAGCATTTTCAATTTTTTCTTTATAAAATTTCAGAAAACAAGAAATAGAAAATAGAAACAAGAAATGGGAATACAAACCAAATATATCCTAATTACTTTTATATATAGTGCCACATTAAAAAAATATAATAATTATCAACCCACTATAAGAAGACCTTAACATCATTGCCGGCACATATAGCATCATTGTATTTGTCTGCACCTGAACATATTTTATGCAACTCAACAATTGACAACCAATAACGTCCATCGTGTGTGTAATTAACTCGTTTTTGAAGAGCGAGATCTAACTTATATCACAACTAGCACAGTACCCGTGCATTCGCACGGGTGACGTTGGGTTGTAGGTGATTTTTGTTTTTTTACATGTATTACTAAATTTTTATAATATAATTAACTTATGATATAAGTATATATATATATATCAATTAGTAAAATGTGAAGAGCATATTGATATCGTGTTTATTGAAAGAGTTTAATATATATACACGGTCAGTGTAAGGAAGTTTTACGCATAAATCTAATGATGTGCTGTCACATCATTTATTAAATTTAGTAACACATGCATAAGATGTCATATTCATTAAATGACGTGGCGACATACCATTGGTTGTCTGTGTAAAGTTTCTTACACTGACAGTGTATACCAATTAAATCGTGAATGAAAATAGTAAACAATACATAGTTAATATAATTATAAATTTAAAATATATTGATCATTGAGATCCCATAACCCAATCACTTTAAACATATATGAAATGCATGGAAAAAAAATCCTTTTAGGAAAAACATAGTCACCCCGTGGATAATATGTTCATAAAAAACCACTTTACTGAAATGAGAATAAAAAATAAAATAAAAAACTAAAAAAAAGTATTCATAAAAAAAACCACTTTACTAAAATGAGAATAAAAAATAAAATAAGAAACTAAAAAAAGTGCTTAAATGTGACATGTGTATTGAGCGAACAATTTTAATATAAAGCAAATATAATAGAAAAGATAAGAAAGATGATAATTGAAAACGTTAATAAATAAATTAGAGAGATAAATAATATATTAAAAATAACGTTAAAATGTAAATTAACATATTTAATATAATTTTTAATCTGTGTTTTCATGTAATAAAACAAATCAATAGCAATGGATAATGGGAGAAAATATTTTATATAATATGATAAAAAAAAGGAAAAAATGAAAATTGCAAAAACAGGATCATCTCCTGTGAAGATACCCATGGTTCAAAAAAAAGACTTTAAAGAAGTGAGAATGATAAAACTAAAACTGATAAAACGTGACACGTTTACAGGGGAACAATCTTAAGTTAAGGAGTAAATAGAATAAATAAGAAAGATGATAATTGAAAACGTTAATGAATAAAATAGAGAGATAAATAATATATTGGAAAAATCACATTAAATTTAATGAAAATCAACACATTTATTATATTTCTTAATTTGTATTTTTATGTAATGAAAAATCAAGAATGGATGATGAGAGAAACAATTTTAATATAATAATAATAAAAAAAAGTAGGAACAACATTGTCTCCCGTGGTTCATAAAAAATAACTATTGTAATGAAACATATTAATAGAAGCGAATGATTAGAGAAAAAGCTTTAATATAATAATAAAAATGGAAATGAAAGTGTGATGAAAAACAAAAAAATAAAATAAAATGGCTGGAGCAAGACTGCCTCTCATGGAGGATACCTATGGTTCATAAAAAAAACCATTTTACTAAAGTAAGAATAAAGAAACTAAAAAAATAAAATGCAAGTGAGAAAATATGGCACGTGTATACCGTGGGAACAATTTTAATATAAAGTAAATAAAATAGATAAAATGAATGGATAAGAAAGATAATAAGTTAAAACTTTAATGAATAAAATAAAGACATAAATGATATATTGGAAAATATACTTTAAATTTAATATAAATCAACGCATTTGTTGCATTTCTTAATCTTTGTTTTTATATAATGAAACAAATAAACATGAACCAATAATTAAAGAAACTATTTTAATATAAAAATAATAATAAAAAAATTAAAATGTGATAAAAGAAAAAAAAAGAAAAGGGAAAGAGGAGGATTGCTCTCGTGGTTTTAAAAAAATCAATTTTATAATGAGACAAATTAATAGGAGCGAATAATGAGAGAAAATGTTTTAATATAATAATAAAAAAAGTAAAATGAATATGTCATAGAAAAAGAAAAAAAAAGAAAACGACTATAGCAGAACTGTCTCCAATGGAGGATATTGGTGTTACATAAAAAAATCATTTTATTAAAGTGAGAATAAAAAAACGCATGTGAGTAAACATGACACGTGTATTGAATAAAATAGAGAGATAAATGATATATTGAAAAACGACACTAAATTTAATTTAAATTGTCAATTTTTTTTTATTTTTTAATGTGTGTTTTTATGTAAAGATATAGATAATCTAGATTAGATGGTGAGAGAAAAAATTTAATATAATAATTATAATAATAATAATAATAATAATAATAATAATAATAATAATAAATTTAAGGTGTTAATAAAGGAGAAGAAATAAAGAAAACGGCAGAAGTGCTTCATGTGGAAAACACATGTGGTTCATAAAATAGAGAGATAAATGATATATTCAAACATAACACATTAAATTTGATAAAATCAACACATTTATTAAATTTTTTAATGTGTGTTTTTATTATTTAATAAAAGTGATATATAGAAATGAATAATAAGAGAAAATGATTTTAAAAAATAATTTTGAAAATTAAAAGTATGATTAAAAGAAAATAAAAAAGAAAAAGAAAACGTAAAAAAATAAAAGAAAAGTAGCGAAAGAGAAAGAAATCTGTAAAAGTTAATAAAATAAAAGAGAAAGGAGAGCCCGACACGTGTCCTGAGCGAACTCCTTTCTTATAGTAGTAATAGATATCAAAACGTCAACCAAAAAGTTCTGATTAATTAATTGAGAAGTAAAACAAAAAAAAAGTTGAAAAATATAAATTAAAGGTGATGGATTAAAACTTTATTTAGAATTTTAATTTGAAAAATAAAATTGAAGGTTTTGGTTTAGGAGAATTTTATTGATTCTATAAATTAATAATTGAGATGAGTGATACATATTTTATGAAACATGTTGGATAATTTAAAATTAATTTTATGAAATCGTGATTTTACACAGATGATAAAATTTCACATCCAGTTGATTTTCACTTTTATTGTTTAGAGAATAGTTTAAAATACTTTATACATTTTTTGGATTTATCACAGTGGTGACTACAACAAGCTAGTCCTTATATTATTGGATATAATTATGTTAAACTTTTTTATATCGAAAATGTATATTAATTAAATTATATAGATTACTTATGATTATACTCAATGTTGTTTATCTTGGAACACTTGTATACTTATAAAAAAATGGAAGAATTTCAGCTTAATAGTTGCGCCCCGATCATTCAACTCAAATAAGGTCTTTAATAATCCAAAGATATAAGAGGAAAAAACCGAAAAATTTGAAAGTGATTATTCTTGCAAGTTGCAACTTGTCCATTCCATAATTATATATAAAGTGAAAAGAAAGAAAGTTCCTAATGGTAAAAGGTATAAATGGTATATATCTTCAATCTTCATTATAAACTCAATATTTTTCTTGATTTGTTATGATAAATAAGAGAAACTGTCTTGTTGATCATTTTCCAGGATCAAATATATATAGAAATCTCCCCCTTCATGGTACTTATCACTAATTGAAGCAAAATCTCAAAATTTTTAATATCGTCCGAATCTTGAATTTGTATCAGATACCACAAAGAGATACACGCATGTTAAAGTATCAACAACTTTTAATTTTTTGGTTATGACTCCTTTGAATTTTTCTCTTTTCTGCAACCACCCACTACAACTTCTTTTTCCAATTTTCTTTCTCTTATTAATTAGTTTCTTTTCACCATTAATTAATTCTATAGCCTCAAAACTGTCATTGTCAATAGGAGCAATTAATGATTTTTCCTTTAATTTTATCTTTACTTTTTGCTCTAACCTTCCCTCGTTATTTCGTTTTATCCTTCCTTCCCTTACCTTTTTCTCAAATCTCATGCTTCTTATATCCCTTTCTTTCTCCTTTTCGCTTTATATCCCCTTTGAACAAGGAAAGAAAAATAAGGCTTTTTATCACTTTTTCTTGATGTAGTCATTATCAATTGTGATAAATTGATCTCACCCATTTCCTGAATTCACGATCAATAATGCCATATGTAGGTCGGCACTCTTTTGCTATATATATATATATATAGTGAAACTCATACTCAAATCTATTATGAGTTGAAAAGTCATTTTTTTCTTCAATTGTTTGTTTCAATTTTTTAAAAGGGAAAGTGGAATAAGCAATAAAAATTTAAAAATTAGTCAACATGATATGCCATGATTTAGTGGTTTCTTTTCTTACCTTTTTATTTATTTAACATTCACATTTTTTTTGTGTTAGGTATCCCTTATTATATAAGAGACAGTCTTGTTCGTGAGACTTAAAAAGTTTTTCATTTTTTATAAAAGTGTATTTGTAGGATTAAATTTAAATTATTTCCATAATCTTAGCCTACTACTCCCCAGCTTATCTTTTACCCTTTTTATATTTGTAAAGTATTTTACTTTCCAACATAAAGGTTGATATTTTTCCCCATAATAAAATGTGTGTCGGAGGAGGCATGGCTGAGGCTGAAATGGAGAAAAGTGGGCTTCAAAATAGTACACGTGTTGCAAACAGTACACGTGTCCAAGAAGGCATGGTTCAAAGAGAGAAGGTAGGCTTCATGATAAGTACACGTGTTCAAGTACTTAGGTTTGGTTGACTTCAATGAAGATTTGATTTTTTATTTTCTATTATTAGGATACCTCAATTTGTCTAGGCTATATGCTTAATTGCTTATAAGCACATATTCAATGGAGTAACTTATACAAATTGTTATATTGAGTAAATTATGGGCAGCTTATTTGTGCTTAAAAAAACATTTTTTTTAAATTATATAAAAATTTGATTTTTATTTTAGAAATTTTTATATAATTAAAAAAATTCGTTTGAGTTACAATTATATAAAAAAAAACACTTTATTTGTGAAATAAATGCCTTCATATTTAAAAAAAATCTCTTTTTATTTTAGCTGTTTTTTTCTAGAAGCAACTCTAAATTACTTCTTAAAAATTGAAAATTTATTATTTTTTTATTTTACTTCTTGAAAAAAAATTAAACAAACATTTTAAAAAAATTTATAAGCAACTCTTTTTTAAAAAAATGATTCTTTTAAGAAATAATTTTAAACAAATGGGCTCTATATTCTTTTTAAATATTCTCATAATACGATATTATTTTTATAATTTTAAATAACTCAATTCACTTTTTTTATCCAACTCGACAACTCTAAATAATTTTTTAAAAAGATCCCATAATTTATCAATTTCCAAAATTTGATATAGAAAGAAAATAATAAAAAGTATTGGACCACATACAAACTGATGAGGACATAACCCAGAACAACGCTCTAAAAGGACTTGGTGGGCCCATGACTAGGGCAAGAGCAAAGAAGGCGAAAGAGGCTCTCCAATTCATCAGTAAAGAAGATCAACTTCAAGACTTGCAGAACATTAAAGGAAGCCTTCAGATCATTAACTGTACTCAACTTGAAGAAGAAGATTTCATTAATGAAGAAACAGTTGCATTCAATGCAACTGACAATTGAAGGTTTGCCAAGCATTAAAAGAAGAAGATGGACGGCCACATAGAGAGGAATTGTGGGCGGCCAATAGCTTTTATTTTGGCTGAATAAAGAGTGTTAATTTAGTTTTAATAGTGTTTATTTGTTTCAATAAATAAAGGGCAGTTACAAAACATCACACATAAATTTGTGGGAGTTATGTTTCCTTTATTCGATAGGTTACAAGACAACAATGTAATGGCATTAATGCCTTGTCTTCTAGCCGTTTGGAGGCTGCCTTTGAGTACATGAATCTGGTCCAAATTAAGGCTTCATGGAACCCTTCAACAAGCCAAAAGGAGCGGCCAACATGTGATTAAAATGGCTGAGTTGTATGCCATTAGTGTTGCAGCTATGGAGGTTACATTTGAGGGAGAAACTTGAAGACTAATAGTTGTTTTGTGCGGCCACTTTAGTGCAGAATTCATGAGTCTAATTATTGCATTTAAGTGGTTACAAAGCAAGGAATTAACCAGCCACATGTACTAAATTTTCTGGTTGGAAATGCGGCCAAGCAAGCTTAGTTTAGTAGAGTTTTTCTAGCTATTTTAATTAGTTAATTTAGGGTTGCATGGGAATGTAAGAGGGGCAGTTTAGGGACTATTTTTGGGCGTGAATTTCAGCTGATAGCATGACTTAGGAATTGTTTGTAAACCCTATAAATACATGCTCCATGCATGCAAGGAAGATTAGAATGAATTATGCAGAAAATTACCTATACTTTGAGAGTGTTTCTCTAAGTTTCTTGCTAGTCAAGAGTTGAGAATTTATCAAAGGATCCTTCCTTTGTGTGTATGTTCTCAGGGACTTATCTTTCAAGTCTTTGAAAGTGTGACGTCCTTTCGTATCTTTCCCATCCTTTATTTCTTCTTCTTCTAGTTTTCTTTACCTTTTGTTTTTGTGCTCAAAATCTATATTTTTCCTATACGTTAAACTTGGTTTCTAAATGATTTATTTATCAAGTTTTCTAAAGGGTGAGTATTTTTTTGGCAAGGTTACTACTTGGTTCTCAATTTTTTATCAAAGGAAAAAGGTACTATCAAAGAGAAAAAGAAAAGAAAAGAAAAAGATACGTACGTGACAAAAGAAAAGAAAATAGAAATGATGAATTTTTGGTAGAAAAGTGTTTGTCAAGGAAAGTGCTCTTTTATTCAGAAATTTCTAAGGTCCATGAAAAATAGAACCTCAAGGTTCATATCACAAACACAAATCTGGTTGGAGCAAAAACACACCACACCTTAGTCTAGACACATTGTTGGTTCACTTCTTCCGTGATAGTTTAACTAAGGTAGCCCTAAATCGTTATACTCTACCTCAATTGAAATTTTGTCTGAAACTTGAAAAATCTAATTGATTCCTTCTTAAAACAATATTATGTCTATATAATGTTGATATGGATTCACACACAAGCTACAATTACAAAATATGAAGAGATCATTACAAATTGATGGGACTAAGATCATGATTGGAGGCAACCAAATTTTTTTAAAAAATAGTGGGTTTTTACAATTTAAAGGTTTAAGGTACGAAACACCCATTGAAGATGGCTAATTGTCATCCCTCATCTATAAATATACTGTAAGCGGTTGAGATATTTTTGTAACAACCAAATCATGTATCATCAGTTCTTGTTACAGTTTAAATTCAAAATTCTGTTATAGTTTATTTTTTGAATTACACCTCTTCTACCCATATATATTTGTACTCATTATCATAAATGAATTAAGTCCTTTTTCATCACATTTATTGTTTCTATATGGTATCAAAAGTCTCTCTGCTTCACTAGCATCTTGATCCTTATGGTCTCTTCACCCTTTGATCCCACAATTCTCATCGAGTTCAACACCACCGTAAATCTACCCATCAAATTGAATGGAACGAACTACCCAACCTGGTACAAACAATTTCGATCACTCCTTGTGGCCCGTAATCTTGAAGGCTACGTAATCGGTGACATCCCATGCCCTCCCATCACCACTAAACAAGATGGTGTTGATGTTTCAAATCCTGCGTACTCTTATTGGGTACGTCAGGATCAGTTTCTCTACCTTGCGCTTCTTGGCTCCTGTGACGCTGAAGCCCGCACTATTATGTCGTCTGTTGACACCTCTGCTCAAGCCTGGCGTAAACTACAACAAGCTTATGTCAGTCGCTCTCGGTCTCGCATTATGTCTTTGAAGGAGCGCTTAACTTCCATCACCAAAGGCTCTTCTCGTATTGGTGAGGAGCTGGCCCTCATTGGCCACCCTATTGACGATCTGGATCTTGTCATTCACGCCCTTAACGGCCTTGGTCCATCCTTTCGCGAGTTCACTGCTTCCATTCGCACTCGTGACTCTCCTATCACCTTTGATGAACTTTATGACAAGTTGATTGATTTTGAGACCTTCATGCAACGGGATGACCGACTTGCCTCACCTGCCCCTCTCACTGCTAATTTTGTCAATCGGAACTCCTCTGGTTCCAACCGCGGGCGTCCAAACACTTCTCACAACTCCTCAAAGAAGTCTTCATCCTCCTCTGCTCTTGTCTGCCAGTTCTGCGACAAGAAGGGCCATACTGCCAAGACATGCTACAAAATACATGGCTATCCACCAAAGCAGACTCCTCCCTCTGTACACATGGCACACAAATCTGAAGGCAATGACCTCACCTGGATGCTTGACTCGGGTGCCTCCCATCATGTGACCAATGACATCAATAATCTCTCCATCAAATCAGACTACCCTGGACAAGACACACTCACCGTGGCCAATGGTAAGACTTTACCCATCACTCACATGGGCTCCACTAAATTTCCCACATCCTCTCGCCCACTTCATCTTACCAATGTTTTATGTGTTCCCTCAGTCACTAAAAACCTCATCTCTGTTTCTCAACTTTGCCAAACTAACAATGTTTCCATTGAATTTTTCCCTTTTCATTTCGAGGTAAAGGCACTGGACACGAGGGTGATGCTGTTACGCGGATCTAATGAGGACAATGTGTACAAACTACCAACCACCAACCATCCAGCCACCACCGCATATGCCGCAACAACCACACCATCCCTTGACCTCTGGCACCACCGTCTTGGCCACCCAACACATCCAACCCTTCTCCATGCCCTTAGCTCAAATAATATTTCCTTTTCTTCCTCTATGAATAAATGTAGTGATTGTCTATCCAATAAAAGTCATAAAATTCCATTCTTTAGGTCTACCATTGTTAGTAGTCAACCTTTGGGATTTGTGTACTCTGATGTTTGGGGTCCCTCCTGTATTCAATCAATTGACGGTTATTCTTATTATGTGATTTTTATTGATCATTTTTCTAAATATGTCTGGCTATATCCGATTAAACTTAAATCTGATGTCTCTACAATTTTTCCAACTTTCAAATCTTTAGTGGAGAATCAATTCAATACAAAAATTAAAAATTTTTATTCGGATAATGGTGGTGAATTTATTAAGCTACGTGCTTATTTTCAATCTCATGGAATCTCTCATCTCACTACCCCACAACATACGCCAGAACATAATGGTTTATCTGAAAGAAAACACCGTCATTTGGTTGAAACGGCCCGTTGTCTTATCCACCATGCCTCCTTCCCAATTGCTTTTTGGAGTTATGCACTACAAACGGCTGCCTACCTCATAAATCGCCTTCCCACCCCCACTTTAAAAATGAAAACTCCATTCTCTATACTCTTTAACCGAGAGCCAAATTACTCCAACGTCAAAGTCTTTGGTTGTCTCTGTTTCCCTTGGCTCACACCTTACACTCAAAATAAATTTGAAACAAGGTCTCAACCATGTGTTTTTGTTGGCTATAGTAGTTCCCAAAGTGCCTTTTTGTGTTTCAATTTAAAAAGTCAAAAATTATTTGTTTCTCATCATGTCCAGTTTGTTGAAAATATATTTCCCTACTCTCACTCTGATTTAAGTTCATCTAGTATGTCAACCCAACCTAATATCCCAAATTTCTCTCCCCTCAACCCTCAAAATCCACGCTAATCCACATCTAATCCCACTACCCAACCATACCATCCCCTACCAATTTCAAATACCCATATCCCAAATTCCCCCACTCCATTATCTCAACAACACTTCACTCCCTCAATATCGCAACACACCTACCCACCCAATCTCACTCCAAATAACTCGCGGCCCCACCACCCAATAAACCAAATCCCATCCCCTCAAATTATGCCACAAAACCCGCAGCAATCCAACGCCCCACCAAAGCATACCATGCATAACCACCCAACCTTCCCAATTCAAATCACGTCCCTTAACTCAAGCCCACATAACTCGCGGCTAACTCCCATTATCCCACATAATCCACGCCCACCAATCCCACCACATCCTATCCAACAACCAACCCACACAAATACGCAACAACCCTTACCCAATCAAATAGCCTTCCCGCAACAACGTCCCCCCACCCATCAAGTTCAAATGTCGTCCGAAAAATCATCCAACCAATCCACCCCTCATATCACTCAACAAACCACACCCCTTATCCAATCCCATAACCCACGGCCCCCTCACCCTTCCCTCATACCTCATCCCACCAAATCATAATCCAACACCTATACCCTCCTCCTCAACCCAAATTTCTCCACAACCAAACCCAGCCAACATAACCCCAGAAGACTTGTGCACTTCCTCTTTATCTGCGTCACATGCATCTCCCTCTGTTACAAGTGCTCTTACTTCTTGTCACCCCATGGTCACTCGAGGTAAGGCTGGAATATTTAAACCCAAACAGTTAAATATAGCCACCAAATATCCTCTCACAGAACCTTTGGTCCCCACCTGTGTCTCTCAAGCCATGAAACATCCCAAATGGAAAGATGCCATGTCGGAGGAATTCAATGCATTAATGCACAATGGAACTTGGGATCTTGTCCCCCATCAGCCACACTATAATGTCATTGGAAACAAATGGGTCTTCCGCCTCAAGCACAATCCAGATGGGTCCATTGCCAGATACAAAGCCCGATTAGTCGCAAAAGGATTTCACCAACGCCCGGGCATTGACTTTCATGAGACTTTCAGTCCTGTTATCAAGCCTCAGACTATAAAGCCAGTCTTGTGCATTGCTCTATCTCATGGATGGCCACTAAGTCAAATGGATGTCAACAATGCCTTTCTTCATGGATCCATCACTGAAGATGTCTACATGACTCAACCTCCAGGATTCATCCATCCTTCTCTACCTTCTCATGTTTGCAAGCTTAACAATGCTTTGTATGACCTCAAACAGGCACCACGGGCCTGGTATCATGCCTTGAAGGATTTTCTACAGTCAAATGGTTTCTCAAACTCCAGGTCTGATACATCACTTTTATCTATAACTCCAATAATGTCTTGGCCTATTTTCTGGTGTATGTAGATGATCTGTTGCTGACCGGGGAACAATGAAAAAATTCTTCGTCACTTCCAATCATCTCTTGCCGAGAAATTTTCTCTTAAAGATCTTGGTCGTCCATCTCATTTTCTTGGAGTTGAAATCATTCCCACAAGCTTTGGTCTCTTCTTGTCACAACAACACTACATTAGAGACATCCTTCAACTTGCAAACATGATTGATGCAAAGCCTGTTGCCACACCAATGTCAACTTCATGTTGTCTAACACCACTGCCTGATGCTTCTACCTGCGATGTGACACTTTTTCGACGACTGATTGGCTCCCTTCATTATCTAGCCATCACTCGTCCAGACTTAGCATATCCAGTCAACAAACTAGCTCAACATATGCAGGCTCCACAGGATATCCATATGCAAGCATTAAAGCGTGTTTTGAGCTACCTCAAAGGCAGCATCACTCACGGGCTTCACCTTGTCAAGAATTCCTCTCTTCATCTAAATGCCTTTTGTGACTCTGACTGGGCTGGTGACACTGAAGATCGCAGGTCTACTGCTGCTTACATCATCTATCTTGGCCCAAACGCCATATCCTGGTCATGTAAAAAGCAAAAGACTATTGCTCGATCTCTCGATCTTCCACTGAAGCTGAATATCGCACAATCGCCTCAACTACTGCAGAGGTCCTTTGGTTACAACAACTTCTCAAGGAATTAGGAGTCTCCTTATCCAGCCAACCCACCATTCTCTCTGACAACATTGGTGCCACCTACCTATGCTCCAATCCCATTTTTCACTCCCGCATGAAACATTTATCTATTGATTATCACTTTGTTCGAGAATTGGTGGCCAAAAAGGAACTTCAGGTCTCTCATGTTCCATCCTGTCATCAACTAGCTGATCTTCTGACAGCCTCTCTCAGGGCCTCGACACTCTTTTCTCTTTTCCAAGATCGGTGTCGTCACCCCTCCACCATCTTGCGGGGGCGTGTAAGCGGTTGAGATATTTTTGTAACAACCAAATCTTGTATCATCAGTTCTTGTTACAGTTTAAATTCAAAATTCTGTTATAGTTTATTTTTTGAATTACACCCCTTGTACCCATATATATTTGTACTCATTATCATAAATGAATTAAGTCCTTTTTCATCACATTTATTATTTCTATATATACCAGGGCTTCTAGCATGCTATAAATATACTTACTATTACTCTACTAGATCCATTTCTAACTTGACTATTAGTGTTTAAGTGCCAACCAATACCTTGCTTTGGCGCTCCACCACTAGCAGATATCACCACCTCAGGTTCATCAATTTAGAGAAATAAGGACATAAAGTAGGAGATGAGATAGATAATATAATAAGAAAGTATGAGAAAATGAGATGGAAGAAAATAGGTATATGAATACAATTATTCAATGTACTAAATGTAAAATGTGTCATTTTGGTAGAAGTATAGTTACCCAAAATGGCGTAGGACGAGGAAAACCAATATGAATAAATTATCAGGTTGGATAGAATTATCTAAATAGATTTATGAGAGAAGAAAATAATATAAATTAAAAAAGCAAAATGTTTTACTTCTTTTATTTATATATATATATATATATATATATAAAAAGTTGAAATTAATAATTTATAGAGAAGTTAAATGATAGTTTTATAAAAGTTGAATTGTAAAATTATTTTTAATTTATGAGAGAAAAATTAAATTTATTTTTTTTGGATTAACTTTTTTTCTCTCTCATAAATCATTAATGAGAAGTTTTTTCAAATTGATGCGGAAATTATTATTTGTTAAATGGTTAAATCTAAAGGAGGCCACGGCAATCCTTCCTTGAAAGCATTGCAAATATACGTCAAAAACCAGACATAGACTTTCATTTTGTTAGTCTTATCAGCTGTCAAATCACATGTGAACTTGTGCTTGTCTGACTTATTTGGTCATCAATTAATTGATTCTATATTAATCCACCGTGAGCCCACGGATTACATATCCTCTCCATTTGTTAAAGAAATGGAGAGGTCCATTTGATGAAATTATAAGATGACACGTGTATTTGAAATTTTTACGAGTAATAGTATTTTATCAATGGTTGAGATTAATCAATTCAAAATAAAAGTAAATAATTAAATGTGATAGTCTTTCACCTGTCCCTTTTACATTTTTATACCCCATTGTTTTATCAGTAGTCTTTCATCTGTGCGTTGCATGGTCCTTAATTATAGGGATCAATATGTAGTAAGTAATTATAGTTAGAAAAATTAATTAATTATTTAATTCAATAATTTAAATTTTAAAAAAGCAACTTCTATAGCATAACTAGCACGATACCCGTGCATTCGCACGGGTGACGTCGAGTTGCAGGTAATATTTATTTTTACATACATTATTAAATGAATATTTATGATAAAATCAACTTATGACATAATCATACAAGTCAATGAGTAGAACGTAAAGAACATATATATTGTTATCATGTTTATAAAAAAATAGTAATTAATACATAACTAATATAATTATAAATTTAATATATATATATATTGAGATATTTGATAACCCAATCACTTTAAACTAATATAAATTGTATGGAAAAAATCTTTATTGCAAGAGTTAGAGTCACCATTATGTGAATGTTCACGGAAGGAGCATGATTGTCTTCCGTGGAGAATTTGTAATTTTAAAAAAAATCACTTGACTTAGGTGAGAATAAAAATATAAAAAAACAATAAAACGGAATAGAGAAAATGTGACACGTGTATTAGGTACTCAATTTTAATATAGAGTAATTAGATAAAAAAAGAGAAATAATAAGTGAAAATATTAATTAATAAAATAGAGAGATAAATGGTATATTGTAGAAAAACATATTAAATTTTATGTAAATCAACCAACAACAGGGGTTGGTTCAAGTGATACATGCTTGATTCCCCTTAAGCAAGGTCGACCCCGCTGGGAGAGCTAGTCTCACCATGATGTGGATATTCCCGGCTCGAACAGGATTGCCTCCCGTGGAGGATACCTGTGGTTAAACCATTTTTTTATGTAAATCAACATATTTATTGTATTTTTTAAACATGTTTTTGTGTAATGACACATATTAATAGGAACATATAATGAGAGAAAATGTTTTATTATAAGAATAAAAAAGAGAATGAAAGTGTGATAATAGAAGACACTGACATGCGGCAGAAGTAGGACTACTTATTGTGGAGAATACTCGTAGTTCATAAAAAATCCATTTTACTAAAGTGGAAATAAAAAAACTAAAAATACTCGTAGTTCATAAAAAAATCCAACGAGCCTTAGTTTTGTTTTATTTCAACATTATTAAAACATGAAAATAAACAAATCTAGACGTCTAGGCCTTGACCTCTTTTAATTAATGAAACTTATTTTTATATATAATCATTATAATTATGTGTTTACCTTGTAATTATAAGTTTTATTCATATATTTACAAGAATTTCAATGCGTCCTAAATAATTTTGAACATATGTCACATATATGATGCCTGTCTCAAACCATATCCCAGAGGAAGAATTTTTTATTAAGACAAAACAACTATAATCTTGTGCAATAAAATGACAGAAATTATTGATTAGTTTTTTCTCTAGAACCTGAAAAAGTAACTTAAGACTCTACTCATCTTTACACACAAGAAAAAGAAGAATAAAAATTTTGGAAGTCCTCTTGTATGTGTCATTAGAGAGATTAAATCTTGGCCATTGAAATTTTTAGATCCACGTGTCATTAGCATATTTGATGAAATGGAAATGTCCATTTCTTATAGGAATGGAGAGAATCCCGACGCGAACCGAAGGACGTCATGTTTAATTAATGCTAATTAATTTACGTGTCAAAATAGGATCATGTTAATAAGTGTTATTAAAAATTCATATATAAAAGAATTTTATTAAAAAATAAAATATTGATTATAGGGAAAAATATGTTTTTTCTCTCTGTAGTTTCGGTTAACTTGGATTTTCGTCCCTATACTTTAAATCCTTGGTTTTTAGTCTCTGTACTTTCAAAAACCCGTAACAGTAGTCCCTGCCGTTAGTTTGGATCGTTAAATCTGTGACGTGGCATGCTGGGCAATTGACACGTGGCATGCTAGGTACACGTGGCATGCTAAGTAATTGACACGTGGCATGTTTAACGGACCAAAGTGACGAGATGGACTACTGTTACGGGTTTTTGAAAGTACAAGGACAAAAAAACCAATGATTTAAAGTATAGGGACGAAAACCCAAATTGACCGAAACTACAGGGACGAAAAACATATTTTTCCCTTGATTATATCTATAACATTAAATACTATATACTTTAATAAAAAAATTATTTTTATTCTTTAATCAATATTCTTAAGATACTCGTTAACATTTTCCTTTAAGATAATAACAATGATCATTTGAAATTTATCATATAGTTTAAAAAATTATAAAAGAGTACTAAATTTAAAATATAATATTTTTAAAAATTAATTTTTTATTTGTTGATATTTTTATTTTGTACTTATATAGTTAAATTTTTAAAAGATAAAAATAAAATCAAAATAGTTTTAAACTTTTAAAATAATAAATCAATTAATAGTTTGTTCAAAACAACTACTAATATTTAAATTTAAAAAAAAAACTATTTTCTTTATGAGATCATACATGAAAGCGGAAGTTGTTATATTTCTTTTGATAAGTTACAATATTTGAATATAAATCAAATAAGATGTATATTCTTCGGTTGAATTACTCAAAAAATTTGGGTACTTCTTTATTAATTTTCCTAAAATAACTCTTGATAAAGAAATATCAAAAGTAAAGTTCTCAAAGAATATCTTATACAAAGATATTTTAGAACACAAAAAAAAAAGGAAATAAAAGAGAAAAAAATTACTAAATTAGCATTTTGGTCTTTGACAATAATTTAGTCCAAGCAAATTATTCCATACCAAAAATATATATTTTCTCTAGAAAATTTGTGTTTCCTATTTTAGTTTTAGTCCATTTTGTGAACATGCACTCATGAAGCATAGAACCTAGCTATCACGGTCGACCCATTTTCTTTATTCTCGTGGCGGATTTTCAAGTGATTCTCTAAATGAAATTTGTTGTTAGCTGCAAGAACTCGTGGAGAAAGACACTATATATATTCCTTCTAATCCAAATCCATAAAAATATTAATTAAGGAGATGTTGACCTGTTACTCTATCAAAACACTACGTACCTTTTTAATTAATTTTAGTCTCTCTTTCCCACACACACATCGATTATTGATTTTTTTTAAAAAAAAATCAACTAGTATTTTTGAGAAATGGAGAGAAAAGAAATGAGTAGAAGAGAAGTGGGAAGAAAGATGTGAGTGAAATAAGTGAGAAATAGAAGAGAAATGTGAAAGTAGGTTGTTTGGTGTGATGGATGGAATAGAAGAGAAATCGATTTTTGGCAAAATAGAAGAAAAATCGATTTTTTTTTTGTCAAAAATCGATTATTTTGTAGTCAATAACCGATTTCTTTGGGCCAGTAATCGATTATTTTGGGACAACAGTTATTTCTCTCATTTTCTCTAGCAAAGGAGAGAAATGTTTTTTGTATGGGGTCCACCAATTTTTGCTATTTCTCTTCATTTTCACGGGCTCACCAAACAGGACTAACAGGTACATTTCTACTCACTTCAACCTACCCACCTCCATTTCCCCATTTCTTTAGGCACCAAACTGGGGGTAAAGGATAAACAGCCATTTATGTGTGATTTTTTTACCCTAACTTTCCTATTATTGGTTTCAATCTATAAATATTCATTCTAGGATTTTCGAAGTGATCAGCTGCTGTATATCACGAGATTTTTCTCAATGAAAAGACCAATAAAATTCATCCTTTGACGAAATCATGGTTGGTTGTTAAAAAATGCTAATGGGAATAGGCAAGGCCAAGTAAAGGATACAATATAATTAAGAGTAGGGAGTACTTAGAATAATGTAGCTAGAGTAACTTAGATTATATTCATAGGATCAATTTTCATATTTTTTTTATATTTCATTATTTGTTCTCTTATTTAATTAGAAAATAGTTAGGGGTAAAAATAGGCAAAGTCAATCTAGGCTTTGCATGGTCACCTGCATTATATTTTCATGGCCTAAGCCTGATTTGTTATATGTGATAGGCCATTTTTTCAGGTCTAACCTAGCCTGTTTGAAAGTCTGATTTGACCTATTAATCTGTTTTAAACATAGTTTTGAAAATCGGACCGGACCGGCCGATCCGATCGGAAAACCGATGAACTGGTCCCGTGTCCGGTCCAAATAAACCAGTGAACCGTTTTGCAAAAAAACGGTAAACCGGTAAAAAATCGGTTGAACCGGTCTTTCATAAAAAAATTCTATTTTTTTAATTTTTATTTAATTTAAAATACATTTAAGATAAATAAAAACATATGTTTGAGAATTACACATAGATATTTATTATTTTATCAATTATTTTTATTTTTTTGTTTTATAAACCTTATGATAAGGTTGTTTAAATAAGTTTATAATTTCACATATCTTAATTTCTTATAATTTTGTGTTATTTTATTATATAAAATATTATATAATATTTAAAATATATATTTAATTAATACCGGTCCGACCACGGTTCAACCTCGGTTGAACCATTAAACCGTGAACCAGTGCCTTCACCGCCTTCACCGGTTCAATTACCGGTTCGGTTTTTAAAACATTGGTTTTAAAAGCTCATTTCATATTATGATCTTTATATACACAATAGATCTATCTCTAAATAGGCTAGTATGTTTACAGAATAATAGTTTTACTTTTTAAAAAGGTAAATACGTCAATGACACATGTCTTTAAATAGACAAAAAAATCTAAATAGGCTAACTACAGAAATTAAAAAGTTATATATTATTATACTATTAATTTATTATGTATAATATATTTATTAAAAAACATATTATTTAAAAAAATAGGTTAGTCTGTCAAGACTAATAGACTTTTTAAAAAGCCTAACTCTAACCTATTTAATTAAAATATTTTTTTTTTCAAAAGTCTAGACCTAACCTTTTTATTAAACGAGCTAAGCCAAATTAAGTCGTAAATAGGCTGTGTCGCAGGCCCTCGACGAACGACCTGACCTATTTTCACCCCTAACAATAGTATTAGTATAAAGCATTTTTGTTTCTTAATGAAACTCAGATATACCATTTTAGCTTAACTATGACTTTTCATCCCTATAAAATACATGTTTTATTTTAATCCATGTATTTTTTTTTTAGTTTTTGGTTTTTAGAAAAATTTATATTTTTCAAAATATATAGTACTCGTTGTCAGTGTTGGTTAATGTTCGGATGATGTGGTCGTTAGCATCACGTTCCTTCAATTTTGCATCTTCTTATTCAGTACTTGCATTTCTTGACTTTCATACCTTGACCACTAAAAGTCTCATCCTCACACCATTGAAGATATAGTTGCAAGTTATAGCTTAGATGTCTATAACGAGGTGTAGATCGAAATTAATCAATTGATGTCTCCCAACTAGAACCTTGATCTGCCATGGTTGAAGCTTAAAGCTCTATCTTCTCACTTAATAAAAGTGTCCCCATATGAATGTGATGACATAAATAGTGTGAGGTCTGTGAGGGAGAAGAAGACATCGGGGATGAAAATTCCATCCTCTTGTTCATTCACATATAAGGAGATATGCAGAGAGGAAGTGAAATGATCTTTCTAAGATTGAAAATAACTGCAAATCCTAGGAAATCATTTTGAAGGTGTATGAATTGTAATGTAACTATTTTCAATGGTACGAGAATGAGGAAGTTCGTGGCGAAGGTTACGAAACTTAAGAAGTAAAAGCATTGAAATTGAGAAGAAGTTGCATAATTGAAATGGAAGGTGATGAAGCTACAATGCAAACAAGCTGAATGAGGAGATATTTGGGAGGATACTATGATTAATTTCACAAGGTCTATTTTGAAAAAAAATGATTTCGTGATGATTATTTGAAAATGTCATTAACTATGCTAATGATCACGTCACCCAGACGTTAACTAACATTGGTTGCGAAGACTATTTTGAAAAAGATTGATTTTGCAAGGACCAAAAGTTAAGGAAATAATTTACATGTGGACTAAAATAAAAAGGCATACAGTTTATATGGATGAAAAACATATTTAAGCCAATAATTTTATTATTCTCATTATTCCTTGTTTTTCTCTCCACACCTTAAAATCTACATTTTCATCAACAAACTCCTTTTTTAGAATTTTTAAATTAATTGGTTAAAAATTACATAATCATGAAGAAAAAAGGGCTATATCGACTCTAATGTCATCTCCATCTTATAGCACCTCAATTTTAGTTATTCAAAGATCTTAAGTGGATCCCATTAGTATACATAATTCATTTTACTTTTTTTTAATTTAAGCACATATTTTGTCCATCTCAGCACCTCTAAAAAATTAACTAAATGGGTCACACAAGTGACCCCACAGCTCTTAAATTTTATTAATTATGAAATCTTATTAAAGTTAAAAATAATTGAATTATAAACAATAAAGAAAATCATGAATAATATTTTTTTAATCAACAAAATATTTAAAAATATATTTTAATTTCTTTATCTTAAAATATCGCCATAGGTGATGAAGTTTAAAAAAAATGTTGAGATACGTTTTTAATCCCTTTAAAATATCCCTTATTTATTTTAGTCCCCATATTTTTTTAAAAAAAAATCATCATCATAAAATCATTCTTTTTGAAAATAGTACTCATCGTTAGAGCTGTTGTTGGTCTTGTTGATATATGTAAAAGTCAACGATCGATTTGCTAGCTATTACTCGCCTAAAAAAACTTAAGAAACAGTGCTTAAATTTTAGATCCAATTTAGAGTCATTGATAAAGATGCTATAACTAGGAATTTAAGCACGGATGATACTAAATTAGTGATGCAACCTTCTAATTTTGCGGGTCGGTCCGTTGGCCTGAGGCCCATTACCCAACTCTACTCATAAGCATATATAGAAGTAACCTTCCTTCGGAGATAAGCCATATTATATATTGTGCATATTTCGTTTAGTCTAAATGTGTGCTTAATTTATGTTATTTTAGGAAAAAGTATATTCTTGAAATTTTTTTATAAATTTTCCTAAACATTTATTAAATAAGAGGATCAACATGTGATGATCGGAGTGGATCTTTAAGAGTGTTCTTTTATATGTGATCCTTAAATTTATGTGTATGAAGAAAATATTATTGAGAGGAATCCCACTTTAACGTATGATTGTATCACGACATATTCTCTTGCTTATCAAAGGTGAGGATATAGGAAACCAAAAAAGTAAAGGGAAATAATATTTTTTTCTCAATAGTTTTTTATAAAGTTATAAAAAATATTTTCAAATAAATTAATCCAACAATCTCTTTCAGCACAAATCTCCCTATTTAGGTTTTTTTTCTTGTAATTTGATGATAGTTTTTGCTCTTGATTGAATAAATAATTAATTAAAAAATCCTCATTTGAGTTATGACTTAAGAGTAATGTAAGAAAGAGAGAGATAAAATGAAAAGAAAATAGAAAGTGAAAAAATATATGAGTAATATAATAAAAAAAGAGAACGTATAAAAATGATGTGAGAGAAATGAGAGATGAATTAGGAAAGGAAATAAGTTGGACCGCTCTTTGAGGGTCTACAACCTAGCCCATTTAAGACTAAAGCTCGCAAATGAGCTAGTTCAATCGGGTTGGCCCATAAATGCCTTTAAAAATGCATGGCTTGAGTTTTTATTTTAGAAGTATGAATAATTTACGGGTTGTTTAACCCAACCCGATAAAGTCCGCTATCCACAAAACCTGTAAAATGGACCAAGCAACCTGCAAAAAAAACTCGTTAATGTTTAGGGCTTGAGCCTTTATTTCAGAAGACCAAATAACTGTAAGGCTTTTTAGTCTGGTTTGCCCAAACTTGCTACCCGCATCAAGTCGGGTAGTACAAATTGCCAACTTTATTTAAGACATAGTTTGGTTTTACTCATTTAATAAAAAGGTCATGCATAGACTTTTGAAAAGCCCTTTTAATTAAATAAACTAGACTTGGGCATTTTAATTAAAAAGTCTGTTAGACTTAACAAACTGACATATTTATAAATAATATTATTTTAACTAAAATATAAAAATATAAAAGTATAATACATAATAAATAGTATGGTAGTATATAGTTTATTAATTTCTCCCGTTGACCTATTTAGAAATAGATTTATTGGTCTATTTAGAAACTCATATCATCGTTCTATTTCCATTATTAAAATGCAAGTCTATTAGCATATAAGCATATTATCCTGTTTATATACAGGTTTATTTGCATATTTGAAGATCATAATTTGAAATAAACTTTTAAATGGGCTAATAGAGTCTAGACCAAGCTTTCAAACAAGTCAGACCATACCTAAAAAAAGGCTTAATTATGACATTGATAGATAATAGACCAAACATAGGCCACAAAATTATAAAAAAAACTAAAGTTGAGTCTAGTAAAGCCTAATTTGACTCAATCTATTTCCACCCCTGAATATAATAGGCCTTAAAAAAATAGTATTGATATTCAAGGTATCCAACTTATCTTTGCAATTAAAATCAGTTGGTTAGAGGAGAGTTCATAGCATGAGCCACCCTAGTGATTTTATATTGATATATAAATTTGATTGTTTTATGTTTTTAAATAGAAAATAATAAATATTTAATTCATGTATAAAATAAGTATTTTTATATATAAATTATATTTTTTAATCATAGAAAATTAAAATTTAAAGGATTTTTAAAATATATAAATTATAAACATATATATAAATAATAAATAGTATATGAATAATTAACTTTTTAAAAATATTGATTAAAATAAAAAATATTGAAAAGAACATAAAAAATAAATTTATAAAATAGTTTAATAGGTATACGTCTGTATACAAATTTTTTACATTGACGTCTAATTATATGTGAAAATTATTATTTTCTTTTTCTTTATTTTATTATATATTTATCTTATATTAAATAATATTTAGATTTACTTTATTTTTTCATTTCTTTCTCTCTTTTCCATTTTTTTTTATTTTTCTTCTAAAATCAAACATAATGTATGAGTAATTTAATACTTTTGTCCTTTACAAATAAATTATTCTTTTTATTCCTATATATAATAAAAATAGTGATGACATCATTGACATGACCATTTCATATACTTACCCAATTATAATAATTTGAACATGTGCACAAATAAAAATAAAAAAGGAAAGAGATTGCCCCAATATGAAAGTACTACCACAACAAAACTTTATTTTGGGCAAAACCCAATAAAAGTAATCATTGGGCCTGTGAAACTTTAGAAAAGGTGGGTTGTTTTTGTTGTGGTTGTGTAAAATTGTGAAGCATGTGAAAAACTGTTCTTATTCAAACATAGCATTATATTATCTGTTCTTTAATTTCAACAAAACCCAAATTTCTGCGTGTGCTGTTGACACTTGTGCGGTTGGTTTAGCTCTTAGTATGATCAACCTCTTTGTATTGGAGCACGCATGTTCCCCATCATCATGTGCATTTAATTTGTGCTGGTTCATGGTTTCACTTATTTATCATCTTTAATTTCCACTATCCAGTTACTTTTCGTTTCCATCAGGTAACAAATTTGAAGAATTGAAATCCATCAAAGTCAGATCAAGGTTATTTGAATTATATATCAACTTACTATAAGCCAAAATAATTAATGATCAATATCCTCCACATTGGAGGAGGATTTGGCATCTAATAAAAATTGACAATGAAATAAAATATATTAATTAATCGTACGTATTCTTCTTTCTTTATTTTTATTGGAAGCATTTTATTTATTTTTGTTGTTGTTTTTTCTTTTATGTACACGTTTCACAAAGGATTGGGACAAGTATGTATTAATCAATTTTTATTGTTTACCTTTCCAACTGATAAGTGATAAAGGCAAATCACTGAAGGAAAAAGAAATATGTTTTCAGGAATATACGAACTCCAATATCCTAAAAGAATATTACATTATGGATGTTTTTATTTATTATTAATTGTTTCTTAGGAGCCAAAAAGTGGGGTAGAAATAGGTCGAATTAAATAAAAAATCGAATCTATTTTTTGTCTCAAGTAAGATTCATCTTAATTCATGATTAATTTATTCGGGTAAAATATGCTAACTTCGAGTCTTTTACTAATTGAATCTTTTAGGCTCAATGTGTTAGTCTCAAATTTGTAATTTAACACACACACACACACACACACACACACACACACACACACACACACACACACACACACACACACACACACACACACACACACACACACACACACACACACACACACACACACACACACACACACACACACACACACACACACACACACACACACACCACACACACACACACACACACACACACACACACACACACACACACACACACACACACACACACACCACACACACACACACACACACACACACACACACACACACACACACACACACACACACACACCACACACACACACACACACACACACACACACACACACACACACACACACACACACACACACACACACACACACACACACACACACACCATAAGTTCATAAACCCTAAACCCTAAACCTTATGAACAATTACTTCAATTAACTATAAAAATAAACAGATGGAGATAAATAATTGTATTTTAGTAAAAATATAATAAAAATCAGATATCATTAAAAACATTTTAATTTATATGTACAACCATAAATAATAAAAGTTTTGGAATGGAAACATTTGAAAGTTTAGGGCCTTTTGGTTTACATTTTCATTTTCTGTTTCCATTTCCTGTTTTCATTTTGTTTCCTGTTTTCTGAAATTTTACAAAGGAAAAACTGGAAATGCTGGAAACAACAAATTTTTGTTTCCAGTATTTCCAGTTTTTCCTTTGTAAAATTCCAAAAAACAGGAAACAAGAAATGAAAAGAGGAAATAAAAATGCAAACTAAACAGGCCCTTAAGCTCCATTCATTTTCAAAATTACAGTTACTTTGTGATTATATATAACACTAAATTCAAGAGAAAGCACCTAGCCCGAATGACTAGCCTATCAATTTAGGAAATATATATAGTAGATTAATGATTAATTGTATATGTGGTTTTGATGTTGAAAAGTGATGAAATTTAAGGTTAGTTATCTCAATGTATACATAAAAAAAAAAAAACTCAATATAACTATTTATGGTATTAAAAACTTGAGTTTATCACATTATAATACTAAACCAAACATAGGCTAGTTGCATTAAAAATGTTATAAATATCATCAAAATGTTATTATTAAATGTATAAATAATAAAATTGTTGAGCGTCAGGTTTGCTAGCTAGTGTCTATAGATTTATATATTCTTATATCTCTAAATTAGAATGAGACAAAAATAGTACAAGAAAGAATGAGCTAGCAAATAGCAATACATTAAGGAAAAAGAATGAGGCCTTTTAACCAGAAGAATATTCTATACCAAGAAATCATAAAACAAAATTAATAATTAAGAAGCATAAACTAGCAAATCAGCTATATATATATATATGACCGGCCATTTATTCTGGTAGTCATGGTAAGCACCACCTGGCAATATCATCACATCATATATATGATCATGGAAGTAAACTCTAGTGCTAGATGTCCTTTAATTTTGCCTTGGATTCCATTGAATAAAGGCATGCAAACATATATGGAATTAATTGAAGCACCAACCATAAATGCACCTTTGGCATCTCTCACCAATACCATTGACAATCTACATCCGGTCTAGTTTCAAAGTGCTTCTAAATTGTGAAGACACTTGGAGAGAATATGACTATATCATATGTGATAGAAGAAAATTCTAATGAATAATTTTCATTCTCTAAACAAAAGCAGAGATTTGAGAATTGATGAAAATTGTGCAACACAACCTCAAGCAGAGGCAAGAGGTAATGCAATACTCATCCAAGAATATAAATGGATTTAATTAATGTAGTAACATATGAAGGAGGTTAGACATACAAAATTATGTATGCTCACATGGCTTTGTATTGTACCTATGTTTGGCATACCAATAGCTTTAGGGGTAGTTCTAATCCAACTATCAGATACCTGTCCTGATCCTATGCCATTTGTAGGTCGGTTGGCCTCTTTTAGGCTAAACATGGGACTTGAACTCGATACTTGTTTTTTTTTTTAACCACATGTATCCCATATTATCAGGGTAATCGTGTTTGAGATTTAGTCACACTTAAGGCTCCTCATTCTTGCTTAAAAATGTGTTAAATAGAGATCAAATCTGGAATCTCTTTTCACAATCTCAGTTACCCTGAACACAACCCTTTAGTAGTTGATCTTGGTTACCTACTACTACCTATAAATCCTATATGAATGTACACAAGCCAGTTTGGCTATAGTACTAGTAAAATGCCTTAAACGAGGGACATATAGCATTGTCCACTGTAAAAACAACATATGCATGAAAGTAATAATGGCATACCTCTCACGCTTACACAACAAATGTTTGGTTTAAAGTATGACAATTCCTAATTGAAATTTTCTGACAAGTGGATTCTAGAAAGGTGAAACCATATAATAATTTATGATCAAGATGATGAATTGAAGAACAGAGCCTAGCTATATTAATTGGCTGAGTATAATTGAGCCATAAAGTCCAAGTCTTGTTGGTAAAGCAAACTACAGATTCGTGGTGTATAGTATAAATTAATGCATGTTATGTCAAGAGTTTAGGAAAGTCAAAATTTCTTATTATGTTTTATAGAAGCCATAACTGTAAAAGCTGTTATTTATTCTGATTGCAAATATATTATTTTACAAATAATGCCATACATTCCTGATTTATACTGACAAGGTGACAAATCTAGATTTGAAGAGACTGAGGACCGTTACTTTAAAAATTTAAATGATTTAATACAGTATCATTAGATATAAAATAGATGCACGTACCCTTTTCTTTTGGTAGTGCATTTTTTTTTTTTTTTTCAATATTTGCACTACCTAATAGGGACATTATGCTCTCTTCATTATACATATACTATATTGAGCTTGTTAGGTTTAAATTTAAATATTCATTTTATAATATCTTATTGAGAAAAGAAGCGTGAAATGTGGTACAATACAGGACATGCAAAATCACTATAAATTAAATAACACTTCTTCTGATTTCCTCACTTATTCGTATTTTTGTAGAATTTTTCTCTTGGCATATGGAATACTAAATGATTAAAATGCCTCGTTATACTACTGCTTTCTTTTATTGGTGAGAATAGTATTCAAATAAAGCTTTAAGATTTAGATGTAGTATGCATGGGAGCAAAACAGAATAAAACCAAGCTGCTATAATGCTGAATTGTTGATAGTTATTTCAGCTATGCTATTATTAATACCTATTTTGTCACATCAATAATTTTACTCTTATGTTCTTTGTGCATTAGACACACACCACTAATAATGTCTCTTTAAACTTTAATTTCATATATCTTCTTGTAGAGATATTAATCATTCTTTTATTATCTTTTCATTGTTTCATTTAGGCTCTTATGCATTGCATGGGTTTGCATCTAGTATGCCATAGTTTTTTTTTTGCATCAATTGAATATGATACCATGAAATGAGTTTACCTTTCAAGTGAGATATTTAAGAAATTACACATGTAATAATCACCATGTAAATTGAGGGATTTTACAATAATACATATCTCTAGCATCTTAGCATTTGGCTGACTTTGTCCTGCATCTTACCATTGATAAGTTTCCTTATGAAACTTGAACATATTTTTACTTGGACTCCAACTTGATCACATCTAGTTGCTCTGTAATTTTGAAACCTAGCAAAACTGTGAAGTCCATGATTGAACCAAAAAGAAAACAGTGTTGGGCCTCAAGTCTACCAGATGCTCAAACAGTGTTGGACCTCATGTAGATCTAACATGCAAATGGCATGCTTGGGCTGCAATATCTTTATTCCCAAATCTTTTCTCATTTTCTATTTGCTCAAATTTTGTTGCTAAGTAAAAGGACATGGCCTTAAACCATTTTTCTGCTAATTTCCCTTTCCTGACATCTCAGATTCCCATAAATCGTACTGTTTTGTGGTTCCAAATGCTAACTTGTGCACCAATTAGTATACATATAGACACAAATTTTTACAGAAGACTAAGTGTGTGTTTAGTTTACTCCAAAATCACATTTGAAACGTGGATCCGTGCAAACGCTACTGAGAGTAGCTTCTGTCCGGATCCACGTTTGAAACGTGAATCCAGTGTAAACCAAACACGCTATATATAAATAATAAATCTATAATACTAATCTAACATGCAGCATCTTACTCTTTTAATACTATTGTCCAATCTCACAGTTCCCTACTTATACATTAATGCCATGATACTACTCATTCACTCAAAGTGACAGAGTCTTTTGTGTTGACACTTGACCAGAGTCAGAACTTCTCTGCCAAAACTTAAAGTTCAGAGATCTTCTTTCCAGCATGTTCTCTACCTCCTCAATTGGAAGTCCTTTGGTTTCTGGTACAAAAATAATGACAAAGATAATGGCTGCAATAGTGATGAATATAAATATCATGAAAGTGGATGAAGTCCCAATAGCATCTGTCAAGGATAAAAAGGACTGTGCAACAATGAGATTTGAAACCCAATTTGAAGTAGATGCCATTCCTCCACATATTCCTCTGTATCTTAAAGGATAGATCTCAGAGTTAACAACCCATGGAACTGTTCCCATCCCTGGTGAGAAGAATATGATGTAGAGTGCAAGGCCAATCAGTGCAAGCCATCCATATTGGCTAGGACATCCCCTTGTGTACCATAGCCTGTGCTCTTTTTGGCATTGATCTTCTGTTGTGTCATTGGAAATCAAGCATGCCCCAGGTAAGAGCTGCAGAATAATTGGTGTTAGTGTTAGAATTTAGATAAAAAAAAATTATGACCTTTTTCCTTAATTGATACAACAAGTACTAATATAAGTAAAAAAAGAACCTGGATTAAAATATAGGTAAATCTTAACTAATTTCACCCTATTTAATAAGATCATCCCAAAATGTCCTTTATTTATTTCAGATTTTATTTTCCAACCATTTTATTTAATGAACCATGTGTTAATAGAAAGAGAGTACGTCCATTTGAAACAAGTGTCAATAAAATGAAATGTAAGGTAATTTAGGCAATGCAATTCGAAAACAAGAAAATTAATTATAGTTAACCATCTATCTTAATTAGTGTGAAATTAGTTTTTTTGCTTATATGCAAGGTATGTGAAATATGGCAATGAGAAAACCTTTTGATGTACTCAATTTGAAGGGGATTAGGACATATTTACCTTATTATCTGCAGAAGCACAAAAGCCACATGATGGAGAAGCCTTGAGGCATTTCATGCAATCCCATTCACCAGGGTTCAAAGCTGTCCTATAATCAGGACATGTGTTATTGAAGTGAGAGGTCTCTATTGTGCTAACCATTGGAGAGTGAGTTGTAGTCTCATGAAACACAACAGTTAAAACAACAAGAGAGACTACAACACCAGACAAACTGAACAACAGAAGCTTCTTCCTCCCAGTCTTATCAATGAAGTATATGCTCAAAATAGAACCAAATGCATTCAGTCCAGCTGTGACAAGTGACAGAAGTAGTGCTACCCTATTGGATGCAAAACCAGCTAATTGAACAATGGTGGGGCTGTAGTACATGACAGTGTTGATACCCACAAACTGCTGGAAGATTTGAAGGCCCATTCCTGCATATAGACCTCTTCTCACTGTTTTTGTTTTCAAAAGCTTTACTATGCTGACCTTATCTGAATCAGAAGCTTCCTTGATTTCCATTTCAACTGATTCCTTCAAAGCATTAATTTCCTCTTCAACATCTTGGGGAGGGTAAATCTTCCTTAGAATCTCCTTAGCTTCTTCTTCTTTTCCCTGTTATTGAACACAAAAGCCACAAGGAAAACACAAGTAAAAATACACATTTTGAAAAGAAAAATTAGATTACATGCACTAATTTGAAAAGGTGATGATGATGAAACCTTCCGGAACAGCCAACGAGGTGATTCAGGGAGCATAAGCATCAGTAAGATTTGTGTCAAAGCTGGTACTGCTGCAACTCCTAACATCCACCTCCATGTTCCTGGTGCCTGAACAAATGAAACCAAACAACAAAGTTACAAAACTTCATTTAAGTAATTAAAAGGTAAAAGAAGTCAGAATCAATTTTAAATCATACTAGTCCAACGTGCTTAATAAATTGTGCATCATTAATTTCCTACCATTGATTTTATAAATGTATCAAAATCAATTTTTACCAACTGTAAACCAAATGGACCCTTAATCATCCAGTACAACATGAAATGAAGCATGTGTATAGAAGTTTATTAAAATAGATAAAAGCATGTTCTATGGTGACTAACATGTTTTTATGTCACAATGTTACAAAAAAATAGCTAAAGATGGAGAATAGGTGAAGCATATATATAAAGTTTTGTTACATTTGTGAAGGCCAAGTTGATGAGGTAGGAAAGGAATTGTCCTCCAGTGATGAGAAATCCATTGAGACTAACAAGGGCTCCTCTAACTCTAGTTGGAGATGCTTCTGAGATGTATAAAGGGGATGCCATTGAGGCCATTCCAACACCAAGGCCAACAAAAACTCTACCAACAATGAGAATTGTTGGATTGGTAGCAGCAGCCATCACAACTGACCCAATGAAAAAGAGGGTATCTGCAAGAAGGATTGCTTTTTTCCTTCCAAATCTGTCATTAATCCATCCACCAACTGAAGCTCCTATGATTGCTCCTGCAAGTGCCATACTCACTATGGCTTCCTGTTTTTATCAACATCAAGTTTCAATTATGGTGCAATTAGCATAACAACTAAACATTCTCTTATTTAATCAGCATACTCATTGTTACAATTAAGTAATATGTTTGTAACATCTATTTTAAATATCACACAGATAGATAAAATGATTTTAACATAGAAAAAAATTGATTTAGGTGAGTTCATATTTCCATCTTGCTCTTTCTTGTATGATATGATGAAATGTCACATTATATTTTTTTTTGTATACAAGGAAAGCAATCAGATTTGAATCTAGAACCTCATGATAAACTACCCAAAACCCTCACCACTAGGGTCGACCTAGTGAGTTAAATGTCGCATTATATGCTTTGGAATGTCACTAGTACTATAGCCAAAATTTATAATGATGTTTAGAAAAGAATTGTTAACAGCACAATCATCTAACCTAAATTATGTCAAATGGTAGAGTCATATACTACACAAAGTATTTAGCATAACAATATTTATTTCTTTAAATAATGTTTTTCCTTTTATGAAATGATGCAAATTTAAAATAGGACTTGAAAAGAATATTATACACAATCATGTGCTTCTTGGTTTTCTAAATTTGGAACTATCGGGGTCGGGCCACAGACACTTAATTGGCCAAAATTGAAGGTGCAAGGGGACCACGCCCTTATTGATAGAATGAGAATCGAAAATTTACAATAAATAAATAAATAAATAAATAATAGTCATAAAAAAATGAAAATAATAAATCAATTAGATTTTATTTGCTGCAACATAATAAAAAAATAAGTCTTTTCATAAAATATGAATACATATGCTATCAAGGATTTTGTTTTTTTTTTGTTAATTGGTTCTAGGTTAAAATCCGTATTTACTTGTTTTCTATTGCAATCTTTTTTAAAAAAATACTTTTCATTCTTTTAATTCAAGGTTTTTTTATCCATTACCTTTTGAGATTAAGATTATCTTCATCGCTCTCTATATTTTTTTATAGTTACCCCCATCATAAGCATTTTTAGTTAATTACAAAAATAACCTTTAAAATTTGCCATTTACATAGCACATCATCATATTATATATGTTACTTTACATACAAATAAATATTTTTAATTATAACTATATATAAGCGTGACAATGTGAAAGTTCAATATATTTTCAAAACTAAAGAAACTGAGCTGAAAAAGTTCAATCTATGCAGTTTTTATCATATAAATAATTATGTCCACACAAACTTCTGGAACACTGTGTATGATTTGAATTTTCACAAAAAATGAACAAATTTGGTAAGAAACAAGAAAAAATAATGGAAAACTGATAATATAATCGATATTTTGGAGTTTTTATAAACATTACCTGCAGCCAAGTGTATCTATCCACAGCCTTGAAATCATCTCTAATATACAAAAGAGCCCCAGATATGACTCCTGCATTCCAATTAACATTACCACTTTGGTTATTCATATACTAGGATTTGTGAACAGAGAGAAATTAAATAAAAGTGGTCTTGTACTACATACCAGTGTCATAGCCAAAGAGAAAGCCTCCAATTCCAGCAGAGAAAGCAAGGCGAAGAACATAAGGATTTTTCCATGATAAGGATAAGCATTCTCTGAAAGCTGACACATCAGCTTCTGGCACTCCTCCTTCCATCTTCAATTAATCAACACAAACAAGGCCTTACTAGAGACTTGTTTTCTTTTCTTTTATTTATTTGTTTCCAACCACACATGAAATTGAGAAGGGACTAGAAAGAGAAGTAATGAAGTGAGGGTGATATATGAGTCAAGGGATGATAAGAGTATGCATATTTATAGAGGGAAATTCGTTGTCGTGATGAGTTTGGATTCACATATGGAATCACATAAACAATTTGGAATTTTCAATGATGATATATATATAATAATTAAAAAAGACTATAGTATGCAATGAAAATTGAATGAGAAACAAAATCTATTATTTTTTTTATGTGGGAATTAAGAGGGACAGATACGAGAATTGTCTTTTATTTTCTTATCTAACCGACCACGCAGGAAGAGTACGAGAGAGTGTATGGCCCAAACTTGGAAGGCTTTCACGCCACACATTTTCTTTCTTTCTTTTGGTTAAAAGTTAAAACAGAATTAAGCATTGGTTGTTATATTCTATGAGCCCCCAAAGGGTTACAATTAGTTAGGAATGTTCACTGTTTCAGTGGGTATGGATATGGTAATGGGTTTAATTGAATTGAGTCAAATTTTTTAAATTAAACAGTACCCTAGTGACTCCATTAATGATAGGCCTAACTCAATATGTGTAGACAACGTACGTGTACACATATATTTAAATGTTATGCATATAATTAATTTATTATCATATAATTTTTAAAATGAAATTAATGTTTCGCAATATTCATTTTAAAATAAATTATATAAATATAAATTTATTATCATATTATTGTACAAAAGATATTAATTAATATAAATTAAAATTCTTATAATGTATCACAATTTTTTTAAAATTATTAAACCCAATAATTCTATATACATCTAACAGCATCCATCTCTATCTTCTTATTTTTTTTATAAGTAAAATTATATTAAAGAGGGAGTACACAACCCATACTACAAAGTCAAGACATCTATATCTTCTTGTTACACCACTTCTATTATTTTCCTCTCTTCCATTTTTCCATCTTTCTCCATTCATAGACACCGGACCATGGTGTCCATCAAACATATTTTTCTTTAAAAAATTATGATAATATTATTTTCAAAAAGTTATTAACTTAAGTCTAATTTGATTCATTGGGAATATCTTGAGGAGTACTGCAATTAATGGTTTAAGTATTGTAGTCAAACATAGCAAAAAGGGATGTAAAATTAGTATAAGAACTAAATTAAAAAAGAAAAATTATAAGAACTAAATTAGAAAGGTGAGAGGAGAAGCGTAAAAGTAAGAGAAATTAAAGTTAGGATAATATGCTTTATAAATATCACAATCTAGCGATTTTCTTATTTATATATATATATATATATATATATATATATAAAAGTTCCTGACACGTGTTCATGAAAAAAAAGGCAAGTTCTACATTAACAACTTTAGTAAGCATTGCTTTAGGAAAAGGGAAACTTTTCAAATTAAATTAATAATTAAAATATATTACAAAATTACTTGAGTAAAAAAGTTTAAATTATATGAATTTTGCATATCCCATAAGCTAGAAGAGTAAGGTTTAAACAAAATAATAATGATAGTAAATTTCAATGAAAGAAAATGCATCATTTTAATATTTTTGAAGAGTATATATAGGTTGGTTTTTAAGAAGTGGAATCATCCTCTATTGACGCTCTTAATTAACAAGGTTCAAGCTAGCTAGTTTTGTACCCCTTAAGGTTGTCCTAATTTAGCTTACCTTTCTTTTTAGTCATTTGCTAATGTAAATTTTGCATTATTCTTCTTTAATTCAGTTCGAGGACAGTTCTTGTTGAGTCTGCACTGATCTTGATGCATTGAGCACCGTTATCTGCATTTCAGTATTTCAAAAACGATCGATAGGAACTCTTTTCCAGGAAATTGGAATTCCTACCTCTAAGGCATCTGATTTAGGACAAATATGAAAAAAAAAAAAAAATTCATGTATTTATTTCCTTCTTAATTAATCATATACATAACATACCCGTGATGATGCCGTGCCATAGAATTTTCCCGTTGATGGTCTTATATTTTTGTCAATCTCACAGTTTTGTTGTTTATCATGACTCTGGAAGTAATGGCGTACTAAGATTAGGCCACTAATTAAAATTGATGTTTTAATACAAAAATAATAAAATGAATATTTAACTTTGCATCACCATCATCACGATAATAATAGTATATATATACCATCAGTGTGAAAATAGTTTTTATAATAATGATTTTTCCACACTTATATTTAATACACATACACTCTATTCTACACTCATTTTTTTCTTTTTATATATCTCTTTTTTCCTTCTCAATCACATTAATTATCACATATTTTATTTTCCCTCTCTTTATTTTTTTTTCTTTTTTTTACCTCTTTCTTCTCCACACCCCCTATATGTACATTTAATTAGTACCCGTTTGGTTCCTGTGATGGAATTGATTTTAAATCACTTATGTCCAACATGTTTCATAAATCATGCATGATTCATTTCCTATCATTAATTCTATAAATCCAACAAAATCAAATTCAAATCTATAAAACGCGCATCATTAATTTTGGAGTGTTGAGATATCATTTTCCTAGTTTTTATGGTGCATGTTTCTTATATATTAATGGTTAGTTATATCAGGGTAGAAGCTCTTAATCTAGTGCTACTAAATGAATGGGGTATAGTTAGGTGTGATAGGTATATATTTTTAATATAAAAATATTTACACAGATATTTAATGATTTGCAATCACATATTTAATGATTTACAATCACATTGTTTATATATTAAGTTTAATAATGTATAAAGTGTCATATCTTAAATGATGTAGCAGTACTTATAGTATGAAAAAAAATATATATCTATTAAATCCTCTCTCTCCCTCTCTCTCTCTCTATATATAGGAGGGTTCAAATTACACCGGTGTAAGTTACACAAGTATTACACTGCTAATAACTACAAATCGAATATGTTTTTTAGTAATCCAACCGTTGAATTATGTTTGTTCATCATCATGATTATATGTGCCAAATTTCGTAAAATTTTGACAGTAATAACTTGATTATCAAATGATTAGATTTTTCATATATTTCAAATGTATATCTAACGTTAATCTTGAGACATCTCAATGACATATCAAATAATTTCGGATTAATGTAAAATTTTATATGTATGATCCATATAATAGTAACTTTCAATCCAACGATGGATTATTTAATACAATGATCCGTTAAAAAATTATTCAGCGGTGTAACACTCGGTGTATATATATAGCTTAAATGCATTTTTGGTCCCTATATTTTTGTAAATAGGTGATTTTGGTCCCTCTAGTTTTAATTGCTCAATTTTGGCCCCCTATACTTTTGTAAATGGGTGATTTTGGTCCCTCTAGTTTTAACTGCTCAATTTTGGTCCCTATACTTTTATAAATGGGTATTTTGGTCCCTCTAGTTTTAATTGCTCAATTTCTGTCCCTCTTCTTTAAAAATTGAACAAATCCAATCCTACCGTTAGCCTCTCATTAAATATTTAGTAGAGTTTGCTAACATGGATTTAATTTTGTGACGTGTAAAATGACAAAAATTATTATTTAATTTTATCTCTTAATTTTTTTAAATGAAAAATCAAAAAATAAAACTAGATTCTGCATAATTTAATACAATGAGAAAATAAAATCAAAATCTCACTACTACACTCCAATTTTCTCAAAATCAATAAAGCAAATACAAGTCCTAAAACTAAAACAATTGCAGGTTTGCTTCAAGCCATCAATCAAGCAAACTGAAATCTCATTCGGGCATGAAACCGAAAGCAAACTGAAATCTGCAAGCTCTGATTTTTCGTTTAAAAAAATTAAGAGATAAAATTAAATAATAATCTTTGTCATGTGATAGTTTACATGTCACAAAATTAAATCCATGTCAGCAAACTTTGCTAAATATTTAATGGGGGGCTAACAGTAGGATTAGATTTGTTCAATTTTAAAAAAAGAGGGACCAAAATTGAGCAATTAAAACTAGGGGACCAAAATCACCCATTTACAAAAATATAGGGACCAAAATTGAGCAATTAAAATTAGGGGGACCAAAATCACCCATCTACAAAAGTATAGGGACCAAAAATGCATTTAAGCATATATATATATATATATATATATATATATATATATATATAAAAGGCTGAATAAGTCTAAAAAAGTGAGACAAAACAAAGTGGTTTGTTTCTGCTTTCATAAATATGTGATTTTTCCTCTGTGGGAGTGACACCCATCTCTACCATGTAAATGCAATGCAAGGTTAACTTTTGGATAATATTTATTGGAGGGCACTTGGATCTTTTCATTAAACTGAAAACAAAAATTAAAAACATTTTTAAACTGTTTTGATTTATGATTTTAAAAATTGATGCTTTTCAAAATATATAGATAATAAGAAAACTTTACCTAATTAAGCATATTTTTTTAATTTATCTATTTTCAAATTAAGCCATATTTTCCAATATTTTCCTCTTTAATCTTTGCGTATATGTCTACATATATAGATTAGGGATAAAAATATATAATTTAATTTTGTTTTGAAATTGAATAATGTGCAATGGAATATATATTGAACATTTGATCGATTACATGAGATTAGGTGAATTTACTTCTTGGAAATAAAATCTCATCATCTTGCGTGCTTTACTCTCCTAGACAAGTACATGATCAAAATTGTACGTAGCTCCTCAAATCTTTTACTATTGCTGCTCTCAAATCTCAAGCAAAAACTTTCATTGCAACTAGAGAGAGCTACAAAATCCACTAATATTCTAAATTTTAGGTTTGGCCGGTAACTATAGAAGTAACTTAGATAATTTGGGCAAGCTCACAATGACTTTGTCGAATGGGTTTATCTACGGTGGACCATGGCTCATGTGGTTCAGAATGTAAAATTATAGTAATTTAAAGTTTTAATCATCAAATTTAACCCTCATTTTATTAAAGATTGATATTAAACTTGTTTTCAGTTACTTTTATGAAATATTTGTTGCAAAGAATAAAAACTCGAATCAATAATACCCTATAATGTAAAAGTTTTTCCCTTCAACTTTAAATTGATATATATTCACCAAAACTAACATATGTTATATTGTAAATCGATATTTTATCTTAAATTAAACTCAAATAGTTATATAAAGAATATTAATAAAAAAATAAAATTAACTATTCATTTTTCATAACCAATAAAATGTAGGTTGAACTAGGTGAACCAATTTTTATTTGGTCCACTTTAGAATTGTCCTTGTCGAAGGTGGACCATGGACTAATTAAGGGTGGAAATAGGCCAGACCGCTCGATAGGGGCCTACGGCCCAGCCTACTTAAGGTCTAGTTTGATTCGACTCGTTTAATAAAAAGGTCAGGTCTAGGCTTTTAAAAAAACATTTTTAATTAAATAGGTCAGGCTCGGGCTTTTTAAAAAGCCTATTTGGCTTAACAGGCTAGCCTATTATAAATAATATTTTTTTTAATAAACATATAAATATTTTATATATAATAAATAGTATAATAATATATAATTTTTTAAATTCTTCTATGGCCTATTTAGAGATAGACTTATTTTCCTATCTAAACGTATATGTTAGTGACATATTTACATTATAAAAAAGTAAGTATTAGTTTGTAAGTGCACTAACCTATTTAGAGATAGATTTATTGACATGTTTAAAAGTCATAATATGAAATGAGCTTTTAAACAGTCTAATAGGCCAAACCAGACTTTGAAATAGGCCAGACCAAGCCTAAAAAATGGCCTATGACAGGTAACAGGCGAGGCTTGGGCCACAAAAATATAATGCAGGCCAGACTTAGGCCCTGCAAAGCCTAGCTCGGCTCGGCCTACTTCCACCCCTAGGACTAATGATGGAGATGTGTTTTATTTATTTTAATTTATTTGACTGAAAAGAAAAGGGAAAAGAAAAAAAATCTATTCATTATAGTAAACTTTTACACACTTTTAATATAATGATAAATAAGTGAATAGGCAAATTTTTCATTTTAGAAAATATTTCTTTGGATTCACCCTTTTTTTCTCTCTTTTATATTTTTTTTCATAATTTTATAATTAAACAAGAGAAAATATCATAATCAATTCATTTTCTTTTATCTCAACTTTTCTCCTCAAATATAAACAAATTTTAAGTTTTTAACCATTATATCTTTATGGATTTAATAATGACATGTCATCATAAGAAAGTTTCTTTACAGAAGATTGATGGTATGAAAAATTAAAATTTAAAGTAAAGAGACTAAATGCTTCACATGCAAAAAGAGCTTAAGAATCAATATATCATTGAGATTCACCCCAAGAATCACATGCAAAGTTGATCAGAAAGGGTAAAAATGGAGGACCGCTGCTTACACCACTGGTTAGGATATTTGGTTACATTTGGAAGTGAATAATTGATTGATACAGCATTGTTTTATTAGAAAAATTGCATATCAGTACGTAGGTTACTTATAATTTAATATATATAAAATTTATACAACGTGATTTTGATTATTATTTGTAAATTTAGTTTTTGTAAAAAAATGTTATATATTTAAAATTTATATTATAAATTATAAAATGATTTTATGAATGTTATAATTAATCTACATATATACACCAACACGTTGAACTCATCTATATATGATTAGATTTCGCTAGAAATGTTAGATTGAAGTTTTAGTGGATTTCGTTACTAATTTTCATCCCCATCTAAGCACGGGTTCAATCGTAATAATTTAATATCTTATTTTTAAATTAAAGTATATGAAATAAAAATATTAAAATATTGGTGAACATTGTTATGGGAAAATTTACATGTTAAAATTTTCTTGGTTGCCTGTTAATGTGCATAGGACTCATAACATGTGATTCATGGTATAATATTAAATTTCCTAGTTAATTCAAGTTAATCTCCAGCAATCTATAGCTAAAAATCGATCAATCACAGGTTTAAATTCGTTGCTAATTTATGAGTAAGCCTTAGCTATATTATCGCTAGAAATTAGCTACAAGTCCACCATAGGTTATTATCCATACCAGACAATATATTCATGATGGAAAACTTTTATCTGTATACTTAGACTACTAAAGCTCAAAATCATTTACTAGGTAATATAGATTAATCCTCTTCCAATTAATCTATACAAGGGTTGTCGTAGTTTGTTATTTATAGTGAGAGTATTCATTCATAAAATCAAGAATAATTCTATATCCTCCTACTTCATTTTCCTACAAATCCTCCTAATACTATATAAAGTAAGTATTGAGTGATTTCTCTTTTTTTGAGATTTTAAATCCATTTTGTTTTTTATTTAATACTTACTTTATATAGTATTAGGAGAATTTGTAGGAGGATCAATTAGGAGGATATATCATTTCTCTAAAATCAAATTGTAAAATTGTCAAGAAATTAAATGAGATAAGTGGCGCGCCGGCTAACCTTGTTGACTTATACAAGTGTATCATTATCATATATTTGCTCGCTTTTCATAACAATTTATATAACCATATTATTCTCCTTTCATTTTCAAGATTTTAATTTCTAAATATATAAGTATTTGCTTCAAAGGAATCATATATATATATATATAAAAGAAGGTTTTACCGGAAACTCAACCCCTACAAAGAAAATAAGGATTTTGCTTCCTAGCTATGGTTTCCATGTGTAGCAATATACGCATACTTTTGGCATATTCAAACATGAAACTTCAATTTTCATTGTCAGCTTATCTAAACCCTCAAAGCCATCATTTAATTTGACCCCGATCATGTGTTCGTCTTTGTAAGACTAATTTATTTTGCTCCCAAAATGTGACAAACATGCCACGTATGCTATTCCTAGAGTGTACATGTGATCTGTATATAATTACTAATTAGTGTATGTAAGAAACACATCCAGAAAGAGTGATTTAAAAAAAAAAAACAGTTTATATATCACCAATTAAAGTAAGGAGATATCAATAGATTATTTATACGTCTCTTCATCATATATATCACTCATTACATTTTATCTTATTTTTCTCTATTCTATTCCTATCTTTCTGTTTATTATACAAATTTATTACGTATAAAATATGGTTGTATATATACATATTATTCTTCTTTTTTTACTTAAAAATATACTTGATATGATATATTTATCTTTTAATATTATATTTTTATGCTTAAAATTGTAGTCCTTAAAACTTAAAGGATAGGAAATTGATTTTTCTATGACAAAACTGATGATACTATTAACTGTTGAATGAAAAAATTAATATTCATTAATAAATATGAATAACTAATTAAATATATATTCAGAAACAAAACAAATTTATGTAAGTTTTTCATCATAAGCATTACAATGGATCTTCTTGCATTATATATACTTACATTTTTATTATATTACATCAGTTTGCTGACATTTTTTTTTTGTATTTGACCAGGGTATCCACCGCCAACAGCAGTGATTAATCTCCTCGCTGGTTTGTAGGCACCTCAATAGGTGGGACAGCTGACCCTGGATTTTAAAGGAGCTGCATGCCCAAGGCGGGATTCGAAACCCCGACCTTGGAGTTTGTTGACATTGTATACATAAATCATAATCACAACCTTTAATTAATTCCTATGAATAAATTATATTATAAAACATTGTGAAAATAATTTGTATTTAGTGTAAGCACTACTTACAAATGCATAGCGCGGTCATCCAAAAACATACACGTAAGTCATCAACGATCAATGAAGTCTCGTTGCAGTAAAGAAGAGTAAGCATAATGTATACATACAAAATAATGTGACGAAATCAAAAAGCTGGAAAATAGACGTCGATGATCCTGAAAGGGATGAAATATTGTGCTGTTTGGAAGAGCTTATTTGAGTTTATCTTATGACATAAGCACTTATGTAACTGTTTGGGTAAACTTTTGAAAAGAGCTTATGACATGCTTATAAGCTATTTTCAGCTTATTTCAATAAGCTCATGAGAATAGCTTATAGAATAACTTATGGAGAATTTAAGTACACTGCACCCTCTTTAATTTTCATCAATTTTTTTAAGAGATTATTCATTAAGTGCTTATTAAATAAGAGCTTATGTTATAAGCACTTAAATAAACTGTATTCCAAACGGCACCTATATATATAATCGATTTTTCTAACATGTGCAATATTGCACAAGATGATAAAATAAAAGTAGAAAATTTTTATATACATTAGTAATGTTCCTGATTGTAATTCCTATAAAAACTTTCTACTTTTATTTTATTATCATGTGCAATATTGCACATTTTAGAAAAATCGATATATAATATATAACAAAACAATTAATGTTGTGGGTTCGGATCACAATATAATAAATCAAATCAATAACGTCACTCATGTGAGTGCTGTTTAATGGAAGCAGACCCGTTTAGTTTTAAATTTGAATCAACTTGTCCACTTATTAGGCTTTGACGATCCAATTGGATAAATTTCAAATGCATGTTGCTACCAAGTAGATCACATGAAAAGCACTAAATTAACAAAAGATAAACACAAGTTGTTTTGTTATTTGACAGGACATGCGTTTGTTTGATTTTTTTTTTTCGGTAAAAGTTTGTTTGAATTTTTTGACTGAGCTTTTTTTGTTAAAAGATTTTTTTAAAAAAATAAGTTGGTGTCATAAATAGATTTTATAGTACAGTTTAAAGTCTATACTCTATAGTTAAATTTGTATATTTTAAATAACAAAGAAGTATATAATCAAAATGAAAATAAGAAATTAAAATGAAACTTATTGTATTTATAAAAATTAAAAACATATTTATTTATTATATAAATTCTTATTCTTATTCTACTTTTTAACTCTTGACCCCACTAGCTAATTGATATTTCTTGACAGACATTTATTTGTTATTACGTACACATTCTCTTCATTTTATAGAATTCTTTGGAAATTTGAGAATGAAAAGGATAACAATTTATAATATTTTTTAGTCTATACAATGTAGATAGACAAGACATAGTTAGCAAAAATCTCTTGGGTGTGATTCGTGTGTATTGATAAATTAGGAGGCCAACATGGAAATGTAAACCTTAAATAAAGGAGATATATATGTGAGAAATGTAAAATAAGCCCTTGCTTAATGTGAATAATTAAAAGCCTTAATTGCATTTTTTGCCCCCATATTATTATCAATCCGCAATTTTGGTTCCCCTACTTTTTTTGTTATTTTGGTCCCCTAGTATTCCAAATTCACGATTTCGGTCCCTCTAACACACAGATTTTGAAAATAGGGGACCAAGATTTTGAACTAAATCGTGAATTTGGAATACTAGGGGACCAAAATAGCGAAAAAAAAAATAGGGAGACAAAAATCGCGGATTAATGATAATAAGGGGACCAAAAGTGCAATTAAATCATAATTAAAAGAACGTATAGATTAAGTAAATTTTTAGTAAAACAATTACAAATAAATGTTTTTTTTAAGAATAAGATTAAAAAATAATATTTCTCTTATTTTAAATTAATAAATTAAAATTAAAAGGAGAGGATCTATATTAAAAAGAAAAACAAATTATGAGATAATAAACCTCTCGTTTGCTGGTGAGTGGCGACATCAAGTTGTGGCTCTGGACCTCGATCTGGTTCGGCACCAGTTCTGGCATGCAATTCCCATGGTTCTGCCCTACATTCTAAGCAATGATTCCATAGTGCTTTTGTGTTCAAAGTGTTGGTTAATGTGGTCAATCACATGATAATGCAACATACCACTTTAGTCCTGCCTTCTTTATTCCCTTTGGATTCTGTGTTGATTTGATGCATCTTTTCCTTCCTTATCCTACAGCTCATTTGAAAAATAATGCATGTATACCTACAAAACCTACAATTTGTACATCCCGCAAATGATCACAACCACTTATTAATTTTCAAATTTAAATATCACTCATATTAAAATATATTTTTAATCCCTATAAATAGTCGACATTTGGTTTTAGACATCCCTGTAATTTAAAACAGGTGGGCTTATAAAAAAATTAAAACAGGTGGTTTTGATCCTTCAAAAATTATAAATATATCAATTTAGTCCTTGTTACATAGTTTTGCTACAAAATTTGCTACCAATCAGCTACGTATTTTTATCGATAAGGTACTAAATCGGTATTTTTCAATTTTTGAATGACCAAAACCACTGATTTTAAATTGCAGTGACTAAAACCAAATCTCGACTTATATTTCAGGGACTAAAAACATATTTAACCTTTTTTTTATAAAACTTATTTTGAAACCAATTATAAGAAATTTTTTATAAAACTTGTTAAGAAACCAATGTGTTAAATCAATGATGTTTCAAATTAACAGGTGTTTGGTTCAAATGGTACAAGCTTGATTCCTTAAATAAGGTCTTAAGTTCGAGTTTTGTGTGGATGAAAAATACCTACTACGAGAGTTGGCCCCGCCATCATGTGGATGTTACCGGCTCGAGCATATAATTACTTCCCGTAGAGGATACTTGTGGCTTAGACTAAAAAAATTAATTAATGATATTTCAAATTTAAGTATTAACTACTAATATAATAACAAACATGAGTACCAATTCATTTAGTGAAAAGTAATATGTATCTTCTGACACATTATTCAATTAATCACTGTTACAAGACGTGGCTTCCATGAGAAGAAAACAACGAAGAGAGTAAAACTTCTCCATAGAGAATGAGAGAGAGTCACACAGAGAGAGAGTGAGCGTGTTTGAGAGAGATGGAATTCTCATTACAGAAAACAAACTACATAAAGTTTTATATACAAGGAAAAAAGAGCGGGAAAAAACTAACAGACTAAAACTAACTTCTACAGAAATTAATCGCATAATAATTAGAAGCTAAGCTAAACTACAACCAAAACAAAACTATAAAGTTAACACCCCCCTCAAGCTAGAATGTACAAATCAGCCATTCCAAGCTTGGAAACAAACAATTGAAACACATAAGGAAAAAGAGATGAATGAGACCAAATTCCCTCATTTTTTGACTCAATTTAAGCATGTTTGGTTCTCTCATGAAATATAGGATTGGCAGCCGAGTGTAGAGTTGACTGATTATCATAGAAAAGAGATCACTGCAAGAAAAATTCAAACTAGCGAGGGAAATTAGTGAGGGATTAGCGAGGGATTTTCCCTCGCTAATCAACTTTTTTCTTGTAGTTGAAATTGGTGTGAGAACAGTGAGGCCAAAATCAGTGAGGAGGTACATCAACCATTGAGCTTCACAGGTAGTATGAGCTTAAGCTCTATACTCTGCGTCAGATGAAGATTTGGACACAACAAACTATTTTTGATTTTCCACGAAATGAAGGGAGATCCGAGGAAAAAACAAAAACCAGAAAATAGATCTGTGAGTGTCAAGGCAAGCTCCCCAATCAAAATCACTGTACCCAGTTAATTTTAGGTTATTACTAGGAAAGAAAATACCTTTTATAAGACTATTCTTAATGTATTAGAACACTCTCTTAGCTGCTTTGTAGTGTGCATTTGTAGGCTTGTCTAGGAACTGACTCAGTCTCCCAGCTAAGTATGAGATGTCAAGTCTAGTATTAGTTAATATATCAGCTTTCCAACCAGCCTCCCATAGTTGGTAACATCAGCATATATATGCATCAGCAGAGTATTGATTAAGTCTTCCTGTATGATCCTTTGTTCAAGGTTTTGAACCAACAACCCAATATCTTGAAGTAATTCTAAAACATACTTCATTTGGCATACGTTGATACCTTTTTCTGTTCTACACACCTCCAAACCCAAGAAAAAACTTAGTTGTCCCAAAATCCTTCATACTAAACTTCTGATCAAGAAGTAATTTCACTCTCTCTATTTCATTGCTTTTTGTGCCTGCTAAAATCATATCATCTACATATATAAATAAGAATGAAAACCAAACCAGTTGAAGTTTTTCTGGTAAGGAGTGAATAATCTGCCTTGGATTGCTTGTAACCAGAATCCATTAAAGTTTCTATCAATTTAATATTCCACTGCGTACTTGCTTGCTTCAATCCATACAATGACTTTTCTAGTTTGCACACCATGTCTGAATTAAGTAATTGAAGTTTAAGGGGAGGTTCCATATAGACTTCTTCTTATAGATCCCCATGTAAAAAGGTTGTGTTCGCATCCAGTTGATGGAGTTCCCAATTGTTAGCAGTAACTAGGGACAAAAGTACTCTCATTGTAGTCATTTCCACCATTGGACTAAATATGTCCAAGTAGTCAATTCCAGCAATCTGTGTGAACCCCTTAGCTACAAGTCTTGCCTTGTACCTCTCAATGCTTTCATCAACATTATGTTTTACCTTAAACACCCATTTGCACACAACAAGTTTCTTCCCTTGAGGAAGTTCAATTAGAGTCCAAGTATGTTTCTTACCTAAGGGATTAAGTTCAGTTTGAATGATCTGTCACCAACAATCAAGAACAATAGCTTCTTGATATGTGTTAGGTTCAACAACAGAAGAGATTGCCAAAGAAAAGTGTTTATGGGAAGAGGATAATGAATCATAATAAATGAATTTGTAATTGGGATACCCGACAGATGGAGATGATGATGAACTCGTTGAACCTGAAAATGTGCAATGATAGTCGTGTAAATAGAGGGAGGCCTTCTAACTCTAGTAGACTACCTTGGCAAGGAGTGATTGTTGTTGTATTTGATAAGTTAGGAGATGAATTATGTAAATTAGATGTGTTATTTTGTAATGAATCTTGAGATGCGGAGCCAATAGGTTTATCTGGTTAAGTTAATTGGAGCATCATTGTTAAAGAGATCCTCAAAGAAAGTACAAGGTAAATGAGTAAAAGTTGAAATAGGAGTGTTTGGTGAAGTAATATGTGATTCCATATGTTTTTGTAAGGGAAAGATATTCTCATTAAACATAACATCCCTTGACATAAAAATCTCCCTTGTTTTGAGATCATATAGAGTATATCCCTTTGTACCAGCTTAATTTGTAACTTAAAAATAAGCATTTCCTAGCTCTAGGACCAAGTTTCTTTCTCTGAGTTGCTAAGCTGGAAGCAAAAAATAAACAACCAAACACTTTCAAACTTGAAAAGTCAGGTTGTTTACCATATAGAACTTGATATGGTGAGTTATCTTTGAGGTATTTAGTTGGTAACCTGTTAATTAAATGCACAGCTTGACTAACAACATCAGTACAAAAAACTTTGTGCATACTAGATTGGAAAATGAATGACCTAGGCACCTTAAGGATATGTTGATGCTTCCTATTGGCTATCCCATTCTGTTATGGAGTTGCCACACAAGATGTTTGATGTTGGATACCTTTTATAGTGTACCAAGCATGCATAAAAAATTCAGCCCCATTATCTGACCTGGTGATTTTTATTTTCTTATTATTTGTGTTTAAACTAAAGACACAAAATTCTTAATCAAATTTTGTGCTTCAGATTTACATTTCATGAAATACAACCAGGTGAACCTAGATTTGTCATCTACAATTGTAAGGAAATATTTGTGACTAAAGATTGAAGGAATGGACTAGGGCCCCCGAATGTCTTTATGTATCAAATCAAAGCAATAAGAAGAAGAAATAAAGATGTCACAAAAAGGTAATCGTTTTTGTTTAGATAAGTGACAAACCTCACAAGGTTTTGCTGTTTTACTACATTGAATTTCAGGATACAATTTATTTATTACAAACAGTCTATCATGAGATGGATGACCTAGCCTCATGTGCCAAAGATCAGAATCATATGAAAATAAATTATTAGTACAATGTTATACTAATACGAAATGATCTAAACAATCAATTGCATAAAGTTTAGCTTGCAGTCTAGTTGCACCAATCATCTTCTTTGATATGGAGTCTTGAATCTAACAACCAGAATCAGAAAAATTGAGTGTGTAAGGAGTTGATTTCACCAGCTTAGAAACATAAATTAGATTGAAAGTGAAGTCAGGAATATACAATACATATGTCAGGTAAAGATCTTTAGTGATATAAACAACCCTTGAAAAATGAACAAGTATTTCTTTTCCATTTGGCAATCTGGTATGGATGGGATTGATTTTCTTGTAGGTTTGGAAGAATTTTAAAGAGTAGAAAACATGATATGTTGTGGCTCCTGAATCAATGATCCAAGAGCCTAGGTGAGAAATTTTGGGAAAGGCAAGTATTATACCTGAATTCTTGGATTTTTGGAAGTCAATTGAGCTACTGATTTGATTGAAAGTGTGAGCAATTTCAATTCCAAATTGTTGAAGTAATTAAGGTACATAAACCTTTGTTTTGCTCTGGAGTAAGAACCATTCCCGAACCTTCGTCAGCTTCCTTTTGGGAAAAAAACTTTGAACATCTTCAAATTCCTCACTATCTTCAGCAGTGCAGTTGTTTACAACATTCATATTCTTGAAATGTGGAGGAAATTCATGTTTCTTGTAGCAAGTGTCAACCGAATGACCATTCTTACCTCAGTAAGAACACACCTTAAGATGATGTCCTTTACCTCCATTTCCTCTACCTGCAGAGTAATTGCATTGAGTTCTAGCTCCTCTAAACTTTCCTCTTCCATAGTTGCTGGTTACATTCGCCAAGACTTGAGAGTCTTCAATTGAAGACTTATTCAGCCTTTCTTCCTGTACTAACATTGAAAAAACCTTGTTCATCGGTGGAAGTAGATCTATCAGCATGATTTGAGATCTCATTGCTCCATATTTCCCATTTAATCCTTTTAAGAAACAAATTACACAGTCTCCTTCTCTGTACCATCTTACAATTGGTACTAAATCACAACTGCACTTAACCTCACATTTACAAGTAGAAGTCGGCCTAAGACTTTCCAATTCTTCCCACAAACCTTTCAAGATAGTAAAATAAGTATTAATATTGACAAACTATCTTGCTTCGTACCATAGATTTCCTCCTGCAGATCTGAGATACGAAACACATCTCCTTGATAGTATCTTTCCTTCAAATCACACCATACCTCATATGATGTTCTATCCATAGAACATTGTGCCCAATTGACTCATCCACTGAGTGATTAATCCAATAACTATATTAATTTTACTAAGTCACGTTTCTTTGTTGATTTTATGAGTGCACTTGAAAGTCTGAGGGGCTTAGGAAAATATTATTTTTGCTTGCATGTTTCTAAGCTTTTGTTTGGATCAACTAAAGAAATATGAAAGAGGGAAAGTGGTGTGCATTTAGATAAAAATTAAGGTTATCTGGTTAGAAATAAGAAACATATAGAATAGAAAATAGTTAATATAGTTGTTTGGTTGCATAAGAAATGAAAGGGAGATATTTATTAATTTTTGAGTGATAGAAATGCCTTTATAATTACACGATTTTCTTTTTTTTTTTGGGAAATTTTCTCTGTGAAACATTATAATAAGGGTAAAAAGTTTCTTTTTCATGAAATCACACTTTCTCTTTTATTTAGCGCATATGGATTTTTTGGTGGGTCTCATCGAATAAAATCCACTTTCTCTTTTCTTTCATAGTTCAACCAAACAATGTTGGGACTATAAAAAGGCCGACCCATTGTAATTGTAAGCCTAAAATAAATTTTAACATGAGACTTCTTAAATTATCAAATATAATAAACTAAAATTAGTACAATTAAATTTATATTTTTTAAACTTTTAGATTACTTATTAATGGGCTAATATTAACAAGTCTAATTACTAACTTATAATTAATACGTGAGAGACCTATTTTTTGAAAAAAAATATATATATCTATTAATAAAATAGAAAAATATTTTGAATTAGTTATAAATATTGTTTATAGAAAGAGAGAATGTTATAATAGATAAAAATCCTAATTATAGAAGAAAATATTTAATTATTATTGATCAAATAATTTTTTGAGACCTAATTATTAATATTTTAATTTTAATTTTTTTAATTGTTAAAAAAAATGATGGCCTAATTAAAGCGGCAACCTTACCCTAAACCGACTTTAAGGTAAGGTCGATCATGTCTCTTCCCTGAACAATTTTGTTCGTACTCTATAGGAGCTCCCGCTACTTATCGTTAATGCTGCTATCTTTACAGAGATCCCTCTGCACAAGTTTCTTTAGTGTTCTCTGGTGCCTTCTAAGGTGTCTTGTTTTCTTGAAGAGTGCTATTAGATAGGATTCCTTCCAAGGATAATCTTGTAAAAAGGAATATTCTTCAACTTTCTAATGCGGTTTGTGTTTGGGGTGGTCAAGGATTAGAGACTGACTCTCATATTTTTTTTAAGTGATATTATGCTTAGGAGTTGTGGATGAGTTGCTTGGAGTGGTGTGGATTTCATTCGGTACTTCAAAATTCATCTGTTACTCACTTCGAACAATTTTTGAGCTTACCAAATTTTAGTTCAAAAATGAGATATAGATGGCTTGTGATTTGGTTGACTGTTCTATGGAGTTTATGGTTAGTTCGAAATGCAGCTGTGTTTTCAGATAAAATTGCCACAATCTCAGGATTATTAGAATTGGTAAAAATACGGTAATGGAAGTGGATAAAAGCAAGGGACCGTAGTTTCTGGTATCAATTCCACTCCTGGTCAGCGGAACCTTGTATCTGTATCAATTATGGTTTTTGATATGTGTGCTATTTTACTGCACTAGTACTACCGGTCTGCTTTGGTTTACAGTGACATTTTCGCCTACCATGAGGTTTTTGGTTTGTCTATGTGCTTTGGCTTCCCTCTCAGGTGTGACTGCTGTGCACAAACTACTTGATATTCCTTTTAATTGTGCTTCAGTTGCAGACATTTGGCCTGTTTTTGTATTATTCATTTGGTTACTTTGAATTCCTTTTGTAATTTTATTAGTCTCTTGTTCGTTTGTATAGGTTGGAATACCCCCGTACTCCCTATTAATTTTATTCTCTTTGTCTATAAAAAAAGTAGCCCTTTAATATTTGATTATTTTATATTTTTTAAAATAAAATTAGGGATGTATAATTAATGATACTAGACATTTGATTTTAAATGGAATCAGCATGAAGTGTTGTAATTTTTTCCTCTCCCCTGACTCTGATCATCGCTATTTCTCTATGGTGAGTCTCTCTTGTAACACAACAGTGTAAAATATATGGTGCATGTGGGTATCATTCTTTATGAATGAACATATTCGCGGCCCTTGTAAAGTTTAAGTAAACGACAAAGAAAAAAGTTTGTCTGTAATATTATTCATATGTAACGTGGATCAATTTTACTTGATCTTTTATACAACATAGGGGAAATTTTGAAGATAGTCAACCACACTTCTATATTTTGGATTTGTGGTCCAGAACGATGTCATATGCTATCATATTTAAATGGTTAAGCGATAATAGACTCTGTGCAAATTTCATTTGATGATAAATAATGTATTAAAAATGTTTTAAAAAATAAGGGCGAATTTATTTACTGTTTTTAAAAATTATTTTTTATTTTTAAAAGTAGAAAATTAAAAAATCTGTTTGACAAATAGTTTTTGAAAACAATTTTGAAAAGTGTGACTGTTTCGTAATTTTTAAAAATTAAAATTCTGAAACTTTTCTTTAGATGTTTTGGATTTTTTTTAGTTTTTGTGTTGGAAATACTATAAATAAATCATTTCATATATTTATAAAAAAAGTTTTAAAAAAGTAATTTTGAAAAGTGATTTTTAAAAATTAAAAAGTAAAACTAAATCAAACACACACGCATCAACCCTATACCCATTTGAGATTTTATTCTTTTCAACCAATATTTTATAAAGGTAACTTGAAATTGGTTTAATATCAATCTTTAATAAAATGAGCGTTGAATTTGATGGTTAGGAATTTAAATTACTATAATTTAACATTTTCGATCACGTGGACGACCATGGTCCACCCTAGACTCACCCAATAATTGTGAGACCATAGTTTGAAGAGTAAGACACTCACTCGCTCTACTATCTCAACTAGGAAAACACGTGTCACAAGGTGTTTACTCACTCACTCACTCGTAATCCCTAATAGTTGTGGTTTAGGTAAAACCACTCCCAATTAACTAGGCATGGCAACATGCCGGTCCGGGCGCAGGTTTTGCTCTCCCCGCCTCCGCAAAAGTCGGGGCGGGTTCGGGTTTAAAGAGAGCAAGTGTAACATTATGAAACTCAACCCCATCCCCGCGGGTCCCCGTCGGGTTTAGGAAAACCCTCGGGGATTTCACATTCTTTATTTTTCATTTTTTTCTTTATTTTTATCAATTAAAAACACGTTTTTAAATAAATTCATATATCTAAGAAAATTTTATAAAATTTATCTTTTAATTTAACTATTGATATAATTAAAATTAATTAATTATTATTACGAGGTGGATTCAAGAGCGGGTCGAATTCTTACACCCCAAACTGACCTCCCTCCCGCCCCAATTAAAGACGGGTGGGTTCGGATTTGATTATCATGCATACTCCCAACAATGATTATTCAAACAAATCCGTCTAGGGTCACAAAAGTACATTTACACTATTTTTCTCTTATATTTCTTATTTTATATAGTTGTATCGATCTTATGCATTTACAATTATAGTTTTCCATAAGTATCAAAGATGTCTGATGAATAACCCTTTGTATTAGTGCAATCAAAGATGTATCGATCTCCCCACCATAAAATCATTGCTGGCAGGATTTTCCGCACCAATACATAATTTATGCAATGATTGACAACCATATTTGTATTTGAAATTTCAAGTGGGAATTGTGGATCGGAGTTGCATCAAGTGTAAAGTTTAATCGTAGGAATTTTGTATTACATCTACTTGTATTTCAATTTTGTTTTTAGTTGTGTGATTTTGTGTCTACATATTATCATGATTTATGAGATAATCATTACGCTAGCTAGCTAGTGCATTAAGAATCTCAACTTTTATTTTATTATTATCCATATATATCCTTAACGAAAACAGAATTTTCGGCCGAATCTGGGTTCCGATAAGTAGGAAGATACATTCACATATGAGAAGTCGGTTTCAATACTAAATGATTGCGAGTTTTTTTTTCCTTTTTGCTTAGGAATTTTTCTTTTTCTTTGCCAACCATCACTGTAGTTTCCTTTGTTCTCTTCTGTTTACCAGTTTCTTTAGGCCAGGTTCTGGATGATTCTTCTTTAGCCTCACATGATTGTTATTGATCACATATGGACCATTATTTTATGCTTTGCTTTTCTTTATCACTACCAACTTTCTTCCCCCTTTCCTAATTCAATTCCTTTCATCTTTTTCCATATTCTTTCTCCCACACCTCCTCATGTTAATTATTGATTATATCTTTTTCCTTTTTTTGATGAGCTAGGAAGATTCTCTTTGAATTGAGCAAAGGAAGGAAAATCAAGCTTTTATTCTTCAAGTTCTTATATATGATCAGTTATCATATGCTAGGTACCTAGCTAGTAGTCATTATTATTTGCCAAGATTACGTACCCTCATAAAATTTGAAACATGTAGTTGTGGTCACCCTGTTACAGGATTTTATTCTTATATATAAAAAAGTGGGAAAGGGGTTTTTGTTGCACATTCTTTGGGCCAACAATTAGTATTGGGATAGATGCATGATATCGAACAAAGGAAAAGATATATACGCAATAAAAATTGGGGGAAAAGCAAGTGAGGTGGTTTATCTGGCCACTAACTAGACAGAATATGATATGGTGGTTTCTTTTCTGTTTCTTTATCTCTTAGATGCTCTTACGTTTTCAGCTATATATCTCTTTCTTCTATTTTTACGAGGTTAATATATATACACTAAATAAATTTTATACATATGTCCAATGATGTGCTGTCACATTATTTATTGAATTTTATATATATACACACACGGAGAAGGCCGGATCTTATAAAAAAAAAGAAAAAATTTATTCATCATAGTGAAAATTTTATATACTCTTCTCAATTTTCTTTCTATTAATTGCACATTAATCATGTTAAAGGTCAGAGGGAAGTTGTGTAAAATGTTTATAGATAAATTATTTATATACATAATTAATTATTTATGAGTTTAATTATATATATTATCAATGAAAAATGTTTTGCATTGTCATCTAATAGTGTGTTATTAAATTCAATAATGAGACAATGATGATATAATTTTTTTACACTATTAAGGTATATTCCCGGACTCTGTATAATTTTATTTTTTATAATTAATAGTTTTATATAATTTTTTTAAGGTAAAAGAATTCTACTCAACTTGAGTTGGTATTTATTGTTTTTAACTTTTTATCTAATTTATATGAAATAAAAATATCACAATAAATTTATTATAAAAGTATTATCTTATATTAATAGATGAAAATATTTTTATGTAAATTTTTTCATTTGATGATATATAAATAATAAATATTTAAGTTACAAATACAAATAATATAAATATATTAAATGTTTTTTATTCGAATTAATGAATGTTAAATTAAGCTCAAAATTGCATAGAAAGTCTATGATAAAAGGAGTCTCCAAATATATCCTGAAATAGAAAACTGTTAATACACATAGGAGATTCATCTAAATACTAAACTCCAAAATTATAAGTTGGTGAAAGTCTAGCCAAGAAGTCTGCACTTTGATTGCTTCCTTGTACATGTGTAAGTCAAAATTTTATTTAATTTTTTTAAAGATAAAAGAAATATTTGTATATTAACTAATATATCATGTATGTTAATTAATAAGTAAAAATATAAATTTAATTACAAACAAAATCTTATTAATGTGTTATAGCAATTTGCTTACCAAAAAATAATATGAATTTTTTTAATAAAATATTTGAATAATATTTTTGATTAGGGAAATAACAAAAAATAAAAAATGAAATATTAGGAGTGTTTAGAATTGGAAAATATCGATCCATAAAAGTCCGTAAAAAAGTATGGATCAAACCTTTAATTATTTTATAAGCATGAATAACTTTGAGGTTTTTTTTTTAATTTGACTTAATAAAGTCCGTTACCTGCAAAATCCACAAACCCCAAAATATGTAAAGCTCGGGTATTTATTTCTAAAGTTTGAAGATCTCTCTAGTTTTTTAGTCCAGTCTGCAAAAGTCATGTACCCATATCGGGTTTGCTAGCCCGAACTGACAACTCTAAGGGTGTCATTGATTTCATGCACTTAAAAAAAAGTGATGGTTTTTTCACACATTTTTTATCTTTATTTTCCTTCGTATCACATTAAAATATTATTTTAAATGAACACAACACCTTAAAATATTATAATGTCATTTTAAATGAATCGAACACATTAAAATATTAGTTTTTTCCCATAAATGATAAATGAATATATAATATTACAAGCATGACATTAAAATATTTTTTTTTCTGCAGAACCTGCAAAAACCCAAAAAAATATGGGGCTCAAACATTTATTTTAAAGGTTTGAATAACTCCTAGCTTTTTAGGTCGACCTCCAAAAGTCTGTTATTTGCATCGGGCAAGGTAGCCTAAATTGACAACTCTAAGGGCGTCAATGATTTAATACATGTAAAAAAGAGTAAAGGTTTTTTCCACACTCCCTTATTTTCATTTTTTATGACATTACAATATCATTTTAAATGAACACAACACATTAAAATTTTAATCAATAAGGTTGGCCCGCAAAAGCATGTAAAGATGTAGGGTTCGAACCTTTATTTTAGATGTCTGAATAACTCTGTAATTTTTTAGCCTGAACTGGTAAAACCCTGTACCCACAAAAACTCACAAGAGCACAAAGCTAGTAAAATAGTCAGTGAAACCCATAAAAAAGCCAAAAAAATGTAGGGATCATGCCTATATTTTAAAAGTATGAATAATTTCCGACTCTGTAGACCAACCCGCAAGAGCCTGCTACTCATATCGAGCCAAGGCGGACTGGGTAGCCGTAAACCGCATAGGTTTGTTGTTATTTTTATTATTTGAGTAACATTATTAATTGTTGAATAAACATAATTCAAAATCATAACAAATTTTTCACATACAACTTTTTTGAAACACATAAGAGTTTCTTTTTTCTTTTTTTTTAAAGTAACAAGGAAAAAAGAGAAAACAAAAGAAAATTTATTTTAAGTTTGAAAAATAAAATGTGTGTTAATGCATTATTGAGAATGATAGGTTTTATTTTATATAAAAATAGAATAGAAAAAGATAAAAAAAAAATGAAAAACTTTGAGCGAGAAAAACTTTTATCACGAAGTAACATCACCCCAAGACCTTCCTTTTATATATATATATATATAAATAAATAGATGCACATGCACTCATCTCCCTTGTTATTGGTAGGATAAGTCTCATCACCTTGCAAATAACATGGTTTGTGGTGAGATGACGACTTGGAACGGAGAGGATTTTATAACTTTTCATGCATAAATCTCTTTGATAACATTATAACCAGTGAGTGCTCTGTGAATTCAACTAGAGTATATGAACTTGGAACAATAAACATATTTTATGACATTATATTGATCTCATCATTTTCTTATACATAAATTATTCTAGGGGTGGGAAAATATTGTAGTTAAAGTCACATTTTGACCATAGATGGGCATATGGGCCAACCCAATTCATTTAAACTATAATTGTGTTGGCTAGCAACTTTTTTAACTGGGTTGGCTTGTGAAGTTAATGAGCCTGGGTTTTAAATGGTCCATGTTTGACATGTATAACATGTAGATTAACGAATTGACTCATAGGTTTAATAATAAAAACAAATGATTTAAAAATCAATAAAATTAATTAAAATATAAAAAAATATTAATTATTAAAAAAACAAAATATAAAAAAACTTCATTATCATTTAAGTAGCGGGTTATATAGGTTGGGCCAAAAAGGCCAACAATTAAATGAGCTTATATTTTAGTTTATCCTAACTTGCATATATTGCAACAGGTCATACAAGTCAACCCATGAACTTAGACCATATACCTAGCTATAATTTTGACCAATAATCCAATACTGATGGAGCGATTTTTTTCTTAAAATTATGAAAACCAAATTTAGTTGATGCTTTATATATGTAAATAAAAGGCTAATTCAACAAGATACTATAATAATTTGATGTGTAAATATATTATTTTCTAGTTTAATTTCTACGGTTGATACTATAATAAGAATCTTTTTAAATTTTTGAATTATTTGAAGAACAAAAGAATAAAAAAAATATTAAGAAGCAAAAGCAAAAAAGCCACATGTTTTGCATGGAACAAATAGTTATTTAAGCCAATATAAATTTTTTTTTTGGTCAACAATATAAATTTATTACCTGATACCATTAGAACTTGCTTTCCCAGGGGCTTTTCTTTGTAGTTTTTTTGTTCTGTTTAGTTTTTTCTCTGGGCTTTAAGCCCGCTTATTTCCTTGTACAACGCTACTACTGAATTAATGAACGACCATTACTATTAGCACCGTGTTTTTTGCTATTTCCACCACCATTATTTTTATATTCCCACACTACCCCTCCCCTTCTTCCCCCCGCCACCCAACCCCCCACCCCCTCCCCTTTCCCTTTCCCCTTTCCTCTTTCCCCCAACAGTCAGCGCCCACTCCCTTTCCCCCATCCCCTTTTCCCCTTCCCCCCACCCCCTTTTCGTAAGGTATATTTTTTTTTTGAAAAAAATATACTTTACGGACAGTGTTGTCCGGGAATGGTTCCCGGACAACTGTGTCCGGAGAACTAGGGATGACAATGGGTACCCTCTGGGCAAGGTACCTTTGTGCTCGTCCTCATACCCACACTTTTAAAAAAAGTACGTACCTGCGCCCATACCCACATGGGCAATGCCTTTAATGTCTGTCCCCGTACCCGTTGGGCACCTATATGCTCATACCTACGCCCGTTACCCGCAATTTAGTTAAGTGAAAAATTAATAACTCATTAAAAAAATATTAATTAAAGAAAATTAACTCAATTGAAAAATTACTCCAAAATCATCTAAACATATTTATTAATTTTACAGGTGGTGATGATGACACGACAGGTGTCGAATATTGATTGGAGGGAGTGTCACTCTCATACTTGTGACATCAGGGCTTAGTATTAGGGGTTTTATTTTATGATTTTCATTTAGGAAGAGATTATGTAAACAGTTTTAAGTGCCTTATATGGCTAAAGAGGATAATTTAATGTTAACTTTGAGGTATTGATGTTTTATTTACTTTGAAAACCTTTGACTTCCATTTCTATTTTAAATAAGTTGATTTCAAAATAAATGACGTTTTAATAAGAGAATGTGAACCTTTTTACCCAATGCGGTCCGTTATATTTCCTTAATATTCCTAATTGCTGAATGTATAAGGGTTTGGGGTAGAAGGGTGTCACATTTTAGGCCGACCTCCAAAATTCTGTTATTTGCATCGGGAAGGGTAGCCTAAATTGACAACTCTAAGGGCGTCAATGATTTAATACATGTAAAAAAGAGTAAAGGTTTTTTCCACACTCCCTTATTTTCATTTTTTATGACATTACAATATCATTTTAAATGAACACAACTCATTAAAATTTTGATCAATAAGGTTGGCCCGCAAAAGCATGTAAAGATGTAGGGTTCAAACCCTTATTTTAAATGTCTGAATAACTCTGTAATTTTTTAGCCTTGACCAATAAAGCCCTGTATCCACAAAAACTCACAAGAGCCCACAAAGCTAGTAAAATAGTCAGCAAAACCCATCAAAAGCCAAAAAATGTAGGGATCATACCTATATTTTAAAAGCACGAATAACTTCCGACTCTGTAGCCCAGTCCGTAAGAGCCTGCTACTCATATCGAGCCAAGCCGAACTGGGTAGCCGTAAACCGCATAAGTTTGTTGTTATTTTTATTACTCGAGTAACATTATTAATTGTTGAATAAACATAATTCAAAATCATAACAAATTTCTCACATACAACTTTTTTGAAAACACATAAGAGTTTCTTTTTTCTTTTTTTTTAAAGTAACAAGGAAAAAAGAGAAAACAAAAGAAATTTTATTTTAAGTTTGAAAAATAAAATGTGTGTTAATGCATTATTGAGAATGATAGGTTTTATTTTATATAAAAAGGAATATAATAGAATAGGAAAAGATAAAAAAATAAAAAACTTTGAGCGGGAAAACTTTTACCACGAAGTAACATCACCCCAAGACCTTCCTTTTATATATATATATATATGTGTGTGTGTGTGTGTGTGTGTAAATAAATAGATGCACATGCACTCATCTCCCTTGTTGTTGGTAGGATAAGTCTTATCACCTTGTAAATAACATGGTTTGTGGTGAGATGACGACTTGGAATGGAGAGGATTTTATAAACATTCGTGCATAAATATCTTTGATAACATTATAACCAGTGAGTGGTGTGTGAATTCAACTAGAGTATTCGAACTTGGAACAATAAACATATTTTATGACATTATATTGATCTCATCATTTTCTTATGCATAAATTATTCTAGGGGTGAGGAAATATTGTAGTTAAAGTCACATTTTGACCATATATGGGCATATAGGCCAACCCAATTCATTTAAACTATAATTGTGTTGGCCAACAACTGAACTGGGTTGGCTTGTGAAGTTAATGAGCCTAGGTTTTAAGTGGTTCATGATTGACATATATAACATGTAGATTAACGAGTTGACTCATAGGTTTAATAATAAAAACAAATGATTTAAAAATCAATAAAATTAATTAAAATATAAAAAAATATCAATTATTAAAAAAACAAAATATAAAAAAACTTCATTATCATTTAAGTAGCGGGTTATATAGGTTGGGCCAAAAAGGCCAACAATTAAATGAGCTTATATTTTAGTTTATCCTAACTTGCATATATTACAACAGGTTATACAAGTCAACCCATGAACTTAGACCCATATACCTAGCTATAATTTTGACCTATAATCCAATACTGATGGAGTGATTTTTTTCTTAAAATTATGAAAACCACATTTAGTTGATGCTTTATATATGTAAATCAAAGGCTAATTCAACAAGATACTACAATAAATTAATAATTTGATGTGTAAATATATTATTTTTCTAGTTTAATTTCTACGGTTGATACTATAATAAGAATCTTTTTAAAATTTTTAAATTTTACGAAGACAAAAAAAACAAAAGAAAATATTAACGATCAAAAACAAAAAAAACCACATGTTTTCCATGGAACAAAAAGTTATTTAAGCCAATATAAATTTATTAGCTGATGCCATTGGAACTTGCTTTCCCAGGGCTTTTCTTTGTAGTTTTTTGCTTAGCTTTTCCTTTGGGCTTTAAGCCCACTTATTTCCTTGTACCACGCCACAACGGAATTAATGAACGGATCAACTTTAACGACATTGGATCCATGAAACTAAACTAAAAGCAGATTTCATTTGGGCCAAGCTTTCAGCAGCCTTGGTCAGTGCCCAAAATCGACTTGTATTTTCGGCGGGAAATTACTTTTCCTACATTCTTTTTTTTCTCCGACACATCCCTTCTTTTTATATTTCCGAAAATACCCTCATCCTCTAACACACGCGTAAAGTAGTACTGAAAACTCAGTACTCCCTTGTACATTGTATGGTCAGAATTTTTTATTTTTATTTAGAATAAATTTTAAAATAAGAAGAACTTACAATGCATTGGTAGGTGTCAAAATTTTAATGGAGGGAGCACTGTAAATATTTTCCTAACACACATTCCTTACCAAACCATCTCTGATCATAATTGGAAATTTTGAAATCAAAATCCTTTCTCTTGTGATTCAAAACCCCATCAACCATCGAAAAGTTCCGCTGCTGTTGTCGTGCGAGACACACAAGAAATTAGGGGCAACAGAAAAATGGGGGTAATAGGGACAGGTCAGAGGGGGTGTCCACGGTGGTAAAAGATGGTGATGTGGACAGAAGACATGGTAGTGCGAGGTTCAAAGTAGGGATGTCAACGGGACGGGGCGGGGTGCGGGTAGTACCTACCCGTATAAATACCCGCTAAAATTAACGGGTACCCATGCGGGTAATGGGTATCCGCGGGTATTCACGGGTACCCATTAATGTTTAAGAATTTAAATTTTATAAAAAGAATAGAGGAGATGTTATATAATAAATTATAATATCATACTATATATATAAACAATCATTATATAATACCATTACATGTTAATATATTAAAAATATTATCAAAAAATAATATAAAATAAATTATATCTCATCATAAAATAATAAAAAATCTTAATATTCAAATATATTTAATAGAAAAATATGTTTTAATGAGTATGCGGGTACCCGCGGGGCGGGTAGTATAATATCCGTCCCCACCCATTTAATAAATATGCGGGTACCCATTGCGGGTATATCCGCGGGTATCCGTGGGTGCGGGTTTTTGACATGTTACCGGTCCTAAGCCATTTTTTTTAGATATGGTCTGACATGTTTCAAAGTCTGGTTTGACCAATTATTCTGTTTAACAGTCTATTTTACCTTTAAGTAAGTTAATAAATCTATCTATAAATAGGCCATTCTGTTTACAAACCTATAGAATTACTTTTTTATAATGTAAATATGTCACTAATATATACGTTTAGATATGACAATAAGGCTATCTCTAAATAGACCAACAAGAAAAATTAAAAAATATATATTATTATACTACCTCCGTTCCTATTTAATTGTTCACTTTGACTAAAAACACACATATTAAGGAATACAATCATTACTTTTGTTTCATGGAAATAAATTTTAAACTTTCTATTTTACTCTTTTATCTCTCTTAGTACTATTGGCTCTCATTAGTTTTTAATAGTGGGTCATTTATTAACATAAGGGTAAAATGGAGAAAAGTGTAATTATTAGTGCATTGGGTTTGTAAATAGACAGTTAAATAGGAACAATTTTTTTCTTTGAAAGTGGACAGTTAAATAGGAACGGAGGTAGTACTATTTATTATATATAATATATTTATATGTTTATTAAAAATAGTACTTCATTATATATAAATAGTCTAGTTTGTCAAGCCTAATAGGCCTTTTAAAAAGCCCAAGCTTGACTGGGCTGTGGGCCCTCGGCTAGCAGTCCGGCTTATTTCCACCCTTAATGGTAACATTGGCACCAAAAGGATTAGCTAGCAATTTTCGAATCTTCTCTTGTTCTAGGGTTTAGTTTAAACATCTGAGCCGTTCACTAAAATTCTTATATATCTAACGGCTGTTATCAGTGGTGGACCAACCAACAACGCCTAACTTTCTTGAATTTTCTCGCCCACTGTTTGGCACAAAAGGAAGAAAAGGAAAAACCATCAACAACGCTCGCCCATAATTCTTACTTGTATTTCATTTATTACTTCTCACATCAAACAGCTTCATTTCGAAAAGACCTTGACCTTCTTGCTAGTAAAGAAAGAAACGCAAAAACCTTCTTAAACTCCTCTCCCCTAATCAGCGTCAAAACGCATTCATTGCCTTCCCAGTTTCCTTCTCCGAATTACCCATCAACAAACACCAAAAATCTTGCCTTTTTGTGTTTCTGTTGGTGGGTTTTTGTTTCTTTGCTTTTTCTTTGCAAGGGTGATGGTGAAAACGGAGGGTGAGAAGAGGAGGGGTTTTGGGACGCGATGGATTTGGGTGCTGGTTGCTCTTGTCGCTGTCTTTGTTGCCATGGCCATGTCTTCCAAAACTTCTCCCAGAATAGCTCTCTTTGGAGCCATTGACAGAGCATGTCAGTGTGCTCGGGTAATCTCTCTTTCTTTCTAGATCCACGTCAAGTTCCTCTGTTTGGTTACCAATCTACATTTCGAGTTTCTTTTCTTTTCTTTCTTCTTAACTTGAATTATGGAATTCTGAATCTCAATCCGTTGTGAAGTTTATAATGTTTTAACCGATTGAAATCTGCAGTAAAATGTGATTCTGGGACAAAACTACAAAGAACTAAAGAATGTATCTTTATATGATTTCTTTTATCATGCTTGTAATAATTTATCCCACTCCTAAGGAAATGATGTCTTCCATTGATTATTGTAATGTAATTTTCTTAAGTTGACTTCTTGATTGGATACAGGAAAATAATACATTTTGTGCTGATTGTAGGTCCAATAAGTTGAAACGTAGAGATATGTTATCCATATATTGTTTTCCCTTCTATGTGACTAGAAATTTACTAATTGTTTTTTTTTTTTGTTGATTAAGATTCAAGAGTCAAGGCTTAATCTTTTTCTTTTTGTTTGATGCAGGGTACACCAAAGTACAGTGGCATGGTGGAGGATTGTTGCTGTGATTATGAAACTGTGGACCATGTTAATGAGGAAGTGTTGTACCCATCCCTCCAAGAGCTTGTGAAAACCCCATTCTTTAGATATTTTAAGGTTTGGTTAATGTCATTTCTTATGTCTACATTTTTTTCTTTTTTAATTTCCTATTGACTGAAATCCTCTTCTATGCTGTTCATGCTTATAGTTACCTAGATTTTGATGAGAGCCAGCTTACCATTAGGTTTTGAAGAGGTCCTTCTAGTGTTATTATGCATTTTTTTGTCCCCAATTTACCAGCATTGTTTCCTCCTATCCCTTAAATGACTGACAAAGATGACTAGCATCCAATTCATACCAACATCATAATTTAGGATTGAGAAGCCTTTCTAAAGAAAGAGTGTGTGGTACAGTCTAAGTTCTCAGCTTGTTTATTGATCATTTTTAAAGATTTTCTTCATCACTGGGCTATTGAAATTTATATTTGGTCAACAATATGAGAAATTAGAGAGAACCACATATATTGTAGAAACACATTAAATCTTTAGAATCAAGTCAATACAGGGCCATCTGCATTATCAACTGAATTTAGTGGTCTTCAGCTCAAACTACTCTAACCAGAATTATGGATTTTAAAATATTGAACTTTCTGCCACTCTTAAGTTGGAAAACTAATGTTTATGTTACTGTGTGGAGTTGGTTTAGGATGAATATTAGGTGCTGCATTGATCTACAAAGTTTGAACATAAGAGTGAATGGTGCTGACTAGCATATTTAAACAATACCTCTGATGATGCATTATATGAGTAGGAAAACCTATCGCTGAATTGCATATTATTTTTTCTGTTTTGTCAACCCTCACGTGTTTCCTCTGTGCTAAATACTAGTAGATGAAATTTGCTATAGGTTAAGTTGTGGTGTGACTGCCCTTTCTGGCCTGATGATGGTATGTGCCGATTGCGGGACTGTAGTGTATGTGAATGCCCAGACAGTGAGTTCCCTGAATCATTTAAGAAGCCCAATCGCCTTTCTATGAATGATCTTGTTTGTCAAGAGGGAAAGCCTCAAGCAGCTGTCGACCGTACTTTAGATAGTAAAGCTTTCAGAGGATGGACAGAAATAGACAATCCTTGGACAAATGACGATGAGACTGACAATGGTGTGCTACTCTTTATACTAATTCACATGTAAATTATTTCTGGTCATAATTGTAGATTTGTAGTTTATCCTAGTAATTGTGTGAAGTATTAGATATTAATACTGAAGTATTGAAATTAGGAATTTAGGATCTATAAATGTATTTTGGTGACTTCAGATTTGCTTGTCTACTTCAAATTACTTTGTCTTGGTAAATAGTTTTTGTATACACTCAAGATATTTTTATAATAAAATTTCAATTTGATCCACACTTATTTTTCACCATCAGAAAGCAAGGTAGTACATTGTAGGAATCAGCATTTTTCACTTTTGGTAAAAAAGTTTTAACTTTTTTTTTTTAAAAAATAGGTGGCACCATATGATTCACTTGTAGTGTAAAACACTTTATACTTTTACACTGTCAATATATACAAATTAAGTCATTTTATAATATTATGAACTTCTTTCTAAGAAAATAAATGTCTCAATTCAAAGCATGTTTACATTTGCAGATGAGATGACATATGTGAATCTTCAACTGAATCCTGAAAGATATACTGGTTACACTGGTCCATCTGCAAGGAGAATATGGGATGCTGTTTACTCTGAGAACTGCCCCAAATGTAAGTTGTCTTCGGAAAGCTTATGCGCATAAAAAAAAAGAATACAATTTAACTTAATGTGAATTGTTGCTATCTATTTTTCTTTCTGTACTGGAGTAAATGCTTCCTTTTAAATGTTGCATTTTTTTAATCATCTAATGTCTTGTTTGTCACCTGTGAGGGTGAATATTAATCATGTTCGTATCATTTATTTCTTTTGAATGAAGGACATCTTGAAATGATCATAAAAGAGGCACTGTTTTGAGTGTTTTCTATGCTAACTATGGTTCATTTATGTTGGGAGCAGTATATAAAGCCCCTAAGCTATCTTGGTTGCTTCCTTTTATAATTAGAAAAAAGTTTGTCTTTTGTAGATGCATCTCAAGAGTTATGCCAGGAGGAAAAGATTTTGTATAAATTGATATCAGGTCTTCACTCCTCCATATCAATACATATAGCTGCTGATTATCTACTTGATGAAGCTACAAATATGGTAAATCTCTTGTTCCTCTTTTCAGCAGTAGCTAATTTTCTGTTTGAAAGGAACATTTGCATTGCTTTGAGGAATCAATACAGATTATTACATATTTAAGCATGTAGAAAGACTGCTGCGTGGTTTTTGTTTTACAGCCTGATAATTGTAATTTATTTAATTTTGCTTTGGTATAATGGACCTTGTAAAGTTAAGTCAGTGATTCTTTTATGCACTAAAATAATTTGGGTACATATATAAATGTTACTCTAATATAATACGTTATAACTTTTAAAAAAATCTATTTAAATATCTAACATCTTTCTTTTTTGTTATTCCAGTGGGGCCAAAATCTTACTTTGATGTATGATCGAGTCCTAAAATACCCTGACCGTGTCAGAAATTTGTATTTCACTTTTCTCTTTGTCCTGCGAGCAGTAACCAAAGTGAGTATAAATTCTCCCTGTTTTAAAATCATAAGCAGTACACCCATATATGGTTCAATCTTTTTTGTTTCTCTAGAAATACTTGATAAAAGTATTCTTGATGGCTTGATGCAATCTACATACCATTTTAGGCTGCAGATTATCTGGAACAGGCTGAGTACGATACTGGTAACCCTAATGAGGACCTTAAAACACAATCCTTGATAAGGCAAGTACTTTACAACCCCAAGCTTCAAGCTGCATGCCCAGTTCCATTTGATGAAGCTAAGCTGTGGAAAGGCCAAAGTGGACCTGAGCTAAAGCAAAAAATTCAGCAACAATTTAGAAACATCAGGTATTACCTAAAAACTAGTGGATGTCTTAACTAAATATTACCATCGATAACTTGCAGAGCTTCATTGTGGCTTAGTCTCTTATGAACATGCTTTATGTTACTAACAAATATGTAAGAAAGACAATTGGTTAACAATGGTTCATATTAAGGCTTGCAAAACTTTTTTGGGACAGGAAACAGGATATATGGGTTGGATTTTTATTCAAATTCAACCATTGATATTTTTAGTCCTGCAGTATGGTTCTGCTTTTCATCTTGTGTTTTAGAATTTTATTTTCTCATTTTCCTGAAAGTCGCTTTTGAACCTCCACCTACTGATGGATGTTAAGTAGGTTTATCTGGACTTTTCAAGTGTTGATATCTGAACATAACTTTTCACTATAGGAAAATGACTAAACAAACACCATCTACTCTCCATCTATTGATCTACTGATTCAGTATACACACTACTTAGTCTGATATATCTAGTTGATAATGGAATAATTTTTTGTGGAATGCAGTGCATTGATGGATTGTGTAGGATGTGAGAAGTGTCGATTATGGGGAAAGCTTCAGGTTCTTGGTCTTGGAACTGCATTAAAGATTCTCTTCTCTGTTGATGGTCAAGAAAACTTGGGTCAAACAGTAAGTACATTTGCTGAAGATTTTTCCCCCTTCCTCTCGACTGCTATCGTTTAAAATATGAACTAGAACATATATCTTCCTAATTCCACTCACCTGTCCTCCTGCTTCTGGACATCATTTGAAATTTAGGAAGTTGTAATTTAGCGAATGTTTGATCTCTTAGAATTGCAAACTTTTTTCCGGTACTTCCATGCTCATGATGCCTAGTATCTTATATTAAAAGTTCTTGTTATCTTACCTGTAATACTGATATATATCAAGCACATTATTTGATGGTCCTGAAACCTTCACATGCAGAAATACTGTACTTCATTTCCATGTTTAAATGCTGACCACTCAAAATAGCAACAGTCTTTTACAAAGTCAATTATGCATGTATATTATTTTTTTGTTTAAATTGCTCTCACATCTTTTTTCCTTTGTACATATACTGTCTTCTATTTTATAAACCTATAGAGAAGTCCCTCTACAAGGGAACACCCTTTATGAATAATAAAATAGGGTTGACTGACCAACACCCTTTATGTTACACTTGATGGTCTTTCAGCTGCAGCTGCAAAGGAATGAAGTAATTGCATTGATGAATCTCCTTAATAGACTTTCAGAATCTGTCAAATTCTCACATGAAATGGGACCTGCTGCTGAAAGACTCGTGGAAGGACATCTTTCTGCCCATGCAAAACTGATTAGCTCATGGAAAAAAATGTGGTCCTATGTACTTAAAACTTAGGTAACATTCTCTCTTCTAATTATTAGGTTATTGCTTTTATTGGTTTGTTTTAGCTGACTGAGCGTTGCATGTGATTTCTACAGGCAGCAATTGGTGACAGTTCGATATATTGTGACTCATATTACTCCATAGATCAGGCTTAGAAAACCATGGTCTCGGTTTGAAAAAATTTCTAGGATGTGAAAGTGATGTATGTAAAATGTCTCAAAATGAAAAATAATATTTGAATATAGGGAAAAAAACTGAAAGTAATAGAAGATATCTTATTTGGGATTTAATCCCCACTAATTTTGATGAAAAATCTTAAATTTTGTTCCTAACCCTCCCCTCTTTCCTTTTTTACTGTGTTAGAAAAGGGGAAGAACCACATCTAATTCTCTCTCCGGTCTTGATTATAAAAATCTTTTGGAGAGTTAGTTTTGCTTTTTTTTTTTTTGGAAAAAGGAGGAGGCTAAAAACAGCCGAGAGGACTACATAGGAACCACTCTAGGCAACAAAAGCCCAGTTACATCATTATGAAGACAAAATAAAACATCAGAAGCTATATCCAAAGTTGTGTGAATACCCCTAAGCTAAATCCAACCCACACACTAAATCATAGGTTGATCGAGTAGTAAAGTTGCCATTGCTAGTTAAAGCCCAACAAACAGAGTCACGACCAAGATTGGCAGCAGGAGGGGGAACTCCAAGACTTTCGTGTCTAATATGACCGACTTCATTCAAACACCAGTAGAGAAATTTGCAACATTTAGCTCACTGACATTATGAGGAATATCACCCAAAGCAACATCATCTAGAACCACATTTGACGGGAGCTATTTATCGTGCCAAAAGGAGGTATGAGCACCATCACCTATGTTCCTCCGAATACCACGCATGAAGATCGACCAAGTTGACACAATACCTTTTCAATTTCATAATCATAGCTTTGTTGAAACTAAACAGATCCTTGAAGCCCCACCCACCCATCTTCTTGGGTAAAGTGAAGTCATCCCATAGAACTGTATGCCAGGCCCTCTTGGATAGTTTATCACCCCAAATAAATTCCCTGCAGTATTTTTCAATTTTAGAACAGATACCTTTGGGAAGTAACATAGACTGCATCGTGTAGCTAGGAAGAGCAGCGAGCACTGTTTGGGCAAAGGAAAGGGATCCGCTGCACTTGCTGAAGAAGAAAATCATAAGTTATTTTCCTCTGTCTCATGCAGGAGAGGAATACCAAGGTATTTGCCCAAATCTGCGGAAAGAGCAAAACCAGATCTGTGACAGAATTGCTTGGCTCTAGATCTCCAATAATATCTCTCATCCTGGTCGCAAGAATTTTTGTAATTGTTTTATATGTGACATTGCATAAGCTTATTGGGCGGAACTGGCTGACTAAAACCGGATGAGCAATCTTGGGAACTGAGGAGATGCTTGTATTATTAACGGACTCCACTCGTATTCAATTGGGAAAATACGACCTCAATGCAAATGCGTGCAAACTTTGCCCTCTCTGTTGAGTAGTCCCCATTAAAGTTCCCCTTTTCACAGAGAGTATTAACATCAATCTTCACTGTTTTGCCCAACACATTCCCAATGCGCCATAAAACTCACTTGTCATAATATTCAATGGGGAGTCCAGGGACTCTAACCCACAAAGCGACCCTACGTAGATCATTAGCATAGGGGGAGAAACCCGGTTTCCATCTCTGAATGACGATGTAGTGCCCTGCTATCATCCATGGTCCATCCTCAAAAAAATGTTGAAGGTCATCCCAATCCTCAAAACGGATAACAAAGTATTCGTTATCCAGATCGATAACTTCTAGTCGAGCCTTTGGTTGCCAGAGCTTTATCAACCTCGCATGGAAAAACTTTAACGTCATCTTCCTTCCCAAAACTTTGTTTTTCAATTTAGACACGTCCCACTGATTACACTACTCGCAAATCATGTTGTTGAAATTAGTTAGAAACGAGTCAGCCTAGTATAGTAGACAATTCCCTTGCAGTGGAGTAAGATTTAAACCGGGATACGACCGATTTCTATTTTTTGTGAACTTCTTACCATGGATAGATTTTTATATTAGCATTCAATAGAGACAAGTCACATTCGATTTCATGAACCGTACCTGAAGCTATCGAACATAGTGAGGTCAAGTCAACCCAGTAATGCACAGACACCCCTTGCAGTTGAATGAGGTATTCCCGTGACAGTACCTGCTTTTATTTTTCATCCAATTTTTTTTCTATAGATACCCATTTGTATTAGCTTTCAATTTTCCCAAATCCTATTCGATTTCCTTACCTGCCGCTCAAGTTATTAAACTTAGTTCAGACTTGGCTTGGTATAATAGAGAATCCCTTTGGATTGGATTATTATTTAGTCCAGGATTCACTGTTTTCTGTTTTCAGTGTAATGTTTTTCTATAGGTTCACAATTATATTAGCTTTAATTTGAGACATGGATTATTCTACTTCACGTATCGCGGCTCATGGTACATAAGTTAATTAGATAAGAATTGACCCATTAAAATAGAGACACCCACTATAGTGGATTAAGATTTTGACCGGGACACGGCTGATTTTTTTATTGTAGATCCACATTTGTATTGTTTTTCAATTTAGACACTTCCCATCTGATTACACGACCCGCAAATCATGTTGTTGAAATTAGTTAGAAAAGAGTCAGCCTAGTATAGCAGACAATTCCCTTGCAGTGGAGTAAGATTTAAACCGGGATATGACCGATTTCTATTTTTCATAAACCTTTTACCTTGGATAGATTTTTATATTTGCGTTCAATACAGACAAGTCACATCCGATTTCATGACCCGTAACTCAAGCTATTAAACATAATGAGGTCAAGTCAACCCAGTAGTGCACAGACACCCCTTGCAGTGGAATGAGGTCTACCCGTGACAGTGCCTGCTTTTATTTTTCATCCAATTTTTTTCTATAGATACCCATTTGTATCAGCTTTCAACTTGGCCAAATCCTATTTGATTTCCTTACCTGCCGCTCAAGTTATTAAACTTAGTTTATACTCGGGTTGGTATAATAGAGAATCCCTTTGGATTGAATTCTTACGTAGTCCCGGATTCACTGTTTTCTGTTTTACGTGTAATGTTTTTCTATAGATTCACGATTATGTTAGCTTTAATTTGAGACATGGATTATCCGATTTCGCGTTTCGTTGCTCATGGTATAGAAGTTAGTTAGATAAGAATTGACCCACTATAGTAGAGACACCCATTATAGTGATTTGAGATTTAGACCGGGACACGATCCATTTTTTTACTGTAAATTCACATTTGTATAGTTTTTCAATTTAGACATGTCCCAACTTATTACACGGCCCGCAAATCATGTTGTTGAAATTAGTTACAAAAGAGACAACCTAGTATAGTAGACAATTCCCTTGTAGTGGAGTATGATTTAAACCGAGATATGACCTGTTTCTATTTTTTGTGAACTTCTTACCGTGGATAGATTTTTATATTAGCCTTCAATAGAGACAAGTCGCATCCGATTTTGTGGACTGTAACTCAAACTATTGAACTTAGATCAAGTCAACCCACTACTATAGAGACGCCCCTTGTTGCAGTGGAATGAGATTTAGCACGTGACAGTACCTGTTTTTATTTTATATCAATTTTTTTTCTATTGATACACATATAAGTCAGCTTTCAATTTGACCAAATCCTATTCGATTTCCTTACCTACCGCTCAAGTTATTAAACTGAGTTATTTCAAAGTTGGCTTGGTATAATAGAGACTTCCCTTGGATTGGATTCTTATTTAGTCCAAGATTTACTGCTTTCTGTTTTCCGTCTAATGTTTTTCTATAGATTCAATATTATATTAGCTTTAATTTGAGACATGGATTATCCGATTTCACCTATCGCGGTTCATGGTATTGAAGTAAGTTAGATAAGAATTGACCCATTAAAATTGAGACACCCACTATAGTGGATTAAGATTTTAACCGGGACACAACTGGTTTTTTTTACTGTAGATCCACATTTGTATTGTTTTTCAATTTAGACATTTCCCAACTGATTACACGACCCGCAAACCATGTTGTTGAAATTAGTTAGAAAAGAGTCAACCTAGTATAGTAGACAATTCCTTTGCAGTGGAGTAAGATTTAAACCGGAATACGACCGGTTTCTATTTTTCATAAACCTTTTACCTTGGATAGATTTTTATATTCTCCTTCAATACAGACAAGTCACATCCGATTTCATGACCCATAACTCAAGCTACTAAACATAGTGAGGTCAAGTCAACCCAGTAGTGCACAGACACCCCTTGCAGTGGAATGAGGTCTACCCGTGACAGTGCCTGCTTTTATTTTTCATCCAATTTTTTTCTATAGATACCCATTTGTATCAGCTTTCAACTTGGCCAAATCCTATTCGATTTTCTTACCCACCACTCAAGTTATTAAACTTAGTTCAGACTCAGGTTGGTATAATAGAGAATCCCTTTGGATTGAATTCTTATGTAGTCCCGGATTCACTATTTTCTGTTTTACGTGTAATGTTTTTCTATAGATTCACGATTATGTTAGCTTTAGTTTGAGACATGGATTATCCGATTTCACGTTTCGTGGCTCATGGTATAGAAGATAGTTAGATAAGAATTGACCCATTATAGTACGCCCATTATAGTACGCCCATTATAGTGATTTGAGATTTAGACCGGGACACGATCCATTTTTTTACTGTAGATCCACATGTGTATTGTTTTTCAATTTATATTTAGACATGTCCCAACTGATTACACGATGCGCAAATCATGTTGTTGAAATTAGTTACAAAAGAGACAGCCTATTATAGTAGACAATTCCCTTGTAGTGGAGTAAGATTTAAACCGAGATACGACTTGTTTCTATTTTTCGTGAACTTCTTACCGTTGATAGATTTTTATAGGGTTAAGTATGTTTTTGGTCCCTCAAAATTTTTTAGAATTTGGTTTTAGTCCCTGTAATTTAAAATGACTGGTTTTGGTCCCTCAAAAATTGAAAATACACCAATTTAGTTCTTATCGATAAAAATTTGTAGCTAATCCATAGCAAAATCTGTAGCAAAACAAAGCAATAAGGACTAAATTGGTGTATTTTTAATTTTTGAGGGACCAAAACCAATGGTTTTAAATTACAGGGACTAAAACCAAATTCCAAAAAATTTTGAGGGACCAAAAACATATTTAACCCATTTTTATATTAGCCTTCAATAGAGACAAGTCGCGTCCGATTTCGTGAACTGTAACTCAAGCTATTGAACTTAGTTAGATCAAGTCAACCCACTACTATAGAGACACCCTTTGCAGTGGAATGAGATTTAGCACGTGACAGTACCTGTTTTTATTTTTTATCCAATTTTTTTTCTATAGATACACATATAAGTCAGCTTTCAGTTTGACAAGATCCTATTTGATTTCCTTACCTGCCACTCAAGTTATTAAACTTAGTTAGTTCAGACTCGGCTTGGAATAATAGAGACTCCCCTTGGATTGGATTCTTATATAGTCCAGTATTCACTACTTAATGTTTTCTGTCTAATGTTTTTCTATAGATTCAAAGTTGAACTTTCCTGAAAGTTCAACGAGTGAATCCTCTTCACTGCAGTGATGATCTCCGGATCTTGAGGTTGAAGACGATGGTGCAGGGGTACCTGCAAGGGACTCCGATGCTTAACGTAAGTAAAGGTTTTAGAGAGAAAAGAGATCTCGGAATTGTGATAGAATGTGTGTACCTTTCAAGCTTCTGAATGTTTGTATTTATAGAGTGGTTTAGGAGGGAAAGGTAGTTACGTTTGTAACCGTCCCCGTAAATCACGGGTCCACGCGCTGCGAACAGGATAAAACTCACGCGCCAGGGTAGGCCTCGGGTGTGAGATGATTTCCGTCATTACTGTCGACAGGCTTCCTCGACGTGTCATCTTGTAATGTGTCTTGATGGCAGTCTCGACGAGGTATGAGAGTACCTTGATCCTCTCGCCGAGTACGAATTATGCCAGATACGTTGGCGTCGTCGTTGCTCAGTTCGTTACTCGGATTATTGAATTATGTCGAATTTGGAGTATTATATTACTCCAGAACAGTTGCCCCCGAAGTCGACTAATTATTAATGAATTAATCGGCTTTAAGCTTCGACTTAAAATTTAAACTTCCGATTTTCCCACGCGCTCCTTGATTCCTTCAAGATAGCGTCGTTTGGTTTTCGGAAAGATTCGAGTTATCGCTCTTTTGCCAGGTGTCACAATTTTACGTATGTGGGGGCCTTATGGGCCTTGTTAAACCATGATATCTGAACCGTTTAATTGGTTATAAACTAGTAACGGTAGCCTTAACTTTTCATTTTCCAGAATACCTTGAATTCCAGAGGTTTCTCAAATTTTCCTCAATCGTTTCTGCCCTTTTAAGTTGTTGTTTTCACTCTACATACCGTTGGTTCGGGTCTTGCATGAGCTTTGGAGTTGTTGATCTTCTTGAAGATTTCAGAGACTTAACACAGAGAATTGTTCCAGGTAATATCATCCTCCTTTGTACTTAAAGTATGGTGCTTACTAGGGCTAAGTCTAGGGCTCTCCGGTTGGAGAATAAACGTCACTGTATTAGCGTGTTTGACGACCCAGAGGATCCTAACATCCCTAACCTCATATCCAAAAGGAAAAGGGATCAAAAGGTTTCAACCTTGTACAATTCTCGTGAGTCAGTTGTTGGAACCGCTCACATTCTGAAGAAGTATGACTTCCTTGGGATTTCCGAGGGATCGTCTGTGATTAGCCTTGCTGATCTTGGAATTGATTCATTCCGAAATGATTTTAACTTAGGGATTTTGGGCAGGTCCGAGATGGGTAAACGGAAGATTTATACTTCCCCTGCCACGAACTACCCAGTGCCGTCAGCATTGTCGAGTTTGACTTGGGTAGATACCTAGGCGATTGGAACCTCCAGCATATATACTTCTGTGAGTTCTTTGGAGTCGGGGTTCCAAGACGTGGAATGGGTGGAAACGGGCAATGAGAAAAATTGGATTTTAGTGCCTCTGAGGGAAAAAGATCGAATATGTTCTCAGGGCGACTTGAAGGATAACCTTTTTGTACCGATGTACAAAACCATGTTCGAGGATCTCGGCTTCTGGTTGCCTTTCCATTGGTTCGAGTTGGAAGTTCTTCACCATCTCGAAGTTGCGCCTTCTCAACTTCACCCGAACGCATGGGCTTTTGTTCGAAGTTTTATGATTTTGTGCCACGGGTTGGGTCTCAAACTTAATTCGAACATCTTTTTTTCATTTCTTTCGTGCTTTGGTAGTGAAAGATGGTCCGAGTAGGTATTCTTGGTTGTCCCTTCGTGCGGGTAATGGTGGAAAAATCTTTGAGCTTTTCCAAGAATCTTACAGGAACTTCAAAATATCCTTGGGAAGGATGGTCGAGGAATGATATATCCTTACTAGAGTGAAGCTCACTTCGAAAAATCCTCCTCGGAATATACTGTCGCCTACAAGGAGTTGTCCGACGATGAACAGGATGTTGTTGATAAGATAAAAGGGTTTGTGAAAGACTTCGGAACCTTGCCGAGTAGCGAGGCCATCGAGTTGGATGGCGATGCAACCCGACAATCTTTGGGTAAATCATTTATATAATCTGTACTTATTCCGAAAGTTTGTGTTGATACTAATCGTTTATTTTCTTTTGCAGAAACTATGGCGGCGGCACAGAGGGCGAAGCTTGCTGAGAAACTGCTAAAAAAGAAGGAGCAGGAAGCCCGAAGGAAAATTGCTAATGTCGAGATTATTGATCCGACAATAGTGAAGAAGCCGAAGTTAGGGGCCTCGAGCAATTTCAAAATTGGTGGTGTTTCTATTTTCAAGTCACCCGAGAGGAAGAAGAGCAACGAAGAAGCAAAAAGAACTTCTTCTTGGTATTCTGAGGATGCCTCGAAGGAAGGGGAAGGGCCATCCTACAACAGCTTGCCTCCCTCAAACATGACTAAAGAGGAAGTTCGGCATTACTTAGCAGTTCAGGCTCAAAATTTATTTGTCAACAAGTTTGAGGCAGAGATAACCGAGTTCATGAATCATGTGTCGAGTTGGGCAATGAGGCTTGCGATGATGTCGCAATACTTTGCCTGCTCGGTTCGTGACTTAAATGCGCTCTTACCGTTGAAGGAAGAGTTAGAAAAAGTCAGGGGAAAGCTTGAGGCTGATGAGCTTCGGATGCAGCAAGCCATTAACGAGGTTCAACTCATGAGGGTGGAAAAGGATAAACTCTATGAAGAGAACCTCGCGCTAAGAAAGCAAGTCGAAGTCTTAACTACCAAGAAGGAGAATGCTGTGAAGAAGGCAGAATCGACTTCCGCTGAGCTTACTTCAGCTCGCAGTGACCCGACATCTGCTTCTGAGGCGGCATCTCTTGCCCAAAAAGAGAACATTGAGCTAAAAGAAAAGATAAGAGAATTGGAAGTCAAGTTAGCTGAAGAGACTGCTGAGAGGGTGCAAGCCGAGAAGTTATGGATTGACGCTTCTGCTTTGTATTTTTATGAGGCCATAAAACAGATGAAATTTCTTAATCCTGAAGTGAGCTTAAATACTAAGGGGATGTCGACCGTCTGTACTGTCAAAGATGGAAAATGGTAGATGTCCTTCCGACTGGTGATGTCGAGGGAGTCCCTGGGGATGAGATTCCGAGTACCCCAAAGCTTCGAGCAGATGAGGAAACTAAGCAGGAAGATGAATAGGGTATCCCCTTGAAAGGTGTCGACACATGAAGGGCCGGAAAGCCAGCACTCTTTTGTGTTTTAACTTTGACTATGTTCATTTATGACAATGTGATGTTTTATGAATGATTGCTTTAAGTATTTCCTGTTATGAACGAATTTTATTAACAACTATCAAGAGTAACTTATCAGTATATACCTGAGTATTTCAAGGAGCTTATCCTTGAATTTGGTAAAGTTTAAATATTTTGTTCGAGGTATATGTATGAGGTCGAGGGACGAAGCTTGACATTGCTCAAGGAGCGTATCCTTGATGCGAAATTTTCGAAGTCGAGGGACAAAGCCCGACGTTGCTCGAGGAGCGTATCCTCGACGCGAGATTTTCGAAGTCGAGGGACAAAGCCCGACGTTGCCCGAGGAGCGTATCCTCGACGCGAGATTTTCGAAGTCGAGGGACAAAGCCCGACGTAGCCCGAGGAGCGTATCCTCGACGCGAGATTTTCGAAGTCGAGGGACATAGCCCGACGTTGCTCGAGGAGCGTATCCTCGACGCGAGATTTTTGAAGTCGAGGGACAAAGCCCGACGTTGTTCGAGGAGCGTAACCTCGACGTAAGATTTTCGAAGTCGAAGGATAAAGCCTGATATTGCTTCTGAAAAATTTTGAACTTCATTCATTCAAGAATATTTACAATCAACTAAAGTATTTCCGGAGTTTGTCGACATTCCAAGTTCGTGGCACGACTATTCCGGGTAGAGTTTCTAGTCGATATGCGCCAGTGTCAGTCTTAGAGGTGACCCGATATGGTCCTTCCCAATTTTCGGCTAACTTTCCTTGAGCTGCACTTTTATTGCCGATGTCGGCCCTTCTTAAGACTAAGTCTCCGATCTCAAAAGTGCGTGGAACAACGATCTTCTGTCGACGTCTTGCTGACTGTAACTTGATTGCCGCTTCCCGAATGGAGGCTCTTTCACGGATTTCTTCTATTAAATCTAATTCCTCACGCATCGTTTCTTCGTTGTAATTTTGATCGTAGGCGTGAAGTCGAAAGTTTTCTTCACCGATCTCTATGGGGATCACGACATCAACTCCATAGGCCAATCTTAATGGTGTTTCTCCAGTTGTTGAATGTGGTGTTGTGTGATAGGCCCAGAGAACATTGGGCAATTGTTCAGCCCAGAGCCCTTTTGCAGATTCAAGTCTTTTCTTAAGGCCTTTAAGGATTACTTTGTTGGCAGCCTCTGCTTGTCCATTTGTTTGGGGATGTTCTACTGAAGAGAATCTGTGGGTTATGTGGAAATCCGACATCAAACCTCGAAATCCTTTATCGGTGAACTGAGTACCGTTGTCGGATATCACCGTGCTTGGGATTCCAAACCTGCAGATGATGAATCGGTAAAAGAATTTGGATAAGTTCTTTGTTGTGATTTTAGCTATGGGTTGAGCCTCAATCCATTTAGTAAAATAATCAACTGCCACAGCGAGGTATTTAAGTTGCCCCGGTGCCATAGGAAATGGACCTAGTATGTCGATACCCCACCACGAAAACGGCCAAGGAGCTGAAATGGACCATAAAGCTTCGGCAGGCGCTCTGTGGATGTCGGCGTGTTTCTGACAAGATGAGCATTTTTTAACGTATTGTATACAGTCGACTTCCATGGTTTGCCAGTAATATCTAGCCCTCAAGATTTTCCGAGATAATGAGTGGCCTCTGGGGTGGTGTCCGCAAATACCTTCATGGACCTCGGCCATCACATATTCGATGATATAACCCGAGATGCACTTCATGAGTGGCTGCGCTAGGCCTCGCCGATACAAGATTCCGTCTATTAAGCAATACCTGGCCGCTTGCTTCAGAGTGCGTTTTGATTGATCGGGATCGTTGGGTAAAGTTCCGTCTTGTAGGTATTTCAAGTCAGTATGTGTAGCAGATATGAGCGTATGTTGAGAATGATACCTGACAATTCATAATTGTGTGTTTTTATATGTAGGTAAATGGCGGGAAAATCTGTTAATCCTGGTGACATGCTCTAGTGGCATGTCCTGCCGCTGTTCGTAGATGCCGGAAGGGCGCCCATGCGGGCTCTTCAATCCCCCTATGCCGGATGGTCGTAATATGATGACCGTGCCTCTGATAGCGGTGCCAATGGTGCTGGGACTCGCGGTTCCTAGCCGGATGCCGGATGCCAGTCCAGAACAGCAGGTTTCCATGAATTTTATATTTTGCAAATAAGCCCTTTAACTATTATAGTTATAAAATAGAATATTCTTTTGTATTATAAATTTTTATATTTTAATTAACATTCAATGTGTCCTATTATACACTGATTTCTTTAATTTGGTGTCATTTTTTAATCTCTCCTTAAAATGAATTTTTACAAATTTTTTCATACTTCTTTAATTGATTTTTCGTAGGAAAAAGTTTATAATGATTACAATTTAAGAACAAAAATCACCAAATGACCACAAAAAGGCAACCTTTCATTTGGGACATCTCAAAGTGGGTGAGGCACCGAGTACCCAATTTTGGTGTTTTTTCAACTTATAATGTATTTATTGTGAATTATTTGGTGAAAAAAATAGAGAAAAATCACAAAATATAGCTGCTAGTTCCCAAAAATTTCAGAAAAATCATTTCACGGTCCATTTGGGATGGTGGTCAAGTGTTAATAATGTCTTGGCCAATGGAGGTCATTTGGTGAGTAGATGGTTGTAGTATATAAACTCTAATCTTAACTACACTTTCCATGGATAGTGGTGGGGCTTGCATGGTTGACGGATGAATTTTGACGTGAAATTTTGCATGCATGACTTGGGTGTTACCTTGGCCCCCCGTGGTGATTTTTTTTGTTTTTTATATTTGTGGTAATTATTGTGAATTAATTACATTTAAAAGAAGATAATTAAATTAAAAATATTGGGTAATGAGAAAAAATTCTGGAAAAATAGTGATGGTGTCCCATTGAGCATGTTGAATAGTGTGGTGGAAGTTTCAGATGAAACGAAGTGTTTGGCTAGTTGACCCTGGTGAGTAGATGGTGGTAGTATACAAACCCTAACCCTAACTACACTTTCCATGGATAGTTGGGGGGCTTGCATGGTTAACGGATGAATTTTGATGTGAAATTTTGCATGCATGACTTGGGTGTTACCTTGGCTCCCGTGGTAAATTTTTGTGTTTTTTTTATATTTGTGGTAATTACTGTGAATTAATTACATTTAAAAGAAGATAATTAAATTAAAACTATTGGGTAATGAGAAAAAATTCTGGAAAAATATTAATGGTGTCCCATTGAGCATGTTGAACTATGTGGTGGAAGGTTGAGGTGAAACGAAGTGTTTGACTAGTTGAGTCTGGTGAGTAGATGGTGGTAGTATACAAATCTTAACCCTAAGTACACTTTCCATGGATAGTGGAGGGGCTTGCATGGTTGACAGATGAATTTTGTCTTGAAATTTTACAGGCATGACTTGGGTGTTACCTTGGCTCACGTGGTGAATTTTCGTGTTTTTTTTTTATATTTGTGGTAATTACTGAGAATTAATTACATTTAAAAGAAGATAATTAAATTAAAAATATTGGGTAATGAGAAAAAATTATGGAAAATTATTGATGGTGTCCCATTGAGTATTTTGAAGTGTGAGGTGGAATGTTAAGTTGAAACGAAGTGTTTGGCTAGTTGACCCTGATAAGTAGATGGTGGTAGTATACAAACCCTAAGAGAGAAGACATACCTAGCTATACTCACTGTTTATTCATACATTGTATGTTGTAAGCTAGATTTCTCAAAAAAAATCATTCAAACCTTGTAACCAATCTCAACTCAGATAGGAAGGAGCCTAGTCCCAGTGTGAGTGAGAGCATCCTGAAGAGGCTGTAAGAATACTTGTAACACAATCAAGGTAGGGGTGCTAAGCTTGGTGTGAGAGACGTCCTGAAGAGGCTGTAAGAATACTTGTAATTGACAGGGTTGTCAATAGTGGAAATTTCATAAGTTATGGGGATTGGACGTAGCCCAAGGTGTGGGTGAACCAGGATGAGATCTGTGTGCATTTCTCTCCCTTATCTCTTTTACATTGAACATCTTATGTCTCAAATGTGTTTACTAAAGTAAATTAAATCTATTCAGAGAAAACCAAGTCTTAATAACTAAAGAATCATCTCTTCTTGGTTACAAAATTATTGTTAATTAAAAGTTGAGGCTACATCTCATCTAACCTATTTGAGACTGCAAGTTATCAGACTTGAGTTCACGTCTCAGCTTGAATTTAAGTGTGCTTTTTAGGAACAAATTTTTAAGTATCTTTTCAATCCCCCCTTCTAGTGACATCTAGCCAACTTCAAATGCATCTCACGATAGCTATGCAATAGTCATACATCGTATAATACAAGTTAAATGCACAAACAATCTCATGTCATGATGCAATTCTCACCGTTTTGCCCAACAGGCATATTCTCACAGTCGTTCCCAGCCGGCAGAGTCTTTTCACTGATTCTGGAGTTATAACTGAGCTCAGACTACAGGGAACGTCTTCCCTGGGGATGAATCCCACCCTTATTCAGGGCCGAGGCCAAAATTCATTTTATAGTTGAAAAATACATTTGCATAATCTGAACTGAAATTTGGGAAATGCAAGAACAACCGAACCAGATAATATTCTCAATAAACCATAACTCATGTATACTCAATAACTCACAGAATCATCAATAAAGTCACTAAATAACAGCTGTACCCACAAAATCCCAAAATCCCTAAATTACTCTAACCTAGGGTTTCACATTCAAGCTCATAAACAACTCATATCATACATATTATCAAATCCATCAATGAATCAACATCCACATACCAAAAGGAAGAGGGAGGAAGGGAATAAGGGACATAAGAGAAGCATACGCATGATGAAGTGGAAGTGTGTGAGCTTTACTCACCTTAAATGGAGGAATAATGGAGGAGGAGGAAGAGGATGGTGGAGACCCAAGCTAAGAGATGATGGAAGAGTGCCTCTACCCCAAGCCTTTATCTTCCTCTCACTCTTTCTCTCTCTAGTTCTTTCTCTATCTGTCTCTCTAAAAACCCTAAGCTGCGCAAAAATGAAGGGGACGAAGCACGAGCCCTGTTTTAAAAATGTCTCTGAGACTCGCGCGCTTGAGCGCACTCCAGGTGCGCTCGAGCGCGCTAACACACCAAGCTCCCCCCTAAGCTTCTGGAACAAGTGCGCCTGGACGCACACAAAGTGAGCTTGAGCGCACTAGTGGGTTGAAGCTCCCTGGAGGCACTAACTTAAGTGCGCTTGAGCGCACTGGAGGCAGAGGCTCACCCATCCTGAAGAAGCATACGTGCTTGATCGCGCATAAGAGTGCTCGAGCGGGCCTCAACCAGAGAACCAAAACAATCAACCCCTTGAGTGCGCTTGAGCGCACCCTATGTGCGCTCGAGCGCGCTCCCCTGCTCTCACCATTTCCTTATTTTCTCCATTCCTAAGGCCTTAGAACCTTAACCCTTTTTCAATACTTGAGGCTTACTATAACTTAGGTGGTTCTAACTTCTGACATTCCTCACTACTTACTCCAGAACCTACCATTCCCTCTTAGTTCTTCTCCTAAACTCCCTTTCAACTTAGTCTTCCTCATCTAATTCCCTTTCTCCCTGATCCTACTTCTCAGGTTATCAACCCACTCCTAGTTCCCTTCTAGGTTAATCTTAGGTTCAATTTTTGGGATGTTACAACATGGATGTGGGTTGGAGGCCACCCATTCAATATCAGGTGAATTGCGATGCTGGAGTCACTCTCAATCCAAAGTTTGGTAACCTGCAAAGCTTTAGCTTGGAGTAAAGTTGTAAGTATTGCTTGTAGCTCAGCTGATAGAACATTCCCATGACCCAGATTCTTGCTAAAGCCATTAATCCATGTGCAATGAGCATTTCGAAAAACCCCTCCACCGGCCACCTTATTGTGCCCCCACGTACACATGTGTGAACATGTGTGAACCATTTAGATAGAATCAAACGCCAAAGTTTCAAATCACTCAATTGGATGCATACATCATAATTAGGATTTACTACCTTGAACCCTAACATTCATTGTTGCAACTCCTTCATATGCCCCCATGCAAAGTTGTCCTATAATTGACTCGACCTTGACACATGACGCTAATCCCTTGAATGGTTATCCAAATTGATTTTTCTTTATTTTCCCAAAATTACCTCTAATTATTTGTGCAAAATTTGTTAACCTTTTAAAACATTTATTTCACCCATTTATTTAAAAAACTACAAATTTATTTACAAAACTCAATTTAAAGAATTGTGTAAACATTTTTAAAAGAGTTGTGGCTGAGTTGGCAACGTAGGTTGAGATTATGGAAAGAACTTCCGGGTTCGATCTCCACTAAACGCACTTTTATGTAGCTTTGGCTCGGATCCAAGTTTCTAACGTGGTTTTAAAATAAATCAAACATGTACGCTCTATAAAATCATAAAAAAGTTATAAAAATAATAAACTCTCTATATATATTAATTTTGAAACCTCATTCTAAAGAGTGAGTTCATTTAACTAGAAAGTCACGTGTCAATTTTTGACGTTTTCTCTATTTTCTGGAGTGTGATTTTCACACACCTAACTTGTAAATATTTCTAACACCCGTCAACTCCCTCATCTTGAATATCTTAAAATCTAAATATTTATAATTATAATCATTATCTTATTTTTTTTCTTATTCTAAATCTTTTCTTAATCAAAATTCAAATATTCTTATTATTATCATTTAATAATATATAATCCTTAATCAATAAATTTAACAACAAATAAACAAATTTTAAAAATATAATAATTAATTTGTATTTTAAAATTCAAACTATATAAAAGGATTTGAAACAAATGTGAAATATTAATAGTTGAATTGGGTGATTCGAATAATTAATTTTTATATCCTTTAATTATTTAAATTAAATTCTTAATTCAAACTATTTATCTCTTAATATTTATAAATTAAATTTAAATTATACACATAATCCAAGTTAATTTTATAATCTAATATGAGGAGGGTTATAATTACACCGGTGTAAGTTACACCAAGTATTACACCGCTAATAACTACAAATCGAATATGTTTTTTAGTAATCCAACCGTTGAATTATGTTTGTTCATCATCATGATTATATGTGCCAAATTTCGTAAAATTTTGACACTAATAACTTGGTAATCAAATGGTTGAATTTTTCATATATTTCAAATGTATATATAACGTTAATCTTGAAACATCTCAATGACATATCAAATAATTTCGGATTAATGTAAAATTTTATATGTATGATCTATATGATAGTAACTTTCAATCCAACGGTGGATTATTTAATACAATGATCCGTTAAAAATTATTCAGCGGTGTAACACTTGGTGTAACTTACACTGGTGTAATTATAACCCTCCTCATCTAATATTTACCTATTAAATTTAAATTTTTCTTTTAAATTCAATATAAAATTTATATTTTAATAAGATATTAATTATATGTTGAGAAAAAAATATTAATTACATAAAAATATATATTTAAAAATAGCACGGATAAAAACAATAGTTCGATCACGAGTACAAAGAGATATAAATCCTTATCAAAGACCTATAATCTTAAGATCGAAACGATACCATATTCAAACCCAGAAAACAATCAAAATACAATTTGTATTTTTTTTTGGGGGGGAATTAAATGTATTTACAAATAGAAAGGGAAAAAACGAATAGCATAAAGCGAGAAGGAATTACTTTTTTAGAATCCTTTAAAAAAATTCTTGTTCAGAACACAGAAGGTTTAGGCACCAAGCGATGATAATGGGGGAAGAGGGAGAGGGGAAGTTGTTGCGCCTGCGCGGTGGTCACGGGAGGAAGATGGCCATGAGGAGGTACGACGACCTCTGGGCTCTGGTGGTCGCATGACGGGGCGATGAGGATAGGAGTGGCGCAACAGTAACAACTGCTGGTTAGGGGAGATGGTGTGACGACAGTGAGCAGCAACGTGACTCGCAGGGCGGTGGCCGCGCGGCTGGTTCACAGTGGAAGAGGTGAATCGGTGGTGCGTGCTGCTATAGCGTGCATACAGCGGCCTAAACGGAGCGGCACAACCATGGTGCACGTACAACGGTTGTGGGTGATGTTATTCGCCGGTGACAGGCCGAAGACGACATGAACAACGATGGGTGTGCATTGGGGGGACGAATTTAGAGACGGAAAAATTCCGTCTCTAAACCAAAAGCTTGAAAAAAAATTAAAGGTGACGGTGGGGTGGCTGGGCTTTAAACAGGAATTGATCCATTTGCTTGACATTTAGACTTTAGTTCATTTTTTTAAAAAAAGTAGAAAATAAAATAGGATCAGTAAACAAAACATATTCAGGTATTCGACCAAAAAAAATAGTCAGGTATTTTTTTAAATAAAATTAATACTGATCGAAAAATATAAAAATGAAATAATATTTTCATTTAAAAAAAAAGCTTAGATGGTTGTAAAAATAAATATTGATTGAAAATAACAAAATAAAATAGACTAAATTGTTAATTTGGTTCCCGAAAGATTGAAGGACCTTTATTTTGGTCCTTGAAATAAGGAAATTGTCAATTTAATCTCTGAATGTACTTTCCATCTTTCAATTTAGTCACTCTCTTATAATTCGTCAGTTAAACTTAATAGAGACAATGATGTACATAATGACATGCTAATAAAATTATTCATTTTAGTCTCTCGTTAATAAAATAGTTCATTTTAGTCCCCCATGATTAAATTAGTCCTAAAAGATGGAAATTGCATTTCGTTCTTAAAGATAAAATTTTATTTAATTTAGTCATTTTTAGTTACTAAATTGACATTTGAAAAAATCTTTCAAGGACTAAAGTGAATGAATTTTCAATTTTCAAGGACTAAATTAAATAACTTTTCATCTTTCAGGGGCAAAAATGTAATTTTTTTCAGGGACTAGTATGACTGACTCCAAATCTTTCAGGGTACCAAAATGAGGGGTTAGTCCAAAAATTGCATTTCAATTTTTTTTTTGTCTAAAAAAATCTATTGTCAATTTGGCGTTTAAGGTTTCTTCTATTTGAATTTGGGAGGAATTTGTTGTTAAAGACGAATGTAGGGGATGAAAATGAAATCATTAACATTAATGAGGGACTAAAATGAACAAATTTAATCACGAGGGACTAAAATGAAATATTTTATTAATGAGGGACTAAAATGAATAATTTTATTGACATGTCACTATGTACATGTGGCACTTAACGTGCCACGTCAGCATCTCCGTTAAGGTTAACTGACAGACTGTAACAGAGGGACTAAATTGAAAGACGAAAAGTACATTCAGGGACTAAATTGAAAGTTTCCTTCTTTCAGGGACTAGAATGAAAGTCCTCCAATCTTTCACGGACCAAATTGACAGTTTAGTCAAATAAATATCTTGGTGTGTTTGAAATTAGTATGTGTTCCTTATTTGAGCATGATGGTTATTTGAGATGCCTCCTCAAATTTTCTTTTATTCTTTTGTTTTTCTTTCCTCACTCTTTTCCTTTTTTTTTTTTGACCCTTTCTTCATTTCTCGCTTCTTTTTCTTTTTCTACCAAAATTTTCTTAACATTTTCAACTTCTTCTACTTTCCTTTCTTTCTCAAGTTTCTATAGTTCAATTTCCTTTCTCAAAATTTTAAGAACTTCACCCAGTTCCCTTTCTTCCCTAGAAGTAACAGTGATTATTCTCCCCTTAAACTTGAGCAACATGGTTTTTTTTTATTTCTATCATGGTCTACCTTCCTATCATTGTGCCAAGGTTTTCCCCAATACTAAATGAGCTTCTACCCCTATCACACACACTACTTCATCTACATATTTTCCCGTGGCGATTTTGAGTCTTGCTAGCCTATCTACCATGATTCCTCCTTCATTCACTCGTTGTAGTATATAAGGTCTAGGGTGTTTGGTAGTATGCATTTTCAACTTTTCTGTGACTCTATCACTCACCAAATTGCTACCATTTACTCATCTGTTTTGATCACAAATACACTTTCTCTTGCTTCCTCCAAACAATCCTTTGTATAAACACAATTTCCTTCATACTATTTTCTATTTCATTCCATTGTTTCCTAAAACTATCCTAAACATTAATTTTTCTCTCCTTATATTACCTCTATCAATTCCTAAGTAGATTTAAGTTTTCAAAAATTGATTCGACCTTTCCACTCACTAAGTGTTTCACTCAAAGATTGAACACTCGTGTATGCCATTCTTTTTGGCTTTTTATAATGTTTCACTGTAGCCTCTTCTACTCTGGTAACATGTTTTTGGTTAGTTTTGATTCAAAAGGTAAAGCTACCAAAGTTCAAATTTTTAGAAAAACTGCAATTACAACTCAAATGAATTGATACAAGAAAATTGCATATTACAATAGAAAGGGATGAAACATTGGGCACTTCTTACTTCACCTTTTTTTAACTATCAAGAATTATTTTTCCTCCACATATTTATTTATTTTTCTTTTGATTTCTAAATTGTCTTACCCCAAAAAAATTGTTACAGAAATTGCAAATAACTCCCTATTCTAAAAGAAAAATTGTATGTATCTTGCCTAAAAATAAGACCAAAATGATGTGCCCAAAAGTGGCAAAATTGAGCTTAGTTTCTAAAAATTAGCTTAAAATTGTTGGCAAGTTGAACTTTTGTTTACCAAAGCTGACATTTCCTTGATTTAGCATTCAAGTTGTCAAACATCAAACAAACGCGCTTGATGAATTTTATGGATCAAAACGGAAAATGAATGGACAATTCAACATGAAAATGATGAATTTTCTACTAATTTCTCAGCTAAAACTCAGCCTAGAGTTAAGCGCTTTGAGCGATCAACCCACACGTTTCCTAAGGATTTGCTAGCGTACAATTCAAATTTGCAATCAAAATAAAAGAAAAACGGATAGAACATAAGCAAAAAAATTGAACAAAATAGGCCCAAAAAAAATGTGCATAAAAATAGGCAAAAATTGCACAAAATAAGGAACTGGAATGTAAAGGGGATGACTGAAATTAAAAGGATGGGGAAGACTGAAATTAAATGACAGAAAAATAGAGGGGATGAACAGATTAAAAGTACGGGGAATTGACCGAATTTAAACGACATAAATTAAAGAGGATGAACATAAATTAAAAGGATGAGGATGAACGAAATCTTAACGACTGAAATGTAAAGTGGAGTGGGGGAGAATGTAGATTGAATCAATATAGGTGAACGATCTTTAGAAAATGGAAACTAAAAGGTTTCCACTTACACAGTCCACCGGATCAAACAAACAGAAAATTAAGAACAAGTAAGAACAATTATGAACAATTGTAAGAGGCAATAAATCAAACACCTAAGGGGATGAGATTAGCGGTCCAAAACAACCCAAAACAACACATAATCAAGTAAGAAGGCAGGCAAATAGAAGCTGTAGAGCAGCAGAAGAGCACCTCGGGCTCAAAACAATCAGAAAGTCCAACAGTTACAAGGAAATTAAGCTTGAATACAGGGAAAAAATAAGCAAAAATGCAGAAAATTCTGCTCGTAAATGCATAAAATACCCGTGACCTAGATGACTCCAAATGGGCTCCAAACAACTTCAATTCAACATAGCTCTGATCACCAATTGATAGCAGTACGAGTACGAATCTAGAACTGAAGCCATAAAGCAATGAGTCGTCAGCTTGGAATTCACCAAAATATGATGAAAAATCAGCGCACAATATAAGGAAAAGAAAGTGAAAATTTGAAAAATGGAAGAGGAATGGAGGTGGATGAACACCACTGTTGAAGGCAGCTCCTTCAGCAAATAAGTTCTTATGCCAGACGCCACTAACTCAAGAGGGTCAGATAAGTCTCAAGAATGGTTTGAGGAAGCACCATCAACCATTCTCTACTCACACAAAATTGAAGAGGAATTTTAGCAGAATGTCTTTACTCTACTATCAAAGTTATGAAACAAGTGAGGGTGCCTCTCCTTTTGTAGGAAAAGGGGGCAACCATTTTACAAGGAAAATACGAGAAGCTAAATTCCTATCCTACATGGTGTTGAACCATGGACCTCTAATACATGTGGCTTAAAAGCCACTTAAACCACTGAAACTCTGAAAGTAGTGCCTAACACTAATGAGAGATTAGTAAAATTACAATTAAAAATAAAATACAAGGAAATCCTAATTACAAGTCATAATTAATTGACTCTTAGGGAAATAGACTAAATTAATAAAATTTCTATTAATAGGTATCATGAAACTTTGACCTAAGAGTCAAGGTTGACCCGTGAAATAGAGAGTCAACTTAGGTAGCAAGTGGGGTCATGTCCTTATGCGCCCAAGGGTAGCCTTCAATAGACTCGAGTTCTTCTTCCAGTTACCATCATTAATAAATTAAAAGATAGAAGGACCTACGGATTCTCGTGGATGACCTAGGAAAACATGACAAGACAACCAAAAGCGATGAAAGTTGCCCTCTTCAATGGCAAGAGGAAGTTCAAGCCTAGGTTCAAATTCATCATTCTATGTAAAATCTCCATAGAAGTAACGGATCCACATTGCACATGTGAACTTGAAAGATCCTCGGGGCATCTTTCTTCGCTATAGGGACGTAGGGCACCGAAATCCTTAATTTTACACACATGAGTCTTTGCCTTAGTCGAAATAGCCTTCTAACGCTCCTTCTCTGAGCGCCAACGAGCAAGCATCTCACGCGAATACAGTTGCAACTTTTAGCGACTTTGCGATGTTTATGACGTGGGCATCCAAAGTGGTAGTGGAAATATCAAAATCACCAAACATTGGCAGTTTTAACAACACAACGACGTCCTCAAAGGTCGGCGAAAAAGTCTACAAGTAGTAAGAAACGTGTGGGTAACATTACTCCAACGTTGATTTCACCTGAGCATTTTTTAGCACCAAGAAAGAGAGACAGTTTGATAGCATCAACAATACTCGCCTTCTCTAAAATAGGCACGAAATGTTTGTCTGGAGAAAGGACATGATTAACCCACTCAACCCAGCCAGTAGGGGTTAATTTAGAAACAAAGGTTAATAGCAACCCAAGGGAATTCCTCCTCGATGATACGCAAACGTAGCAATGGAGAACCTGGTAAATAGGAAGAATCATCGATGATGTCATAATGGAGCAGAGCATCCTCTCGCTTGATGGAAACAAAAAGTAAGGCAGGGTGAAGATAGTATCTCTAAAGTAGGATTTGATGGGACGAAATGGACGCTCTGACGGAAGAGAACCCGTCATCTACTTACGAGATTTTGGTTCAACGGGATTCATTCGAGGAGAAGGCAAGTGTGTCCATGGAAGGAGACAAAGCGCGTGTGGGATACAACTTGAAGCAGAATCGCCAGCGTTCAGCTTCAGAACTAGAAGAATCACCATGCGAATCTTCGGTGCAAGTCAGACAAGAGCGAGGCATGATGGCGAGAAGGTGAAAGGGTTTGAAGGTTGTAGAGAAAAGAAGAAGCGTGCTTGAGAGAAGACTTACATGTTGAAGCAAAATAAGTTCAAATATTTCAAAATTTGAATAAGAATCGTATCATCTCCATAAAAGCGTGAAAAGGGAAGAGATAACCGACTGAGTAAACATGGGTAGTTTGCCCAGTTATGGAAGTTGCCACACTTAATCGATTTACGCATGAAGTACAACTGCACTCCACGTATAAAGGGGGCAAATGCTACAATAGTGAGACGCCATGGACGAGAAAAAAGAAAGTTATGCTAAAAGGGAAATGTGTCGTTTGCCCTCCCATATTGCTTAATAACGAAAAATGAAATAAACCGTTGACCCTGTAAAAAGCATACAAGCGTGGCCTTTCCTCTAGATTTTGGACGCATGTAATTGTCTCTAACTAAGGCCTAGGATAATGTGTATTTTTCTCTGTTACAAAGGTAAAAAGAAAAAAAGAGACAAACAAAAGCAGAAACTGAGAAAAAGAAAACTTAGAACACTAGGACTAAAGCCTACCATATTCTATGGCCGACGCATCAACACGCAACAGGACCTTCAAATCTACAGGGGCTTCTTGAATCAATTCAAATAGAGTATAAGCTAGGACACCTCTCATGGCAAGATAATCAGCACACTGATTTCCTTCACGGTAGATATGAAAAATTGAGACTCTCCAATACTGAGCTAAAAGCTTCTTACGACAAATAATAGTTGCATACCAATGGTAAGGTGACATATCCTCCTTAATGAGTTTGACCGCCAAGCTAAAATCAATCATACACTTTATTGATATGAAATTAAGGTCCCAACATAATTGTAAGCCTTTGTATAACGCTATTAGCTTAGCTAGAAGAATGACATTGTTTCCTAAGTTCCTAAAGAAACCATGGATCCATTCTCCTAGGATAGTGTGTATGGAAGAGGGGTGGAATTATTAACATAATAAAAAGAAGACAAGTCTCTAACTTCAATTATTTATAAAAAATAAATAATTTTTAGATTGTCTTTTATCGAATCTTGTAATTTAGTTTTGAGATAACTATCATAATCAAGTTTAGATATTTATATTAAGAAGTAAGTATTTTTTTTTTAAAATAAGAGATGTGTGAGACCAAAAAATGATAAATATGAAAGACAATTCCCGAATTCATTTTTTGACCAAAAAAATGTTTAGATGTTATTTTGTTAATTAATTAGATTATTATATCTTTTTCTATACTATATAAAGCGGATAGACAGATTTTCGTTTCCACACAAAACACACAAAAAAGATGATTTTTTGTGAGTTAAAGCACGACGGAAACGGCGCACAGGGGCGCTTGGGTGGCGGATGCGGCGGAGAGTGGGAAGCGGTTCGCGCCGCATACAGCTGGCAGGGGCGAGGACAGCGCTCACAGCGTCCATTCTTGGCCGCGGGGGAAACGACGGTGGTTGACAGACCGGTGACGGTCGTGCACGACCATGGAAAAGAAAACGTCGCCGGCTTATAGTCACGACTGGGTGTGGGACGCGGCCGCCGGAGTGGCAGGTGGACAGTGGCCATTGTTCACGGCATGGGTAAGCGGCTGGTTCCTCTCTTTTTCTTTTCTAATCTTTCCTTTTCTTTCTTTTTTAATTTTCGAATGACGGCAACACGGCGGTGGTTGTGGAATGGGGGCACAGGAGCGGCGCAGCGGCAGCAGTGGCCACGGCTGAGTAAGGGTTCTATGTGCTTCGGCCGTGGCGAGAAGGCTGACTGTGAAGATTATTTCTTGCTGAATGGGGAATGGGATGATCTTTGTTGTGTATGTATGGGGTTTAGTCATGGTTTATGTTGGCTAATTATATTCTGATTATGTATACTTCTTTGGTTTGTGATGAATCCTTCTCTTTCTATGAGCTCTTTATGCTTTCTGTTTCTTATCTTTTTTGCACTATTCCTTCTTTCCTCACGGCTCTCACTCTTCTTTCTCTTCTGAATTTCTTGACCTGGCTCCACTCCTATTTACATTGCTGGATGGTGAGAAATTTTCATTAATTTTGCTGTTCTTTCCCTTCAATTTTCCATTGTTCTTTTCTTCTGCTATTCTCCACACCTTGTTGAATATTTTTCCATTGTTCAATTCTGTTGCTCTCTCTTTTTCTTTTAATTTTCCTTTTTTTATATTGTTTGAGTCAATTTTCATGGGCTTCTTGGCCCAAAACAATGAATGAGCTGAATTTGGGAGCTTTCCGTTCTCAATGTTTTCTTACTATGTGCTGCAAGTCTTTGGTAATTATCATGTAGGGGATAACCTTGCTCCTGGACTTTCTTAAGTGTTTGTCTTGTCTGGCAAGTAAACAAATGATCTAGCACTTTTTTTCTGTTTTTTGAGAAAAAACAAATTATCTGGCACTTTGGTTCGCAACACTGGAGATAAACCATTTCACTGCACAGGGGGTTTCTCTGTTTTTCTTTTGTTGGCTTGGTTTTGTTTTTATAATTTTGTAATGGTTTGGTGTCTCGTGCTTACATTATTGTATATTTACATTTTAGTTTCTGATTTGTTATTGGGTTTTGTTACCATTGAAGAGTCTATATTTTTCCTAACCTCTGGTTCCCTTATTTCCACAATCACCTAGCAAGTCCACCCCTGATACTACAGTTGTTGATATCATTGGAATATCAAGGAAGGCCAAGTCATTCAATGTCTTAATCCGACTCATGAAAACCACCCAGTTGATCAACCAACTCATTTCACAGCTCTTAACTATAAAATCCGGTGGCATGTTCTCTATCTTGACTATTAAAATTTAACCTTAAGCTACTTCAACCTAATGTAAATATGATTCAATTTTTGTATCTTTCATTTCTATTTTTGTTTGTTTTTCTTAAGCTTTCAAATTTTATCCTCACAGGTTTTTAAACAATTTCTCCTATTGTTTTAATTTCTTCTAACTTTTGTGCAGGAGTGGAAAACTTGCTTAGGGATGTGAAGGATACGACCATTAGCACCCTTGCAACAGAGGTGTGTTTTAACTCATCCTTTTTATTAATTCCTTGCAACATTGATTTTTTTTACACCGGTACGGAAGTTACCATTTCTCACACACACCTAGCATTAATGTGTGATTTTAGGTTGGTTTTCTATCTAACTCTTACTCTTTTTTAACATTTCTGATACTTACATGTGTGGCAAGGTTATGGGACCTGTCTTGGTTGAAGACACTTGCCTCTGCTTCAATGCCTTGATGTGTCTTTCATTTCAGGTACATATAATTTCTTATTTCAATGCCTTGAAGTGTCTTCCAAGAACCATTAATAGCTAAACAAAATTTATATTTCCTCCAACTCACTTCTTTTTTCCTGAGTGTTGAGGAATCACTTTTAGTGCTTTTTTCCCTTTTACCTTCATTCTTTGTATTTCAAACAATTAAAAATGTACTGTCATGGATCATTTTCTTTTTCTTTGACATCTCCGTTGTTGTTTGTTGTGAAATTTTCATTTCAATCTTCAAAACCATGAACTTTTTGATTGTGAATTTCCATGTATAATTTTAATGTTTTACCCTCTTTCTCCCCACTCTAATGAGCAGGGTACTGCACTGTTTCAACATCTGCTATCCCCCATATGCTGCCTTTTACACTGACATCAGAGATATGACACCATACAATATCTACACTTCAAATTAGTTGTTACAATTAAAAATATTAGTTTTGTTGGCTCTGTCTTTGATGCTGCTCATGCAATCCTGTCCCTGTCAAGTATATGTTCTCATTTTACTTTAATTTTTTTTCATGAAGCAGTGAGACTCACGATGGTAGGAAGGGGCGACGGGGGAAGGATGGTGGCTGAGGATTTGGGGCTCAATAGGATCCGGACCTTGAGCTATTTTGCTTTGCTGACTTTGTGCCCCCTTTCAGGTATTTCATGGTTTTCTTTTGATTCACCGTTTCTGGAATTTCCAATACCAAAGTCTGGGTCTTCTGACCATTTTTATTCTGGAGATCAGATTGATCACCCCAGTTTTTTGACATGAATTTCTCTACATTTGTGAGCAACGGTTATGGTGATTGAGGAGGGATTTCAGTTACGGTTGCTCTGAGGTCTAATATAGTTGAAAGTGTTTGAAAATTGAATTTATAATTGTTGAATCTTTGATCATAAAAATGGGGCTGATTTTGCAAGTACGATCACTTGCTTAATTGTAATCGAATATATTATTTTACAGAGTACAGAATATGATGACCGCTCTTAATGGTGATTTTGCTGATTGGGTTTCATTCACGTCTAAAATTCAAGTACTGAGGTTTGGTTGCAATGGCCAATGTCGGACCACTCATGGATGTTAGATGGGCACCACCGTCCACCACTCAATCACCGTCGCACCATTCATCACCAAATTCTAATGGATGTTTAGATTCAATTTCACCTGCTTCATTCCCATCAATATTAAACCCAGAGTTGCTGAAGAGCAGGGGATAAACCTTTCATTGAATGCTGAAAACATGACTGACTTCGTTCTCATATTCTTCTTCTTTATCATTCTCCTTGACCGATAATACATTATGACACACTCATCTGAATATTCAAATTTGCTATAGATTCTGTTGTCTGTAGCTTTGATTCCAAATTTTTCACAAGCTTTTGGTACTTTTCAACTCTTTCAAGACCTCAAGAGTTTTCCTTTATTCTCTTTTATCACACACTGCCCCAATATTATGCTTGTGTTGAGAGAGAGGAGGGAGGGAGGGAGAGAGCTTCAAGATTTGGGAAAATGGAATTTAGAAAAAACATGAAGCAATAGCACATAGTTAGAGAGAGAGAGGAACTTACTGGAAAGGGGAAAGAATGAGAATGATCTTGCTTATTTAGAAGAATTAGGCGGCAAGTACTCATGCTTTTTGATGGGATGATCACCCTAGATTCAGATTCTTGCATCAGCAGCTCTAATTGAGGTTAATAATGGTTAAATATTAATTTTGTAAAAATATCTGGGAGAATCCGTTCTACAGTCTCAGAACATGTGATAGTCAGTTCTGTAAAATTAGCCAACATAAATGCTTTATGTTGCCTGGTATGACTATAATACTAGGATTGCTATAAAAGATTTATAAGACTGTTTATTGCTAAGAGACATTGAATTTAATAGGAGGAAAAAAACACATAATATAATTGCTCATGCTGTAAGTTTTAATGTTCTTTGGAGACTATGTCTTGGAGTTTGTATATGTCATGTTAATCTTTATCATCATAATTCATTTTACAGAAGCCTGACCTTGCTGGGTTGGCTGAATTACTGAAACCATTGAATGAAGTGATCACAAAAGCTACTGCATTGATAGAAGGAATGAGGTCTGATTTTTTTACTCAATTGAAGGCTGCCGCTGGCAGTCTCTCAGCTCTAGCATGGATTGCATACACAGGGAAGGATTGTGGTAAGTGAATAGTGATTCTGTCCTAATTGTAGTAACTGAACAGTTTCTGTCCTATTTAGAACAGTGAAACCTTCTACATTGTTATCTTTTTTAATTATCTATTATTATTTTTGATTACCTTTTACATATAATAGTTATTTCCTGTTCCGGAAATCAAACTGGTAGTAATTGTTTTGAATGAGACCATTGTTTTGTCTCTGACCATACCATCCCTATGGCTGGCTATTATTAAGCAAGACACCTATAACTAATATTCCTAGGTTGGTCATTGGCCTCTCTTTGGAACTTGGATACCAATATATGTCTATATTGACAAACAATTTCGTAAACTAACTCGATAATATTCTCCCGATTCCTCTCTTCCTCACTCTCCCTATTTACTTGCTCATCATGGCAATTCGGATACTCACCTCCACTAACAAAATATTCCTACTCTCTCTGCCAGCTCATACCTATAAAAGATTTATAAGACTGTTTATTGCTAAGAGACATTGAATTTAATTAGGAGAAAAAAAGCACATATATAATATAATTGCTATATGCGGTAAGTTAATGTTCTTGGAGACTATGTCTTGGAGTTTGTATATGTCATGTTAATCTTTATCCTATACTAATAATAAAGCCGATAGCCCTTTTCATTTCCACATTTACATACCAAAATTACCCTTAAAATCAACTTTCCATTGATACAATAATCACATGTGCCGTGTTGTTTGGTAATTTTAACCCACCCACTACAAACGGTTTCTGATTTGTAAAATAACCGTTCTTTTCATCTCAAAATAACTGTTGTTTGGTCTCTGATGGGTTAGGTTTCATCCTTCCCCGTATCTCCACACTCACTTCTTTCATGGCAAAACATTGGCTGGACCGCGGAAAATCGTCGCCGAGGAGGGCTGCGCGCGGCGCACCGGAGGAAGCGGAGATGTGGTCGTGACGGAAATACTGCGGCATTGCGGCCATGGCAAGGCTAAAGGCGGTGTGAGGTGGTGGAGCGGCGGTGGCCGTGAAGTAGAAGGACGCTTCCTCTCTTCCTTCTCTTCTGCTTCTTTTCTAATTCTCTGTATGTTTTATTTTTTGGTTTTCCCCTTTTCTGGTTCTCTGTTTGTGGGTGTAGTGACTTGGGAGGAGCAAGGGCTGATTGCAGTCGGATGTGGTGGTGGCGCCTACGACGTGCCCTCGGGTGGTACCCGGCGGCACGTGCACAGTTAGCAGGTTTTTCTTTATGGTCTTGGATCTACTATCTATTTTTCTGATTCTCTTCAATCCAGTTTAAAAAACTTCGGAATCTATTATTTATTACAGTGTGTTTTTCGCTTCCCAATTGCTAATTTCACACTCATCATGAGTATTTTTGTTTGGGTGGATAATTGCAGCTTAACTGTAAAATGTTGGTTTCCTACAAATCCTGTATCAATATTAATTAGGAAGTAACAATTACCAAAAGAGGAATGACACGAAATATTCTGTTATCAATGTCTCTAATCTTTTACCTGCTGTATTTTCATTCTTTTTCTCACTTCTCTCTTCTTTTCTTCCAGACTTCATAATGGGAGGGTCGTAGTGACTGGATTGGAACTTGACAGCCATTGCCTCGGCTGTGTGACAATTAGGTGTTTGTGGATTTAGGGACGTCTCACGGTTAGACCAGAAAGTTTTTTTATTTTTCTTTTTTGGAATGTCATGAAAGATGAGGCCTCAACTGAAGCATGGTTTTTAAGGCTTAAATGTTATTTGCTTTTACATTGATTTATGTTTATTGACTATTGTTTCTCACAGCTCTATGTTTGGCGATGCATGCCATGATTCCCAATCTCATAATCAATTTTTTTTTTAAAAAAATTAAGAGAATATGTGAGCAATTCCAGAATGGGATAGATCTATTTTCTTCTTCTTTTGTTTTATTTTCTTGATGTGGACCATAAAAGCCTTTAGAAGTCCTTTTACTAGGATTTATTGGGGGGGGGGATCTCTATGTAGGATAAAGGAAACAGAGAGAGAAAGTTTAGGGAGGTGAGGGAGAGAATTGTTGCTGAAAGGTATGGGAAGAAAGTTAGTGAGAAGGGAGGTTTCAATGCTGATGTACCCAATAATAACATAGGTTCCAGTGCCCCCCCTTATTACAATTCACTATCTTCTGAACAGTTACAACCTCTACATTTTCACTATTAATTCCTGCCCTCCCACTATCTCAATTAATTGTCCAGTACAATTAATTCTGTTTCTGTTACCACCCCTTCCTCTACCTTACTATAAACTTTCTTAATTGGTGGTTTACTAACAATACTCCCCCCCCAAAAGTTTCACCTTGTCCTCAAGGTGAAAATCAGGGAAGTTGTCTTGAATGGCAGCAGCTGATTCCCAAGAATTTTCACACTCTGGAAGGTCCTGCCAAGTAATCAAACTTCTTCAACCCCTGTTGAGCTCTCCACGAATATCCAAAATTGCTGCTGGCTGAACCTTAACTCCAATTCATCAGATAGCATAGGTGGCAAGGGTTGGGAATAAACACTTCGGTGAAATGGCCCTCTTCAATAAAGATACATGGAACACAGGGTGAATTTGGCTTCTGCAGGCAGATTTAATTTATAAGCAACTTTTCCAATTCTTTGAGAAATTTGAAAAGGACCATAGAAACGAGGGCTTAGCAGCTTCTCATTTGGTCGCTTAGCAATGATTTCAGCCTGTAAGGCTGCAACTTCAGAAAAACCCAATCTCCTTCACAAAACACAAACTTCACGCCTATGCTTGTTAGAAGTGTGCGAAAATTCTATGTTTCCTAATTTTATTGAGAGTAGTGGAAAGCTACTTTTAATTTACATTTCAAAATAGGCAATAAAATTGTATTCTACTCTCTCTCTGTCTATATGTAGTCATTGTCTGCTTCAATGGTAGGCCTCTGAGCCCAAAAGAGTTATTTCTCAATTGGGTTCTGCTTCCTTCAATTGTTCTCATTGCACCACCAATCAAACTCTTCCTTACCAACATAACTTTTCCTTTACCAACGTGGTGTATATACACACACATTATGTCATCTTTATCTTGAAGCCGTGTAGAATAGAATGCATTGTGTTGATTATTTATTTGCTTTGTGTTGTCAATTAGGGACTCTTTTTCTTCCAATGGTGTATATATATAATTATTTTATGATTATATATATATTTATATTTATGTTTATTGATTTATATATATTTATTATTATTTTAATTGACATCGTAAATTTTATTAAACTGTCATTCAATCATGTATTAATGTTATTGAACTCAACAAATGATTTGACCATATATTATTCAATTGCAATGTGATTTACCAACTAGGGTGGGCCTAGTGGTTGAGGGTTTTCTGTAGTTTAACACGAGGTTTTAGGTTAAAACCTCATTGCTTTCCTTGTACACCAAAAAAATATGCAATGTGATTTTTTTTACATGACAGTGTTGTAAATTATTAATTCCTTATATATTTAATATATTTATTATTTGATAAATAGTTATTATATTTTTTATATATATTTATTATTTATATTTATTGAATTTATATATTTATTATTAGTTTAATAGCTATACACTGACAATGTAATTATCACATGGCATTCAATTATGTATATTTGGCAATATATTATTTGGTGCATGGATGTGATTTTTTTTGGTTACATTAACAGTGTAAATTTATTAATCTTTATATATTATTATTTATTATTTCACTTTATACTTATTATATTAGTTATCATATATATTTATTGTTATGTATTTATATATTTATTATTAATTTAATAGATATACATTGACAATGTAAATTTTATTACACCGTTATTCAATTTGGTATTGGCACATTATTTAATCAATATAACACATCATGTGTTACTTAATTTAATAAATGATTTGGCAATATATCATTTGAATGCAATGTGATATTTTTGTTTACATTAACAGTGTAAATTTATTAAATCCTTATAGATTTATGATTTAGACATGAATATAGTTGAGTATGTGATATAATTTATATATTATTTATTATATTATATAATTATTTTATTATTTATAAATGTATTTTTATTTTTTATTATGTATTTATATATTTATTATAGTTTAATACATATACACTAATAATGTAAATTTTGTTACACTGTCATGAAAAAAGGATTATCTAGTTAATATTTTATTCAGGTATGATAAAGGTAATTAGACCTCTTGACGTGTTTTGACTGTATTTGATATGTGGAATGGTGCATATAAGAAGCCTGTATTTTTATAATGTGTTCGGGTCAATAACTGTTAGAGAAAATAAATATTTTTACTAAAATATTTTATTAAAAAAATTTTAAATTAAAAATAATTTTTAAGTTAAAAATTAAGGCTTAAATATGTTTTTCGTCCCTAAACTTTTGGTCAACTTGGGTCTTAGTCCCCGAACTTTAAATTCATAGTTTTATATCCCTGAACTTTCCAAACCCTATAACAGATGTCCCTGCCGTTAAAATGGTCTGTTAAGTTGATGACATGGCAGTTTCTCTTCCACATTACCCTTCATTTAATGGGGCCCAGTAGATGACATGGCAGCTGACTCAGATTACCTTCTTTTTAAAAAAAAATAAAGAATTTAATTCTTTAATTCATTATATTGGGGATAAATTAACCTTCCCCTAAATGTTAGGGTTTCAGATAGCAATCTCATTTATTCCCCAAATTCTTCTTTGTTTTTCCAAAATCCTCATCGCTCGAACTGAAATCTCGATCGATAATCGCGAACGAGGATGGCGAACAAGGGAGGAGGCACGTACGTGACAGAGAAGCACGTAAGATGCAACTCGGCCTCCTCTTCTGCGACTTCGCGTGCGAGGAGATGCAGTTGCGGGGAGAGAAGCTCCTTCTGCTGACGTCCACGACCGCGAAGAACCCAGGGAGACTATTCTGGAGATGTGCATTGTGGGATGTAAGTATGATTTCATTTTGAGCATTTGTGGGGATATGGCTTGTGGTGTTTTTACTCTGAGTTGGTTGATTTGCAGACCCAAAGACTTGCAAATTTTTCCTGTGGGCTGATCATGAAGAGCTGTCTGAGGGTACAGTTTATCGAACAGAGAGTGCAGTGGAAGAAATGAGAAAGAAGAATACAAAGCTGAGGGCTAAGCTTCTTGCAGAAAGGACAGCTGGAAGGATATTGTCTTGGGTTGTCACTTTGTAGTGTGCATCTATTGTGCAATGAAGTGTAATTGTAGGGTTTAGTGAGTGACTTTTAATGTAGGAAGAAGAAATTTAGTGGGATATGAAGTTGTTGGGAGAGGATATTAGTGGGAAGTATGGTATGAGAAATGTAATGTTGCTGGTTTTATGAATGGAAAATAATGTTTATGTTTTGAATATTGTTGCTGAATTTGCGCTATTATTTAAGTGACTGTTATTGTGTTAAAAAATTGGAATCTGTATAGCAATAAATAGTACTTAATGGGACATAGTCTAAGTTTATAAATGTGACCATGTGGTCCAAGCTGCATTAATAATAAACTGAGAGTTTGGTGGCATGGTTTGCTCAGCCAAAAGTACAAGCCATGAAACATTGCTGTTCAAAATGTAAAAGCTATTCAAATTATAGACCAAATTTTGGTTCTCAAAAGCATAAAAGTAAAGAATCTTCTTAACAAGACAAGACATCACCACAACCCCCAAAATAAATAATCCCATTACACAAATCCCAAAAAAACGCACATGGTTGGTCTATTACTGCCTATACATATAAAAGTGAGACCATGTGCAAAACAAGCCATTATCTTCAGATTGCTTTTCCATCTTTGTCATTACTTGGTGCACTACCCGAACCACTCCCTCTAACACCATTCATTGCAGCAGCTCCTCCTTCTTTATTTTGGACTTGTTGTGGACCACTTGACATTGGTACAGATGCTTGCCCTGTTGGTGGTTGCAGGTTCAAACTTGTTGCAGCAAAGGCTGGATTTTGTGGATCTGCAGCTCCTGATGATGAAGCTCCTTGGGCTGAATTAGCTGCCATCAGATTGCTTTTGTGTTGTTCCTGGATAAAAGAAAACCTTATCAGACTCAACCCCTTCAAAAATTCACATTCTTGTATGACCAACACACTTACCCAAACTCTGCTCATTTGTGCAACCAACTGAGAAATTTCTTGCAAATTCTGGAATAGCTGGTCCTATGTTTGTAGATTTCTTCCTTCCCTGCATATTTTACATATTTAATCACAACTATATTTACATAGTACAATTAGGGATGGCAATGGGTACCCTCTGGGCAGGGTACCACAGTGCCCGTCCCCGTACCCGTGTTTTTAAAAAAAAGCTCGTACCCGCGCCCGTACCCGTGTGAGTAGTAATTTTAGTGCCCGTCCCCGTATCCGCTGGCACCTATATGCCCGTACCCGCGCCCGTTACCCGCACTTTTATTAAGTAAAAAATTAACAACTTATTTAAAATATATTAATTTAAGAAAACAATATCTCAATTAAAAAAGTTACAATATTACAATATACTTTCACCCTCACACTATTTTATAAACTTGAACATCATATGTTAGAATTCTTCAAGATTTGTAAAAAATGATTATTAACACTAATTAGTCATACATTGTAAGTAAAAAAACACAAATAGATAGTTATAAAAATATTTTTTTAATTTGTAATATATTATATATCAATTTTAAAAATATATATAAATATATCAGATATTTTAATAAAATTAATATATCCCTATATATAATTATATATGATATTTTTTATTAAATAATTATATATATGAGTGCGGGTATGGGCATCAAAGTGCCCGTACCCATGAAAAAATGCGGGCTTTTGCCCGTACCCGCGCCCGTACCCGCTTTGCGGGTTTTTACCCTGCCCATTGCGGGTAATTTTTGCGGGTACCCATAGGGTCTGGGCTCAATTGCCATCCCTAAGTACAATTTTAAGTTAGAAAGGGTTGGAAAATACCCTTTTGGCTTTAGGTTGACTATTACTGCTCCCTGCAATTTCAGATTCTGCAACCCCTTTCTTGTTTTGGTTCACTTGTTTTCTCTGCACAATGTGTGTGCATTATTTGATTACCTTGTTCTTATTCATTGTGTTGCTGGATGTGTCATGACCTTTACTGGTTGTACCCTTAGATTTTTTGGAATTCTGTGAACCTCTTGTAACTCTTGGTTGGGGACTCTGTGATGGTTGTGAGCCCATTGGTTGCTTTCCTTTCCCTCTGGCCTGTAAACAGTTGTCATTAGGCAACAAAATTTCTGTTCATGTACATCCATGTCAATCACATATGTATACTTACATTGTTCCTGGATTGCTGGGTCTGTTGGGTTTGTTTGGATTGTTGGCTAGGAACTGCTTTTGACTTACCCTTATCTTGTTGAGTTCTTTGTTGGGACTGTTGAAGATGAGGCTGTTTTTGTGTGCTTGTACCCTGGAACAACACACAGTTGTTAATTAATGTTAACCTATATTGAATAACAGAGCTGAAAACATACATGTGTGTTAATTACCTGTTGTGAACCATTTGTATTTGTCTCTGTGTTTTGTTGAGACTGCTCATTTCCAGGTTCTTGACTGTCATTGGGTTGTGCTGGTGGCTGTGGACAGCTTTTGCTATTATGCCCCAATTGTTGGCATCTACTGCATCTAGTTATTGGGTAGTGTCTGCTCAGCTTAGTTGGATTCTACCTTCATGTGGTTCCCTCCTTCTTAGTTTCTTGGGCCTCCCAGGTCCAGGCTTATATGCAGGTGGAAGAATCACTTCCCCTCCAGTTTTGGGCCACAACTGTTCTCCATTAATGGGTGCAATTACTTGGCCATAAGTCATCTCATAAGCCTCCCTTTTGTAAAACCTATGGACATAATTTTCAGGGTCTTCTCCATTGTAGGTGATGGCTGCCACAGCATGCCTACATGGGATCCCAACTAGTTCCCAGAAATTGCATGTACAAGAATTTGTCCTTAAATTTACAACAAATCTATCTCTACCCATTGTGTGCATAACTTCAAACTTGAGATCACCTGCCCATGTAGCCAACCAATTCCCACTATGTTCAATTTCCCTATCAAGTCTTTTCCTAGGCTTTGGCATGACATCCCCCTCATATTTATCTAGTTTTTCTTTTAATGCAGCAAACCTCCCCATTATATAGGTTCTGATCCACTCAAACATTGATATTATTGGTTTATCCCTAGCCAACAAGATTGTGCTATTAAATGCTTCAGCCAAATTATTCATTAGTACATCACATCTAGGATAAAAACTGAAAGCATGCTTACACCATGATTTGGTTGGAATGGCTTTCAGCCAATCATATGCACCCTGGTCAAGTTGTCTGATCTCATTCATCCTCTCCTCCCAACCTTGTATTTAGGTAGACTTTGCAGCAGCCATCATCAGATCTCTCAACATTGTTCCTCCACCAAACTTTTTCTTAAAGTTTGCATATAGGTGTCTAAGACAAAACCTATGCTCAACCCCTTCAAGTAACTCCTCAAACACTGGTATTAAGCCCTGAAACAGTCAAAATTAAAAAACATCAAAACCATGTTTATATAGACAAAACACAGATAAAATTGAATTGACAAATTTGTAAGCATTTATATGGTACTAACCTTTTGCTGGTCAGATATGATGACCCACCTATTGCTTCTGACATTACCAATATCCTCAAGTAGGAGCTGTAAAAACCACCTCCAAGACTCCTTAGTTTCTGTCTCAACCACTGCAAATGCCAATGGGAAGTATTGATCATTTGGATCTCTTCCCACGGCTATCAATAATTATCCCCCATACTGTGTCTTTAGATGACATCCATCCACTCCAATAAATGGTCTACATCCTTGTATGAAACCTTTTTTACATCCCTCCAAGCACAAATAGAAACTACCAAATCTTGGTGGCAGGTCTGGTGTCAATCTCTCCAGTTGTATCTTGCATGTATTTCCTATACTTATCCTCCTCAACTCTGCACTATAGTCCCATAACAAGGTGTACTGTTTGCTGGCATCACCATCAACAATATTGGTAACATACTTTCTTGCCTTCCATGCTTTCCATTCACTTACCCCAGCACTGTAATTTCTTCTAACATCCTCAATGATCTCTTTCAGCTTCATCCTAGAACTCCTAAATTTGTCCACAACTACTTTAGCAATCCATTTTGAGGTTGCATTCTTGTTATTAAACACCCTGCCACATCTATGCCTCCCCTTCAAAGTCTTGATCCTAAAAGTCTGACTCCCACCAACCTTGCTACATAGTACAGTAAAGGGACACTTCCTAGTGCAGACTGCCCTTGCCCGAACTAAATCATTCTTTGAAAACCTTACTTGTTTGCCATTCAAAAGACTATGCTCAATCATTGCCTCTTTGAATTCTTTAATTGAACCAAATTCCATACCCAATTTCCGCTTAAACCTCTTACACATATCTTCCTTGTGGTACATTTCATACTTTGTTCTTGTCTCAACATCCCCATCAATACTCTCAACATCGCTTTCCAACTCCTCACTTTCATACTCCTCATCTATATTATGCATGTCAGCAACTTCTGGTGGGATAAATGTTCTCTGTGAATTATCAGCAGCATTATCAGCAACCCCATTTGGATCACTTGCATTATCTTCAGCTCTGTCATAATTCTCAACATCTGGCTCATTATGATCCATTCCACCCATTGTGAACCCATCATCAGCCCCTATAGCCCTTTCTTCCTCACTGTCTTCAAAGTGAACATCCCTCATTGAATCATCACTACTATCTCTGCCATCTTCTGCCTCATTCTCACAATTGTCATGAATTCCCGCCTCATTAGCATTCAAACCTTCATTGCCCATTTCAGAATTGGGGACACTAACAGGCACCTCAGTTTGGTTCATATTTACATCTGTCTCATTCACTTCCACCTCCACTTCAGTATGGGGTACATTCTCCTCCACCACAGTTTGGTTCACATCATTCACAACCTCATTTACTTGCACATTATCATTTGTTGGTTGGTTAGCAATTAAGGGAACTTGCACGAATTGTAAATTGCTCTCCCTACTCATACCATGCTCTAAATAAATCTCCATTTCACAATTTTTTTCAAGAGCAACAGAGGCAAGCTCCAGTGCATCTTCATCATTACACAATTGTTTTAACCCCCTTTTAAATGTGGCACCTTTCTCCTTCCACCACATATTCATCTTGTCAACATACCCCAGATCCTTTGCTAAACCTAATGCCTCAAAGTAAGACCAAGTATCCACATCCAACCCATGGAAGACATGAATCTCACCCCCCTTATATCTAATTGAAGGTTTATGGATAAACCTACCCATGTGGTAAAAAGCTACTGAGAACCTCATTCCTACAAGGCAGTTAGGTATAAATGCATTAAACGAAATTACCATAACATCTTGGTCATATCTAACACTACATACAAGTACAGTATTACAGAGTGTAGGTGAAAACAAATTTACCTTGCCTTCCAATGCTTCACGAGACCACAAAATGCACGTTCAATGCAACACGCACAACACGCACATGACCAACCAAGAGAACCGTTCCACCGCAACCTTCAGGGACCACACACAGCTTCGACTGATGGTTGATTATGACCAACATAGAGAATCTTCCACAGAGCCCACTGTTCGACTTCAGCCTCCGTATTTTAGGGTTGGAATGACTTCAATAACCCTAATTTCCCCAATATAATGAATTAAAGAATTAAATTCTTTATTTTTTTAAAAAAGAAGGTAATCTGAGTCAGCTGCCATGTCATCTACTGGGCCCCATTAAATGAAGGGTGATGTGGAAGAGAAACTGCCATGTCATCAACTTAACAAACCATTTTAACGGCAGGGACATCTGTTATAGGGTTAGGAAAGTTCAGGGATATAAAACTATGAATTTAAAGTTCGGGGACTAAGACCCAAGTTGACCAAAAGTTCGGGGACGAAAAACATATTTAAGCCAAAAATTAAATTACCAAACAGCTTTTACTTTATATTTTAAAGGTCTTATTTTTTACTTTAGCTTAGAAGCAACTTATAAGTCGAAAAAAAGTTGGGCCAAACGAACCCTAAGATAAGCTTACAGGTTAACAAGCATGTTATTTAACTATGTAAGTAAGTTATTTAAGCGTATAAATAGGCCAATGAGTATATCTCTAAATAGGTCAACAAGAAGAATTAAAAAATTATATATTATACTATACTATTTATCACATAGTAAATTTAAATAATTTATGTCTATTATATTAAGTGGTGTAAATCCATAATTTTGATATTTGATGTCAATTGATCCTATCCATATCCATATCCATATCCATACCCATATCCACACACACACACACACTTAATATATATATATATATATCAGTTATTTCTTAAGGGATTTGCTTCATTTAGTTGTTCTCATCACTCTCTCTCTCACACACATATAGTTATCTTTTGATTCTATGAAGCTTTCCAATTTTTGTTATCATCTCATCTTGATTGTTGTGTCTTCATTTCTTTCTCTTGTATCCCCAATTAATCAGTAAGTTGAAGCAACTTACAATTCCCCCATGATAGTTTATGTATAATCCGTGTAGAATGCATTGTTTAGTATATTTAGTTGCCTTGTGTTGATTTTTTACTTGTCTTGGGTTGTCAATTTTTATTCCAATTGTGAAGCTTTTATTTTGGTAATTCTTGCATTAGTATATTGATATATTGGAATGTCAATTGAGACAAGTCCCATCCGAATAGGTAATTTTTGTAGATTCACATTTATATTAGCTTTCAATTGACAAATGTTGTTGAAATTGGTTAGAAATAGTCGGCCTAGTATAGTAGACAATTCCCTTGAAATGGAGTAAGACATAAATCGAGATACAACCGGTTTCCGTTTTTCATGAACTTTTTACCGTAGATAGAATTTATATTAGCCTTCAATAGAGACAAGACGCATCCGATTTCATGAACCGTAACTCAAGCTATTGAACTTAGTTAGATCAAGTCAACCCAGTACTGTAGAGACACCCCTTGCAGTGGAATGAGATTTAGCCCATGATAGTACCTGATAAATCCAAATGACTACATGTTGCAGAATAAATACATGATATCTTTCATGAAAACCCTTTATTGATTTGTTTTGTGATTAATTTGTTTGGGATAGGTTTGTGAAAGAATTTAAAGTACTATATAAAAATGACATATCATGTCTCACTCAAGATATCATGTATTTATTCTGCAATATGCAGTCATTTGGATTTATCATAATGTTCACTCTCGAAATTTTGAGTTGTTGCAGTACGGGGTAATCAATTAAAAATATCTCTTTTCTTTTTGTATCAGTCTTGATTAGTTTGGTTGGACTAGTTTATTTGCATTATGCATTGATGGGACCTGGGAGCATGAGCATGCAAATTTTACTATATAGTGACTCTTGTTAGATAGTAACTAGTAAGAAGGGGAGAGTAAATTTCACTACTTTTTGTCTTCATTCTGATTATATTATTTGCTTTCAGCTGTTAGAGATTGATTTATAATAATATGTATAATATTTATTATTTGATATATGATTATTATATTATTTTTATATATAATTATTATTTATATTTATTGATTTATATGTTTTTATCAGTATGTATTTATAATTTGTTACTAGTTTAATATTTATACACTGACAATGTAAATTTTATTACACTGTCATTCAATATTTTATTACTAAACTGAGTAAATGATTTGACAATACATTTCTGGATGGCAATGTGTTTTTATGTTTACATTAACAGTGTATTGGCTATTGAATCCTTGTATATTTATTATATTTATTATATATGTTTGTTATTTGTTATATAATTATTATTTATTTATGTATATTTATTATTTATCTTTATTGATTTATATATATTTATTCATTATGTATTTATATATTTATTATTAGTTTAATATATATACACTGGCAATGTAAATTTTATTACACAGTCATTCAATTATAAATTGACACATCATTTAATGAATTTAACACATATGTGTTACCAAACTCAATAAATGATTTGGCAATATATTATTTGATGGCAATGTGTTTTTTTTTTACATTAGCAGTGTAAATTTATTAAATCCTTTTATATTTATAATTATTTATATTTATTGATTTATATTTATTTATTATTATGTATTCATATATTTATTATTAGTTTAATAGATATATACTGGCAATGTAAATTTTATTAGTCATTCAATTATATATTGACACATCATTTAATGAATATAACACATCTTGTGTTACTAAACTCAATAAATGATTTGACAATATATTATCTTATGGCAATGTGATTTTTTTTTTGTTTACATTAACAACGTGAATTTATTAAATGCTTATTATATATATTTATTATATATATTTATAATTTATAATATACATTTATTATTTGTTATATAATTATTATTTATTGATTCATATATATTTATTATTATGTATTTATATAATTATTATTTTTTGTAGATATACACTGGATATGTAAATTTTATTACATTGCCATTCAATCATGCATTGACACATCATTTAATGAATATGACATATCGTGTGTTATTAAACTCATTAAATAATTGACATTATATTATTTGACTACAACGTAAATTTTTTTTTACATTGACACTGTCTATTTATTAAAACCTATTTACTATAAATTATTTAATTATTCATTTTTATTTATTATATGTTAGATCATCTCCAATGGGAGTTACTTAGAAGAGTTGCTTAACTTAAAAATTATTATTTTAATGTGGGTCCCACAAGTTGAGTTGCTTAAAAATGGGTAAGAGTTGCTTGTACCCATTTTTAAGCAACTCAAATTGTGGGACCCACATTAAAAAAAATTAATTTTTAAGTTAAGCAACTCATATCAAGGAACTCACGTTGGGGTTGCTCTCGTATCCTATTTATTTAAAATTTGTTTGACGTCACTTATTTAATGCTTATGGCTTGCTAAGATAATAGTGTCAGATGAGTTGTTAGAATTGATTAAATTGCGAAGTTGGACATGGTTGAAGGCCTTGCATCAGTCCTTTAATTACCCTTTTTCTTCTTGGTGCTCCACACCTTATGCTTGTCTTGGCTTTAGTACTGATGTGTGATCTTGTTAGAGTATCAGGTTGCAGTATTGCCTTTAATACAATGTTGGTTTTTCTAGTTTAACTGAGTAGAAGAGTGCTATCATAAGACAACTTAAGTTGCCTTTGTTACAGTGCTGCTTTTGGTTTTGATTTGTACCTTAATTTAGTGGCTGCTCACATTCGTGTATTTTGGTTCTGTGAAAATTTCCATTTTGTTCTATTAAGTTGTGTCTTTATTGTTGTTACCATCTCATCTTCATTGTCGTGTCTTAAATGTTTTATCTTATATCCCTCTTCAACCAGTAAGTTGAAGCAGCTTAGAATTTCCCCATGACTGTTTATGTACAATATGTGTAGAATGCTTTTTGTTTATTATTTAGTTGGCTTGTGTTGATTGTTTATTTGACTTGTGGTTTCAATTATGGAAATGGAAACATAGCAAGATTTATTCAATCTATTGGATTGAATTGCCTGTTATGGCTACATATATTAGAAATGAATTTATCAATTTGATTTAGGGTTTTTGATTATGCAACTGACATGAAATGGAAACATAGCAAGGTTTATCAAATGAGTCTTGTAAAGTTTCTGATTTCAAGATGTTTGCTCGGTTCTGTTAAATAAATTTTTGATAGCTGCATATGTCTTTTCTTGCCGACAATGTGATCAAGAATCTTGCCGTCAATGATTCTGATCAGAGTAACTTATTCCTCAATTATTTTTATTGTTTTGATTGTTATTTATATTTAGATGTGCTTTCCTTTGTCTTGACTGGGATACCATCTCATATTCATTGTTGTGTCTTAATTGCTTTATCTTATATCCCTCTCCAGTCATTAAGTTGAAGTAGCTTAGAATTCCCCCATGATAGTTTATGTGCAATTCGTGTCCAATGCATCGTGTCGAATATTTAAATGGACATGGAAACATAACAAGGTTTATCAAATGAGTATTGTTAAGTTTCTGATTTCATGATGTTTGCTTGGTTCTGTTATATATATTTTTGATAGTTGGGTATGTATTTTCTTTCCGACAATGTGATCAAGAGTGTTGTCGTCAATGATTCTGATCAAAGTAACTCATTCCTCTTTTTTTTTTTGGTTGTTAGTTAATTTTAGAAGTGTGTTGGAAATTCTTAATATCCTAATTTTGTTGTGAGTAGTGCAAAACTACTTTATTCGTTTGAGTCTGATATGTGTACATGGTTGAAAGCCTAGGATCATATTACCCTTTTCTTCTTGGTGCTCCACGCATGGTGTTTGTCATGGCTTTAGCACTTATGTGTTATCTTGCTACAATATTAGCTTGCAGTATTGCCTTTGTTACGGTCTTGGTTTTTGTTCTGATTTGTACCTTGCACAAGTTGTTGTTTTTCTGGTTTAACATAGTGGAAGAGTGCTATCTTAAGACAACTTAAGTTGCCTTTGTTACAGTGTCTGATGAGTTGTTAGAATTGATTAAATTGCACAGTTGGACATGGTTGAAGGCCTAGCATCATTCCTTTAATTACCCTTTTTCTTCTTGGCGCTCCACGTCGGATGCTTTCCTTTGCATTAGTACAGATGTATGATCTTGCTGCAGTATATAGGGTTGCAGTATTGCCTTTGTTACAGAGTGGTGGACTACAATATCATTAAGATGTCTGTGGTTTGGTTGCAGTATTGCCTTTTTTGCACTGTCCAAATTAGGATTACCGTTCTTCTTGCCCATTTCTCCGCTTGGATTCCTTGAGTTTCTCCGTTGAGGCCACCGGGCAATCATCCATGGTCCGAAGGATGCCTCCGTCACCGGAGGTTCAACACCACGTTGCGGCTGTTGGACACCATCCTTAACAATCAGTTCCTCCTTCTTAGAGCTATCATCAGCAGCTACTAACGGACACACTTCTTTCCTATGGCCATAACGACCACATTGGAAGCAAACCAAATGAAGCCCCTCGTATTCAACTGGGAAAATACGACCATCCAATTCAAATTTAGAGATTAAGATGCGATTTAAATCAACCTCAATGCAAATGCATGCAAACTTTGCCCTCTCTGTTGAGTAGTCCCCATTAAAGTTCCCCTTTTCACAGAGAGTATCAACATCATTCCCAATGCGCCATAAAACTCACTTGTCATAATATTCAATGGGGAATCCAGGGACTCTAACCCACAAAGCGACCCTACGTAGATCATCAGCATAGGGGGAGAAACCCGATTGCCATCTCTAAATGACGATGTAGTGCCCTGCTATCATCCATGGTCCATCCTCAAAAACATGTTGAAGGTCATCCCAATCCTCAAAACGGATAACAAAGTATTTGTTATCCAGAGCGATAACTTCTAGCCGAGCCTTTGGTTGCCAGAGCTTTATCAGCCTCGCATGGAAAAACTTTAAGGTCATCTTCCTTCCCAAAACTTTGACCAGTATGGCTCTCTTCCACGGAATGCGAATAGACTCCCTTTCAAGGTCTGTAAGTCTTACTACAGGACATAGGGGATCCCCAACAAATTGCGCTCCATCATCTGCACTCCCTTCTCCATTCTCAGTAACATCAAACTGTTCTGCATCTTCCTCACTCTGGTTATGTCCATTGACACCAATACAGATATCTTTGTAGGACACCATCTTCCTCTCCAAACCCATATTGGTTGCGGTTTGAAAGTGCACCATTTGGGGACAGGGTCTTGCTATATTATCCAAAGGAGTCTCCTGCACCACCGTCTTAGGACTGGCTGCTCTGATATCAACCTTTGCTTTTTTGGTACTCCGGTCCAGTTGGTCCTTCTCTTGCGACGTTAGTTCACCCTCCAGCCCCCCTCTTGGGGAGATGATCCCAAAACCCTAGCAGAGCTCATCCCAACTTTCTTTTTTTTTATAATGTGATTTTGATTTGCTCTTTTTAATATGAACTTTTCAAATTGTCTTGTACATTAATTTTTTTTTTTGACAAAAATATACTCATTAGTGGAGACATGTGAGTAATTATTTAGTAGGGAGAAAATGAGGCAATGGAGTAATTAAATGGAAATTGAAAGAATGTGTCTCAATAAATTTGAGGATAATTTTGGAAAGATGATACATATTATTGTCAAATTTATTATAATCAATCGAGAAATGGTTAAAAGGTTCTTATAATTATAGTATCAGAGGGAGTAATTTACAATGTATATTGTAGGATAATCTATGCTCATATCGGTAATATTGAGTTCTAGCTTTTTTTAAGGAACAAATGGGAAGGATATGCAGATTACTTTGAGGACATTGTCCTGGAAATACACTTTTATCCACTTTTAAAAAGGTTGATTTATTTGTGTCATGTTATTTTAACACTAAAATGATTACATCTCTTTAATGTTTTCTATTGGAAATACACTTTTATCCACTTTTAAAAAGGTTGGTTTATTTGTGTTATGTTATTTAACACTAAAAGGATTACATCTTTTTAATGCTTTCTATTTGGAAAATGATGGTAGTATCTACTATAGATCACCTTGAAGGTGGATGGTGGTGGTTGAAAATGGTAGAAAGGGGTTTTGAGAGGGTGGGGGTGAATTGGAGGAAGAAAATAAATGGAGGGAAGAGAGGTGAGTTTTGGATGATGAAGACAAGTAAAATAAGATTAGGGTTTAGAGTGGTGAGTGTTAGGATTGGAGGATGAAGGTGTGTTTAGAGATTTGTGAGTGGTAGATCAGGGAAGAAGATGGATAAGTAGAGGAGCTAGGGATTTTACCTTTTGGAGCAGTGTATGAAATATTAGGCAAACCCATTCCCATTTTACATTACACATGGTGTTTGTGTAGTTTATTGGAAATGAGTTGTGGGGGAAAATAGGAAATACATGTGTGTATTTTACATAGGTTGTCCATGTTTTGTCTAATCCTTTAGATGAGCAATTTTTTTTTTGAATAAAGCCCTAAATTCGTCCCTGACAAAAACACGGTGGGACACGTTGGTCCCTAACAAAAAAAACTCATTTCGTCGTCCTTGACAATTATTTCTGTGAGACATGTTCGTCCTTTTGTTAACTCGTGTCCGTTAGAGTTAACAAATATACACATGTGGCACGTTAAATGACCTACGTGACACTTGATCATCCAACGTGGCTTGTGTTACAATTTATGGCCAAATTAGTCCCTCACAATAAGCTCTTTTTGGGACACAATAGTTCTTATGCACTAAAAATAAAAGGAATAATAATCCTAGGGTTTCGTCAATCTATACTATTATATTTGTGAAGTAGAAAAGTTACTATTCATTTATATTTTTTTGTCTTTTTTGTTGTTGTTAAGGCACCTAATGGGCCATTTGATGTTTTTTATTGGGCCTTTCCACTAAAACTTTTGAATCGTTTTGGGCTCCATAAAGTGATTGCTAACACTACTTTGTCAAAATGTCATTTGTGCACAACTTTTAGACCGTTGAAAAACTATTTTTTGTAGGAAATTTTTGTTTGGCTTTTGTAAAATTGTTTCACTGGTTGTTAAATGTAAAACTCCTAGATAAAATAGTGTTTTAGTTTCTTACCTGATATGTGGTCTTGCTAATCCTTTCATAAGCAATTTTTTTAATTGTATGATTGGTCTGTTTCAATTGAATTTAAAGGGATTATTATTATTAATTTATTAAGTTCAATATGTATATAATGAATATCAGTATTTAATAGTTATAAAGTTATAATGTAATAACTTTAATATTTATAAAGTTCATTTTTTATTTAAAGTCAGAGTCCACTTAATTGGTTAAGAAACTGTTTTGTCCAACTCTGTATCCATATAATACATTAATCAACCAAATATTAACTTAGTCCTTTAAAATCCTGTTTGTGGTGCTTATTTTATCCCTAGAAGATAATTTTGTATTGAATATAGTAGCAATTGTATCATTTGCTCTATATGAGGTGGTTGATGTGCTTAGTCAAAATGTCATTTGTACACAACTTCTGGACTATTGAAAGGCTATTTTTTGCATTAAATTTTTGTTTGGCTTTTGTAAAATTGTTTCACCAGTTTTTATATGAAAAAATCCTAAATAAAATATTGTGTGTCTAACTTGATTGCTTGCTATGTGGTTCTGAGTCTCTATATTTAATGACATCCTTTAAAGTTATATTGTAAAATATTTTTTAAGTATGTATTTTTTGTGTCTTTATTGTTAAAGTATAATTATACAATGTTTGGTATTTGTAGTAGCAAATTCTATAAGATAATTAATTCTATAAATTTGTTATATAAATATTTAATATCTATTAAAGTATAAAAATGCTTATATATATGAATTTAAATTAATAATGACAAGATACTTTGTAAATATTTTTTCTGACCATATTATTTTTTCGTGAAAGAAATACTATTTAAAAATAATAATAATGTTTATATATGAAATTGTATTATTACTTAAATAATTAAAATCATATTTTAATCATATGGAGATATGATTTAATTATTTACGTATATATTTAAAAAAAAATATAGTTAAGAGAATATAAATATTTAATATCTATTAAAGTATAAAAATGCTTATATATAAATTTAAATTAATAATGACAAGATACTTTGTAAATATTTTTTCCGACCATATTATTTTTTTTGAAAGAAATACTGCATAAAAACATTGAAAATATTTATATATGAAATTGTATTATTAATTAAATAATTAAAATCATATTTTAATCATATGGGGATATGATTTAATTATTTATGTATATATTCGAAAAAAAAATATAATTAAGAGAGTATAAATATTTAATATGTATTAAAGTATAAAAATGCTTATATATGTGAATTTAAATTAATAATGACAAGATACTTTGTAAATGTTATTTCTGACCATATTATTTTTTCGTGAAAGAACTACTATATAAAAACATTGAAAACATTTATATATTAAATTGTATTATTACTTAAATAATTAAAATCATATTTTAATCATATGGAGATATGATTTGATTATTTAAATATATATTTAGAAAAAAAAACATAGTTAAGAGGGCATTTAAGAGATAAAAAAAGGTGTTTTAAGAAAAGAGATAAAAATAAGTTATACGTGAGATGAAATCAAGTTTGATCAAAGTTTATTTGATTGATGTGTAATAAATTCAATAATTGACATTTGTAATTTAAATTTCTCATATCATTCTTTACTAATCAAAGCATTTGGTTAATATGGCTACAGGTGAGTATGGGTATTTAAATGAGAGTGGTTAATATGAGGAATCTGGATATATCTGCTAGACTTTGTAATGGAATAAGATTAATAGTTGATCAAGTTAGGTTCTAATGTGATTGGAATAACTTTTATTACATGAACACATTTAGGAACAATGGTTTTCATTGCTCGAATGAATTTAATTCCATATGATAATCTGACTCATTAAAGTTTCAACGAAGACAATTTCTATTGTGTCTTTGCTTTGCTATGACCATAAATAAAACTATAAAAGTCAAGGCCAAACATTGTCTCATGTTGAAGTATATTTACCAAGGCCTATTTTCTCGCATGGTCAATTATATGTTTTATCTAGGGTTATGTTTCGACAAGGATTTAGGATTATTATATGTGATGACAACTTTAATTGTTATAATGTTACAAAAAGTATAGTCTACAAAGAAATGTTTCAAAAATTTAAATGAAACAATATTCCTGATAGTGTTCATTTGTAATTATGGAATTAGACTATTTCATGTTTCCAATCTATTTTATTTTTTAGTTAGTTATATTTTTAATTGACTAACAAGTATCAAATGGAATACTTAAAATTAATCTATCTTATCATTAACTTTCATATATTAAACAGTTTAAATATATTATTAAAATACAAAGTTGATAATCTCATTGAATAATAAATCCGTGCATCGCATGAGTTGGACACTAGTTCCTAATGTTTGTTTCATACTTCATTCTTCTTCATTTGAGTCCGAGAGACATTGTTCTCCTTCTTCATCCAAGAATTGTTCTTCCTCTTTTGCCGATATAGTTTACTAAATTCTACACTCCCATCCCTTTTTCTTCTCAACTTCATTATTTTTACCAACTTGTTGGCCTTTCCTACTAAAACAGGGTGCACAAAAGTAAATGTCAATTTGGTTTCTATTTACTAGTACATCACTACACATATCATTAATACCTTCTCCCCTCCAATAATCTTCAAACTAGACTCAAAGTCCAGGGGTTTGGGCATACACCAATAACATTTCTCATAAGCATCATAGCCAAGCTCCTTTCCACCTCCACCAGTTATTGTCAAACTATATCAGCGAAAGAAGAAGAACAATTCTTAGATGAAAAAAAAAGAAGAAGAACGACGTCTCTTAGACTCAAATGAAGAAGAATGAAGTATGAAGCAAACATTAGGAATTGAGGAAACCCTAAGATTATTATTCTTTTTATTTTTCGTGCGTAAGGACTAATGTGTCCCAAAAAGTGGTTATTGTGAGATACTAATTTTGTCATAAATTATAATACAAGCCACATTGGATGACCAGGTGCCACATATGTAATTTAATGTGCCACGTGTGCACATCTGTTAACTCTAACGTACATGAGTTAACAGAAGGACGGACGTGTCCCACGAAGATAATTGTTAAGGACGTCGAAATGATTTATTTTTGGTTAGGGACCAACATGTCCCATCGTGTTTTTATCAGGGATGAATTTGGGGTTTTACTATTGTTTTTTTTTGTGTCTTTCTCAATATTATGAAACACAAGCATGTACTTTTACACATGAAGTACATATTTTGTTTTAAACATGTATTTTTAGTTCAAGCACTATTTTGCAATTTAATCAAACAACACGTTTCCATAATGAAAAAATAGTATATAGAAAAAGTAGTACGAAAATATAATGATAAAGATGAAGTAAAAATATCATTATCTTATGTTATTATAGCATAGATGAATCATGTTCTTGAATTTGGATTAAGGGAAGAATTCTTATAAAAAATTGAAATGGGTAACTAGTAATAAGAAAATTATGGTTCTCTTACATTATCACTTTTTACTTTTTTTCTCCCTTGATTTTTTTAACGTAATAACTTTTTTCATGAAAAGTTTTTAAGGGTAAGTATTTTTTAGATCCTAAAGTTACTTGTTAGTTTTACTTTATTATTTTAATGAATCTCGGTCTGGGAGTAGTATAAAACGCAATTTCACCGGAACAAAAGTACAATACATGAAGGTTATATATATTGAAGGCGTGCTTACTATTTGAGAGAGTTTGATGAAGAAGCTCCACAGCCTCCACTTGAAGCGACACTGCACTTTCCTTGCCTCCAATCTCAGACCGGAGGAATCTCAGATCCTCCAACACTGCAAAGATGGCGCTCTCTCCCAAGCCCTCCAACTTCTCAACTCTTCCCAATCCTCCTTCCACCTCAACCCTAATTTCAAACCCATCCTCTACGCCTCCCTCCTCCAAACCTGCACCAAAACCTCTTCCTTCCTCCACGGCACCTCCGTCCACGCCCACGTCCTCAAATCCGGTCTCCACTCCGACCGCTTCGTCGGTAACAGCTTGCTCTCCCTCTACTTCAAACTGGGCCCCCATTTCTCCCTCGCCCGTAAAGTCTTCGATACCCTCTCCGTCAAAGACGTCATCTCCTGGACCTCCCTTATCTCCGGTTACACTCGCCTGGGCCAGCCCAATAACTCCCTCCATCTCTTCTCCCAAATGTTGGGCCTCGCCATCGAGCCCAATGCCTTCACTCTCTCTTCCGTTATAACCGCCTGTTCCGACCTCGGCGACCTTACCCTCGGTAAGTGCTTTCACGCCATGGTCATCACTCGCGGCTTCGATTCTAACCGTGTGATCTCAAGCGCTCTGATTGATATGTATGGGAGAAATCGTGCGGTGGAGGATGCACGAAAGGTGTTTGATGAATTGCCTGAACGAGACGATGTGGTGTGTTGGACCTCTGTTATATCAGCTTTCACGCGGAACGATATGTATAAAGAGGCTCTAAGGTTTTTCTATGTTATGCATAGGGATCATGGATTGGTTCCTGATGGTTTCACTTTTGGGACGTTGTTGGCTGCTTGTGCTAATTTAGGGTGGTTGAGACAGGGCAAGGAGGTGCATGCTAGGGTTGTTAGTTTAGGGATTTGTGGGAATGTGGTTGTGGAGAGTAGTTTATTAGATATGTATGGTAAATGTGGTGCTGTTAGGCAATCTAGGATGGTGTTTGATAGGTTAGGGAACAAGAATTCTGTGTCTTGGACTGCTATGCTTAGTGTGTATTGTCAAAATAAAGAGTATGGGACTGTGTTGGAACTTGTTAGGGAGAGAGGTGTGGCGGATCTTTATGGATTTGGGACTGTTCTTAGGGCGTGTTCGGGGTTGGCTGCGGTGAAGCAAGGGAAGGAGGTTCATTGTCAGTATGTGAGGAAAGGTGGTTGGAGGGATGTTATAGTGGAGTCTGCTTTAGTTGATCTGTATGCAAAATGTGGTTGTGTTGATTTTGCTCATAGGGTGTTCTTGAGTATGGAGGTTAGGAATTTGATAACGTGGAACTCGATGATTGGAGGGTTTGCGCAGAATGGAAGAGGGGTTGAGGCGTTGGAATTGTTTGAGGATATGATTAAGGAGGGGGTGAAGCCTGATAATATCACTTTTCTTGGTGTTCTTTTTGCTTGTAGTCATACGGGTATGGTTGATGAAGGGAGGAGGTATTTTGGTTTGATGACAGGGGAATATGGGATTAAGCCTGGGGTGGAGCATTACAATTGCATGGTTGATCTTCTAGGCCGTGCTGAGTTTATAGAAGAGGCTGAAAATTTGTTGGAGAATGCGGATTGTAGATATGATCAATCACTTTGGGCAGTTCTTCTTGGAGCTTGCACTAAATGCTCGGATTATGTGACTGCAGAACGTGTTGCGAAGAAGATGATTGAGCTGGAACCTGAGTTCCATTTGAGTTATGTTCTGCTTGGGAACATTTATAGAGCTGTTGGCCGGTGGAATGATGCTCTGGAGATTAGGAAGTTGATGGAAGATAGAGGGGTTAAGAAGTTGCCGGGCAAGAGCTGGATTGAGAGTGAAAATCGAAAGGGTTCTCATTTTGATTTGGCCAATGTGAATGGTTTTGGGAAAAGCAGTGTTTCTAGAATGGGGGAGGCTGTATGATTATGACTAAGGTTTTGAATTTAGTTGGTTACATGATAATTCTTAAAAATTGCAAACAAACCTGGCTCATGCAGCTGCAAAAGCAGTGTTTATAACATGGGGGAGGTTGTGATGTGAAGGAAATTGGCTGGTTGAATTTATTGAATACATCTGATACTGCAGTTAGTGCACTGTTGTTGTCATCTTAAACTGGTCAATCTCAGATTCTCAGGTGTCAAGGAAGGTTATGATTTATGAACTAACACATTAACTACTGCAAGCATCGGCTCCTTGTGGATTATTCAAAGATTCTATGATGATGCTGTGCATGAAGAAAGTGTTTTTTGTCGTCTGACTTCCAGCATATTGAATAATACTTTCACTCGGGAACTGACTACAATTGAAGCTTGAATCGAGCATCTAATTATAATTTGATTGTTGTCTGGTTAGAGGGATCATCATGATAAGGCTACAAAATCCATCAGCTGCCGTAATCAAATGAAATGCATAAAGAATTACGTAAGCCTTGAACATGTTAGCTTATTGGCGTTAAGGTGGCCTTGTTATTATGGAGCTAATGATATCAATGATTTCCCTTGCTAGCTCTTCACATGGTAGATTACTCAAGTGCAAATTATTCTTCCTTTACAAATCAAGCAAACTGAGTTTTGTTCTTGTTTGTACCTCAGGGGTGGTCTTAGGACTGCTTGATGTGATGATGCAAAGAGATCCTTACTAAAATATTTAACACTTTTTATTATTAGATAAATTTTATGTGTCTTGCTAAATCATTTAAATTTCACTTTTTATTTGGTGGGATCTACTCTTTGACGAAGTTCACATAAATTGAATTCATTAAAAAGTTCACATACCCATCTTTGCATCTACCTTTACTCTACAAGAAAATGTTTCCATCTAAATTATTATGATAAAAATTAAACTTTAGATGAATCTTCTTAATATAAAATTGTGTTGATTATAGATTTTTTACTTATATATTTTTTATTTTTAGTTATAAGAAATTAAGAATCTTCTAAAAAACGTTAATAGAAAAAACAACTTCTTAAAGGTGAATAATGATATTATTAATAGAATATTTTTTGCTAATTCATATATGTTTTTCTTATATATTACAAATTAAAATTTAATATATAAACTACAAAGGTAAACGTGTTCATATAAAATTATCATAGAATATACTTTTGGAAGGCCTCTCTCACATTACCAAAATATAGACACTAGAAATCGTCGTCCTCAACTCAACTCAACTCCTCATTACTAAAGTATTCCTCGGTTCCTCCCATTATAGAAACAAAAAATTCCGTGGCTCTCATCTCTGTTTTGGTCATAGCTCTCATTTTTATCTCCCTTAAAAAGATGTAGAGGCATCAAAGCAACACAAAGAACAGGCACTTCCATGTTATGGCAGCATTCAGCCCACTGACACACATAACAAGAGATAAAGACTTCACAAAGGTTCCAAGAAAAAACTTCTTATAAAAATGTTTAAGGAAACCGTTTACACAGAAAGACCAATGGTTCTGAGAATCAGATCCATGAAAACACCAGTTCCATGTAAATGATCCATGATTCAACCATATAATGCGCGCCATGGCTCCTTGCTTTCCCTTGATGTCTTTTTTGGATTCCATATCACTCTGTCTTCTGAAAACTGCAGACCTGTACTGCTAGCCAAAATCTTACCTATTTCATGAATTATCTGCCACAAACCACCAAAAATCAGCTGATGAACATACACCCATTTATTGCACAAGAAAAAGGAACAAACTTTTTTTGTTTATTTGGTATTGCAGGATGAAAATAGTAGAGTGAACTCAACAGCCCCCCTGTTCATTTTAAAGGTTGTCAGATGGTACACATCCATTGAGGCCAACCATTCTCCAGATAATGGACAATTTTTTTATGGAAAGCAAATTCAATCACGTGCTTTAAAAGTGAAAAGTGATAAGGAAAATGAATACCTCATGCTGTTTGGTAGATTGATTGTCCAAATATTGACTAGTTTGTCCAATTAGAAAAAAGGTTGGTAACTTCATTACACAAACAAAGTGAAGAAAACATGCAAAAGTTTCATGCTGAATCCGCAATGAAGATGGTGGCTCTTGGGTTTTGTTGAGTAAAGCCTGCATTATGTCTGTATTTTGACCAATCTGTATACCAAAAATTAAAGCTTTACTTTCATCTGATCTTAGGGATTTACTTTGCCCTTTAACCTTGGATGATTCCACCAAAAATGGTACCAAAAGTGTAGGCATAGAGGATGAATCATCTCCAGCAATTTTGTTAAGAACCTCATTAAGAGCACATGCTAGTACTGGTGGTTCATAATGCTGCATAACCACGACTGACACCTGGATATGAAGAGTTTCACAGAATCAGATGTATGTCTAGAAGGAAGATTAAAGCACAAGGATAACAAATTATCTTGGAAGATGATTTGTAAGGTAAAATTTTAACCATGAGTATGTTTTACATCTAAGTCTAACTACTCAAAGTAGGAACTCCAAAGACAAAATCATTAGGAAAGCAGTACAGCATGTTGCAAATTATTGGCACGAAATTTAATTGATAACTAGTAACAAATGAATAAGTTTGTGCTAATAATTAATAGCAAATAGTTATAAGTCTCTTAAAGAATAATTCATCGATCTTGGCATCATGTATTCTTAATTTTGAAATGAAATGTAATATTAGTTCTTACAAGAATTAGAGTTCAACAGAATCAGGTGTATGTCTAGAAGGAAGACTAAAGTATAAGGATAAGATACTTATATTCAAGGTTAATGTGTATGGTATAACCATTAAGGTGTTTGTAATTACACAACTACTTGCTCAAAGTAAGAGCTTTAAAGACAAAATTAGTAGAAAAGAAGAACTACAAGTAGCAAATTATTGGCACCATAATTAATAGATATTAGGAAAAAATAAATATATATTCTAAATTCTAATAAGTACTAGAAAGGTCCCCCTGTGAAAATAAGTCCACCGTTTGACATTTGGAAATCTTAGGCCTTGTTCGGGGTGGTTGCAAGTTTTCAGTTTTTTGTTTTTAAAAGTTTTTAATCAAGTTTTTACAACTCAGAACCAAAAATTGAAAACCACTTTTTGTGGTTTTCAAAACAAAAAGAGGTTTTCAGTTTTTGGTTTTGAGTTGTAAAAACTTGATTGAAAATTTTAAAAAACTGAAAACTTGCAACCACCCTGAACGGGCCCTTAATTTTGAAATGAAATGCACTGCTAGTTGTTTACAATTTGATAAAGAGAGAAAGTATGGGGTATAAATGGTGAAATTGAGAAATAATTTCACAAAATAATGGAGCAGCTTACAAATGTTTTCAGAACCAATCCCAGTTGAGAAATTTATCCAATTTAAAGAAAATACTAGAGTTCATGCTTGTCTAAGCAGATGTGTTACAAGTTAACATAGAAACACCTTGAACAAAGATCTGAAATTCATGCCTCAAGTAAGAGAATATCGAATAAAATCAGAAGATTCTAGACTGGTGACCAAATCAGCTATAAGTGTTATATTCTATCTTTAGAAAGAAAAGAAACAAAAATTGCCTTTCATTAGAAAAAGTAAATCTTATTCGCTCAATCTCTTGTTCTTAAGCATTGGTATATGTATTTATCATACAATTGTAACGGGGAAGTATAGTTCAGCCACTTAGAATTATTTTACAACTCAATAATAGCCAACCACCTCTATTTATACCCAAATTTTAGATGCAGTATAGTAGGTAAAGCTTTGGAGCATTCAAAATAGAATATCTTTCATTTTAAAGGTCTATGTGAGGCGGTAGAATCTCAAGACTCAATTGCATTGGCACCACAGAACAAGAATAAGAGGAAAATAAAATATTAAATAATAAATTAAAAAAATCCAGATTTATAGCACGTTTGGTACAAGGGATCAAATTTTGCAGAATGGGAAAGGAATGCATAAGAATGGAATGTCCTAAGAAGCAAAATTACTTCAAAGTAGTGTATGATAATTTGTACACCAAAATGGCAGAAAATATTTATGTACTATATTGTATCTCCAAATCCCTATTGTACTAGATACAATACTTGTATTCATTTCAATATATGAGCCACATGACCATTCCTATTCACGTTTGATTTTTTCAAGGACAGAATGACCCATTTTTATGTTAGGTACAAGGAACTTATGGCTCATAAATTATACTAAAGGAACAACACTAGTATAACAGTTTGTTTCTACCAGCTTTAGATCACCAATCCAACCTCCTCACAAGGGAATGGTGATTCCAAATACCAAAACTTAGGAACGATTATTTCAGTGGAATAGTGGCAAGAAAGGAATCATCATTTCCTTTCTTTTTTGTTGCTGTAAGGATGATTCTTGAACCTCCTCCTCTGTGCATATCAAATGAAACCTACAGGATGGCCTGCCTTCTTTTCTCTCAGACTTCATACTTCAGCAGCCTTTTCTAAAAGATTCCAACTTTTAATGGCCAGAAAGTATAACTCAAGAAATCTTTCTAAGGCTTCAACTACCTCTTTTCTATGCATTTATCATGAATGACTGGAATTCAGTCCATTGAAAGTTCACATTCCACACCACAAACCACTCTCACAATAATTTTAAAGTTGTAAGTGGTAACCAAACAAAAGGGGTTCCTTTAACCCCCAACACAGTCTGAGATCCTATAATTGAAGTATAGGTCACGGGGAAGCCAAATGGGTTTTTTTTTTCCTGCTGGTATGAACTCCATCTCTTGAATTAATTACTAGCAGATAACAATATCTGAGAAGATTATAGAAAACATTCCCAACAACAGTAAAAGGGTGGATGAGAAAGAAAAAAAAGAGGACCTGGTAAATGCCCTGATTATCAACATAGTGTAAAACGTTCCCAGATGCTTTGAGGTCCTTGATTCCATAACCCTCCAAGGAGAACTCAAACGAGTCCTCTCTGCAACCAAAAGAAAAAAAGGAACAACCCATAAACATTCAAGACCTTTCAGTTAAGAAAAATTAAAGACCACTGAATAATAATAATAAGAGAAGAAGAAAACTAACAAGCGGGTGAAGGAAGATGAAGGGTTAGGGTGGAGAGCTTCTGAGATGGCAGAGGCGAAGCCCTCTGTGTCTCTGAACAGAAACACTACGATGGGAGCTACCTTCATTTCACTCTCTCTTTTGCCTTGTCGCAGTGTTTACTTGCTTGATTGCTCCGATAGCTACGGTACTCTTCTAGTTCTCTGTTTCTACTTATTGATTGTGAATTGTGATCTCTCTGTTTTCATTTTCAAATTTTTTGTTACCAATAAATAAAGATTAACGTACAATTATATTAATCATCTAAATTTTTTAAATTAATTGATCAAAATATATAATTTTCATTATTTTTTTTCATATTGATCATTACTCATTAGCATTGCTTTTATGTGAAGATGTGTAGTCTCGAGAAAAAAAATTGAATTTATACACCAATTATGTACAACATTGCCACACAATCAAGAGAGAAATAGAGATGTGAGAGAAAAAAAAATGTGAGATATGATGAGTGATGTAATAAAGAGATATAGAAATAAAAAGTATATTATATGAGTTGTTGTATAAATAAGTAATTTAAAAGAAAAATAGTTCACACATTGTCATCAAGTTTTTAGATATAGTCTCTCACATATGAGGGGGAAAGCTTTATTATAAGTTAAAGTATAATAAAGAATGAGAGAGTTAAATTTACAAATATATCCCCTCTTCCCCTTCTTTCCCTTTCATTTTTTAACTCACAAACATATCCTTGAAAAAAATAAAAATAACGTAAAATCTTGGAGTTAAACCTACCTCTTGATGATGTAATAAATAAGGGACTAGTCTTATATTTATTTTCCAACTATTTTATGATATCATAGATAAAAAAAATGAAATTACTGCGATAAAAAATAATTATTAACATCAATTACCAATTATCTAATTTGAGCAATTAAGCAGTATTTTGTATATTACACATTTTTTAAATTAAAAATATAAATTAAAATAAAATATTTAAAATTATAAAAAATATAGATAAAATGTTAAGTTATACAGGCACGTCTTGGAATTAAAAAGCCGAGTGGTGTTTGAGAGTATAGGGTTTATGGTGGCGCGAGTGCGAGAGGAATAGAGCGCAGAGATGAGCAACAACAAGAGAATAAGTCTTGTAGCAGGTTCCTACGAGCGTTTCATATGGGGATTCACCCTAAACCCTAAAAAACAAACCCTAACCCCTCTCTTCTCCTACCCTTCCCACCTCTCCCTCATCAAAACCCTCGCCGTCTCCGGCTCCGTCGTTGCCTCCGGCGGCTCCGATGACACCATCCACCTCTACAACCTCTCCGCCGCCTCCTCCCTCGGCTCCCTCAACCAGCACTCCTCCACCGTCAACGCCCTCTCCTTCTACGCCCCTCCCGACCTCCCTTACCCTCGCAACCTCATCTCCGCCGACGCTGATGGCAACCTCTGCATCTTCGACGCCGACGGCTTCGTCCACCTCAAGACCCTCTCCGTCCACCGCAAAGGCGTCAACGACCTCGCTCTCCATCCCTCTGGGAAGCTCGCCCTCACTGTTGGCCGCGACCACTGCCTTGCCATGGTTAACCTCGTCCGCGGCCGCAGGAGCTTCTGCTGCCGTCTTGACAAGGAAGCCACGCTGGTGCGATATGATGCTTCCGGTGATACCTTCTTCATGGCTACCGAGGAGATCGTCTCCGTTCACCAGGCTGAGGATGCGCGTTTGTTGTTCGAATTGCAATGCCCCAAGCGTGTTCTCTGCGCCGCAACTGCTAGGGTTTGTGTTCTATCTCTTTTTTACAGAATATTTCAATCAGTGTTTGTGTTAACATAATCTGATTCTGATTTATGTTATTTGATTCATGTGAAGGAAAATTATGTGAATGTTGCATTACCAATGTTTTAATTCAATTTAGAGGTCTTTTATCGTATTATGTAGGAGTGCATGATATGAAAAGGTATATTCTAATCGAATGCCGTCATATAGATCTTATTGTTGAGTTAATGACGTGGATATTTGTAATTCAGGCGACAGTGAAAACAAGCAAGTTTTGAATTTGAAAAAAAATAGTAATAATTTTGCTGCATACATGTGATGCAGTTAAGCTCTGGCATCTGGGATTAATCAAAGAGTATTTGCGGGATATTAGTATCAAAACAGATTTTAACCATGCAACTTTCGTTAACATAAAAAAAAAAGTTTATGCTTATTTATGATGCCTATATTACACTTCTGCAAAAAGGAGATGATCAATGTTGTGCTATTTCTTGATTTACCATTGATTTACTGTACACATGAAGGTTATTGAAATCTCAATCTTCTGCTTCTGAAATATTTGTTGTAATTTGTAAAGTATGATGTCAATTACTGGGGCTGGTAACATGGTTTTTCTACAGGTATATAACTACAGGTGTAACATGGATTTTCTAGTGTTTAGCCAGTTTCACTGGTAAAGAGAACCATCAGTGGCATAGATGATCATTTTGTGCAATCCTGTATAATTACATTGTTTAGTCCCATTATATTTATTTAGGGTGTTGGGTGTGAGGGTGGGAACTTTTCTAATTCGACAACTATATAGGGGAGTTTAATTCGTGTACTGCCATAATTCATGGAACATTGTCTGAACGCTGAAGTATTTTTTGACACCTAAAATTTATTCTATGTTGCAGAATGGACTTCTCTATACAGGTGGTGAGGACCGAAATATCACAGCATGGGACATAAACAGTGGAAAAGTTGCATATTGCATGGAAGAAGCACATACTGCCCGTATAAAAGGTATTGTTGTGCTCACAGATAGTGATGGTGCTACAGGGAGTGATGACCCATACCTTGTGGCATCTGCGTCATCTGATGGCACTATACGTGTCTGGGATGTTCGAATGGCTGCCACGGAGAAGCCAAATCCACTAGCCGAGTGTAAGACACAGGCAAGGCTGACGTGCCTTGCTGGATCATGTATGAAGTGTAAGTTGTCATTACCAAATACTTGAATATAACTTTTACAGTTATTTCTTCTTTATTTCCAATTTCCTGTCATATTGCCCCGAACTGCATTTGTTCATAAGTTAGCTGTTGACTCTTGTTATTTATAACCTTAATGAGTGCCTATAAATGTTTTGGCTCAAAAGGGCAGGGCATCTTGGTGTATGGGGATTGGGGAGAGAGAAGGGGGCAGGGGGTGTTAGTCCCTTGATACTTGAGAGTAGGCAAAGGATACTTTTTAAGAGTATCATTCTAATCAGTACAAAACTCTAAGAGGAAATTTAATTTAAAGAAACAGGAGGAGGGAAGTACTCTCAAGAGGATTTCAAACCCTTGAAATCTTTCAGGAACTTTCTTGCTGAAACAGTAGTTAAATATGACCCGGCAAAAATGCCAAAATGATGTATTTTACTAAATGGAGCTTTGGTTTGACTTTGGAATTTGGAAACTTTGCTTTCTGCTGCAACTTGTTCGTCACATTGTACCCGAACACTGATGATCAGATTTTAGTTTCTATAACAATCTTTTTAAGTGACTACCTGTGCTGATATGCATGTTGTTCTTTACAGTGATATTATTTTTATAATTTTTCTTTCTGCAGTCAAACAATCCCAAGCTGGAAAGGGCAATCCAGAAGTAGAAGATCAAATGATAGAAGGTTAATAGCTTTCAGGATGGCATGCTTGGGAAAATCAGTTTTGATTATTGACTAACCTGGCTTTGACCCTTCGGAGGATTGAACTAACATCGCATTGCATTGAGAAATCTATAGCTGCTCACACCCTGTTGATCCTATGCATCAGTTGCAGTACGCACATCCACACAACGATTATCTGTTGGCTTGAGTCATTCCATACTAATATCCGCATAAATCTGCACTTCATTCTGGCAATTCTATATGATGGCCTATTTTTAATTTTGTATGTGCTGGTCTATTTTTGTTTTAAGTGTTATGAAAGTTAAACAGAAAAAGGTTCATACTGTTAATTTTTCAACTTTATAATATTTTAGTCTTATTTAATCCATCATTATATATGAACTTCCATTTCCGGTGGAAATCACCTTCATTTATAAGGGTCTTAAAGTTAAAGGGTGTCTGTCACTGATTCGAATAGTAGAGGCTTCGATCCATATTTCGAGGCTGTAGCCTGTAGGGGAGCAAAATTGTAATGCTTACATTACACAATTTTGTAGTATTGTCAAAATTTCTTATTCGTTTGAAGTGTAAGTGCTAGTTATTCATAACAAATTAACAATAAAACAAAATGTAAGCATTTAAGGATAAAGGTGTCAGTGCTGACATTCTCTTATACATCTGCTTCTCAGTTATGCTGTCTTTTACTCGACTCATGTACCCTGGCATACCAATTACATTAGCAATTCAGGCACAAAACTTGGACTATAACAAGCTCTCATAAAAAATGGATTTCTAAAGCTCGGACATGCCAAAATCCTTCCAAATCCAAGATCACCTAAATGGTCCTCAAATAGATTCACATAAGTGCCATGGCAAGGATAGATGAAACAATAACAATTTTCTAGTCGAATTTGTTATGGAAAGATGTTATTTGCACGGATTTTCTGGAACCTTTTTCAATTAATATCTTGGTCAGTAGGAACAAGGATTTCCTTCATAAAGAAAATTTCGCATGCCCAAGTTTGAGAACAAAATTAAGGGTGCATTTAGATATATTTAAAAATGAGTTTTTATAAATAAGGATACTTTTTAAATTTTGTGAAAAGCATTACTTTTTTTTAAAATCATTTTTCAAGATACATTGAATTTTATCAAAAAATTTTAGATATATTTTTAATTAAAAAGGTTGCAAACAAATGGGCGTTCACTTCTAGAACTGCTTTAACAAGAGACTTAAGTGAAGGTGTTACACTTCGTTAAAGTCTCCCACTTGTTTTCAGTTTAGTACTATTACTCACTTTTCTCTTTTGATTGGAGGATAGTTCTCTTCATAGACTAGAGTCCAACTAGAGACAGAGGTAAATGCAAATAGGAAATCATTAATTTGACTACAGTTTGAAAGTTTTGCTTGAACTTAGCTAGCCTTATCTTGGCCTTGAAGCAATATTTAACACAATGATAGCAAATTCTACCACACGATTACTTTTTTTCCCCAATGCCAAGCCAATAAGCCAAAGTGAAACTGAGAGGGATAAGTTAACAAGACAAAAAAGAAGCAATGATACGTGACTGTGAACTTTAGGAATTGAACACTCTCTCTTTGAACTTCAGCACCTCAGGGATGACTAGCATATGCTAATCCAAAAATTGAAATTTTCTAAAAGCTAAACCAAACATGTAGACATGTAGTGAGAGGAGCAAGACAAGGAGAAGGTAAAAAATAAACAACAAGAAATTGCTTCTGAAGCAAAGAGATTCATTTTCCTTGTTTAATACCATCCAATGCATCACTTCAATGATTGCAAGAAAAGTATAACATGCTAATGGCCAGGGACAGATTTCCCTGCCTGATTGATTCCCTGAGCTTAACTTTACCCTATTAGTTTTCTGGTTCCATTCATCATGATCCCGTAATTACTTAATTAGTAAAAAGTAATATGAATCTTAATTCTATCAATATTAAACAATATTATTTGTGTGAAAAAAAATAGAGTGAGGATTTGTTTAGTAGAGCATTAGAATATCATAGGCATTACAGTGTCTGGTGAATTTGGCTTATCAGGTGTCAGGTCTTAAAGGTCCTTGAGTTGATTCATATGTAATTCACATCCCTTAAATTATAGGAGGCTCAAAGAGTTCAAAATCATCCCCCACATCCCCTGCTTCCAACTCCAATACTTTCAATACTGAATATATATCCTCAGATCTAGGATGAGATTGATCTGCAACACGAAACTCATGTACTTGTCCATTTAATTCAAGCCAGCTACAACCTGGTGTTTTCTTTAGTCCTTTTTCTCTGAGAAAACTCCTCATTTTAGCAACTTTGTCCCACTTTCCAGCTGCAGCATATATATTGGAGAGCAATACATAGTTTCCAGCATTTTTAGGTTCCATATTTATAAGCTTCTGAGCAGCAAGTTCTGCTAAACGGGTGTCTGACTCTGAGTGTATCTTACAGGCACTCAACAAGGGGCCATAAACCCTTGCATCTGAATTTAAGGGAACAGTTTCTATTATTTTGCTTGCTTCATCAATTTGTCCAGCACGTCCTAGTAGATCAACCATACAAGCATGGTGTTCCTTACTAGGTTGGTAACCATATATTTCCACCATCTCCTTGAAAATCTCCTTGCCTTTATTAACAAGGCCTGAATTAACACAAGCTGTGAGCAGCCCAAGAAATGTTACTTGGTCTGGTATAACATTTGATAGTTTCATTTGGTTGTATAACTGAAAACATTGAGACCACTCTCCATGTTTAGAATATGCACTGATCATGGAGTTCCATGCAATTATATCTTTATAGCTGCTTTTGTCTTCATCAAAAAGCTTTCTGGCCATCTCTATGCATCCACATTTTGCATAGCTACTAAGAAATGATGTCTTGAGGGATTTGAGTGAATCAAGGCTGGCTTTCAATGAGTACCCATGTAAGTATCTTACATAATGCAATGCCCCTATCTTTGCAAAGGCAGGCAAGATGTTAATGACTATGATGAAGTCAACTCTAATACCACTCAACTTCATTTCTAAGAAGAGAGATAGGACCTCAAGACACTGGTCATTCATTGCATGTCCTTTGATCATTGCACTCCATGAAACCACAGTCTTGTCCATTATCAACCCAAAAATCTTCTGTGCTGAATTTAAGCTGTTGCATGCAGAATACATGTCAATAAGAGCATTATGAATGGATACCTGATAATCTGAACCATTTCTTATCACATGAGCATGCATTTGCTTTCCCCACTCAGCATACTTTAACTGTGTGATGGAAGAAATTGCAGGGATTGCTGTGAACAAGTCAGGTCTAATCCCTGATCTAACCATACAATATACAAGTTCCAAGGATTCCTTAGGGTATCCGTTCCCCACATATGCTGAAATCATTATGTTCCAGACTACAAGGTCCTTCTTAGGCATTTTCTCAAATAGCAACCTTGCATCTTCTAGACTACCTAACTTAGCATACATTGACAATAATGCAGTATTCACAGTTAGTTCTTCACACAAGTTGCTCACAACAACCAGAGAGTGGAGGGCTTGGCCTATCTTCAATGAGTTCAAATCAACAGTTGCCCTTAACAAGTTAATCACAGTAATTGAATTAGGTTGGATATTCTCTTTTCTCATCCTACAAAAGAGTTGAAAGCTTTCCTCCATTTTTCCACCTTCAGAAGCCTCAGAGATCAAGCTATTCCAATAATTCAATTCCATTACAGACTTTCTTTCAACAGGTTCATGCACATTCAGAAAACCATTCATTTCATACATATCTTTCAAAGTGTTTCCCACCAAGTCAAATGCATCCATACCCAGTTTCACTATCTGCCCATGAACTATCTTCCCTTGTTCATGAGACACAGAAAAACAAGATCTCAAAATAGATGAGTAACTCTCTTCATCTGGGTACATGAACTTCTCAACCATTTCTTTGTACAAAAAGAGGGTCTTTTCATGCTCACCAAACTGGGACAAGTTTTTTAAGATTGCACTGTAAAGAACTGAATCTGGGTTTTCAGTGAAGTAGAAGAGTTTCTGGGATAAATTTAGGAGTCCAAACTTGGCATAACAATGAATGAGTTTGGAGGAAAGAGCTGAGTTTTGGTGGAGACCATGGAGGAAGAACCTGGCATGGATTTGTTGAAGGTGATGTGGTTTGGTGCAGAGATCAAATATAGAAGAGGAAGTGCTGAAAAATCTTGTTTGGAAGGTTAGAAAGTGTTGGATTTTTTATAATATTTATTTATTTCAAAAGTTTTCTAAGAGAGTTAATAAATAAATGCTTTATTTATTTTTTCAGAATATATTTTTGACTTGGTCAAAACCCTTTTAGGACTTGGTCAAAACCTACTTTTATGCTTTCTAACCCTAACTATTTTAATATATAAAACCCTTTTTGCTGAACCTTATGTGACTCTCCACTCTCTTTTCTTCCTCACAAAAAACACTATGAGTTATCAATGGGTTTAACGGAATCCTTCTTGCTAGTTCAGTGTGACCTCGTGTCTACGACACGGGATGAACCTGTTGTATCCTGGGGGAGCATCGCTTAAGGACAGCGTGCTTCTCACGCGCCTCAGGTTTCTTGATTATTTTTCAGGCTGCAGGGGAGAGGCTGCAGGGGAGATCTGGCAACAACAATCTTAAGGATTCATTTCGTTTTTCATTGAAATATGACTCTGCAATTAGTCGCAACTATGGGGGTTAGGGTTCGCAGTACATTTGTGGCTTCAATTTTAATCAACTGCTCTTTTCCAATAAACAAAGAGAATCGCCTACACCAAATTCTTCATCCCCTACCAGAAACCGAGCCTCCCCTGCCTCAATTGATTTCTCACGTTGTGTAACCTTTCTCCATTGCAAAACTCTCCACTCCTCAAAACCCTAAATACAGTTGCGGCTGCGTTCCTAAGTGAAGTATCTCCAGCAGTGAATTCCCGACGCCGTCGTCACTTCTGTCCAGGTGTTGCGTCGCTTTCAGCTTCTACGCGCGATTACATCCAGCTGGGACTCCGATGTCGCTTCAGCTTCTGCGTGTGATTTCAGCCATAGGCAGCTCCGCTGTCTGCGACTTTGGCGCCGCGTGCGATAATGCTCTCTGGCTGAGCTACGTGAGCGTGAGAGACTTGTCTTCCTGTTCGCGTGAGCTGCGTGACAGAGGTTCGGCTTCTCGAAGGAGCTGTGTCTCGAGTTGATCTTCGTGTCGACTCAGTCTTCGTCGCAGGTAAGTGAGATTTGCGAGTTGATTTTTTTCAACTTTCCCAATAATAATTCTCCATCCAGAGGCATTTGATTTTCTATATTTACGAATTGATTTTCTGCATCTGCTCATTTTATTGAGATTCTAATTGTTCTGATTGGCCTGTATATTGAGATTCTGATTGGTTGGCCTGTATATTGATGTTCCGAATATTTATTGGTTGGCCTGTATAATTCTGGATAATTCTGGTTTATTGTATGTGATAACTTGGGCTGTTGCTGCCGTGTTAAGCGGGTTGAATTCATTGATTTGAAATTTCATCGAAAAAGTTGTTCTGTTTTTGTTCTTTTATGTCGATGGTTGGACCTGTTTCCGGATTCATTAATCTGAGAATTTATTAGGTTTCAAATCTAATATTTTTTAATACTTTTCCAGATAAAGTAAATCTTGTTGATTGTGAGTAACATCTATTTCAGTGGTGGTCTCAAACTTGAATTAATTCATTGTGAAAACTGATGTATTATGAATGGATTCTCTAATATGTTTCAGCCTGATGTTATTTTGTAATCTTTGAGATTTGTGAATATTATAAATTTTGAAAAAAAAAAAAAACTAATTTATTTGGTGGAACCGTTGAAGTTTGATTTTCAAACTTCCACCGAATTGATTATCCTTATTTTGTTGTAATGATGAATTATTTTTCTCTTTGATTATGCCTTTGTTTATCCATCATGATGATGTTATGGTTCTTCGCTTATTTGGTTGGATTGAAGAATTGTGTTGAATATAACTGCTATTTTATATGGGGGTTATTTTTATATGTGACATAATTTGAGGTTGAGGTGTCAAGTATACATTGCATTGAGATATAGAACAAGAACTATAAATTCCGCATGAATAAATTATGGGTGTTGTTGTGCTTCTTATTAAGCATATAGATTTCAAAGTTCTATATTACTTTATCTTATGGTGTTACCTTGTGAATTATTTTTTTGATATATGCGGAATTGATAATTTAAAACTTATAACGGGCTAGTACCCTTGAGTTTGAAAGTGATAGCTTTCATGGAATGATGGTGATGTTTATTGCATGATGAAATTGAGATTTTGCTATGAACAAATTTTGTCAAAATAGTATGTTACATAGATATATTTTTGCGGGACATGACAAACTCTTTGTTAATAAATTTGGTTGTTTCTTATCTTCTCAATTCAATATAATATGATATTATATTTTAGTTCGCAATGCTCCTACTTAATATTTTGCAATATGGAATTTCTATTCCCATTGCTTTGAGTTTATTTTGAGAATTCTTTTATAGATGTATGAGTACAGTGACTCGGGATGTTTCATTTATGATGAAATATTATATTTGCTTGTACATTTAAAGGAGTACTGTTGTGAACATTATTGAGAGATTAATACATTCAAGGCATGAGTTAGACAAACTGCAATTTGGGAAGTTAATTTCATAAGGAAGTGTGATAATATTTTATCACTTAAGGAACTTCTTAGGAAGTTTTGATTACTTTGAAGTAATTTACTGAGTATCCCTTATGATATTAACGAATAAAACTAGAGATATTATGTTATCCAAATTGGGTGAGCCCAAATTATTGGGAGTGTATTACATTTGATTAATTTATTTGAAAATAAAATTGTTTGCTATGTCTATACTCGAGTGATTTGAGAGGTACCATGAATTATGGTATTGTATATAATGGGTTGCCACTATACTATAATGATATAGTGATGATACTTGTATTTGATTAGATGAGATTAAATTTAATAAATTCACAAGTGAATTTATGTTTACCCTCAATGGAGGAGTTGTCGCTTGGTAGTCCAAGTAGACCTGTATAGTCTCATCTACGATGATGACCAAGTTTATTCTTAACTTGGTAAGATGTGAAAATGGTTTGGCTAAGAAATCTCTTAGCATATATTTCTTTGTGGAAGAAACATGAGCCTTCCATATCTTGTGATTGCTATGTGGAAATAGCAAGAATAAATTCAATTTATAATTGAAATTGAGACGTATACGTATACCTTTTATTTATTAAAGTAGCTACTAAATGATGGGGTTGTATCCCTAATCAATGGTGGTCAAAATAAATTTGACCAATTTATCACAAAGCAATAAGCTAGTGATAAAACATCAAGGGGAATGGGACTAAAAGCCAACTTGATACTAACAGTGATGGTAACCCAACCTTTGTGATTGGAGACCCCATGAAGAAGGTTCATATGGGTAAAAACAAGTCACCTGTTAGTCTTGCTAGCACTATTTACTTGTCCCTTCCTATGGTGTATGAGGTGCTAGACTGCATATTGGAGAGGATAAGCCCAAAAGGCTTTTAATGATTCTCATATCCCTTATGGGTGGTGTATGAAGTGCAGCATACACTTGATGAAATCACCTATATGAGTGTCAAGTGGGGCCGCTTGTATGAGATTAAGGCAAAATCTCTAGAGCACTCATTAAAACCAGGCGCGCGCATGGCCTTATAGCGCAACACAGCGGTAACAGCGAGAATTGTGGGGGTATAATGTGATTGGTAAGACCTCTGGCATACACTAAAGTGTTTTGGTTCATAGGACGTGTTCCACCGACTCACTTGTATGTTACGACTTATCAGTCTAGGTCTGGTTCATAGTCCAAAAGACACCAGATTCAATGCATTTATCCCATGGCGTTAACCCAGGAACTTTATCTTTTCAATTTTTAAAAACTTTTGAAATATGTGGGGGATTGTTGGATTTTTTATAATATTTATTTATTTCAAAAGTTTTCTAAGAGAGTTAATAAATAAATGCTTTATTTATTTTTTCAGAATATATTTTTGACTTGGTCAAAACCCTTTTAGGACTTGGTCAAAACCTACTTTTATGCTTTCTAACCCTAACTATTTTAATATATAAAACCCTTTTTGCTGAACCTTATGTGACTCTCCACTCTCTTTTCTTCCTCACAAAAAACACTATGAGTTATCAATGGGTTTAACGGAATCCTTCTTGCTAGTTCAGTGTGACCTCGTGTCTACGACACGGGATGAACCTGTTGTATCCTGGGGGAGCATCGCTTAAGGACAGCGTGCTTCTCACGCGCCTCAGGTTTCTTGATTATTTTTCAGGCTGCAGGGGAGAGGCTGCAGGGGAGATCTGGCAACAACAGAAAGTTGGGGATTTTGCGAGTGTGAAAGAGATGAAACAAATGGTGAGTGTCGAGCATGTCCGGCAGACACAACCTAACAACATCATACGTAGGTTGGTTACTTACTTCACTTTAAAGAGTGATATGGGGCATGTTTGAGCAATAAATTAACAAATCAGTCCCTAACTATGCGAGGATCATGTAGTTTTATTATTGATTTTTTTTAAAATTGCACTTTAGTCCCTAACTTTGTTAAAACATTTCAATAAAGTGAAGGACTAAAGTGCATACTTTTTAATAAAATAAGGACTAAACTGTATGTTTTTTAATAAAGTATGGATTAAAGTCCTATTTTAAAAAAGTTAGGGATGAAACTGCATGGTCTACACAGAGTCAGGGACTGATTTGTTAGTTTACTCCATCTTTGAGCTCAGTGTTTTTTTTTTCTTAGAGATTTTTTTTCTTTTCATTGGTTTTTACATAAGTATTTAAAAATATAAAAATAAATGAAAATAATGTAATAGTTATTAATTAAAAATATTTTTTTTCAAATCAAACATAACAACTAATTTTTTTTATCTAGAAATCTCTATCTGTATAATATAAAACTAATTAATATGCTTTGTCAATATTAAAAAAATTTACACGGTTGTTTAAAGATGTATTGTTTATTGTTATATATTTATTAAATTCGTATAATATTACATAGTCATATATTACAAGCATACGAAATTGATTGTTTAGTTACTTCATGAGAGGCTATTTTATAATTGTGTAATTGTTAAATGAGAGAGATTCTTTCACGTGATACTTATCAATTGATTAACTTAGCCTCTTAATTTTCATTGAAGCCTATACTTATTCTAAATTCTACGATAATTATTGATTTAAATCTAGATCTAATCGGACCTAGAATTTATCAAATAAAATCTTGTTATAAAATTTTGAAAATCAAGAATTGAGAGAAGAAAGGAATTCAAAGCATATTAAACATAATTAAGAGCAATCTATATTCTATAGGGATTTAAACCACAACTTTGAAGAGTCCTTTAGTTTGATTTGATATTTAGTTCGCTATAATTATGTAGAGAAACCTGCATAATAAGACAAAACACAAAGGTGGAAAATGCCAGAATGGGATAGAATTAGGTAATTTGCAAACTATATAAAGATATAATTTAATAAGTTTAATTACTATTTACTCTCTGCGTAAAATTTTTCTACACAGAAATTCAATCGTGTATTGGATATATGTGTAAAATTCTTGGATATATGTGTAAAATTCATTTACACTGACAGTATATAATTATCAAATTCTAATTTAATTGCTATTAGTAATCATTTATAATTGTATGCTTTTAAAAATGAAATTAATACTTATTTATCGTTTTTGTTTAGGGTAGTTTTTAAAAATGAAGACATAATTTAATTGCTAGTTCTAATGTTATTAGCTATTGGCTTGTAACTAACAAAGCAATCATCGTTTCTGTTAGATTGTAGTTGTTTTTCTTTTTTGTTGTGTAACTAAAAAATTAATTAACTATTAATAGAAATATAAAAAGAATTTAATAATTATACACTGTTAATGTAATTTTTTTATATTATCATTTAATGATATTTAAATTAATTTAAATTAATTCAAATGAAAATTATTTTTTTTTTAATAATTCTAAACACAATATTTCTGAATTTATTTTATTTTTATAGCTTGTTTTGCATGTCTGCAGCAGAGAACTCCATTACAAAATTGACAAAAGTGAGTTGGATAAAAAACAAATCAATCAAATAATTATAACAAAAATAAAATATATGTGTCCACTTGTGTGGAGATAAAGACTTGGGATCACAAGTCAGTATCTAATGAATCATGACAGAAAACTGAGTTGGCAAATTCCAGACCTTTCAATTTTTCCTCCCTCTAAATCTCTCACCTACACAATGAAATTTTGCTAAAAAATAAAATGAAAAACCAAAAGCAGAAAAGCTTATTAAAGGGGAAAAAAATATGTCTGGTCCATTTCTCACTTCCTACTACCTAATCATTTCCCCAATGGATTCCAAATTTTGAATCTTGAAACACTACACAACCTCATTCTCAACCCTTCACCAAATAATGCCACACTTGCCCTATCTCACCACAGGACATTGAGTCCCTCTCTTCTTAAATAATAATAATAATAATAATAATAATAATAATAATAATAATAATAAGATAACATTTTCCTCTTCACAGTCACAGACTCTCCATTTGGCTGTACAGCACAGAAGCCAGGTGTCACCAGGTAGTGAAGGATGCGCCTTCTCACTGAACCATCGCCACCTCAATTAACAATTTCAATTTTCAAACCTAAGGATTAAGATCTCTCTCTGTTTCTCTCTTTTTCCTCTTCTTTCTCGTTTTTTTCTCACTTTTGAGCAACTGGGTCTGTGCAAGTCTATGTCTTTGGCGTGTCCACTCTAAAAAGAGTTAAGAGAGAGACACTCAGGGAGGGGCACACCCCACCATTTGTGGCCTCTATTTAAGTCCTTTTGCCAACAACCCCTCAATCATGCCATCAGGTGCTAAGAAGAGGAAAGCTGCCAAGAAAAAGAAGGAAAAGGAGACCAACACCAACCCTTCAACCAACAACCCTCAAGGTAGACTCTACCCCTGCACAGTAGTGCACAATTTTGTGCATGCATAGTTTTGTCCTTTACAAATTTTGAATTTTTTTGGTGTTTTTGGTCAATTGGGATATATGGGTATCTGCTCATTGCTCTTGTTTTGCATTTAATTTGATTCTGGAAACATGCAGCTTACATTGCATGTCTTTATCATTCAAAAGAAATTAATTGTGCTATGTATATTTGAATAATTTAATGATTAATTGTGTTTGGGGATAGTTGGGGTATGTTAATTCAGTTGGTTGGTTGATTGATAGTAGTTTTGGAATTGATTGGTTCAATAACATGTGTTAGGAGATAATGAATTGAAGTCCCAATCCCAAGATGAGAAGGGAAGTGATGGTGGTGAGGGTGGTTCACCTGCATATGGTGACCATGATCATTCATTCAATGAAGAGGTGGAGGAGAGTGAACCATCAGCTGCTCAACCACCTACTGCTGTTGCCAAGTCCGTGGAAGAAGTCCCTAGTGATGATAAGATTGATGAAGCCAAAGGAGGAAATGATGGTGTGGTTGTGATAGAGTGGGATATGAAATACGAGGACAGTTGTAAAAGCAAAGGTATGAGTGTTGTGCACATTGACTCTGCCAAGGAATCAGATTATGGGAAACAAAGCTCCGGTGGTTCAAATGATGAAACCGTTACCTTGAAGAACACACAGGATGATGAACCCTGTAAATCAGAGAAGGAGAGTCAAGAGACAGTTGCATTTGATGAGTTGGTTAAATCCATTGATTCTTCACATGCTACAATGACATTGATTACTCAAAATGCACAGGTAGAGGAGACTGTTAATTCAGCTGTGGAGTCATCTGCTGATTCAGTTAAAGCAATGACCTCTGTATCTGATTCTGAGGTGAAAAGCAGAGATGCTGGAAATGCTTTACTAGAGAAATCAATGGGCTCTCAAGGAGGGGCAACTGATCTTGCTGTGAAGAAAAGTGAGGATAAAGTATACCCCTTCTCTGATCAGGATGTTAGGGCATCAAGTTTGGAGGAACCTAAGCCAAAGGAATTTGACAATAATGTGTCAGTTTCAGTGTCTCATAATCCTATCCCTGAATCTACCAATGTTGCAGAACCTGTTAAAGATTCTGACACTCCAGAATGCTCTGAAAATCAGGTTTTACACCTCTCTCTCACACACACACAACACAGATGTTTTTTTGTTTCATCAGACACTCTTAGTTTGTGAATTTTTTTTGTTGGCAATTATTTTAAATGTTTTTCTTTGCTGAATTGATATGCAGCCTCTGGTAGCATCAGCTCCACATATGGTTCAAAAGACCTCCTGGTTGAATTGCTGTGGTCTTTTTGAAGTTCTGTCAAGCTCCAGATAAATTCAGGTTAGGAATTATTTTATCTCGGCTAATTATTGCTTGAAGTTTGTACTCCCTGCCCCAACTTTGATGTTTTACTTGCCATTTTACAATATACAAATACACACACACATACAATACAATCCCTCATGTCCGTTTGTAATTGTTTTAGTTGCTTGCCCTGTTATGCAGTTGCTAACTAATCTGATTATCTTCAATTTATGACTTATAAGTTTTCAAAGAGAAGTTTGATGGTGTTGTGCTGTTGTTGCACTCACTAATTTACTGTTCAGTTGATTATGGTCTTCTTTGGTGGCATGTCTTTTTTTAGTTGTCATGTATCATTCATATTTTGGTTTGTTTCATCATACAATGACAAAATTAGGGGACAACATCTTTGTGTCCACTGAAAGAAAATGAGAGTGAATCAATGATTCATTATGTATTCAGTAAAATAAGCGTGATTGGAAAATGAGAGTGAACCATAATTCACAATACGTAGGCATCCTAGTTACCATTTGAAAATGAGTCGTGGAATATGAACCTGATCAGTCCACAAAGAATGTAGCACTGCGAGGGCATGATTCTTTTAGAGTTAATGAAGTGTATGCCTATTATTCTTGAAGCCAGAATCTTTGTTATAATGTGGATTACTAAAAGAATGTAGCACTGGGGAGCATGCTTCTTCTAGAATTAGTAGCGTGTGCTTATTATTCTGCAACCAGACTATTGGTTATGATTTCAACTGAGTTTTATACATGAAAATGATATACTTCCATTTTTTTTCGTGGTTAATATGACTGTTGTAAGTTGTAACACAAACATAATTAGATCTTGATAGCTCTTTTCCTTTCCCATTTCCTAATGTATTAGAATAGAATGTTGTAGAATAGATGCATGACTTTGGCTCTTTCACCTGCTATAGCTAGGTTTTCTGCTTTCAATTCTTGTATTCCTTCTTAGTAATGGTGCAAATATTTTGGTTGATCATGATGATTCTTATAATGGCACAAGGCCAGTGATTTGAGTGTCTTGATAGAAGAAACATTTTTTTCATATAAGATTTTATTTATGGAATTTCTCAGAACAACTTTTTTATGCTAATTCTGTCCTAACCTGCATTTTCTATATGACGAGTACCTGCACTGGCAGTGCTGGTTGGAGATTCTTTTTTCTTTTTATATATATAATTCTTCATTATCAAGCTTTTGCTCTTTCTTTGTATTCTCTAATTGAGTCCTTGGATCTTTTAGGTTGTGTTCTAGTTCATCTTCATAGAGTAAATTTGAGAACTGAGATGCCATATTTTCTAGTTTCAAGAATCAATACAGTCCTTGACATAGCAAAATTGTATGCATATTATTTGCAAGTGTGTTCATCAATTTAGGAATTGTCTTATTTCCTTTCTATAATGCTGACTTTGGGGATTATTGCACTAGTTTCAGCATACATTTTGAAATTGCAAATTGAGTTTTTGTTGACAGCCTCAGCCGTTTGCTTCTCTTACAGGAATACAAGCACGAGGATCTCATTCAATGGATCAAACTTGTGAAGACTTAGGACTATGTTTGAAAATTTTGTGATATCTCGATCTATATGTCTTATTTATGATTTTCCAAAAAATAATGGGCAACAGGTCCAACTATATAATGCATATGAGGTTTATATACAGTGAGGTTTGTTGCAGTAATTGTGTTAGAACTTAGCATCAGTTTCAGCTCAATGTATCTGAGGTTAAAACTTTTAAAACTGCATTTTTGTTAAGCCTGCAATTTTTATTCTTGTCTTCTGCTTATCTCCCACTTTTTTACAATTTAGAGCAGTGGGCTAGCAATGTCACCTAGAAACTTGTATATGGAGATTTAAAGAAAAAATGTTGATTATCTTATGTGCATATGTAACCAGTTACTTTGAGGCTGAGCAAGGCTTTCTAGACCGTATATGGTCACTTGTCTAGTGTTTTGTTGTCCCTTGGCCCCCTTTATTGTGCGCAAAACCAAAACAACTAAATTATCTATAACATATGATATGATTATAGCCAAGAAGGATTATTTAGCTTAGTTTGAATTGTGACTTATAAGTTTTAGTCTAGGTTCTTACCATTGCAAGTTTTTAAATTTTACTTAAGCTTGTAATATGTATTGACCTTAAAATGAAAAAAAAAATCTTGTTATTCCGTAATTTTATTTAATTAGAAAAGAAAAATTGCATTTATGCCAGAGGTGCTTGTCATGAATTGTCCATGTATAACAGAGATTGTAAAACAGGTAAACCCATTTATGGGTTAGCAAAAAAATGATGTGGGATGGGCTAATCAATTTCCGCTTGTTGGGGTATTGATATTTAGAATGAATCAATCCTATCTTTAAATTTTCCATAGTTTAAAAGGAAATATTGTAATTACGTTATAGGTTCTCCTCATGAAATTTCCCTAGCTATATAGATGGTTGTAGTTGTTACCATGTGACCAAGAGATCACAAATTCAAATTGTGGAATTAGCCAAGGTAAAATTGTCTACAATAAATCCATAATGGATTCGAAGGTTTATAGCTCTAGATTTTAACCAAGGAGGATTGGTTCAAGTGGTATGTGTTTGATTTTCCTTAAATTAGGTCTTCGGTTCGAGTCTTGTGATGTAACCCCACCATGATGCGTATGTTCCCCATTTGAGCAGAATTGCCTCCCATGAAGAATACCTGGTCTAAACCAAAAATAGCACCAGGTTTTAAAAATTTATTCTCATTCTCTTTTGATCTTAAAGTGAGTCCTGTGCTTGTAATGGTAGAATTCCATCTGATCCTACTGAATAAAACCAGCTTGACAATCATATGCGTGTACTGCATGCTAGGGAACATGTCACAGACAGCTTTAATACCTGAGCGAAGGTCAAAGGACCCTTAAAAAAAAGGGATCAAAATTCTAAAGGCAACTTAATTTTTCCTCAGATGGTCTTGTAAGAAAAAGAATATTTGTATTCTATTTTGCAATAATATTCAAAAGACCTATCAAGGTGATGCACCTTGTTATCCTTGTGACGCTTTGTTCAGACTTGTGAAGTTTGTCAACAATAATGTTTACAGCGTATCTCTAATGGTTCTAATGGCAGTGAGACATTGAAGGAGGATAGAAAGCAACATAAAATAAAAAAAAGGTATACCTGCTAGTTCTTCTTTAATACTTGTGTACACAACTTATTATTAATAAATACAAATTCATTCTTGTAATGTAACAAATCACACCACAATCTGCCAACTCTCCAAATGGGAAGACTTCGTTGGACAAAAAGAAAGAAAATGAATAATTCAAGCAAGTAAGAAAAAGTATAAGAGAAAATCACACCAACACATTCACTCAATTATTAAAGTTTATCTCCTTGATGTAGCAGCAGCATGAATAACAGCTATGTAGAAAAGCTGTGTAGCTGAAAGGATAATCAGAAAAGCCTCCATTGTTTTCTGCAAAAATTGGACATTTCAAAGATCATAAAAAGGTACCCTTCTAGGATTTCAAAATCTAAAGACTAGATCAAACATAAGAAAACAACAGTCAATAGAATTTTCCTGTCTTACCAGGCGGGAATTTCTGACATTAAGCTCAATCTCTTTGCAAGCAAAGCTGCACAAGTTATATGCTAGTTATATACGTAACTATGATGCTACAAAATATGCAATTTTTATATCAATGCAAAGCAAATTTTTTGTGGTGGTTGGTGGGAAGAAGAGATTACCCCATGGCAAGAAGTGTAAGAGCCCATGCAATGGAAGCAACTGAAGCTGCAGATGGCAAGCTCTCTGAAGTCCATGAACGGATATGATTGATTCCTGAAATCAATGATCCAACACCAACAACTCCAGCAAGCAAAGCAAATGTTACAAAGAATCCAGTGGCAGCATTTCCCATGGGAAAGAATATTGGTGAAAAATGAGCTGGAAGTTCAAGTTCTGGACCTGCAAAGTTTCTTTCTCATACAACATAAGCATGCTGCTGAAGAAGTAAAATAACAAAGAATAAGGGTCTTCCATGAAGGAAAGATAGGAGACACTTTACCTATGATAAAACCATGATCTATTGCTCTGTTCATGGCCCATCCACCAATGCCTAAAACTATGACATACATGCAGAAGTTCAGCCCCAAAAGAAGCATTGCAATTGGCTTCATTTGCTCGCTTGCCATCTCTGTGTTGTGTGGTTTTGGACAAGGAAAAAGCTAGTTGGAACAAACAGAAAGAGCAAAGGGGAATTTCAGAAGCCTAAAAAGTTGTGAAGGAAAGCCTTAAACAGACCAGGGTGGTATTTTGTGCAAATGAGGACTCTTATATACATATGAGAAGTGGATGGAAGAAAGTTTGGTTCTTTACTTGCTAAGGCTGCTAGTTCAAAAGGCCTATGCAGGGTTGTAAAGATGATGCTTCATGCTTCAAATTCAAGGCAAGAGGAAGTATGCCTGATCCTGATTCTTACTTGCCTCACATTTCTGAGGTTTTTTTTATTTAAGTGTAGTATTAGTACCTTGTTGATTTGCATAGTTGTTTGTTCTCACAGGCAAGTGATATTCTTTGCCTATTGTGGACTCTTCTCATTTACAATATTATTGTTGTCCACTTATTATAATCTGCAAATATTTATTATTTAGTTTTGTTTATTAATTTGATTTTATTAACTAAAACAGTTCTTTTTACTTTTGCATCAGAAAGCAATTCTTCTTAAGTATCATTTCATAATTTCATATTTATTTTTCGAAGCAATATATTGGTTGTAGGCATGTAGCACCGTTGAAGGCGTCTGTGACACGAGATTGAACTACAAGATTTACGAAAACGATTACTCAATTGACTGGAGTGAAAAATACTTATTACGGAATATAGTTTTCACAAACAGTTGTTAAGGTGTATGGATAAAATGTTTTCATTTTTAAAAATGTGCCTTTTTAATGAAAATTTGAAGTATATTATCATAATTTTTTTTGCATTTAATATCATGAAAATATCATACATATGCAGTAACCATGCGACTGTACATGGAAGCAATGGGGGAGTTCACTTGGAGATGTGAATGGTGTGATTGATTTATACTGGATCCATGTTTCGATCCAAGTAGAAGCTACCCTCTGTAACTTTTGCCAGATTCCACATTTGAAACGTAGTTTTGAAATATACCAAATACACACTAAATCCAAATAATTTATAACACTAACTCCAAATAATTTATATGCTCTGTTGTTTCTTCTATGTAGCACTTCCACACAATACTATTTCAATAGATGTTAATTTTTCATGTATAAAGCTCTATCTAAAATCCTTGTTTCACTATATATTATGTGAAGTTCTGCCTGATTATCATATATGGTGAACTCTTCACTTGCAAAGTTGCAAACTTGTATGGTTGTGTGAACTCCTCATTAACAAAGAGCAATTTGATGTTGCTCTTCGTGGGCCTGTGGCTTGCTGGGTCTGATTCATATTCCTACTTGGCTCCAAATATTATACCTCAGCTTTCTCAAACATCAATGAATAAACCTCATTGCTCATCACTCCATCAATCCCCATTCCAAGAATTAGAAGTCAGAACTTCAATTTTTAACAACCATCCAAACAAAATTTCCTATAATAATAAAAAATTAAATTCATAAAACCCAACTTGTATTTTAAATTCCTGATAATACACAACCCTAAGGAAAAACGATATACCAAGAAAAGCAGTCACTGTGAACTAGAATTCGATGATTAATCTCAAAATAAGGATAGAAAGCATTGTGACAGCAAGATAATAAGCAACGTACTAAATGAAAATATGCTACTGGTTTTGGGAATAAAATAACAAAAGTGATCAAACTCAAGGGTGTCAACCGAAGCTCGCTACAAAACATTAATGACTTAGCCAGACATTTAGATCTATTCATCCTCCTGGCTGCGGAGTCTGGCTGTTTTGTTTGTCACAACAACATCAAGCTGGGCAGCTCTTTCAACTATTTCCTTCCTCTTCCTTGTGGATACATTGTGAGCAATCTCAGCACAGTATGTCCTGAATCAACAAAAAACGAAAAGCATACAGCATATGATCTCATGGATAGCAGTAAACCACAATCTCATTTGTTCGGATGAATTACTTCACATCTTTATATTACCTGTTATGCATCATGAGAAGTTCAAGGTCTTTCACATTGTGAACAACAAACTTCTTGAAACCATTTGGTAGGTAATGGCGAGTTTTCTTGTCTGAACCATAACCAATGTTGGGCATCAAAGTGCATCCTTTGAACTTCCTCCTAACACGGGAATCAATACCCTTGGGTCTGCGCCAGTTTGTCTGTTACAAATAGAAAACCCAAAATATGATTAAATTAGAACAATGGCATAACCCTGTATTGAATCAGTTACAAGTACCACTACACAGCCACACATATACATAACTAATGCAGTAGTAAAAAACAATAGAAAAGTAGATTTTGTGGATTTTTCTAATCACGAGAAGAAAAGGCTCTTCATTATTTTTCAAAGGAAAAAACTTCATCTAACCTAATAACTATGGATTCAAATTCAAATTTCACAAGAAAAAAGTAAGCCAAGGCTTATGCGTCAGCCTATAGAAATAGGCTAAAGTGGCCTAATAAACACCAATTTACAAAACAGAAAAAACTGATATACAATCTTAGCCAAAAGATGGTGATTTTGCTATAACATTTACAAGTTAATCAGAAAATTAAAGAAAATTCATCATAGATTGGAGAACAGTAATAGGCTAAAAAAATTAGTAATGAATATATGAGATTTTGTTTCTGAAAAAAATAGTACAAGACTTTACAAAACAAAGTAGGCAAATGTGCAAGAGATCAGATGGTAGTGCATGTTCGTAATCATCATTCTATTGCAGAATTGATGGATAAAACTCATCATATCTCACTGCATGTGATGGTTCATACTAAAACATTAACAATCAACAATTCGGCAAGTAAACTAGGTCTATTTCTGCATTAAAAAAACAACATTGACACCAAAAAAATAACAGAATAAAGTTCATTTACGTATCTAAACAGAATTATTTGAATATCGAAGGATCAGATAAAAGTGTCAGTCACCATCTTACACCTCATGGTGAACATTAAGACTGGGGCGACAAAAACTATCATCATTTCAATTCAACTAAAATGTAATGAAGAAATCTGAATAAAACAATAAATAAAAAGTAAACTATAAAAGAGAATAATGGTGCAGAATAAAAGGGAGTACTGACCTTGACGGAGATCTTACGATCGCTCTGAGGGCGCTTGAACTGCTTGACCCTCTTCTTCACGATCTTCTTGGTCAGCAAAGGCACAGCCATTATCACTACACTGCACTGCGAAATTAGGGTTTCCCAAACTGCAAAAGCTGACCTGAACCTTTATATATGAGACTCTGATAAGATGGTATGGGTCTGTTTACTAAAGTCCAGGCCCTGTTTCCCTTTTTATGTATCGGATTGGGCCTATGTTAATAGGTGGGTTAGGCCCAACTAAGTGTCTATCTCTTTAACTTTTTGTTATTTCTCATTTGTCCAAAAAATATATAAATAAAACTTCTTATTTAAAAAGCACAAGATCGATAGTTACCTCAACTCCTGATGGAAACAGAGTGGCTCACACCGTCGCTGTTTTGAATGTCTTTTCGACCAATAAAATAAAGATAAATGCTAGGAACACACTCTTTTGAACACTCTCTTTAACGCACTCCATGTGATTGGTTAAAATCCACATGGGTCTCACCACTTGGAAGTGGGACCCACGAATTTGGTGGGACCCATGTGAATTTTAACCAATCACATGGAGTGTGTTTGAGAGAGTGTTCAAAAGAGTGTGTTGCTAGCACTCCTCTGAAATAACATTAGATAGTTATCATTGGATCCTATTTTCAATTGTCATGTATTTTTGCCCTGCATCAGGAGTTGATTCCCTTGGGCTGGCCCTTCTCTTGTTTCTGTTTCGGGCCTTGGGTCCGCTATCTAGTGCACGTTTGTCCAAAAACATTTTTTTTTGGGTGTTTGTCCAAAAACATTTTAGGTTTGTGCCTGTACATAAAAATCAGGGTCGGCCCAACATATATGTAGGCATTAAAGCAAATTATAAAATTATTAGAAGCCTAATTTTAAGAGATAAAAGACCAAATAACATATATTTTTTTAAAAAAAGTCTTTTTTTTAAGAAAAGAAACTTATATTAAATGAAAATTTTGGGTAAAATATGTTTTTAATCCTTATAAATTTAAACATATTTGGGTTTGGCTCTCATAATTTAAAATCAATGTGTTGAGTTTCACTTTTCTCAAAATCACCTCAAATTAATTTTTAGCACCTGATAAGAAATACTGGAGAATAAAAAATATATGATAAAAACTAATTTGAAATGATTTAAAAAGAGAAACTATGAAAACCAAAATCAAATTTAATTTATTTAATTTTACATAGACTACAAACATACTTTATCCTTAATTATAATATATAAAATATATATAAAAAAAATTGAGAGTAGCAGGGGAGGCCTAAAGCGATTGCTTTACTGGCCTCCCCCTCGGACCGGCCCTGATAAAAACCCGTATGTATTGTGTTGATTAAAATGTTTAACTTGGCTTAATCATTTACTCAATATTTTGATTGGAGTTAATTGACAATTTGTGCTTAAATAATTGTTTGTTAAAAAGTTGGAACATTTGGAAGGATTATTGTTTAGGTGAAGATAAAATGAGACTCTTCATGTTTAAATTCATTTGATCCTTCAACTTGATGTCATTATGCTTCTTTGTATGAGGAGTTATATGTTTCATTACCTATCAAACATCACACTTAATAAGACAGACTATAAAATTAGTTATTGAGCATGCCAAGAATCATTTTGCACGATATGAGTGATTAGATTGAGATTTATACCCATTGCATAACGTGAGTTAATCACTTATGTAACATGATTACAAAGTTGATTGAATGAGAGTATAAAGTGTATAATCATGTTTAAATATATTAATATGAAATAACAAAGACAAATTTCGTGAGCTTGTTTACTCAAGAAATCAAAGATTAAACAATACAAGGTGACATGTTCCATACCTTGTGTTATGTCCAATCTGCATATTTCAATAAATGGATTAAATTATGCAATAACCTTATTAACAAGGTGGGTATTTGTAACTTACTACTAAAATACCATGAACCTTTAATAAAATATTAATAAATTCAATGGTAATAAATCAACTTACATAAAGTTACAAAAATTTCATTTTGTGTGCGGTAGATTCCATCTTTTTTTTTGTCTTTGACCGAGTGGTGGTTAGGTAAAACCTTCTCAAAAGTGGCGACAAGTCGATAACGAGGTGGTGGTTAGGTAAAGCTTTACCAAGAGTGACAGCTCCAGGATTTGAACCCTTGACCTTACAGGTAAAGTCCGCCTGAGATCACAGTACACTTCCACTGCGACCAACCACTATTGGATCGGTAGATTCCACCTACCCACCTATTATTCACTTCATATTAACATCAAGTTTAATTTTGATGAATATGTTTTATGAATATTTTTCATAAACTTAAATTATTTCAATTTTGCTTTTATTTTATTTTCAATTCTTTACGCATTTAGAGATTATTCTGTTTTTCCAATGCTAAAAAACACATCTCACTTCTAAATTATCATTATTCAACAATATTTTAAAAGTTCAATATTAAGCATATAAGTAATTAGTTCTATAAATTTTAATTGCACGAGTGTTAAATTAATATAAATATAAATATAAATATTTTGATCAAGTTAAAGAATCAAATTCAGTTGCTATTGATAGTTCAAGATCACATTTTATGCTACTAAAATAAGCAATTAAACTCTTTCATATCCAAATAAAAGCATGTCTTATCACATTTTGTGCTACTAAAATAAATAATTAAACTCTTTCATATCCAAATGAACGTATATCATATAAACAACATCACTTATGTAATCAATAAATTTTTCTAATCTGTATAATTTTACATAGGATAATAAATAAAAAATAGAAAGATTTTATTAAAAAATGTAACATTTAATATTATATATTGTGAAAGTTACATTTTCTAATAAAATCTTTCCACTTTGAAATTTATTATCCTATGCAAATATTGCACAAGTTATAAAAACCATAGTTTTGAAAACCGGACAGGACCGGCCGGTCCGACCGGAAAACCGGTCCCGTGTCCGATCCAAATAAATCAGTGAACCGTTTTGTAAAAAATCGGTCAAAAAACCGATAAACTGGTCAAAAACCGGTAAACCGATAAAACCAGTTGAACCGGTCTTTCATAAAAAAAATTCTATTTTTTATTTTTATTTAATTTAAAATACTTTTAAGATAAATAAAAACATATGGTTGAGAATTGCACATAGATATTTATTATTTTATCAATTATTTTTATTTTTTTGTTTTATAAACCTTATAATAAGGTTGTTTAAATAAGTTTATAACTTCACATATCTTAATTTCTTATAATTTTGTGTTATATAATATTTAAAATATATATTCAATTAATACCGGTTCGACCACGGTTCAACCCCGGTTGAACCATTAAACCGTGAACCAGTACCTTCACCGGTTTAATTACCGGTTCGATTTTTAAAACATTGATAAAAAACTGATCAATAAAATGGAATAGGTATAGTTTTTTTTTTTGGTAAAGAGAATAGGTGTAGTTTTATATCTATGAAACCCAACATAACTCTTATTTCTATGATTAATGAATATATTTTTTTAAATTATTTAAATTTATAATTGAATCCTAGAATGAAAATTTCTGCTACAATGTAGCCCCCCATTCTTTGTTTTATTACAAGGTAAATACCAATCATCAACAAGTACAAAAAAAAATATGATTTCTTATGAATTATGATGAAATGATTAGTATCTTTTATTCCATAATATGCTAAGATATCCATTCTTTCATATACCTATTTGATGGAACAGAGAAATACTTCCTAATATCAAGTCATTTTAGAAAAGAAATTCATAAATAAAAATGCAATGCAAAACCCTACCTTTTTTTCCCCTTCAAAACCATTTTGAACTTGAAAATTACCATATAAACGAGTTTTTAGCTTGTCGAACTCATCATTTTAAAACATGTTCCATTGTATCAAGTTATCCTGGTTTTAGAGCATTGCAAACATCCCTTGAATATCAATTTAGCCGCCATTGTTACCAGGAAGAAGGAAAAACAATATACCACGAAAAACAGCCACTGTGAACTAGAACCCAAGATGATTAATCCAAAAATAAGGATAGAAAGTATTGTGACAGCAAGATAATAACATACTAAATTAAAATATGCAACATACTTAGGGTAAGAAGTAACAAAAATGATCAAAATCAAGGGACTCAACCAAAGCTCACTACAAAACATTAATGACTTTGCCGGACATATAGATCTATTCATCCTCCTGGCTGCGTAATCTGGCTGTTTTGTTTGTCACAACAACATCAAGCTGGGCAGCTCTCTCAACTATATCCTTCCTCTTCCTTGTGGATACATTGTGAGCAATCTCAGCACAGTATGTTCTGAATCAACAAAAAAGCAATAAAATTTAGCATATGATCTGATAGATAGCATTAAACCACAATCCCAATTGTTGGGATGAATTACTTCACATCTTTATATTACCTGTTATGCATCATGAGAAGTTCAAGGTCTTTCACATTGTGAACAACAAACTTCTTGAAACCATTTGGTAGGTAATGGCGAGTTTTCTTGTCTGAACCATAACCAATGTTGGGCATCAAAGTGCATCCTTTGAACTTTCTCCTGACACGAGAATCAATACCCTTGGGTCTGCGCCAGTTTGGCTGTTACAAATAGAAACCCAAAACATGGTTAAATTAGAAGTTAGAACAAAAGCAAGCATAACATTGTGTTCAACATAGTTAAGTAACATAAACAATCAGAATCAGATGAATCAGTTACTACTTACTAGTACTGCTACACAGTCACACTTGTATAACTAAAATGGCAGTAGAAAGGGCTTTTTGCCCCTTCATTTATAAAAAAAATGGCAGTAAAAAACAATAAAAAATTAAATTTTCTGGATTTCTCTAACCACGACAAGAAAAGGCTCTTCGTTATTTTTCAAAGGAAAACTTCACCTAAGCTAATAACTTTGGATCCAAAATCAAATTTACAAGAAAATAATAAGCCAAGGCTTATGTGTCAGACTACAGAAATAGGCAAAAGGTGCATAAGAAACACCAATTTACAAATTAGGGAACTGATCAGCAATCTCAGCCGAAAGATGGTGATTTTGGTATAATAATCACAAATTAATCAGCATACTAAAGAAAAATTCATCATAGATTGCAGAACAGTATTAGGCTCTAGGGAAAGAGCAGCTAAGAGCATAGCATATGCTGCGAACTCCATAAAAGATAAATCGATTCTAATCTTAGTCAGAAACTTCCTTATATCCTTACTTCGAATAGCACTGGATTATATGCACACTACCTCTCTTCGACTAGATATTATTCCAACAATTTAATCTCTGTGTGTTTTGCTTTGAATCCTTATGCATTTCCAAAAAACTTGTAACCCCTAGATCAACTACTTCCTTTGCTTCTAGCCTAAATTCACAGCATTCATTTAAGGAGAAAAGAATGGAGTAATTAATATAAGAGATGCTGTTAAACAAATAGAACAAAACATCACAAAAACAAAATAGGCAAATTCGCAAGAGATCAGATGGTAGTGCATGTTGGTAATCATCATTCTACTGCAGAAATGATGGATAAAAGTCATCATATCTCATTGCATGTGATGGTTCATCTTGAAACATTAACCACCAACAATTCAGTAAGTAAAATTAGGTGTCCAAAATAACAGTGTTCCAATAAACTAGGTCTATTTCTGCATTAAAAAAAAAGAAACATAGACGCCAAAAAAAGGGAAATAAAGTTGATTTATGTACCGAAACGGAATTATTTGAATATCGAAGGATCAGATAAAAGTGTCAGTCACCATCTTACACCTCATGGTGTACATTAAGACTGGGGCGACAAAAATTATCATCATTTCAACTAAAATGTAATGAAGTAATCTGAATAAAGTAATAAATAAAAAGTGAATAAAATAAAGTATAAAAGAGAGTAACGGTGCGGATTAAAAATGGGTGCTGACCTTGACGGAGATCTTACGATCGCTCTGAGGGCGCTTGAACTTCTTCACCCTCTTCTTCACGATCTTCTTTGAAAGCAAGGGAACCGCCATTTTCACTTCACTGCGTAATTAGGGTTCCCCAAGCTGCAAAAACAGCCCCTGAACCTTTTACATACAACTGATACAAGATTAAGATGAGATGGGTCTAGGATTTTAATGCAATATGGGCCTCTTTCATAAACCCCAGGCCTAGTTTCCGTTTTTAATGTTTTTGGGTTGGGCCTCTGGTAATAAGTGGGTTAATTGTGTGGCCCAACTGGTAATATCGAATTTCATGGGAGAGGATAAAAGAAAACGATTGATGATTCCATTTACAATTAGTCCGTTTGTTTTAAATTCTACCAGAATAAAACCATGGTTTTGTTTTGTTTGACCAAAAAAAAATAATGGTTGTGCAGAATTATTTTTAAATCATTTCCGTCTAACGTACTTCATAAAACGTGCATCATTTATCTTAACCATTCCTTTCTAGAATCAATTCTACTCAATTGTAAACCAAACGAACCCAATATCAGTGGATCCTATGCAACTGGGCCGGGATCATCTCCCGTAAACAAAAAAACGGGACGAGATCTCGGCCGTTTATTTTAGGGAAAAAAAAATTATCGAAAAAAATGGTAACCGTCGGATCATGAAACTACACCCTCTCCAGTTGATTTCAAAACTGGAGAGGATCCCTGTCGTATGCAACTACACTTGTTAGGCCTATACCTGTACATAGGAAATTAGGAATCCTTATGTGTTGTTGTGTTAGTAAAATTTAAATTGTTAGTTATGAAGTACTAGCGGATAGACAGGCACGACAGGCACTGTCGTGCCTGTCTATCCGCATTTTTTTAGGGTAAAGACTTAAAATTTTTTGTTTATATTTTTAAGTACCTCGTATAATTAATTTGCATGAATAATTTAAAATTATATTTATCATTTTAAATTAAATTAATCTCAATGTAATGTGTAAATGTAGTTTATATACATTTAAAGCTAAATAAATACAATTTATGTTTCAATAATTAATTAAATATAAAGAATTAAACTAAAAGAATGAATGATAACATCATTTAAGACAATCTAAAACAGTAATGTTTATTTACAATTCTTATTTCTTTGTCAACTTTGTCCCTTTCTTAATTAGAAGACCAAACAGTGAATGGATTTCATGAACATTTTTTTCCTCCATGTATTTAAGAATAAAAAACTTACTATGTCAATATTGATAGTTAATTAACCCAATAAAAATATTTCATTTCAATAAATTTAAATAGCAAATAAAATTGAATAATCGTTTACCTTGAAATGATTCCGGGGAAATATAAAATTAATTTATATACATTAAAATATAAATAAAACTAATTTTCATGATTTAATGAAAATTATATACAATATAATAAATTAAACTAAATTAATTGCAATGTAAAATATAAATTTAGCCATCGTGTTTGATATACACATTTGTTAATTTTTGAAAAAAAAACATAAATTTACATCTAATACATATAAATGTAAATAAATATAATTTACACAAAATAATTAAAATCATATAAAATGTAACATTTTATTTATAAATAGAATTAAATTAAATTAATAATAACCTAAAAAGTATTGTTTTTTATAATAACATTTTTTCTAATTATTAAACATTTTTTTTTATAATTTATCATACTGTAATCAACTCTAAAAAATTAAACACCAAAGTGAAGAGAAGAATCATGATCTAAAAATTATATTATTTCAGCAACTCAATATTGACTATTCCCTATTAAAGTTGAAATGTGTAAAATATTAACAGAAAAATAAAACATATGTTTTGCCCCTAAATGGACATAATTTTACTATTAATCCTCACAAATTAATTTAGAAGTATTTAGTATATATTATATATAATATTTATTAATTCATGTAAATTATTTTTGTTTATATTTATATGTATATAGATTAAATTTATGTATTTTCCAAAAAAAATATAAAAAAAACTGGATGTTTTTTCCTTTAAAATTTATCAAACATCGAAATGAACACGGTTATTGATGTTAGCTTTTATTAGCAAAAACTTTCGTGAAGGGGTTAGACTGACGGAAATAGATTATTTCAATTTATTTAAAATGAAAGCTTTTGCTATTTGTGAGGAAGCTCACATCAATAATAAATTTATTGATGTGAGCTTCGTTCACAATTTAGCTCATCAAAGGAGTTAGACTGACTATTTAATTTGTGAGGATAGAGGTTATTCTCTGAGCTGCAAGATACTTTAGCCTATTCTCAAGGTACTGCTGCAGCGAAAACACCATCCAAATAAAAAAATTCACCAAACATTTAATCGTTAAATAACGACCTGGAATCATTGCAGAGACAAAATAGAGCTAGAGCTATAATGTTGGGTCCATATCATCATCATCAACAACTACCATCAACAACTACCGATTTGTTATCTTTAGCACTTTGCATTTCAGCAGTCTAGAAAAAATAAATCACATCATATCATATTGTAAACAAAATTCCATTTATGATCAAAAATTAAAATCCAGATGCAAAGAATAAAATCACTATTGAGGCAAGATAAATTGAAAGGTTCTCTACAATGGTAGCCTTCCTAAGGATGCAGTGCGAAAGCTAGTATATCATGTATATGTTATTCAATGAGTAAAGATTATAAACCAATTCAATGAGTAAAGATTATAAACCAATTGGCCAATATAAATACTTTGTTTCCATTTGTTATATATGACAAAGTGAAAATAGATATTTTGCTCTGAATGCTTGCCTCTCTGCTAGCAGATATGGTCTTCAACTCTCAGGGACCTCAGGGTCATATCAGTGATGAAAATATGAAACATTGTCAGCTCCATCATTTTATAAGTTAGAGTGAATTGATATCAACTGATATTTCTTTTGGAAGTTGGAACCTTCAAATTTAATTGCTCGGTATCCCATTCCAGTGTTGTTAAGATCGCGGTCTTTCTCGTAAGATCGTCCGATCTTACGCTCTTTGGTCCCTTAGACGAGTACGTGTACAGTGTGATCGTGAATCCCCTAAGATTGTGTAAGATCGTCGGGTAAAAACGCAAGATCGTGAAATCGAGCGAGATTTCCGATCTTGCGAGGCCCATCTTTCCGGGTCGGGTCGCGCGACCCAACTGCAGAAAAGTATAAATTCGTTGCCTTTCTCTCTTCTAAATCATTCATCTTCTATTGCTCTCTCTGTTGCGACTGCGAACAACTATTTCGCTACTGCGTGTGCGACGTTCTCTGCCTTCGTTCCTTCGTTCCTCGTTAGTCTTCGTTCGTCTCTGTTCTTTGCCTGTGCGACGTTCTCTGCGTTCGTCCCTGTGCGATGTTCGTCCCTCTGCGACGTTCTTGCTCGTTCGTCTTCGTTCGTCCCTGTGCGACGTTCTCTGCGTTCATTTCGTCACTGTTCGTCACTGTTCATCTCTGTTCGTCCCTGTTCGTGCATATTCGTCCCTATTTTTGCATTCTCCACCCCTGTGTTGACGGTTGAAGATGGCAAGTGCTGGTGGTGCTAATGGGTGTGGTGGTGGTGGTGCGTCTGAGACAGGGAATGCAGCTGCAACTACTGCAGGAACTAATTTGCCCAGGAATGCGGCTGGAAACAGAAGCGATGTGGCATGGAAGCAAGGTGTTTCGATTGACGGGGGTGCAAGAAATATAAGATGCAGCTACTGTAGTAATGTGGTTATCGAGGGAGTGTACAGACTGAAACATCATTTAGCTAGAACACAAAAAGATGTGGGTGCATGCAAGTCTGTCCCTGATAATGTCAAGAAAGAGATGTGGGATATAGTATCTGCGTTACAGACTAATTTAATTAAGAAGACAACCTCAATTGTTGAAGAAGTTGAGGCAGTGGGAGAAGCTGCAGACAATGGAAAAAAAAAAATCAGTACAGTTTGAGACTCCTGGAAGCATTTTCAAGAAAAGGGGAGTGAGCACTCAAGCCACCATTAGTGGAATGTTGAAGAAAAATCTGAGGGAGGAGGCAGCCCTGCAAACAGCAAGATTTTTTTACAACAATGCTATTCCTTTTCATGTGGCAAAAAGTGAGGATTTCTACAAAATGTGTGAGTTGGTTGCAAGACATGGTCCTGGATACAAACCACCCTCTTATCATGAGATTAGGGTGAAATACTTGAAGCAAACAGTTGAGGAGACCAAGAAAATCTTGGAGGAACATAGAGAGGTGTGGAAGAAGTGGGGATGCACAATTATGACAGGTGGATGGACTGATAGGAGGATGAGGACTATACTGAATTTTTTGGTAAATAGTCCTAAGGGAACATTTTTTTGAAGTCAATTGATGCATCCAACATTTCCAAAACAGCGGACAAAATATTCATGATGATAGATGATGTTGTAGAGGAGGTGGGTGAAGAGAATGTGGTGCAGGTTGTCACTGACAATGCAGCCAACTATAAAGCAGCTGGAGAACTTCTAATGGAGAAAAGAAAGAAGCTTTATTGGACTCCTTGCGCTGCCCATTGCATTGATCTAATGTTGGAGGACTTTGAGAAGAAGTTGTCACTCCATAAAGATACAATTTCAAGTGGTAAAAAAATTACTACTTATATCTATTCAAGAACTTCCCTTATTGCTTTGTTGCCTCATTTTACAAAGGGAAAAGATTTGATTAGACCAGCTGCAACTAGGTTTGCCACTTCATATTTGACTTTAGGTTGCTTGCATGATAATAAGGGGGAATTGTTAAGGATGTTCACATCTGAACAGTGGAAAACTAGTATGTGTGCAAAAACTAAGGATGGGAAGTTAGTGGAAAATCTGGTTACAAATAAAGAGTTTTGGAAAAATGTTATGACTTGCTTAAGGGGTGCTTTCCCCTTAATTAGAGTGCTACGCTTGGTTGATTCAGATGAGAAGCCAGCCATGGGGTTTATCTATGAAGAGATGGATCGAGCTAAGGAGAAGATACAAAGTAACTTCAATGGAGTGCAAAAAAGGTATATAAAATTTCTTCCCGTTGTTCAATTGTTTAATTTATATCCTTAGTCCTAGATTAGAATTTAGAAACTAATTAATTTTTTCTCCCATTCTTTAGTTACTTGCCTTTATGGGAGATCATTGATCAAAGGTGGGACAATCAATTGCATAGGCCTTTGCATGCTGCAGGCTACTACCTTAACCCAATGTTGCATTTTAGTCCGGATTTTAAAGCTGATTTTGAAGTTAAGCAAGGGCTTTATGATTGTTTGACAAGAATGATGGGAGGAGACATTAGGGAAGTAAGATTGATGGCCAACTTGAGGACTTCAAAAGTAAAGCTAAGTTTTTTGGTAGTCCGGTTGCTATAGTTGGACTTCAAAATAAAACTCCATCACAATGGTAGGAATCTTATGGTGATGGTCATCCAGAGTTACAAAAGTTTGCTATACGTGTATTGAGCTTGACATGTAGCTCCTCTGGATGTAAACGTAATTGGAGTGTCTTTGAGATGGTAAGATTTTAGACTTCAGAAATGTATTTATTTCATTCTTAAAATTACCTAGTACCTACTATCATGTGTTAATTGAATTTTCTAATTGTTTAGGTTCACACCAAGAAAAGAAATCGTTTAAAGCAAAAGACCATGAATGATCTTGTATTTGTCATGGCTAATTCAAGATTGAGCAAGAAAAAGCAAGCTAGGAAAGAACAAGACGTTGGCTTTGAGGATGTTTCCTCCGATGATGATTGGATTGTGGATGGGGATGAGGAGATGGAGGAGAATACTTTGGATTTGGATTCAGACGACTTGATCCAAGTTGGACAAGCTAGTGGAGGTGGTGCACACACACCTATTGATGATTTAGATGTCCCTCCTGCTACGGATGATGATGGTGGTGGTGGAGATGCCATTAATGAAAATGAGGATGAAGCTCCAATGAATGATGACTACCCTGATTGGGGGCAAGATTTGTTGTAGGATAGGTAGTTATGAGTTTATGTCTTATGACTTATTAGGAGTTGTTTTTACTTTTTAGGACCCTATGAATTATGGTTATGAGTAATGACTTATGAATGACTATGAATTTTCAGTTTTAAGTTTAGTGTATTGTTGTGATTTACAAGTAATTTCTTTATCTAGGTCATTATTATCATAAAGCATCTCTTTATGTATCGTTCTGGGAATTCCGGTAGGATCTTACGATCCATGTTACGATCCCACGATTTACGATCTTCCATCCCTCTCCCGATCTCGGGTAGGATCTCGATCTTGACAACATTGTCCCATTCAGCATCTTTCAACTTGTGAATGAAATCGTCAAACCTTTCTTTGAATTCCATGAGGCTATTAGCAAGCTGATAACAAACATTAACCTTGCTATCCCAGTTCTCACTTAGCCAGAATTTCAGCCACACACTTCGCAATAATGAGACACTTGTAGGTTGTAGCTCCAACCTGCAGTATGAAAGAAATGCTCATGATAGAACCAATTCCTTTTCCTCAAAATATGTACTAAAACATGAATAAGGATCCACGTAGTACATATCTAGTGTTTCTGCCAACCCAACCTACAATTTTGCTTTACTTAAATAACAGAATGAACATCTATTGTATACACAATATTGATAACATAGTTCACATAACTTCAAATGACCCTATGCAATCCACTTCTATAGAATAGACATAACAAAGTAAAATCTAGAGAACAGTTCCATAAATAAGTAATTGATTAAAGCCACCATCTTCAAACTTGCCAAAGGTCTTACTATCTCTGTTTCCTTCTATTTTCTAATAAAACTGGGGACAGAAAATAAATTCCACTACTAAGTTTACTTAAATAGTTGAGTCACAACTCTGAATAATTGCAAATAAAAATTAACATTAAAAATACAAAGGCCTATTCAAAAGGAAAAGATAAGGTACCATTTGAGAGTGGGTCAAAAGAACTTCCCACCTATTCTCCGCAGACTTCTTCCAGCCCTCAAACTTTGCATCTCCCATTATCTTGGTGTCAATCTCTAATCGATATGCAGGTACATACTCAGTTGCTCAAGCACTGAAATCAGAACCACCAATTTTCTCTAATTTTTCATAACAGGAAGGCTTCCACCAGCGGTGCCCTGATTTTATTTTCAGGGGCTTGAAGCCATCCTTCATAAAATTATAATTATCCAATAGACTCCTAGCATTTTCAACTATCTCATCTTCAAATAATTTGTGCAAGATGACCATGGAATATTTTGATTGTATCCTTTCAGGCTTTTGAAACCAGTGAAAGAAGCCAATTCTATTACCACCCTCACCCTGTAAATTATCAAGAAATTGTCTCTGAATGTTTTGAAGGTCGGAGATGCAAACAACTTCTGCAAGGACGGGGATAAGGTATTCATCGGATGAGCTGAGAGTGAAAGATGCAGGAACCTGCTTATATGAAATGCATAAAAAGAACCGAACGTATCAGTATCAGGGCCACCTGCAGGACAAACATTATAATATGACATTACAATTTACAAAATTAATGGAGGTGTAAAAATTCAAATAAAGTTTCAATAGAGAGAAAAGGTAAGGAACCTCTCTCGGTTTTTCAAGATCCTCCATTTTTCGTTCTTCTCCTGGTTGAAAGACAAACAGATCAAAGTTCCAAACCTGCTGCAAAACCACTTGCCTAAAGGTCATAGCCAGCACATTCGTAGATGTAGTGTTGGAAAATATATCTTGAGAGAGAGACTTCCTAAGCTTGGCTGCTTTTTCTTTAACTTTTCTAGCAGGTAAGAACTGCCAAAGCAACAAACTTCCAAATTTAATCCCAAATTTGCACTAAAAGTTTCTACCAACGACAACATATATAATTAACACCAAAACGTTTCAAAGACGGTCTATCAAACATATCCCACAATCGCAGCTTGCACTTATGTGATGAAAATTTCGATTTACTGAACAGGTAACAATCTCTCATTTTAGTACAATGAAGCAATTTTTTTATTAAACCAGATGATGTGTATGAAAAATCTAAATCAATGATGCATTAATAACAATTACTAAATATACTATTTATACATCACTTGATCAAAAAACTAACAAAGAAAAAATGCAGAAGGAATTTTTGCAATTGCAAAGTCACAGATATAAGGTAAAATTTCTCACAACCCCTCTTTTCCCTTGGTGCAAAGAAAATTTCTCACAGTTGCTATATGATTTCATTCCACACCTTAAGCAAAACAGGACTAAAGAATAAACATAGACTTGGCCTATGCAAATACATCTACAGAAAGAGAACCAGAAAATGGGAAACCCAAAAAATGAAAACACACAGTGAATTAGAAAAGAAGCATAAGAGAAGGAAAGGAGATGAGGCGTTCTTCTACCTCGCGGCCACCGTCCCTCCACTGACTCACGCCAACTCACCACCGTGCCTTCACGCCGCCTGTAGGAGGAATCAGGAATGCCAGAAGTACTGGTTATTGTTATTGTTATCTACCACAGCACTGGTTATTGTTATTGTGTCTTAAAGATGCTTGGCCCTCAGAATCAGAAGTACTTGCCTAGGAACTTGGCGTTTCAGACTCTTGACTTCTAGGAGAGTCCTCATGTAGGCCTCCCTCCTCAATCTGTAAAGCTGCCAAGTCTAACATGGTAATGGTTTTCATTCCCTCATCAGCACAATAAATGAATAAACCATTATTATATCATATCATCAAAGAGTAACTCTCAACAACGTGTACACCCTCTACACAACCAAACTGTTGGAAAAAGAGAAAAGGGGAAAAAAAAGGGCAATTTTTACCAATACTTGAAAATGAATCTGAAAATCCAGGTCGTGGTCGTCTGGCTCTAGAAGGACAATCTTTTATCATCTGTTTTCTTTCTAACTCGTGGACGCCATTGCTGCCAATATAAATCTTCTTTGTCAGCAAACAACAGAGAATGTGACACAAAGGACATGAATGACCAGAGAGACTAAAAACAAATTCCAATAAAGCATATATGATCAATCGGCACCGACAGGCGACAGAATATAAAACTTCAGAGTCTTGCAACTACTGAACATCAAAAGCCAATAAATACATTGAGACCAAGCTCAGAAAATCATATAAATACATCCCCCTTGGATGCATAGATTCATTGGCTTAAAGGATAATATAGGGCATAATTTGGATCCAGAATCCAAAAAGCAAAGAAACCTTGACACACATTATTTCAAGCTAATTTGGTCTCTATAATATAGTATCCCTGAATTCTCTATTAACATTTCGTACCCTGCATATCACAATTAAAAAGATGCTGCTAGATGGGATTGAAAACCTAATTAGATTCAGTATCTAACGAAACAGGTTAAGATATTTGGATTCTAGTATGCGCTAATTTATCGCTGTATTGCCTTCAACTCACATTCTCTCTTATATTTCCTTTCTCGCATGAGCTCACACTTCAGCAAATACAATGAATATATTACTATATGCTATATCAGCAGCTAATATAGATATATCAAGATTCAGAAACCGTAGCCCAAAAACCTTGAAATAAAAGAGTCTTTCCATTAATCGCAAAAACGCGCAATTAAAAAGAAAAGAGACAAAGCAACCATTCCATTAATCCATTGCCACATAGTTATAGATACACAGCAGAACATCAAGATGAAGCAGATGACAAAATTTCTTTCCTGCTCATCTTTGGTTAATTACATGATTCTAACAACCTATATTTAAGCACCTGACTGCTGTCAAATCTTTACTTTACTGTTAAGGTTGAGGATGAAGAAGCAATAATTACAGAAAAAGATGGAGGAAGGCAATGTCTTTGGCTAGTGGACAATGGAGGATTCGAGGAAGCCTCATACCTGCTGGACCGACTTCTCATTTTCTTCTTTTCTCCTTCCTGAATCTTGTCTAATGTAATTTGTCCAACCTTTCTTTCATTTAGGCTAGGAGGAAGAACACAGTTGCAGAGAAAACCTTCACATTGAGAAGCAGAACTTACCATTAGAAATCATGAAATGCTTCTTAAGTTATTTTTTCAATCTTTTTATATGATGCAGAACAGGAAAATAAAAAAATTGCATGTACCACATAAGACATAAAATAGAAGCATTAATTACAGAAGAAGATGGAGGAAACATAGAACTTCCCCCAAGTAGCAAGACTCATCCTATACATTCTGATAAGAGATTAGATAAGGAATGGAAGATGATTGGAAAACAATGATGCTAATTTCTATCACACTGTGAATTCAACCAAACTGTACTGTGCAGAACAGTATCTATAGCGACAGACTTGAAATGATGTTTCAAGAAATCAAAATAAAAATTACATATTCTTATCATGTTGATTTCTGAATGCGATACTGCTAGAATTTTTATGCTTAAATTTTTAATAGATAGACATGAAACATCGTAAATTTTAACTTAATTAAATCTGAGTATCTGACTATACAGTACCATATCCTATATGACTATAGAAATTCCCCTAGTGATGAACAAACAGATATCCATTTAATATATTTCTGCAAGTTTTGGAATTATGAATTGATCCAATCCAATGAAATAATTACCATAACATGGAACGAATATAAAATGGGAAAAAATGAAGGTATTAGGTATACCTTTCTTGGCCAGCGGTATCCCATAGTCTGAAATTCAACCCCAATGGTGGCCTTGGAATCGACGCTGAATTGGTTCCTAGCAAAGCGCGCGAGAAGCTGAGTTTTGCCAACTTCGGAGTCTCCGATCAGAACAACCTTGAACACGTAATCAATCTTCTGGTTGTAAAGAATAAACTCAATCTTAGAGAAAGATTCCAATAACAACGTACAATCAACAAATTGATCAACGACAGTAACTCGGTCGATAGTCTAGGGTTCACACCGTTGTTCCAAAATCAAGTTCAAAATCACCACCATCGAACCATCAGAGGCACTAAATTGAAGAATTACACTACTGTTAATTTCATATTTTTCATCAGAAGAGGGGGAAAAAAAGAATTACCTAAACAACCTTGTTTGTTCAAGGACGACATCTTCACCTTCTTGTCCTTCTTCTTCTGGTTTTCTTTCTCCGCTCGATCCGACGCTGAGATCGACGCTTCCTTCCTCTTCATTTCACGGCAACAGCGCGATCGGGCCGCGACCCCTTGTCTATCAACGACGCTGCTCCACGGCTGCAGTGACCTAAACCACCACCCCGACGGTAACCGCCTTAACTGCAGTGACATAAACTCTAATTTAAAGCAAAGGCCCAAAAAAGAATGAAGCAGAGCCAGAAACGGAACTGGTGTTTGGGTGGTGAGAAAGAGAAAGAAAAACCAACCAAAGATCCCTGTCCGTCCCTGATTAACTGCTTTGTTAGGTCAAAGGATTTCAGAAACACGAAACCACAGCGATGCAAGGTGTAGTGCTCAATACACAATCCTACTGCAGAGGCCTCGAACCTCCTTCATGCTTTCGTTCCTCCACCTGCAGAAAGGTTTCTTTCTTCCTTAGGGTTTTCGCGTTCTTTTCTTTTCTTTTCAAAATGAGGAGCGATTGAACAATTTTTTTTTAACACTCTCTCTAACACACTCCATTGGTTAAAATTTATATGGGTCCCACCAAATTCATGGCTCCACTCTCAAGTGATGGGACCCATGTGAATTTTAACCAATCACATGAAATGTGTCGGAGAAAATGTTCAAAAAAGTGAGTTACTAGCAGAATGAGCGGTTATTTTGAGAGGAGAGTAGAAGTTATTTTTCAAAAGAAATTAGGGGTATTTTAGGTATATAAAAAGTGAAAACGAAAAATAGGCCATCGCCATTATATATAGGTACAGATATAACTCTTTCCTAAAAAAAGTATGCTTATAAATTATATCTTCCATTCTTGATTCTTCCATGGTTAGCGTCAATAAAATCTTTTAGTATATAGGAATAGCTAGAATACTATAAAATATTATTAATTGTAATAATTAACAATATTGAGAATTTAATTCATTAAAAAATCATTTACACATCAACATTGTCAATAAAAAAAGTACAGAGGGAACAAATGCTTTAAATAAGCCTTAGAAAAAGCATGAAGGCCAATTATGTTCGGATTCACTATTTTCCCTTAAAATAAATTTGATGTATATGTCTACATATTGGAATAGCTGCTAATAATTGGAACATAGATCAGTAATCAGACCAATTAGCTCATACATACAACAACGAAAATTTGTGAGTGAATTGATAATTAATCACGAAGGCTAGCAAAATAATAATAAGGTATATTGTTGGAGACACTTGATGATCAACATAGAACCAAAGTAACATCTTGCGGACAAGAGTCACCTGAATACAACGGAGGAACAACATGAAGCTTCCCACTACATTATGAAATAAATTTCCAATAGAAGTATTTGAATGGGTCATAAAATCAGCAATTAAGTGTCTAAAGCGCCACTATATAGTTAAATGGACATCCTATAATAAAGCAAACAACAGAGAAAAATAAAGATCTTGGGAAGAAAAAACTATAATCTTTGCAAATTTTGCACTATATAAAAACTATAATTAAAGTATAATTGTGATATCTACGGTTGGAATCTAGCTACAGGCTACAGAGTGTCAAATAGTTCCTAACTAGTTAGTGTCAAATAGTTCCTAACTAAATGAAAAAAAAAATTGCTTATTGGAGGTGTAAGCTTATCATGTGATAAACTGTTGAGTGTTGACTAATTCCCCTCCACAACTAATACATGTCCTAAGTGTCAAATAGTTCCTAACTAATTCAGTTTCAATTTCCTTTCAACCACCTTGAGGAATAGAAATATTAGTGATCGAACGACAATTTGGGAGGATTCCAAGTACAAAGACATAGTTAAGAATAGGAGTGTAACCCTGCGTTAGGATAATCGGAGCAAATTTTGAGGACAAAATTTATTTAAGGGGGGTAGAATTGTAACATCCCAAAATTAGGGCCTAGAAACTATAGTGAGAGCTTTAGGCTATGGTTCCGGCCAAGTAACAGATAGTTGGAAGTGGTATGGGATGTTGGATATTTGAATGTGAATTTAGATAGGAATTTGATAAATGAACTGAGGTACGAGTTTGAGAGATTTTGGGAAGAGGGGCCAAGTGTTACGTCAAACCAGTGTAGGCGGAGCTTAGAAGGAATCACCCTCTAAGACAGAGAGGATTATAACGATTTAAGAACGAGGAAAGGATATTAGAGGAGGAAGAACTAAGTTGGAAAGGTATGTCATTAGATGAGAGTTAGAGAATCGATTAAGAGTTATGAGTTTTAAAGGAATTGGGATAGAAGATGATTTTATGGAAAGGAACAAGGGAATAGAGGAGCATAGTCTCATGGACACTTAGAACCCTTAACGTTAGCCTTCTTGGAGTCAATTGATGAGTTATAACATGACTCATGTAAAGCTTGCTCCGTTAGGCTTCAACCAAGGTTATTGCTTAATTTTAGGTTTTAAGCCTAATGACCTTGGTGCATCAATTTGATAATATTTAGAGTTATGAGTGTCCAATTGAGGTGATTCCACTTGCATTAGAAACCTAAGATTCGGGGCTTCAGTTTGATATGTTATACGATAGTATTCCGAGCCCTTTTGCACCTCAAAACATCAAGTTTGGCCGCTCGAGAGCGCTTGAGCGCGCGCAACTCAGAGAGTTGCGCTCTGGTGCGCGCTTGAGCGCGTGAACGCATCCCTGTCTTCATAAACGCGCAAAATTCTCCCCCTTCTTCATTCTTCTTCCTCTTTTAGGGTTTCTAGAGTGAGAGAGAGAGTTTTTAGAGAGAGAAAGTGAGAAGGAGAAGGAGCCCGACAAGATTGAAGGTTTCCCCACCATTCCAAGGCTCGGATTCACCTTCTCCTCTCCCCTCTCCTCCATTTGAGCTCCATTAGAGGTGAGTAAAGCTCACACACAATCACTCCATTTTGTATGGTTGATTCTCCTTGTACCCGCTCCTTCCCTTCCCTTTCTTGAGGTTGTATGTGACTGTTTATGAAGATTTACCGATTGATTTTAGTTATATTGAATATTTGAAGGAGATTGAGCTAGAAACCCCTACTTAGGGTTTGAGTTGGGATTTTTCCAAGACTGGATATTATTGGTCGCTTTACTGAAAATTTAATGAGTATGTCTATATTTCATGTATTGGTAGTGATTTTGTTAGAATTCCTTCTTTAGGGTTTGATTTTGAGGGGTTTTATCTTGGGATTAACATGTTGGGGTGATGGTACCATTGTGGAAATGTCTAGATTTATCATGAGCTATATGTCATTTATCATATGTGCTACTGCATGTGTGTGCATTGATTTTGGCCTCTGGCCCAGTTAATTGGAAAATGAGTTTGAGCTTTGGCTCCCAGGTAAAAATGAGATTTGACTTCAGCCCTAGAAAAAAGGCTTCGGCCCCAGTTCACCTGATAAAGAAAAGATTGATTTCAGAAATTGATCGAGTTAAGACTTGGGTGATTAGTACCCAGAGATTAAGGGTGATTAGTACCCAAGGAAGACGTTCCTTGGTAGTCTGAGCTCAGGTCTAGCCACACAGATATAAATGATAAGACCTCGTCGGCTGGGTAATGCCTAGAAAAATGGATGGAGACTAATAGGTGGAAGATTGTCACTACAGCAGGCAACCCCTTCGGCAGATAAGATCAAGGTTGGACGCCACCAATTCGGGAGAATTGGATAAGTCGGTGAGTGGTTTAGGAAAACATCATCAACCCTTCTCTGCTCACAATTGAGGAGGAAACTCAGCAGAGTAACTTTACTATTGGTCAAGTATCGGTATCAACTGAAATTAAATGGCAGAAAAATAGAGGGGATGAGAAGAATTAAGAGGATGAGGAATTGACAGAAATTAAACAAAAGAATCTAAAGAGAATGAGCAGAAATGAAAAGGATGGAGATGAGAATAATTAAATGACAGAAATGATAACAGTAATAGGGATGGTATATGGATTGAATAGATGTAGGTGAACGATACTTGAAAAATGAAGCAAGAAGACACGCAAACAGAAGCTGTAGTGCAACAGAAGGGCACCTCGGGCTCAGAACAGTTCAACAGTCCAAGAATTATACAAAAATGAAGCTTGGATATAAGGAAAAAGTAATTAAAAATTCAGAAAATTCTGCACCTCAAACAGCCCCAAAACCGCGCCAATAGTGAAAAAAAATGGCTCCAAACAACTCCAATTTCGCAAAGCTCTTATTACCAACCAATTGATAGCTGACAAGTTACCGGATCTAGAAATGAAGCAGAAGAGGCATGGTTGTTGTTAGAATTAGAATAAAATGAGTAAAATAGGGCAGAAATTCAGCGCACAATTGAGGGAAAAAGGAAGAGGAAACCTAGAAAAATGGATGGAGACTAATAGGTGGAAGATTGACACTACAGCAGGCAACCCCTTCAGCAAATAAGATCAAGGTTGGACGCCACCAATTCAGGAGAATTGGATAAGTCTCTGAGTGGTTTAGGAAAGCATCATCGACCCTTCTCTGCTCACAAATGAGGAGGAAACTCAACAGAGTAACTTTACTATTGGTCAAGTATCAGTATCAACTGAAATTAAATGGCAGAAAAATAGAGGGGATGGGCAGAATTAAGAGGATGAAGAATTGACAGAAATTAAAAGAAAGAATCTAAAGGGGACGAGCATAAATGAAAAGGATGGGGATGAGAAGAATTAAATGACAGAATTGAAAATAGTAATGGGGATGGTATGTGGATTGAATTGATGTAGGTGAACGATATTTTAAAATAAAGACAATGCCTCCACTTACCACACTCCACCAGAATCAAACAAGCAAAATTATCAACAATAAGCAAGAACAATTATGAACAATTGAGCATGAATTTAAACAAACACCTAGAGGGGGACAAAAAACTGCTCCATACAACCCCCTATATTAGCTCAAATCAAGCAAGAAGACACGCAAACAAAAGCTGCAGTGCAGCAGAAGAGCACCTCGGGCTCAGAACAGTTCAACAATCCAAGAATTATACAGAAATGAAGCTTGAATATAGGGAAACAAGTAATAAAAAAATGCAGAAAAATCTGCACATCAAACAGCCCGAAAACAGCGCCAAAAGTGATCCAAAATGGATGGAAACAGCTCCAATTTCGCAGAGCTATGATTGCCAACCAATTGATAGCAGACAAGTTACCGGATCTAGAAATGAATCCAGAGAGCCATGAGTTTTGTTAGAATTCGAATAAAATGAGTAAAATAGGGCAGAAATTTAGCGCACAATTAAGAGAAAAAGAAGGAGGAAACCTAGAAAATGGATAGAGATTGAGAGGTGGAAGATCGCCACTGATGCAGGCAACCCCTTCGGCAGATAAGATCATGGTTAGATGCCACCAATTTAGAAGAATTGGATAAGTCTCCGAGTGGTTTAGGAAAACATCGTCAACCCTTCTGTAACATCCCGAAAATTTAGAAATCTAAAATTATAATAAAAATAATAATGATAATAAAATTAAAATACTTATAATTGTATTTCGATAATATTGGTGATGAAAAGAGATATGTTTTAGCATTTTAATTTAAAGATCATATTTCAAAATAGGAATGATAACATCACAAGAAATAGAGATAAGAGAGTAATATAAGTTTAGGATAATGTTTAAATATAAGATTCGAATTCGAATTTGAATGTAGATGGATAAGGAAAAGCTTAAGAGGCAAAAACTAAGGTTGTTGCTTGATTTAGGTTTTAAGCCTAATGACGTTGGTGCACTAAATTGCAAATATCTAGAGTTGTAGATGTCCGATTGAGGTGATTCCACTCTCATTAGAAAGATTATTTCCGGGGCTTCAGTTTGATAGGTTATATGATAGGGTTTTGATGAAAACTGAACCTTCAAACAGACTCATTTTCGCTCAAGCGAATGAAAATTCGCTCAGGGGAATTATGCAGTAAAAACTGCAGTTCTGTGTGCTGTCAAATTCGCTTAAGCGAAAAACAGAGCATTTTGGGGTGCTCTCTGGACGAAATTCGCTTAAGCGAATTGCACGGGGACAAGAAGAATTTGGGTAACTCGCTTAAGCGAATTTGGCTCGCTTAAGCGAGTGGCAGTTTCCAGCATTTTTAAAACACGTTCTTGGACGGTTTCAGTCAGTTATTCCTTCCATTTTTTCATATTTTCAGAGAGAGGGAGAGTGGTTCTAGTGAGAGAAAGTCCCGGCAAAGGCCAAGAACGATTTCTACTCATCAAGAACGAGTCTTGCATCAATCTTTCCCCCATCAAGGCCCTCTATTCTTCGTTCTTTCTCCGTTTTCTCGACTCACAGGTGGGTGTGACTCTCACTTGTTTGTCTTGATTGTTCTCACAGCATGATCCCCATTCTCTTTCCCTTTCTTCCATGGAATAATGATGTATGTATGAGATAAGTTTAGGAATTATGAATGTATTGATGATTGGATGTCTAGAATTGCAAAACCATAAGGTAGATGACTTGAGTGATCATGCGTTATGAACCTTGAACATGTTATTATGAAATCACGGGCCTTTGGCCATCACAGTCATGGATTATGAGTTGAGATAATGATGATGTATTATGGAATCATGGGCCTTTGGCCATCACAGTCATGAACGATGAGTTAAGTTACCACAGGGCTTATAGCCATCACAGTGCCTTCGGGCTATCACAGGGTCATTGACCGTCACAGTCACAGGCCTTCGGGCAAATTATTTAAGAAAGACGGGGTAACCACATCGAACTCATGGCCAAGAGGGAGATGGGGTCCCCAATCACAGAATGAAAATTAAACATTATTTAAGACTTAATCATAGGTAGCCCTGGACGACGGTCCTTGGTTACATGGCCGAGCGCTCATCACAGTCACGTTACAGTGTAAAGACCCCGGGTGTCGGGTAACAACACCTCACAGCATGCATTGCATCATAAACATTGTTTCAATGATGATATATTATGTGTAATTCATTTATTCATGATGCTCTAGATAGATATGTGTAATTGTGAAGATTCTTGATTGTTTCTCCCCACACCGCACACACTTGTTACGCTCACTGGGACGTAGTCTCATCCCACGATATGAGAATTATATTTCAGTTGTGCAGGAAGAATTGTTTAGCAATGGATAAAGAGATTGGAGTTCTTTGGTAGATTCACCTGCCCCTCAGCTGCTAGATTGACCTCCAGGACATTTAGATATAATTAAATTATGTCAGGTTGTAATGAATTAGATTTGCGTCCAGAATTGGATTACTTTTGAGAGCCACAGAGTGGCATGTATTTGTATGAATTATGTTGAGTAATTGATGTATTTCGTTTAAGAAAGCGTTGGATTGCCTAAGCAATTATTTGATTGGATGACGATACTTGAGATGACGCGAAATAACTTCAGAAATTCGGAATAGTGTTTCCAACGAGCATTATTCTTGAATTGAGAAATTATGACGTTACATTTTGGTATCAGAGCAGTTCAATCCAATTGGACTGTGGTTAAGTTAGTTGTCTGTGACTCACTATGATCCCATTGTACCTCGTAACTAGTATAGGGACTGATCACCCCTCTATTGGATGCGTTGTACACGGGATTATGGTTAGTGACGTAAATGGGATACCTTGTTAAAGGAGTTGGGCCACTTCTCTAACAAGGTTAGAGCCACCTACATGATAGTCAGAGGGAGAGGGACATATGTTTATTTTTCCAAGAGTAGGATCCCCACTTCAAGAGCTTTATGAGATGTCATTTTAGTTTCCAAAGAAATTAAGGTATCCTTAGAAGGAAAGGTAAAGCAGAAGTTTTTGGAGAGAGGTTTAGAGGGAACATGAGGAGTAGGCTCCCTAGTAAGGGAGGATAGTGATGGTTGCTTGTAGTTACACCTTGAGTGTGTGACTTGTTTGATTAATCATGATGCTTGTTTTTGCTTGAATAATCACGATGCTTGTTTTGCTTGAATAATTGACTGATATGTCTGTTTGTTTGCGTTGTTGGAATGTCTTGCATGCGGAGGTGATGGTAAAATTTCTAGGATTAGAGTGTTTCCATGACAGGTAGAGGTTAGAAGAGAAGTGTGGGACTCATGGGAGGTTAGAGGAACCTAACACCATTAGTGAAGGCGGAGTAACACTAGCTCTTGGTTAAGTGTTTACCATCGGGTAGGTGTAATCTTAAAGATAATTCGAGGAAATGAATTAGGGCCTCTAATCTCATATTCTGCCTTCTTTCCTTTTTCCCTACTGGTGTATGTTGGTGTTGAGTTGCTATTCGATTCCAATCTCATTATTAGTTACCTAATCATTCTATTGATCCAACTAGATATCTAATTAGGTGTTCAGTGATTTTTAAATTTGATGGTAATTAGATTATTTAAGCCTTATGATCAGTAATTTGGTTTTTATTATGCAAGAAGCAAGTGTAATCCTTTATCCCCTAAGATATTAGACTAGTACTCCTAGAATCCCTAATGGATCATTAGATGCAATTATAGTACATTTATATCACATTCTAGTTCCCTTTCTTTAAATCCCTGTTAGTGTAGGTTGATGCTGATATTGATGGTTATCGGTAGTTGCACCTCGGTGACGTGATTTACTTAAGTAGGATGGATTGTTTGATTTACTTGACTGAATTTGAGTTTCTTGGATTTAGAAATTATCTAAATCAGGATTTGAATTATCTACATAATTTGAATTTGAAACTGAGGATTAGAATTTCATTAGGTTATGTGATATGGAAAGTATGTATCATCTTGATGTTGAGTTTTAGGATTAGGATTTGATTTTGAAAAATTTTGTTAGTATTTAGTTAGATTTGGATTAAATGATCAACTTAATTTGGATTTATATCGGTTTAGATTCTACTTGTAGTTACAGGATGAAGGGAAAGAATGAGGAGGTTTCGGTTGATGATGAATTTAGATTTTTGAAAATTGGGACTAGTCTTTGTTGGAATCAAAATAGGATAATTTAGATTCCCAGAAAAGGTCTTACTTCGAAATAAAAGATTTTCAAGGATAAGATTTGTTATATATATATATATAAAACAAAATTGTTAGGATCAAATTAGATTTAAATTGGAGGATTTTGAGAGTAGATTATCTTATGAGTTTAATTTTTAGAGGTAACTAGAAATTTATGAAGTATAACTAAGATTTCAATAAAGGTAGTGACAATAGCAACTAATAAGCTACTTTATAACACTAGAGGATTCAGATGAAATAGATGTTGTAAGATAAATAAAAATGTTTGAAAAATACGATAAGGTTTGTTGGAACAAAGGCAAATATGTGAACAACAACTTAAATAAGGTACAAATCAGAACCAAAACTAGCATTGTAACAAAGGCAACTGAAGTTGTCTTATGATAGCACTCTTCCACTAAGTTAAACCAGAAAAACAGCAACTTATGTAAGGTACAAATCAAAACCAAAATCAGCACTGTAACAAAGGCAAAATACACACATGTGAACAACAACTTAAATAAGGTACAAATCAGAACCAAAACCAGCACTGTAACAAAGGCAACTGAAGTTGGCTTCTGATAGCACTCTTCCACTAAGTTAAACCAGAAAAACAGCAACTTATGTAAGGTACAAATCAAAACCAAAACCAACACTGTAACAAAGGCAACTTATGTTGTCTTATGTTAGCACTGTTCCACTCAGTTAAATAAGAAAAATAGCAACTTACGTAAGGCACAAATAGGAACCAAAATCTGCACTGTAACAAAGGCAATACTGCAGAAAGATTACACATTTGTACTAAAGGCAAGACAAGCATCTGGCGTGGAGCACCAAGAAGAAAATGGTTAATTGAAGGAATGATGTCAGGCCTTCAACCATGTCAAACTGCGCAATTTATTCGATTCTAACAACTCGTCAGGCACTACTACCTTATCCGAAAAAATAACATCATTCCTAGTAGGTCATTATTGCCTAATTGTGGCCAACCAAACCACAGACCACCTTAATGATATAGTACTCCAACACAAGCATTATAACTTGTACACATATTAGACTCAAACAGATAAAGTAGTTTTCCACTACTCTCAAAAAAATTAGAAAATTAGGAATTTCCAAAACTCTTCTAAAATTAAATAACAACAAAAAAATAAAAATAATAGAGGTATGAAGTACTCTGATCAGTGATCAGAATCATGGACGATAAGACTTTTGAAGTGTTATAAAAGAAATTAAAACACGAAAATGAAGATGTGAAGGTAACAACAATCAAGACAAAACTTAACAAAACAAAATGAAAACTGTAACAAAAGCAAAATACACATATAAGAACAACAACTTAAATAAGGTACAAATCAGAACAAAAACCAGCACTGTAACGAAGGCAACTGAAGTTGTCTTATGATTGCACTCTTCGACCCAGTTAAACCAGAAAAACAACAACTTATGTATGGTAAAAATAAGAACCAAAACCAGCACTATAACAAATGCAACTTAAGTTGTCTTATGCTAGCACTGTTCCACTCAGTTAAATAAGAGAAATAGCAACTTATGTAAGGCACAAATCAGAACCAAAACCTGCATTGTAACAAAGGCAATACTGCAGCAAGATCACACATTTGCGCTAAAGCCAAGACAGGAATCAGGCGGGGGCGTGGAGCACCAAGAAGAAAATGGTTAATTGAAGGAATGGTGCTAGGCCTTCAACCATGTCAAACTGCGCAATTTAATCAATTCTAACAACTCATCAGACACTAGTACCTTATCCGAAAAAAATAGCATCATTCCTGGTAGGTCATTATTGCCAAATTGTGGCCAACCAAACCACAGACCACCTAAACGATATTAATAGTCCACCACAAGCATTATAACTTGTACACATATCAGACTCAAAAAGATAAAGTCGTTTTCCACTACTCTAAAAAAAATTAGGAAATTAGGAATTTCCAAAACTCTTCTAAAAATGAATAACAAAAAAAATAATAGAGGAATGATTTACTCTGATCAATGATCAGAATCATGGACAGCAAGACTCTTGATCACACTTTCGGCAAGAAGAGACAAATCCAGCTATTAAAAATTTACATAACGGAATCGAGCATACATCATGAAATCAGAAACTTAAATAGACTCATTTGATAAATTTGCTATGTTTCCATCTCCATATCCGCTAGTAATAATAATAATAATAATAATAACAAGTAAAGGGACCGGTCTACTAAAATTAAATATCAAAATATAATTCATTCTTATTTATTTATTTTAACATGAATTTTAAAGTAATATTACATATATATTTATATATATAATAACGACAACTTATTATTATTTGATTCTAGTGTTTGAAATTGTCCATCTTTGTACACATGTAAATTTGGTCATCAACTCATAGGAAATTTTTGTAACATTAGATATAGACTAATAATTTCATAAAAATATATATATAATGATTTTTTAATAAATAAATTTCATATCTAATATATGAAAGTTAAAAATTGCATATTAATGAGAATGATTTTTTTCTGTATTCATCTTTTATTTTTATCCCTTGTTCAGTTTTTCATCTATACAATATAATCTCAACCAACTCAAACTACTTCTCTTGTTCCTTTTTTCCACCACAACATATAAACTTTTTCATATTGTCAGTAACTCAGTATATATCCATTAAATTCTATTTTAAATTATATTTATAAAAGAAATTAAAAACATATAGTGACTTTTAAAATTATTTTAATTTATTCATTACATAATATTTTTCAAAAAAATGATTATGTAAACAATCTAAAAGTTGCAAAAGTACATTTTTAAAAAGGGCAATATTATTCTTTTTTTTAGTTTGTCAAATAATTATTCATATATAACATTTTTAATGGTATAACAAACTCTTTTTTTAATGTTGATAACTATTTGTCCAATAATTTCTCCCCATAACCTATTTATCTAAATGAAGATATGTTTCACCACTATTTTTAATCATACTCTCTACCAACTTTCTTTCCATGGAACATAATAAATTTTTTGTACATGTCCATGAAATTGACCAATTTTTTTATATTTTTCCTCTCATACCCCCTTTCATACCGAAAAAAATTTATTACAAAGAGATCACTTTGACTAATATTCCCCGCTCTCATTTATCAAAAAGTGTTAAGTGAAATGGTTACATCTTTTACTCCCAAAACACTCTTATAGTATTATAGTCTTTTATTTCTTTCTTAAATATTATTTTAAAATTTATATTATATTAAATGGTCTTTAATATTGATATTTGATATTTTGATATAATATTTTACTATAATTATTCTAACAAAAGTTGTACATTTTTTAAATTACTTTATTATGTTTTAAATTTTGAAATTGTGAAAGTGGACTTTAACATTGATATTTGATATAATAGAAATAACTATAATTAATTAATTACCATAACTACAATTAACATAATTATAAAATAATTTTTTAAGTGTTACAACATGTTTCAAATTTCATGTTATGTTTTTTTTAATTAAGTTTTACCTTTCTTATAAATTATTTTATTATGTTTTAAAATTCATATTATATTTTATTTTTGTTGTAAACTTTTTTGTCAATTTAAAAATTGTTAAAATGAGCTTTAATACTGATATTTAATACAATAAAAGTTACTATAAATAAATAATTTTTATAATTACTATTAACATAATTATAAAATAATTTTTTTATGTGTTTGAGCATATTTTAAATTTCTCATTATATTTTTATTTTTTAAAAATTATTAGATATGTTTTAAATTAATAAGAATAACAATAATTAAATAATTACCATTAACATAATTTTGATTTGATTTTATAAGTGTTTGAAAATCATTCAAATTTTGTATTACAATTTTAATCATATGAAATAAAATTTTTAAATTATTTTAATATGTTTTGAATTTCTTATTATATTTATTTATGTGATTATTTTTAATATTGTTTATTAAAATTGACTTTAATATTGGATTTTGATATAATAAAGGTAAATATAATTAAAAAATTAATATAGTTACGATTATTATAATTATTAAATGATTTTTAAGTGTTGATCAAGTTTCAAATTTCACATTATTTTTTTATTTTTTTAAAATTAAGTTTTACATTTTTTTCAAAAATTTTATTACATTTTAAATTTCGTATTATATTTTTTTATCTTATAAACCTTCATTTTAATATTGAAATTGTCAAAATGGGTCTTAAATAATATTAATATTTGATATAAAATATATAATTGTAAATAATTTTTATAATTACTATCAATATAATTATAAAATGATTTTTTATGTGTTTGAGAATGTTTTAAATTTCACTTTTTTTATTTTTAAAACTATTTGATATGTTTTAATTATCATTATTTTCATTATTATTATTATTCTAGTTTTTTACTTTTATAGTGATATAGCTTTGCAAGTCCATTTTAATTTATTAATTATGTTATGGACTAAACCCTATTTATGGCCATCAGCCATAACAGCCCAGAATTAATACAATAACTGCTAAATATCCATAAATATGTATATACTTGCCTGCTTACCATATTTATGATTATACTTACCATATTTATACAGGCCCAATACCCCTATAAATAGGAGGTATTAACAATTCACAAGGTACACAATCTTTACTCAGTCAACAACTTTGACTGTTATACATATTTGACCTGGGCGTCGGAGTGCCTTTGGTCAACCTGTTGAGAGGAAGAGTGAGGACTTTTTGACTGCCAACCAGGTGAATGCGTCTCTAAGAGAATATGCCCAGGTATACATGTTGCTAGCTTCTTTGAGTTCTCAGAGTAATGCTATTATCAATAAGTTACACGTAGTGTGTGATTATCCTGATGTGTTTTCTGAAAATATGTCTAGTCTACCACTTGAGAGAGAGATAGAATTTTCCATAGATCTAGTACCGAGGACGGGACCTATTTCAGTTGCACCTTATAGGATGTCACGCATGGAGTTAGCCGGGCTTAAGAAACAATTAGAAGATTTTCTAAAGAAGAAGTTTGTGAGACCTAGTGTATCACCTTGGGGAGCACCTATTTTGCTAGTGAAGAAGAAGGATGGTAGTGTGAGGTTGTGCACGGATTATCGTCAGTTGAACAAGGTAACCATTAAGAATAGGTACCCTTTGCCTAGGACAGATGATCTAATGGACTAGTTAGTGGGGGCTTGTGTGTTTAGCAAGATTGATCTTAGGTCGGGTTATCATCATATTAGAGTTAGAGAAGAGGACATACCTAAGACTGCCTTTGGGACTAGATATGGACATTATGAGTATCTTGTAATGCCTTTTGGTGTGACTAATGCTTCTGCTATTTTTATGGATTACATGAACAGAATTTTCCATCCCTACTTGGATAAATTCGTAGTTGTCTTTATAGATGACATACTAATTTACTCCAAAACTAAGGAGGAGCATGAGGAACACTTAAAGGTAGTACTGCAGATTCTTAAGGATAAACAGTTGTATGCTAAGTTATCCAAGTGTGATTTCTGGTTAGAAGAAGTGAGCTTCTTAGGTCATGTGATCTCTAAGGAGGGTATAGGTGTTGATCCTTCTAAGGTAGAGGATGTGCTTAAGTGGGAGACTCCTAAGTCAGTGAGTGAGATTAGAAGTATTCTTGGGTTGGCTGGGCATTATAGGAGATTTATAGAAGGATTATAGTTTTGCCTTTGATCGAGTTGACTAACAAGGGGGTTGCTTTTGTTTGGAATAGTAAGTGTGAGCTTAGTTTCCAAACCCTTAAGGAAAAGTTGACTAGTGCACCGATTTTAGTCTTGACTGACCTTAGTAAACCTTTTGTAGTATATTGTGATGCTTCTAAGATGGGTTTAGGTGGGGTGTTAATGCAAGAAGGTAAAGTAGTAGCTTATGCTTCTAGGCAATTGAAAATCCATGAGAGAAACTACCCTACCATGATCTTGAGTTAGCAGCTGTGGTGTTTGTGTTAAAGATGTGGAGACATTATTTGTATGGTTTTAAATTTGAGGTTTTTAGTGACCATAAGAGCCTTAGATATTTGTTTGATCAAAAAGAGTTGAACACGAGACAAATGAGGTGGCTGGAATTTCTAAAGGATTATGATTTTGAATTGAGTTATCACCCTGGTAAGGCTAATGTAGTAGCAGATGCTCTAAGTAGAAAATCTCTTCATATTAGTTCTTTGATGATTAGGGAAATGGATCTTCTGAATCCGTTTAGAGATTTAAGCTTAGCTTGTGAGGTAACCCCTGATAGTGTGAAATTGAGAATGATTCGAGTAAGTAATGATTTGTTGAGAAAAGTTAGAGATGCTCAATTAGAGGACCCATTCTTGGTGATTAGGCGTGAGGCTATAGAAAATGGTAGTGGTGGAGAATTTGTCTTAGGTGTAGATGGAGCAGTGAGATTTGGAGACCGAGTTTGTGTACCTAGTAAACCTACCCTTAGGCGTTTAGTACTTGAAGAAGGGCATAGGAGTAAGCTTAGTTTCCATCCTGGTTCAACTAAGATGTATCAAGATTTGAAAAAGGTGTTTTGGTGGCCTAGGATGAAGAGGGATATAGAAGACTTTGTGAGTGCTTGCTTGGTTTGTCAAAAAGCTAAGGTAGAACACAAAAAACCATCAGGACTGCTTCAACCTTTAAGTATACCTGAGTGGAAGTGGAATAGTATTTCTATGGATTTTGTGGTTGCTTTGCCTCGGACTGTAAGGGGACATGATTCTATTTGGGTTATTGTAGATAGGTTGACTAAGAGTGCCCATTTTCTCCCTATTAACATTAAGTACTGTTTAGAAAAACTTGCTACAATCTACATTACTGAGATTGTAAGGTTTCATGGAGTACCATCTAGCATAGTTTCAGACAGAGACCCTAGGTTTACATCCAGATTTTGGGAGAGTTTGCAGTAGGCTTTGGGAACCCAACTCAGGCTTAGTTCAACTTATCATCCTCAAACCGATGGTCAAACCGAGAGGACCATACAATCCTTAGAGAGCTTGCTTAGAGCTTGTGTGTTAGACCAAGGGGGTAGTTGGGATAGTTTCCTACCTTTAATAGAGTTTACATACAACAATAGTTTTCATTCTAGCATAAGCATGACACCTTATGAGGCATTGTATGATAGAAGGCGTAGGACACATCTGTGTTGGTATGAACCGGGAGAGAGCCTTGTTTTAGGACCGGATGTAATACAACAGACCACCGATAAGGTTAAGTTAATTCAGAAGAGGATGAGGACAACTCAGAGTAAGCAGAAGAGTTATGCTGATAAGAGAAGAAAGGACTTAGAATTTAAAGAAGGGGATCATGTGTTCCTGAAAGTCACTCAGTGGACTAGAGTTGGTAGGACATTAAAGTCTAAAAAGCTTACACCTGGTTTCATTGGTTCCTATCAAATTCTCAAAAGAGTCGGCAATGTTGCCTATCAAATTGCTTTACCTCCACATTTGTCAAATCTTCATAATGTCTTCCATGTTTCTCAACTCCGGAAGTACATTCACGATCCTTCACGTGTGATTGAGTCGGATCATCTTGAGATTAAGGAAAACTTGTCGGTGGAAACCATACCGGTGAGAGTTGAGGATCGGATGGTGAAACAACTTCGAGGTAAGGAAATTCTTTTAGTTAAGGTAATCTCGGGAGGAGCTACACTAGAGAGCGCTACTTGGGAGCTTGAGGAGAAGATGAATGAGTCTTTTCCAGAGTTATTCATCTCATGTAAATTCAAGGACGAAATTTCTTTTAGGAGGGGGGAATTGTAACATCCTAATATTTCTAAAATAAAATAAAATAAAATGAAGAAATAATAGTATTATTATTATCTTTTACTAGCGGATAGACAGGCACTGTCGTGCCTTTCTATCCGCATTTTTTATGTTTGAGAAAAATATAAATCTTGCTGAAAATGTGATGTATGAAAAATGTTAAGAACTATAAAATCCTCGCATTTATATCCACGAATCCCCTTATTATGATAATTTTATAATGTTTATCTATATGCATTTTTTTATTTTTTGAGAAAAGAAATAAAATTTCTTTATATATATTGAAATGTATACATAATTAATTTACATGAATTAATTAAAATTACGTATAACATACTAATTTAAACTAAATTAATCACAATGTAAAATGCAAATTTAGTTTATATACATTTAAAGGTAAACAAATATAATTTATATGAATTACTAAAATCATAATTAATTTATAAAATTAAACTAAAATAATGAACAATATATGCCTTTAAAAAAATCTAATAGTTGTAAGGGGATAGAATACCTATTGTAATCTCATAGTATTTGATAATTTTAATTTATCACAACTTTTATGTAAGAGGTTATAGAGTACCCATTGTACTCTCATTATTTTAATTATTTTTCCTTAATAAAAAAATAACACATTACAATATTTAATATTTTATATATTACTAAAAATAAAGTCAAATTAAAAAATATAGCTCCTCAATATTTTGACTGAATTTGATATAAAATATCTGTTAAATAAAAAATAAATTTAAGAACATAAATACTAAGATTATTTCAATAAATCTATTTGATATGTAGCTTTGTATACAAAGCTGGTTGAATTTGGTATAAAAATATGAAGCATGCATTATAATATATAGTTATATATAGTATTAAATATGTAAAATTTATTTATATATATTTAAATGGAAACATAATTAATTTGTATGAATTATACACAATACTTAAGATAAGATGTTAATATTATTCACTTATATTCCTACATATTAGTTCACTCATTTTGATTAGTTAATATTATTAAATTTATATAGCCAATAAGTTGTGTATCCTTTAATTTAAAGGAAAGTAGGAAACTATAGACCAAGTGTGATTACATTCATTCCATAGGCTATATCGAAAGAGACAATTATAAAATTAAATTAAAAGAACTTTGTAACATATACAGAAGAGGTAATTTTATTTTAAATGCATATCTTTGCACAGGTAGAATAAAACAAAGTGCATATTAAAAAAAGATGACGCTACTTGAAGTATTTGTGCAAACTTAAAAATTATTTCAATTTGACGTGCATTTATTGTTGTGTTTAATTTTAACTTTTTTTTTGGTAAGTGGGTAAAACAAACAAAAACAGAAAAGAATTAAAAACGAGTATAAAAAATTCCTAAAGCATCTGCAGATAACAGAGCAAGCATCTCATCTGGGGGGTCTTGAAGAATGCAGAAGGAAGATGTCTCCTCTGCTCCCTTTTTGGCCAAGAAGTCTGCACACATGTTGCTTTCACATACTTTATGGTTGATAGAAACAACCCAATCTCGGTTAAGAAGTCCCCGAATTTCCTTCACCAAGTTTGCAAATAGATGAAAATGAGACACATCCATCAAGATGAGGTTTACAGTCGTCTGAGAGTCCGACCAACACTGCACATTCTTAAAATCTTTCTCCCAACAGATATGTAAGCCTCTCAAAATGGCTGTTAACTCCGCAAACAGGATATCCTTTTCCCCAAGGTGCCCGAAAAAGCCAAGCTGCCATTTCCCAACATTATTTCGCACCAAACCTCCAAAGCCAGCCTTGTTTCCCCTGACACTTCCGTCAATGTTGAGTGCAAGTGTGTCACCCGAAGGAGGCTCCCACTGCACCAGTAGAGGCTCACGAACAGCACGGACAGGCGCTGAATTCCTCTGAAAAATATTTGCCAATGAAAAAATGGAGTAGACAGTGTCCCAAACTGGGATATTCCTTGCTTCAAATATAAACTTGTTTCTGCTCTTCCAAATCCCCCACAAGGTTGATAGGAACAAACTTCCATGGGCTTTAATTCCCTGCAGAACCCACTGTTTTAAATCCGAAGTGGAGTAGAAACAGTTATGATGATCAAGCCCCAAAGCATGCCACACCATCATGGATTTCCTGCAATCCCGCAAACAATGAATTATAGTCTCCTCAGCATCACCACATCTTTGGCAGCCAGCATCAATGGGCACCCCTCTATGTTGCAGAATATGACTCGTTGGAAGAGAACCATGGCAAAGAAGCCAAATCATAAATCTAATGTTTTCAGGGGCCTCTAATTTCCAAACCCAACTCCAAGAATCATCTAACTAGCTGTCTAGCTGTAGTAGCCAGTGATAAGCGCTGCATGCTGAGTACTCCCCCGATATGGATGATTTCCACACGTAGGTGTCATGTAGATCCTCTCAGAGATGCAAATCCTTGGATAAAATAGCATTCCGAGCATCCTCTGGCAGAATTGTCCAAAGATGATCTAGCCTCCAAGTGTTGTTCTGATAAACATCCTTGACAGACAAGTTAGTATCATGAAAGTTCACGTAATCGACCTATGAGCAAAGAGGACCAGAGCCAATCCAGTTGAAGTTCCAGAAATTCACGTCCCCCTTTCCAACTTTAAATTGAAATCCTGGCCTAAGCTCCTTAAGAGCTTTCATGATGGAAGTCCAAATGTAAGATCCCCTCACACTCTTAGCATCCAGAATGCAGTTCCCCTGTAAATACTTGGACCTAATCAGATCAGCCCATAACTTGCTACTGTGAATAAGATCCCAGATTAATTTTCCAAGCAGCGAAATGTTCTGAATGCGAGCCTTTCTGATACCAAGCCCCCCATGGCTTCTAGGAAGAGTGATTTTTGACCAACTAACCAGATTTATCCCTTTGCTTTGCTCATTTTTCCAAATGAAATTCCGGGCAGTGAGATCAATCTTGTCACAGACATATTGAGGCGGCCAGAATGCCTGCATAGAATGAGTTGGAATTGCAGCTAGAACTGAATTCGCAAGTGTCACCCTTCCAGGCTTGTTGAGAAATTTTTGTTTCCAAGAAGCTAGCCGAGCCATAATACGGTCAAGAATAGGTTGGAAGTGTTCCCTTTTAGGTCTGCCTTGGAACACTTGGAATCCAAGATATCTCCCCAAATTTGAGGTAAAACGGATGGAAGACAAAGCTTGGATTCGATTTCTTTTGTTGTTAGACACACCCTTGGAGGCTAAAAATCTGGATTTCTCCAGGTTTATTTTCAATCCTGAAACTTTGCAAAAATCATTAAGAAGGCCCGTCATAAGCCTAATCTGATGATTCTTTGCTTTGATAAAAAGGAGGCAATCATCCGCAAAAAACAAGTGTGAAAGTTTGGGGCCCTGCGGAGAGACTGAGATAGGTTGCCACTTATTATCCAAAACGGCTTGAGAAATTAAGGCTCCTAACTTCTCCATACACAAGACAAACAGATAAGGCGAGAGGGGGTCACCTTGTCTGAGGCCTCTAAGAGGGGAAAAATAAGAAGATCGTTGACCATTCCAAAGCAAGCAGAGAGAAGAGGTGGTCACACAGCTCATAATCAAGCTAATCATAATAGAAGGAAAACCAAAGTCCCGGAGAACCCGTTGAAGGAAGCCCCAATCAACTCTGTCATAGGCCTTCTCCAAGTCAAGCTTGAACACCAGGTCACCCATTTTCTTCTTGGACTTATGCATGTAGTGGAGGACCTCCTGGAGTATAATACCATTATCCAAGGTACCCCTTCCCGGAATGAAACTGCTCTGAAAAGGACTGATGAGATCATTAAGATAAGGTCGCAATCTGAACACAATAACTTTGGTAATCAACTTATATATCACATTACACAGACTGATGGGACGGAAATCCTTGAAGCTCTGTGGAACATCCACTTTAGGGATAAGGACAATCAAAGTCTCAGCCAATTTAACATCAACCTTCCCTGAGGAAAAGGTATCCCTCACCAATCTCCAAACATCCTCTCCAACTATGTGCCAATAGAGCTTGAAGAAAATGGGTTGAAAACCGTCAGGACCCGGTGCCTTGTAAGACTTCATAGACATTAGAGCTTGATACACCTCCTCCTTTGTGACTGGCTTGATAAGATTAGCAAAACAATCTGACCCAAGCCGAGGCAGCATAGGGGTGTCAAGATTACACTCCTGAGCCTCCTGCACGCAGAATAACCTTTTATAGAAAGATATGGCCTCATGTTGAAGGGTTTCATTATCAGTACACCAGTCCCCAGTGTCTAAGTGAAGATCCTGAATGCGATTTCGCTTCCTCCTGACAATAGTTTGAGTGTGAAAAAATGTCGTATTCCTGTTACCGAACCGTACCCATTGTTCTCTGGACTTCTGGAACCAGTACACCTCCTCTTGAAATAAAATAGAGTCATATTCCATTTGTAGTGATTTTTGGGTTTCCAACAGAGCAGCGGAATCAACTCTCTCTAAGCACCTCTGTATACCTTGCAAGCGTTTCTCAATCTTTTTTTACGCACAAATACATTGCCAAAGTTGTCCTTGTTAAACTTGAGAGACTCCTCCTGGACTTTACTCAACGCTTGTAGAGCACTCCCAGAATGATCCTCCCAAGCCGTTTGAACCAGCTTCTCATACCATGAGTGGCCCACATGGCCTCAAAACGGAAAGGGCGCTCACCATGAATTTTATGCGTTTGGCCACATCTAAGAAGGATGGGATTGTGATCCGAATACAAAACGACAAAGATGCTCAACTGATGAATCAGGGAACGCCATACCCCAGCTAGTATCCCCTAAAGCACGGTCCAATCTTCGATGGAAAAAGCGACCCCCAGAACCAGCTCTCTGCCAAGTAAATTTGCTCCCAGAAAAGCCAAGGTCCATCAAGGAGCAAGAGGCCATCATTGAAGCAAAGGCGTGAGCTCTGGCATTACTGAATCCCCCCCCCCCCCCCTCTGCTCATGGGAAAATAAAATCTCGTTAAAATCACCTAACAGAGCCCAAGGGCGTTGGAAGGATTGTCTTAGATTGCACAGGTGAGTCCACAAGTGGGCACGACTAGTAGGATTTGGGCTTGCATAAACAGCAGAACAAATCCAACTCTGGTTACTCATAGAATATAAAGTAGAGTATGAAGGACTTCATCTGCTGTGTGCTCACTGTGGATGTTACGGTCATATCTCTCGACATTGCTCTAAAGCTCCACCACCTACTCAAGGCCATGTGGAGGTTGACGGCGGTCAACATCAGGGAGGTGGAAGTCAACAAACTGCGAAGGAAGATGCCCGTGTCAACCCTCGCGCTAATTTAGGAGATAATTCCGTAAAGGACGATTTGCATGGGGATTGGCTCGCTGTTAGTCGCAGTCATAGGCAGCTGAAATCTAGGAATAAGAATATTCCAAATATTTTGGAAAAAGGGAAAGCAGGATCAGCCCAGATTGGTAACAGATTTGAGGCTTTTAAAACCGTTTCCAATCATGTGCCTAATGAGGAGGAGCAAAATAGGGACACATGACGTTCACTACTTTGAAACCTGCTCTTAAAAGCCCAAAAGTTTGGACTCGGAAGAAAAGACAAAGAAAGGAGCCCACCTTTTCAGAAGTTTAATTTTAACTTTGTGCTATATAACCACAAATTAAATTATAGGGTTGTATTTATTAATTTTTCTAAACCTGGGATTTAAAATTCATATGATTAAGAATTGAAAATATAAAGTGGAAGTAATTGAATACAAAATCAGAATTTACTCCCTGCATATCTTACTTTGCACAAAGCACATCGTAACGTGTGTTTATTGTTGTGTTTAATTTTAACTTTGTGCTATATAACCACAAATTAAATTATAGGGTTGTATTTATTAATTTTTCTAAACATGGGATTTAAAATTCATATGATTAAGAATTGAAAATATAAAGTGGAAGTAATTGAATACAAAATCAGAATTTACTCCCTTCATATCTTACTTTGCACAAAGCACATCGTAACGTGTGTGAACCTGTGAATCTAGTAATTATGCGAACTGAACACACATGCAAAGTACAAACATGTCACACTAAAACAAAATGATTAATGTTTTTTCCCACATCCTTAGAAAGCATCTAAAGTACATATAAATCATAAATCACCTTAAAACTACTGTAAAATAGGCAGGAAGAGAGAATTGCAACTTTCACCTTAAGTCCTTAAAGAAGGATCATATTTTCATATCCCTGAGACTACGTTAAATGACTTAATCTGATAGCACTTCATAATACTGACCAGAGACACTTCTACACATTACAAATTACATGGTAGCAGATATAAGCCACGAAAGTTCATGGATAGAAATATTAGTTTTCTTGCTTTTAGCTAGCAAACTTAAAAATATGAAATCAAGGAGGAAAAATTCAGAACTTTCACCGGAGGCATGCAAACTTAAAGGTAGTTGACAGAGGTAGAGAGAGACAAAGTGTTGGATTTCCCCTCTTTCAAAAAAATAATCTGTGAAAGATTTATCTGACACATCTCCTTGCTTTCCCCTCTTCCATTTTCTTGCTCAGTAATTTGTGCCTATAAACAATTTTATAACTATAGAAAACTGGCAATTAGTATATTAATTAATTCAATCATGTCAAAATAATATGTTTCCTAGTAAAAATCTTAGCAATTGGTGGCAGCTTTGATAGAGACTTGCTCACCCAATATGCCTTCACCCATGAATCTACAAAGTCAAAAGATATACATGCTGACCTTATAGCACATGATCGATTGATATTCAAGCAGTGACCAAGAACCCAGTGTCTTGTTAGCATGAAGACCATCACTTGAAACACAAATGCTTTCCATGGCATGGTTTTCCATGTGGGTGCTTTGTGTCAAGAGCTTTCGATGATTTCCATAACAAAACAGGAATTTTATCAAAAATAATAAAACAGGTAAATTCTGTCAAATCATAATAAAAAAATAGCATCAGGTAGAAAATGCAATAAAAGATTAAATCATCAACTTGGAAAGTTGCATGGAGTGGCCTTCTACTGTTACCTAAACTCAAATAAGAGATATATTTAATACTTATAGATAGTGATATTCTAATTCATGTCAACAATTCAGAACTGCAGATTTATAGTAATTAGATTTACTCATTGAGGTTGTCTTTGACCCATAGAAAAATATTAAATATACACTATTATGAGGTTATAGAAGAAAAAGGAGAATCACAAACCGCCTCAATAATCTTGGACACTGTTTCCGGGTATAGTGCAGAACAAAAAAAAAATCTCATTATGTGATTGAACAGAACTAACAGGAAAATGCTTGCTAACTCTTGGCTAAGATGAGATGAAAGATAGCACTGTCCAGATTGCAAAACATTGACCTTTAATCAAACTAACTTGGCTAATCTCTATATGTTGGTTCTAATAAACTTTTATTAAGGATTTCTATCTAATGTCAAAAAGAAAAAAATAACATGTTTTAGAAAAATCAAGCCAGACGATTATATGAGTACTAAGACTGGTTGATAATAATATCTAATACATATTTTTCAGTGACACAACACTGCTCTCATGTTACTTGAAGTCAAAGTTATAACAAAAAACTGACATGAATAATAAAAATCCAAATTGCAGTAGATTTTCAAAACCTCTTCCCACAGATCATGGAACCCATCCAGAGTACTAAATTGACTGAAGGAACTGATGGGTGCTGGAACCATAAAGAATCCCTCAACCATTGATGGTCAGTAAATATTATAGCTTTTAAGCCACATGATGATTACAACCACCACTTCAATTCACAACCATTAAACCATGACAATCCAAACTGAATTTCTCAACCTTCCTAACACCAATCCATTCACAACACCCTAACACCATCCAGAATCAGTTTACAAAAACAGAAAAAGAAAAAAAATTCACACACAATCATAACAGCTTAAAAGACCCTTTTTATTTTGTCATTATAAATTTCAAACTTGTAAGCCACATGACGATTACAAACACCACTTCAATTCACAACATGACAATCCTAATCATTATAAATTTCAAACTTGTAAGCCACATGACGATTACAAACACCACTTCAATTCACAACATGACAATCCTAACTGAATTTCTCAACCTTCCTAACACCAATCCATTTACAACACCTTAACACCATCTAGAATCAGTTTACAAAAACATAAAAAGTCACACACAATCATAACACCTTAAAAGACCCTTTATTATCTACAAATTCCAACTAAGAATAGGAAAAGTAAACATCACATGTAACAACTAACAATTCTAAATTGTTGTTCTTGATGTTGCTGGCTCAAATCATAACCAAAGCATGATATAAAAGCATTTCTGAGTAAATTATTTGTATATATAATTAACACCTTTTATATAGAAAATCTATAAAGCAACCTCCCGCCTTGACACACTATAAAGTGGGAGGTAAGCAATTGCCACCGTCAGTGGGCCTGAAAGATCTCTTAAGCAAATAGGAGACTTACCCCATTTAATGATTCTCATAAGATTCATGTAATTCTCTTGCCCCAACCTTAATCCCTGTATATAAGCTGCTTCTGACCAATGCTCCTTAAGAAAAGTCTTTAGCTCACCTCGTCCTCTAATTTAGCAATAAAGCAAATAAAATGTCAGCTTAGAACAGAATCAATGATCAATCATACTTTTTTATTTATTTTTTACTACGTATAAGTATAATAGACATCAAATATAATCAATGAGATTGAGTGATTTACTAATACAACAAAATCAAAGCAAAGCAAAAAAAAAAAAAAAGAGGGGAACAAAGAGTATATTGTTAAATGTCTTTTTTATTTCCTCTATTAATGTTTCAAGAGGAAATATAGGGAAATAAAATTTTACACAAAACAAGGTTACAATATTAAAATGAGCCTAAGATTGAGAAAATTTTACATTTGGAAATTCATTGTGCTCCCATTTTTACCCTATCCTTCTTTAGGTTAACTCCATCAATCATACACTCATTGATGACAATACAAACACATTGTCATGGAGTAATATATTGTCAAATCATTTATTGAGTTTTGTAACACATGATGTGTTATATTCATAAATTATGTGTCAATACATAATTGAATGACAATGTAATAGTGTATATCTATTAAACTAGTAATAAATTATAAATACATAATGATAAATATATATAAATCAATAAATATAAATAATAAATATATATAAAAATAGTATAATATTCATATATCAAATTATAAATATATATTATAAATCAATCTCTAACAGCTGAAAGCAAAAAAAAGAATCAGAATGAAGGCAAAAACTAGTAGAATCTACCCTCCCCTTTTCACTAGTTTACTATCTAACAAGAGTCAATATTTAGTAAAAGCTGATCCAACCAAACTAATCAAGACTGATACACAAAGCAAAGAGATATCTTTAATTAATTACCCCATATTGCAACAATATTGAATGCATGGTGTAGAATGAACTATGGTGTGTAGCTCATGTACGCAGAGGTCTAGCTCATGCACGCAGGTTGAGCATGTTCAAGAGATTAACACATATTAGCATGATATATCGAATGCGTCAAGCAAACAACTTTTTATGATGTATACACATATATCAATCACCAAAACAATTTTATAGGAACTCAAATTCATTACGATCTAGAATGAACTATGGTGTGTAGTGACTAAAATGTGCTAAAAGAAATTGATGCACATTGGAGAATTGGAGAATATCTAAATAGGGCCAGAGAAATTTTAAAGATTATTGATGACCTAAGAAATTGGAAAGTCAAAAGAAAAAGTTTGCAATGTCATATCATTCTTGGAACAGTTTCCATTTACATATATATTATTTTTCATTTTGAGCAGCGTTCTTACTTTCATTTTCTTCAAGAAATGTCCATTCACCATAAAAGAATTTGATTCATTAGTAGATATGGAACAATGTTCTTAATGACCACTAAAAGATCACATAAGGTCTACTGTTCAAAGAACTTTTTCCTTTCTTATTAGGTAGAGTAGACTCTTATGACCCCCAGAACCTTTAACATGAAGTGGTAAAAAAAAAACTTATACACACACATTAGTCTTTCTTATGCTAGTCAACTTGTATGCATAAGAGAAAAAGTCCTCTACCTAAACAATGTTATATGGAAATTCTACGAGGGTTTCTTCAGATATAGGTGGTATGAGTTCACTTTCCTCCTACCTTATTCAGACCAAATCATTTTGTAATAAGACAAAACGATGGCTTCACGGATGAAAATTTGCTCTCACTGAACAAATGAATCATTGTAACTTTATATGCAATTTATCTATACAGTAAGAGAAATACAAAATCCTAAACTTTATAGTTTCCACAATCCCATTCGTTAAAGATTGCAACTTCTTGCTCAAACCTCAAAACCCATTATGATTAAAACGTCAAAAACGGATAAGAGCACTGACAATTCACACAAGAAATAAAGCAAGCTACAAACACAAGAGATCAGAGCACTTTGAAGAACCAAGTAGCAAGCCTTTCACACCAAGTTTCAAGCATTAAAATAAAGAAAGCCGAGAAGCAACAAACCCAAGTTTCAAGCATTCAGTTAGATGAAAGAAAGAGGCGAGACGAGTACCAACGAGATGAAAGAAAGAGGCGAGAAGGGTACCAAGAAAGAAGCCGAGACGGGTACTAACCTTCGACGTGCACCACTTTGCCAGGGAAGAGGAAAATTGCAGCGACCTTGGACAGAGAGATTCCATATTTGGTGAGTTTGCGAGAGAGAACGAGGGGGGAAAAACAGAGAGTTCTTGGATGGTATCATCTCTTGGACATTTTGAATTAAAACAGAGAGAAGGAAGATGACGAAGCTAGGGTTTAAAAAAATACTAGTAAGGAACAAAGAGAGTTCTTCCGTTTTCTTGCCTTCTTTTATTTTTTTTTTAAAAAATAAATAATAATAATAATAACTAGTAAAGGGACCCGGTCTACTAAATTTAAATATCAAAATATAATTTACTCTTATTTATTTATTTATTTTAACATGAATTTTAAAGTAATATTACATATATATTTATATTTTTTTTACGGATATATATATATATTTATATTTATACATTATATTATATATATAATAATAACTCATTATTATTTGATTCTGGTGTTTGAAATTGTTCATCTTTATACACATGTAAGTTTGGTCATCAACTCATCATCTTTCATCTAATTAGTTGTGTACACGTGCCGTTACGGGGTGACAAATAAATTTTTTGTCATATTAGATATAGACTAATAATTTGATAAAAATATATATATATAATAATTTTTTAATATATAAATTTAATATATAATATATGAAAGTTAAAAATTGCATATTAATGAAAATGATTATTTTCTCTATTCATCTTTTATTTTTGTCTTTGGTTCAATTTTTCATTTGTACAATATAATCCCAACCAACTCAAGCTATTTCTCTTGTTCCTTCTTTCCATCCCAACATATAAACTTCTTTATATTGTCAGTGACAGTATATATCCATTAAATCCTAATTTAAATTATATTTATAAAAGAAGTTAAAAATTATAGAAACTTTTAAAATTAGGTGTTGTTTTGAAGAGCTTATTTGAGTTTGTCTTATGACATAAACACTTATGTAACTGTTTGGGTAAACTTATGAAAAGAGCTTATGACATGCTCATAAGCTGTTTTCAGCTTATTTCAATAAACTCCTGAGAATAGCTTATAGAATAGCTTATGGAGAATTTAAGTACATTGCACTCTTTTCAATTTTCATCAATTTGTTTAAGAGCTTATTCATTAAGTGCTTATTAAATAAGAACTTATGTGATAAGCACTTAAATAAGTTGTATTTCCAAACGGGGCCTTAATTTAATGTATTCATTACATAATATTTAAAAAAAAAAATGATTATGTAAACAATCAAAAAGTTGCAAAAATACATTTTTAAAAAGGGCAATATTATTCTTTTTTGTAGCTTCTCAAATAATTATTTATATATAACATTTTTATGGTATAACAAACTCATTTTGAAGGTTGATAACTATTTGCCTTATAATTTCTCCTCATAACCCATGTATCTAAATGAAAATATGTCTCACCACGATTTTCAATCACACTCTCTAGTAACTCTCTTTTCATGGAAGACATAATAAATTTTTTGTACATGTCCATGAATTGACAGAATTGAAAGGATGAGGAATTGACAGAAATTAAAAGAAAGAAATTAAAGGGGACGAGCAAAAATGAAAAGGATGGCGATGATCATAATTAAATGACTGAAATGAAACTAGGAATGGGGATGCAAAGTGGATTGAAGTGATACAGGTGAACGATATTTGGAAAATGAAGACAACAATGCATCCACGTACCACACTCCACCAGAATCAAACAAGTAGAATTATCAAGAACAAACAAGAACAATTATGAACAATTGAGCAGGAATTTAAACAAACACCTAGAGGGGGCCAAAAAATCGTACCATACAGCCCCCTATACTAGCTCAAATCAAGCAAGAAGACACGCAAACAGAAGCTGCAGTGCAGCAGAAAAGCACCTCGGGCTCAGAACAGTTCAACAGTACAAGAATTATAAAGAAATGAAGCTTGAATATAGGGAAAAAGTAATTAAAAAATAAAGAAAAATCTGCACCTCAAACAACCCCAAAACCGCGGCAAAAGGGTTCCAAAATGGCTCCAAACAGCTCCAATTTCGCAGAGCTCTGATTACCAACCAATTGATAGCATACAAGTTACCAGATCTAGGAATGAAGCCTGAGAGCCATGGGTTTTGTTAGAAGTCGAATAAAATGAGTAAAATAGGGCAAAAATTCAGCGCACAATTAAGAGAAAAAGGAACATGAAACCTAGAAAAATGGATGGAGATTGAGGGGTGGAAGATCGCCACTGCAGCAACAGCCTCTTCGACGAATAAGATCATGGTTTGACGCCACTAATTCAGGAGAATTGGATAAGTCTCTGAGTGGTTTAGGAAATTATCATCAACCCTTCTCTGCTCACAATTGAGGAGGAAACTCAGCAGAGTAACTTTACCATTGGTCAAGTATCAGTAACAACTAAAATTAAATTGCAGAAAAATAGAAGGGATGGGAAGAATTAAGAGGATGAGGAATTGACAGAAAATAAAAGAAAGAAATTAAGGGGGACAAGCAGAAATAAAAAGGACGGGGATGAGCATAATTAAACGACATAAATAATAATGGGAATCGGGATGCAAAGTAGATTGAAGTGATGTAGGTGAATGATATTTGGAAAATAAAGACAACAATCTATCCACTTACCACACTCCACCAGAATCAAACAAGCAGAATTATCAAGAACAAACAAGAACAATTATGAACAATTTAGCATGAATTTAAACAAACACCTAGAGGGGGCCAAAAAACCACGCCATACAGCCCCCTATACTAGCTCAAATCAAGCAAGAAGACACGCAAACAGAAGCTGCGGTGCAGTAGAAGAGCACCTCGGGCTCAGAACAGTTCAACAGTCCAAGAATTATACAAAAATGAAGCTTGGATATAGGGGAAAAGTAATAAAAAATGTAGAAAATTCTGCACCTCAAACAGCCCCAAAACCGCGCCAAAAGTCATCCAAAATGGCTCCAAACAGCTCCAATTTCGCAGAGCTCGGATTACCAACCAATTGATAGCTGACTAGTTACTGGGTCTATAAATGAAGCCAGAGAGCCATGGTTGTTGTTAGAATTTGAATAAAATGAGTAAAATAGGGCAGAAATTCAGTGGACCTGTGAAAGAAGAATTCACTAAGGTACGTTACGGGACTAGTCAAGGTTTACCAGAACCATACCATGATCCATAGGAATTTCACTTGCGGTAGTGGTATAAGCATTTCTTGTTAGAATCATAAGTGTCTCCTTAGTTCGGCACGTGCATGTTGTCACATGTCAGGTCTTGATTTTTACAAGTGTTGCTTGTGTAGATTTATACTCCTTTGGCACAACGCAAGTACTGGACTATTTTTTCGGTGCAAGTTTCGTGATTCAGGGGGTTAAGTAATTTGCATGTGATTGATGTGACGACACTAGTTTCAGGGGAACCATAGAATGAGCTTGAATTCAATTAGAAAACACTTAAAGTAAGTCCAGGTTGTTAACAACATCAAAATTTAGGCTAAGTTGTAACTATTGAGAGTTAGGGTCCCCAACAACTTAATTAATTTCTAGATAACCCCCCAAGATTTAGTGCGCGGATTAAGTATTGAGTTAGGAACCATAACCAGGAGTTTTGTGAAGCCCTTTTTATGTTTCGACACAGTTAGGTAGTTGATTAACTAAAGTAGTTAAGTCATTCCAGAGTAAAAAGACCAATGTGAGGTCCCTTAGGAATCCAAGTTAGGATTATGGTAGAGGGAGGGTAGGTGTCATAGTATCTACCAAAAGGAAGAATGATAGAATTGATTAGTTTTAGCGAGAGTCGGGCATAGAACAGTTTAGGGAGTAGTGACAGTCAAGACGTAGCCTAGGATGATAGAACCAAGAAGACGGGTTAGGAAGTACAACTCACTCTCAGTTCCCTTTCAACCACCTTGAGGAATAGAAAAATTAGTGATCGGACGACAATTTGGGAGGATTCCAAGTACAAAAACATAGTTAAGAATAGGCGTGTGACCCTGGGTTAGGATAACCGGAGCAAAATTTGAGGACAAAATTTATTTGAGGGGGTAGAATTGTAACACCCCAAAATTAGAGCCTAGAAACTATAATGAAAGCTTTAGGCTGTGGTTCCGGCCAAGTAACAGAGAGTTGGAAGTGGTATGAGATGTTGGAGATTTGAATGTGAATTTAGATAGGAAATTGGTAAATGAATTGAGGTATGAGTTTGAGAGATTTTGGGAAGAGGGGCCAAGTGTTACGTCAAACCAGTGTAGGCGAAGCTTAGAAGGAATCACCCCCTAAGACAGAGAGGATTATAATGATTTAAGAACGAGGAAAGGATATTAGAGGAGGAAGAACTAAGTTGGAAAGGTATGTCATTAGATGAGAGTTAGGGAATCGATTAAGAGTTATGAGTTTTAAAGGAACCGGGATAGAAGATGATTTTATGGAAAGGAACAAGGGAATAGAGAAGCATAGTCTCATGGACACTTAGAACCCTTAACGTTAGCCTTCTTGGAGTCAATTGATGAGTTATAACATGTCTCATGTAAAGCTTGCTCCGTTAGGCTTCAACCAAGGTTGCGCTCTGGTGCGCGCTTGAGCGCCCGAAACTCAGCAGGTTGCGCTCTTGAGCACGCTTGAGCGCACTAATGCGCGCTTGAGCGCGGGAACACGTCCCTGTCTTCATAAACGCACAAAATTATCCCCCTTCTTCGTTCTTCTTCCTCCTTTAGGGTTTCTAGAGTGAGTGGGAGAGTTTTTAGAGAGAGAAAGTGAGAAGGAGAAATTAAGAGTCCAACAAGATTGAAGGTTTCCCCATCATTCCAAGGCTCGGATTCACCTTTTCATCTTCCTTCTCCTCCATTTGAACTCCACTAGAGGTGAGTAAAGTTCACACAAAATCACTCCATTTTGTATGGTTGATTCTCCTTGTACCCACTCCTTCCCTTCCCTTTCTTAAGGTTGTATGTGACTGTTTATGAAGATTTACCGATTGATTTTAGTTATATTGAATGTTTGAAGGAGATTGAGCTAGAAATCCCTACTTAGGGTTTGAATTGGGATTTTTTTCCAAGACTGGATATTATTGGTTGCTTTACTGAAAATTTAATGAGTATGTCGGATATATTTCATGTATTGGTAGTGATTTTGTTACAAAACCTCCTTTAGGGTTTGATTTTGAGGGGTTTTATCTTAGGATTAACATGTTGGGGTGATTGTACCATTATGGAAATGTCTAGATTTATCATGAGCTATATGTCATTTATCATATGTGCTACTGCATGTGTGTGAATTGCTTTTGGCTTCTAGCCCGGTTAATTGGAAAATGAGTTTGAGCTTCGGCTCCCAGATAAAAATGAGATTTGGCTTCGGCCCCAGTTTTGGCTTTGACCCCAATTCACCTAATAAAGAAAAGACGAATTTCAGAAATTGAGTTAAGACTTAGGTGATTAGTACCCAGCTAATAAGGGTGACTAGTACCCAGTGGTGGTGATTAGTACCCAAGGAAGACGTTCCTTGTAGTCTGAGCTTAGGTCAAGCCACACAGATATAAGTGATAAGACCCCATCGGCTGGGTAATGCCAACTCGTCGGCTGGGTTAAGTCGATCATGTGCATTCATGCTTAAGTTTATGTTTATGACAAGTTATTGAGTGTCGAGTTGCATTCGTATGTTATTTCAATTGAGTTAAGATGTGGTATATTGAAGTAAGATGACTAAAATAGTTTATGTATTACATGTTGATTTGTGTTGTGTGTTGCATTTCATATGCTTGACACCCTACACTGCCTGCTGCATGCATGCTTTGTTCACTGAGACACTAGTCTCACCCCACGTTGTGAGATACATTTTAGTTATGCATGATGCTTTAGCTATGCACTGGGTAGGAGATTTGGAGCTCTTGGAGTGGACCTTCCACCCCGATTGCCAGCAAGACCCTTTGGGAAATTCAGATGTAGAACTTTGGTGTATTAGATGTTATTGTTGTTGTTGATGATAAAATACATTAGTACCATTGATGGATAATAGGATGTGTTGAGAAACTGTATTGTACAATTATATACTGTATTGGCTGGATTTTTTGGGTTTCAGGTTGAGATGGATTTTTTGGAAATATCCAGTTTATAGGGGAGACTCTGTCGGATTTTCGGTAAGAATGTTATGAACTATAACACCCCCAAAGTGTAATTTAGTTTCATAAATTTTGAATTAGGAATTGTCCTGATTGTAATGGTGTATGAATTTTGTGAAAGCTTAAGCAAACGTTGGATTGCCTAAGTAATTATTGTGGTTTGTATGATGATATCGGTAATGGCGCGAAATAATTTCCGAAACTTAGAAAAGTGTCTCCAACGGACATTATTTCTAGGTTCGCGGAATTAGGACGTTACAATATGCATCGAGCGAGACTACTTAGTACTTAGAAAGACCTGTCCATCGGTCGGTTTCAGTCAAATTCGGGCCCAAAAAGCTCAATCCGTGAAAAATCGACCACTAAATTACATCGCCAAATTTCGTCCGATGTGGGCCTCGGTTAAATCGGGTTGTGGGTTGGACGATTTTGCTGGTGAGTCAGGTGGGTAGTAACGAGTTTAAACAAATATTGGGCCAGACCATTTTTTATCAGATTTTTTGGGCTTCTTCTAATTTCTCAGTTTTTTTCAAATCCAAATAGATAATCTAAATTGGGCCATTTCAAATCCAAATATATAATTAAATTTTAAAGTAAATACATCCAATTTTAAAATTACAATCACAATAGTATAGAGGCACAAATTAAATCAAAAAACTGAAATTCAACGAAAATTATTTCAAATTTCTACCTACAATTTACAAAATTTTCTACATTAATCAAGATTGAATCCAGAATCCAAGAATAACTAGAAGTTCGTAATCTTAATCTTCCTATGTGCCAGGTACTCTTCGTTGACCTTCGAAACCAACAGAATTCATTACAAACAAATTCTTCTTCCACAATGGCATCACTAAAATCCTACAAATAAAAAAAAGCATAGAAAAGCAAAAAAGTATGGATAAAGTTTGCATCTTCCAGTCAAAAAACCCAAAAGTTTCCACCTTTAGTGAAAAAAAATAGAAAAGCATGGATAAAGTTTGCATTTTTCCGCCAGAAAACCCAAAAGTTTCCACCTTTAGTGAGAAAAACATCAATCCAGTTTGAAATAAAAAACAAAACACTTCAAAAACACAGAAAGACAAAAAAAATTTCCTATCTTTTGTGCCGAATCGTAAAAAAAAAACAATCCTTTGTTAAAAATAAAAAAGCCCTGAAATTATTCCTCCGTTGTCTTCTCCATTACAGTACCACCTGAAAAGAGAAGAGACAAAGAGTGAGACAGAGAAAGGTTAAAAAACCAAGCATGAACAGAGAAGAAGAAAACAAGAAAAAAGATGAGGGAATAGGAAAGAAAAACACTTTGCAGCCACCACTGCGGTAGTGCACTGTCACGACCGTGAGAACCATTACCCAGTCATTGAGAGAGAAAGAAAGAAAGGGACGAGGGCGCATAGAGGAGGATAACATGCTCGTGGAGACCATGACTGTAACGTTCTAGCCTGTGTAATGCAATGAAGACCGTGACTATCTTTCTAATGCTTTATTTAGTGCGAGTAAAGAAATAGAGAAGAGAGAAATAGGAAAGAGGGAGGTAGGGAAGAAAGAAGCAGGGAAGAGAGAAATAGGAATGAAATAGAGGTGATTTATAGGTTGTTTGGTGTGAGAGAAATAAATAAGAAATAGAGGAGAAGTAGAAAAGCTAGTTGTTTGGTTGGATAGAAAAGATAAGAGAGAAATTGGGTTTATTATTTTTTATTAATTATTTATAGACACATTTCTAATAATCGATTTTGTATGTCCAAAAATTGATTTTGATGGTTTTTTTCTGCATATGTTTAGAATTAATTTTGAAATTGCAGACAGCTTCTCCATCCCCACCATATGCAATCGATGGATGCATAGTTACCTGCCATCACCATAGTTGCTTCACCCCACCACAAGCAATCATCTTGAATGCACAGTTCCCGACCATCGTACTGCATCACGGTGCGCCATCATCCACCACCGTCGTGCAACCACACAGCCTCTTCCCCGTCGCATACTGTCATCCAAGACACCATTGCCAACAACCAGATCACCATCCCTACCACCGTCCTCGCCACCTTCCACCTCATCCTCCATGTCTGCCTCCCCCCAATGTCTGTGATGCCTCTCCATCCTCCTTTCCGCCCTTGAACTGACATCTTTCCTACTACGCCAACATCCTTGCCACTTCTACGACCTCTGTCGTAGCAGCACTGCTACGCGAAGTCACCCAGCCTCATTGCCTCCACTCGCAAGCTCACACACCTCTGTGAGTCTTTCAACAAATATTGGTTTCGTGAAGGCTGATACGTGAAGGGTGATACACCGATACGTGAAGGCTACCACTTCCTCAGTTCCTCCTATTTCTTCCCCATCTCTCATGTAAATTGGGGAGAGATTGGTTTCGCGTGGGTCCCACTAATTAATCTGCAACATCTCTTTGCCATTTCGTCGCAGCTCCAAACGAGAAAAGTCACAGACCTCCCTCTCATTTCTCTACTATTTGACACATTTCAACACAATCAAACAGATGCTAAAGAAGGAGAAATGTGAATGAGCTTGAGAGGTGAAAGTCTTATAGAGGCGACTAGGGTTGAAAGTTTGGGAGAAATGAGTTCAAATTTGGTTTATATATGTATAAAAATTGGGTCTGGGCCAAAAGCAATGAGTATATGTATTTGCATTAAGTACTTGAAGCCTGCCCAATCACCCTTTTTTCGGTTAGGAAGAGTCGAATTTGAGCGGGTGAAAGGTTTTTGGATAGCTCTAACTCAGAATTTCTTTTTATAAAAAATATGAAATCGTATCACTGATCACTGATTTCGTTTAGCGAAATCAATGATCTTAGAGGCATGTGAATGAAAACAAACGCATGCAAAAAAGTGAATGAAAATTTCTGAGAACCTGGAAGTGAAGAACTGAGGAAGAGCATGACCTAGCTTATTACGATCGAAGAGCTTCGAGTTAGGAATCAACAATACGATCCGGGTTTGGAGATTGGGTTTGATCCAAATGAGCTCGAAATCATGAGTGAGATATATGATCCAAAGCTTGAATGAGGAGGATTGGGAATTGGGTCACAAGTTAGAGATTAGGGTTCATCGTAAAAATTGTGAGAAATGGAACAAAATGAGAGAAATTGACACATACAAAAACCGGGTACCCATATTGGTTTAATGGTTTTAAAAAAACTGAACTTTTTTAATTAAAACGGGCCGATTCAAAAAATGAATTTTAATGAAGAGGATTTTTTTGGTGTGGTACCAGTTTGGTATTAGGTTGGTTCATGATACCGGTTTTTTTGCACATGAAGTCCGCAATTTGTCATGTGAGTCTTTGACTTAACGTAGGGTTCATTGCGCTTAAGAATATTGTTGAGATAATGACCTTGCCAAGAGAATTAAAAAAGGCTTTATAGCCAAACATTTGCATGTTGTCTGCCAGCTTTTTGGTGTTGGATGGCATATCATATTGTTTCGGAAATTTTGATGGTGCTCTCTGAACAAAAAAACTACCACTAATAAATAAATCTGGACATATATAGTTATATATAATATCATTAAATTAATCAACCGATGGATTTTATTATGTGTTATACTTATATATATATGTGCAATCTTCTATTTCAAGACATGAAACATGGAATCTACCTGTCTTATAGGGATGTGCCTATGATTTGCTTGCATTCGTTGAAAGTTTTTCTGAATATGAATAATATATATAACAGGTGGTAGCATCCATTTTTTTTTTTTTTGGTAAAATGCTGAAAAGAAAGTAAGAACCAAAACAAACAAAAAGTACCAACAAAACCAAAAGTTAGCATATAGCTGAGTTTATTGAGCATTTTGACAGGTTTCGATTGCTGAACGTTGGTATATATGAAAAAGACTTTGTTAGAAAAAAAACTCACTTCGATAATCTCTATGCCTTAAAAGGGATTAGTATTTAACAATCGACGGGATACTCTTGGTTAAAAAAATAAATGAAAAACAAAAAAACAAAAATTACTATTCTCAAATACAGGTCAGCATTCAATTTTTTCCTTGAGCAATGTTTTTATAAGTTCCTATTTCAAAAAGGAATAACAAGCAAGAAAAAATAAAAAGATAGAATTTTTAATTTTAATTAAAAAGAACAATTAATGACTTATTGATTATGATTTTAGATATAAATGATATATTGCTTCTAATTAATCGTAAAAACCCTAATTAATAAATCAAATTTTATTTTAAAGGAGATATATAGCATTCATAATTAAATATATAAATAATTTGATAGTAATCTATATATTTTAATCAGGAAATTCAATAATGATTGAAATAAAATTAATAGAATGGTTCAAATTAATTTAAATATATATCAGAGGTTATTTACTTTAAATTTGATTTATTAGTTCATACAAATTAATCATTCCAATAATACTATTTAACTGGCAATATTTTATATAATTTTAAAATTAGTACATCCTTTTATATAATCAATAATTACTGAGCGTGTGGATAAGTGGTCTCAAATTCGAGCCATGAATATATGTATTTGCATTAAGTACTTGAAGGGAGATATTTGCCCAGAGATACATGTGATCTTCAATAAAATGAAAACGTCATTTTATATTTAAATTTTGAGATGCTAATCAATTATCATACTATTCAATTTTTTAAATTTGACTATTTGTCATTGTAATAATTATCAATTGATTATTTAATTTTATCAAGTGTTAATAATAAGAATTTGAATTTAAATTAAAAATAAAAATTAGAATAAAAAACGGTTAAGGATTAGAATCATACATAATTTTATTTCAAAACATAAGTTTTTAGGAGATTGAATTTTTTTAGTGAAGAATGTAGGTGTGTGAAAAACACACTCTAAAGAGAGTGAAAAACACACTCTAATTTTTATATATAATTATTAAAAATTATGGATGAAAGTCTTTTGACACTCAAAAAATAGGTGTGAAAGATAAAAAAAGAAAAAAAAAGATAGAGAGAATGAAATATATGATAAGTGATATGATAAGAAATAAAGAGAGAAAAAGGAAGAGAACTAAAATATGGAGGGAAATATGAGAAAGTCCAGTGTAAAAAAATATCAAAGATAAAAATTATTTATATTTTAACAGTCAGTTATAAGATTTTTTTTTATAATATTCACATGTATTTTTTTTTAAAAGTTGTTATACAAAACTTATTCTATTATAGATAGTTTTATTTATTTAAATATTATGTTTTATGATCAACTTTATGTTAATCTTGCACTTTAGATTTAGATGTAGAGGCTACATTTGGAAAAAATAGCTTGGCAAAAATAGTTGATAAACTAAAAATAAAAAGTTAACTAAATAAAAAATGATATTTTTATGTGATATTTTTATATAAATTATAATTTTATTTAATATATAAAAATATTTTTGGGTCATTATAATTTTAGATTTTTTAAAGATGAATTATTTTAACCACACCATTTTTTAGTTTCAATTATTTTATGTTTTCATAGAGTGCGTATAAATTGGAAAAGGTTAGGAGCTTTTAAAAATTTAAATAGGGACAAAAATTAAAATATTAAGGATAAAAATAAAAAATTATAAGTTATAAACTTAAATGCTAGCGTTTGAAAAAATATTATAAGCTACTAAAATAAGCTCTTTATTAAATACTTATAATTTAATACCGAAAAAACATGAGATTTTAGATTCAAAACCTCATTACTTTTCTTGTAAAAAAAAACTTATAATTTGGTTAATTAAATGAGTTTATAAGCTAGTTAGGTATATTAGAAAATTCTATTAACCTTATTAAACACACATATGATATAATATTATATATTTAATTTGTACATTAAATTTTGGCACCCTCAGGTTTTGTTGGTGAAGTCCTGCCATTGCCCACCACATGATGTGCATGTTCGGGCCCAACAAGACATATACATGGCTAATGATAAATGCACACTCATATTTTCTGCTCCTCTTTTTATACCTCACATTTTCCCCATTCTATCTACCTATCACATCATTCACCATTCTCTATCTCTCTCTATATCTAGTGAGGGTGTATATTCACCCTAAATGAGTGTCCAAAAATCCTCTTCATTTAGTAAAAAGTAGTCCAACACTTAAAAGGTATACTATAAATGAGGGAGTAATAACACACATTCACACCCACACAATGATTTCTTCTCCACTCATTTCACACCCATCTCTATCTCTCTTTGTGTCGCTTTACTTATCATATTTCATCGTTTCTCTCTGGCTATATTACACTCTTGTATGGCTGACCCAATCCTAAAGTGGAGTAGGCCCCCAAAAAATCTTTATTTTAGCCCCTAAAAATATTTTATTTATTATTAATATTTTTTAAAAATAAGCTAGTATTTATTTAGTAATTCATATTATTATTAAGAGTAACTAAGTTTTTTTTCTTAAAAAGACCTCATTTTATCACAATTTTCTCTCCTCATAAATAATAATTATTAATGATTGATTCCACTTTTAACATTGATTTGTCTCATCGCTTACTTTATTTATTTTTTTTGTGTCATTTTCTTCTTTTGATGGTACTATATTGATAATATACATTCTATTTCTCTTTTTGTTGAGTGTACATATTTGTTCTTCAATGAGTATATATAAATTAACATGTCACTTTACTTAATTAAACCTTTTTATTGTGTCAATGTGAATAAAGAATTAATTTTTAAGAAAATTAACAAAAACATAAATTAATATATTGGATTGGAGTATATATAAAAAAATGTCTCACTATAAAATATGTTTTATGCCCCTGTAAATCTTGGGTCGGCTCTTACTCTGAGAGGTAGTTGATGAGTTTTTTTTTAGATGAGAAGAGTTCAAGTTCTTAATTAAAAAAAAAAACACTAAAAACATAAACTATATTGAGCCAAGTAATGACAAGCCCCGTGAAACCTTGTAAGCACGTTTTTCAACAAATCGAGGCATGAAAATATGAGAGTATATATAAGTGACTTAACATGTACTTCACTTGGTTTGAACTTCAAACCATGTGATAATAAATATCTTCCTTAAGCTTTGTACACCTCTTCCAAGTATAAATATTATTTCTTCATGGATATGATCATCCGTACAGATCTATCTATCTATCTCAGCAAACTTAATTTTCATCATATTATTGGAATTAATGGTTCACTTCTTCATCTTTATTTTTTTAGCCACCTTTGGCTTCTTCTTTGAAACTTCGAATGCTGCCTTTTTCAATGTGGTTAGCTTTGGAGCTAAACCTGATGGCAAGTTCGATTCATCCAAGCCCTTTCTTAGGGCATGGTCTTCAGCATGCAAATCAAATGGACCAGCCACAATTTACGTACCCCAAGGAAGTTTCATGTTAAAACAAGTGACATTTTGGGGTCCTTGCATGAACGAGATTCATTTTCGAATTGATGGCACTATAGTTGCCCCTTCAGATTATTGGTCACTAGGTAATTCCGGATATTGGATATTGTTCATGAAGGTTAATGGCCTTTCGATCTATGGCGGGACTCTTGATGGAAGGGGTTCTGCCTATTGGCGTTGCAGAAGATCTAGAAATAGTTGTCCTGCTGGAGCAAGGGTATGTTTATCTATATATCCATCCATGTTAATTTGTGTCCTTTGAACCTCTCTTTTCTTTTTATATACTATATTTGTTTATTGTAACTACAATATGCCTATACATCCCGCTGTTAGAGAAAAAAAGAATAGGAGATGATATTTTATCTTGTTTGTTTAAAAAATATGGAGGAGAGGGAAAATTATTCTCTACTTCATCATTTGATTCACAAGGTTTATTAATATGAGTATAGGGTTTTTAAACCATTTTGATTATTTAATTTAAATTCTCATATATTCCTTCCAAATGCCTTATTATTGGATGAGAGCAAAAGTAGCCTCAAGAGGTATTTTGGCTCCCTCATCTCCTAGAAATTGAACCAAACATGTAAAGCCATTTAAAATCTCTTCTCTTCTCTTTTGTAAGTTTTTACGAGTTTTTTATGGTAGTGAGATTATCAGTCGGGCTAAGAAGCCGGAGATTATTCAAGCTTCTAAAATGAATTAAGCCATGAGCCCTATATTTTTATAGACTTTTACTGATCATCCTACTCAAGTCAACCCATTTTGACAACTCTAATTTTCATGAAGTCCTCATTTATCATTTTATAATTTTCAACGGATTTTTACCAAAGACTTTTAATCAAATTTGCTTATCGGCTTTCAGCTAGCCTTTTCAATTTATATAGCTTACTTTTCAATTTTTAGCTAGTTTTGTCGAAAGCACTCCAACTCTCATATATATTGGTTAAGAATATATGCCAAAACTCTTATTATTGGTTAAGAATTAGTTAAGTGGCTATTTTAAGACTTCAGGGTTAAAATTTCTTCAACACGTGACGTCAATAAAAAAGAAACTAAGAGAGTAAAAAGATTCATTTTAATTGGTAATCACAACCTATCTGAGAAGAAAGGAACAATTTTTTCCTTGATAAAATAAAAGAATTGATCATCAATGTAATATGTTAATACTATCTCCAATGCATCTTGAATAATTGTTGACTGTGATCAAAGTGCAGTCTATATCGTTCAGTTGGTCCAATAATGTGGTGGTTAATGGATTAACATCATTGAATAGCCAAACCATGCACATTGCGGTCGACCATTGCAAAAACGTTCTGATCCAAAATGTGAATATCAGAGCACCAAGTGGGAGCCCCAACACAGATGGAATCAATGTGCAGTTTTCAGAAGAAGTTACTATCAGCCATGCCACCATAATGACTGGTGATGATTGCATATCCATAAGCCAGGGTACCTCCAATATGTGGATTGAGCGCATCGCTTGTGGCCCTGGACATGGCATCAGGTAATTACTACTTTTTAGGAATATGTTTATTTTAGCACATTGTAATTATATATTTATATGATAATTCATATTTTAGGCTGGGCTAGATTAATTATTAGTCCAACCATTTGAGAATTAGTGCATTCCATGGCTCAGTAAGCATGTTTGGTTTAGTATTGAAACGTGATAAACTCATGTTTTCAACGCTAAAAATGGTTGCGTTGGGGAATCCAAATTTGAGTTTGGTCAGTTTCAACGCTAAATCAAACACACGCGAAAGCTGGTCTCTTATATTGTTTTTGATGGGCTTAACTTACAGCATTGGGAGTTTGGGCACGTATTGGAATGAGGCTGGAGTTCAGAACGTGACAGTGACAGATTCAATATTCACCAAAACAGACAATGGGGTTAGGATAAAATCATGGGCACAACCAAGCAATGGATATGCAAGAGACATTGTGTTTAGGAACCTAATCATGCATAATGCCTATAATCCCATCATTATAGATCAAAGATATTGCCCCGGCAGGAATTGTCCTCACAAGGTGAAAATGAATTATATTATTTAAAGTTTGTTTGGTTTTCAAGTATGTAGAATTGATTTTATCATCAATAGCTGAAAATGAATTATGCATAAGTTACAAAGCACATTGAATAAAATTGATTTAAAATCGTTTATACAAAACTCGGTTTTGTAATGTGGAGAATCTAATCAAAACAGACTAAATTTTACAAAACAGCTCTTCAAAACTAATTCCAAACACATAATTTATCTACATGGTTAGGTGTGTGCTCGGTTTATCTGAAAATCACGTTTCAAAAACGTAAATCTAGGTCAATGCTACTGTATGTAGTGTTGGCCTGGATCCATTTTTAAAACATGATTTTCTGTAAACAACATGTACGCTATAAATAAAACTTTGCATTTGTGCATTAGTAGTACTTTCTTCAATCTTGCATATTATCCAAATGGGGATAGAAAGTAAAGGATTACATGTTTAATTCCAAATTCAATGATAAGTTGTTCTAAAATATAATTATATTTCTTGGGTATAAAAAATTTCAAAACAGAGTTCTGGCGTGAAGATAAGCAGAGTGTCATATGAACACATAAAGGGAACTTCAGCAAGCCCAATAGCTATCAATTTTGATTGTAGCCAAAGCAACCCATGTTGGGGTATCAAACTGAAAGATTTACAGCTCATTTATAATAAGGGATCTGAAACATCATCCTGTAGAAACGCTGGTGGAAGTAGCACTGGAGTGGTCATCCCAAAGAGTTGCCTTTGAATATGATCACCATTGAACATGCATATATTTCCTGTAAATGTTGTTTCGTCATTGTGAACAATGTGAATAGTGTTCTCTTGATGAAACTTGCAATATGAGTTCATCTTCGAGAACCTATAGAATTTCAATACTGAATATGTTTCATGTGTTAATTTTCATTTTATTGAAATTTAGCTTGTACACTACAAATTCAGGCTGCCTTTCTATACATACATGGTTATTCTATTTAATTTGTTGTCTGTTGATATTTTAAAAACATTTTACCCATGTTACTCTTTTCTATATCATTTTCCTACACTCTTCTTGCATGACAAGAAATGATGTGAAAAAAATTAGAACTTGAAGTTTTTAATTTAATATATTCTTAAAATTCTTTTATGTTATTTTTCAATTATAAAATCAACGGTTAGTTTTATTTTAAGAGATAACATATTCATACAACAAAAATATACAACAACTTATATAATACACTTTCTCTCTCTATTTTTCTTCATCACATCCCATGCATTTCTCTTTTTTTCCTCCTTTATCTCTATTTCTTTATTGTAAATGTTGTTTGCTGTAGAAACAACTATTACAATAAAACGTAAAATTAGATGGGAAACCGTAGCATCGACCACAAACCGTTGCTCCTAGTGACGACCAGATTGGCACTAAGCTGACACTACGGTATTAAATGCGAAGACTAGCACTTGACTGTGCTTTTGGTCCTTTGTGACGAGCAGGCCGTTGCTAAATTTAAACTTGTAGTGACAGCCCAATCGTCACTACAACTAAAATGACATTATTTTTTTGGTTAGAAATTAAAAAACGGCGCGGTTGCGTCGTACCATATGCGTCCGTCATGGCCGATGCTAAGTTTGAAACTTAGCGCACTATAGATCCCTTTCCCCTTCCCCTTTCTTCTTCCTCTTCCTCTTTTGCGCGCAACTCCCTCTTCCCTCTTCCTCCTCTGGCCGTCCCTCTCTAACTCTCTCAACTTCCCTTCCCTACCGATCAAACACTCTCCCTCTTACAAATCTTCATTTTCCACCGATCAAAAGCCCATCTCGCTCTCAATCCGCCGTCCCACGGTGTCTCCGCCACTGTCAATTGCTCCGGTCGCTGTCCACCACCTGTTAGCTGTTGTTCTTGTAGTGAACATTTCTCTTATTTTAATTTCATTCATGGTCACACCAATGTTGATTTCTTCACCACCCAAAATAAAAATCCTAATTAAACTCCCCCTTCAAATCTTGATCTCATGTTTTAAAAATTTCTTCATTTTTTTTATCAAAATTTCATTAAATCTTTTACCTTAAACTTTTAAAAATAGTTTGTATATCTCAAGTTTGGGGTTCGTGGAGTAATCATTTTTTAAAGAACTTCATCTAAACCTAACCACCACCCTGATCCAAGAGTTAAACTCATGGCTATGCCTGTGTGGAATTTCCAGTCAAAGACAAACAAAATATAAAGATTTTAAAAATAGATATACTTTTAAGCTCGAAATGATAACTTTGAAACACTGACAAAAAAAAGCAATGACCTACTCTTATTCATTTCATATTAAATTCAAGTTTAATTTGAAAACATTTTTCATAAATTTATATTATTTCAATTTTTTTATTTTTTTTCTTAATTCTTTACACATCTAGAAATCATTCTATTTTTCCAATGGTAATGAATACATCTCACTTCTAAATTCTCATTATCCAACGAAACTTTGAAAGTTCAATGTAAGGCTTATATATGTATGTTTATGATTCCATAAATTTTAATTTAACAAGTGTTAATATAAAGTTTTGATCACGTTCGAGAATCAAATACAATTGTATGTCATATATAAACGACGCCATTTATACAATCTATAAAAGGGAATAGACATAATTTGCTATATGAAACCCAAAATGAGTCTTAACTCTAAGATTAATGAATTTTTTTTTAAAATCATTTAAATTAATCTATGCATTTTTACTACAATGTAGCCCACCATTCTTTCTTTTAACAAAATGAAAAACAATTATCCACGAGGAATAAAAATAAACTTATTTCTCATTATGAAATTATTAGTATCTTTCATTCTATAACACGCTAAGGGCCTGTTTGGTTTGCATTTTCATTTCCTGTTTCTATTTTCTGTTTCCTGATTTCTGAAATTTTACAAAGGAAAAACTGGAAATGCTGGAAACAAAAATTTGTTGTTTTCAGCATTTCCAGTTTTTCCTTTGTAAAATTTCAGAAAACAAGAAACAGAATGAAAAGAGAAAATGAAAACATAAAACGTTTCCTCAAACCAAACAGGTCCTAAGTTATTCATCCTTTCATGTACCAATTTGATGGAAATAGGAACATATATACTTAATTACTTATTAATATTAATTCATTTTAGGGAATACACAAATCAACTTATTGGTTATATATATTATATGGTTTGCTCATCAATCATTTTTAAATATTTAACCTAAATAATATTAAAAATATTTTAATTAGTAAGTGATATGGTATCATTATAATTTTTACTTCACTATTAACTTCTACCCTAAGTTTATTATTCTTTTTTTAAAAAAAAAGTCTCTTATTTATTATTTGTATATATTAATCTTACTTAATAAAATACATACATGTTTAAGCAAATAATATAGTTATTATTATCTCATAATTAATGTAATTATTAAGAAATCAAGTTAATTTATATTTATTTATACTCAATAAAATTAATTATTTTATTTTTTATTAAAAATTATAAATACCATAAATTAGAGTATATATTTATTTTATTGGGTGCTATTAATTTAATATACTAAAATTATAAATTGTGTTTAAAAAACTCTTTACTAGGAGAGCTAACTCCACTATGATGTGGACGTTTCTAAATGGAGTAAGATTCCTCCCGTGGTGAATACTCGTGGTTTAAACAAAAAAAAATCATTTAATATCTACTAATACTATAATGAAATAATTTTACAATCAATAATTTCAATCTTATAAAAGATTATATTATTGATAAAACTTTATTTGGCCTACAAATGATTTAATGAGTAATAATAATATGATTTAAAATTAAAATTATAAAAAAATCTTATTTTAATGAATTGATTTACTTGTTTGAATATAATAGTAGTTGTTTTGAATTTTGATATATAAATAAATTATTACACATAATGATATGTAAATTCAAATATTTTTTAATTTTAAAATGTGAAATACTCATATTTTTTAATAAATATATAACAATATAATGCAAGATCTTTGAGTTACATATATAAAGAATATTGAATGATTTTACTCACTCAATCCAAATATTTATTTTCAACGGAAATAAAATAGCTAGATTAGATGACTACAACCTTGTAAGATACAATTTGGTTAATAAAAATATGGGGAAAAAAGTATATAACCCTAAACTTTCAACCCTTTTATAAATAGATACAAAGAACTTTTATTTTATCCAAATTATTCCTTAAACTTTTATCATTGTTGCAATAGGTTTTTTGATTAATATGAAATTAAATAATTAATGAAACCAATCTCAATCCTTCAAGATTTTGTGTTTAAAATATTAAAATCATATAAAATAAAGTTTTAAAAATAAGAAACCTAAATTAAAAGAACAACCATAATGTTTCGTTTTTATAATTTCAATTATGTCTAAAATTTAACAAAATTCAAGAATAAAAAAATATAAATTTTATTTATTTACATGCTTTTAATATTTGAAATATAAAATTTTGAAAGATTGAGATTTTTTTTGTTCAAAACCACATGTATCATCTATATACCCAATGCTCGAACTCAAGACTACTAGTTAAGTTTGAACAATCTCTTACCAGCTGATCCACATGCTCGGTGATTGAAAGATTAAAATTAGTTATATTAATAAAAGGACCTATGTAATAATAAAATTAGTTTAAGGATTAATTAAGATAAATTGAAAGTTGATAATAACAATATTGCAAAAGGCAAAAGTTGAGGATAATTATATTCTCTTTCCCAAAAAATATTTTCACTAAATAATGGAAATTTCCAATTCCGATATCAGAATAAAGTTTCCTACACTACAAAAAAGAGGGAAAAAAAACTAGTAATTCTGTTTCCTTAATTATAAAGACCTAATTTATTTCATAATAATATCATAGATTACTGCCAAGCATATAAATTCTGAGCTTCTTAAACTCTAGCTAACACTTCTTTATTCACAAAACAATTCTGTAATCAGCCATTGAAAGTCCGAAGAACAACTATTGAAATAAGAACTTTCTTCCATTACCAGGTAAAAACTACTATCTATCAATGTAACTCTATTACTTTTATTTTTTACTATGAAGGTTCCGATCATCCAAAAATAGAATTTTTTTTGTTCTTCTAAAAATTCTTCCATTCTGAAAAATAACTTCTTTTTTACAAATTCTACTGTCCTTGATGTTTTTGCTCTCTCTCTCTGTTTTTTTTTTTGTAAAATAACCATAATTTTCTTCCTATTTTTCTTTTTTTGTCTTTAAATTTTGCAGAATATCTTCTCCAAAACATTCAACTAGGAACCGTTTATCCGTTTGATTTTCTAGTGTCTTAGATTTAATTTATGTATTATGATTATGACACCAAGTTTTGTTTTATAGACCAATTTCTGTATCTCTATGTGTTAGCAAATGGGTCGTCCAAAGTTAACCTTAAAATGCATCCCAAATGAGAGAGAACGGAACTTAGCTTTCATGAAGAGAAAGAAGGGACTATTGAAGAAAATGTCTGAATTTTCTTCCATGTGTGGAGTTGATGCTTGCTTGATTATCTATTATGGCAATGGTCATGCCCCAACTGTGACTTGGCCTCAAGACCCTGCTGAATTGTACTCCATCATTCAGAAGTATGAGCATGCAAAGATTGAGAAACCTCCTAAGAATTTTGATCTTCAAGACTTTTTCCAAATTAGGAAGAATTCTGTTGAATCTGAGACCTCCAAAGTGAGAAAAGGGATCCTCAAGATTGAATATCCAACTTGGCATCCAAGTCTCCATAGCCTAGGAGTAGGGGAGCTGAGGAATTTCATTGCTGTGTTGGATGCTAAGCTTGAAGCTTGTAATCTTAGAATTAACATGTTGAAGAACAAGCATCCAATTGAAGAAGCCAACTTCATTTTCATGCCCAACATCTCTCAAAGCCAACATCTCATTGATCCTCTGAAGCCACTCAATGATGGTACTAATCAGCTTGGAAATTCAATAAATCAACTTAATGTGCCAATGTTGATGCCAAAGAATAATGGGATAGTAGATATTACCAATCAAGTTGATTTGCCTGTGGATTGTTCAAACCAAATTGTTGCCTTTGGAAATTCAACAAATCAAATTGATGGGCCAGTGCTGATGGTAAATAATGATATGGTGAATATTACTGATCTTGTTGATTTTCCTGTGGATTGTGCAAGCCTAATTGTTGCCTTTGGAAATTCAACGAATCAAATTGATGGGCAAGTGTGGATGGCAAATAATGATGGGATGGTGGATACTACTAATCATGTTGATGTGCCTGTTAACTATAGAAATCAAATTGGTGCTCTTGGAAATTCAACTAATCAACTTGATGTGTCAGAAGATTGGGCTAGTCAACTGAGTGAGATTGTGGATTGGACTGATCCAGCTAATTGGACTAATCAACTCGGTGTGCCTAGTGATACAATAATGAATGGATCTTCTAATTATGGGACAAATTTTCATGTGTTAGAAAAGGATGGAAAACCAGACTCCTCCTCAATTTGCAATTACAATGTAGGTCAGCAATTTATGCAGCCTTATAACTTTGATCCTACATTGCAGAATATTGGTTGTCAATCTGAGAATGTGCAGCAAGAAGCAGCTCTGCATACCCTGCCATCACTGGTGGATGAATTTCTCACAGATGACTACAACAATAAGCTTCAAGATCAGTTCTTCAACCACATCAATTAGAAGAGTCATTACTCGAGTTACTTGTTATTATAAGTTAGCTGGATTCATATTCCCAGTACCTTTTTTATGTTATGTCTTCTTTCTAATTGAAAAATAATCAAAATTAGAGAATTTTTTCTTAGATGATTTTTCAATTGGAGAGAAAGGGAAAGGGACACACAAAAAGGGTAGTGATTCCTATCCCAAGTTGCTTTGGCTTCTGATTTAGTTCATACTAATTTGTCAATCGTAAATTTTATTGGATATTTTTAATATTTTATCATAACTAATTTATTTAATTATGGATTTTCTTAGATGACTTTTAATTATGGAAGTTTAGTTTATTGTTTTTATTTCAATATATGAATAATATCTTATAATATTTTAATTGTATCTTAGACCGCCTTATTGTATATCAAACTATCTAATTAGTTACCAAAGAATTATGATTCACTAAGATTATAGGAAGTGCTTTTGGGTTCGATTAGAGTTGAGCAATGATTCTCCGTGATGATATGAAATACATGTGCTTAACAAAAAAAAAAAACTACCTAATTAGTTTCTACTGTATTTTATTATAACTTTTTTTTGTTTCCAAATTTGATTTGGTTATTAGGAGTGTACTATTAATATTAATGTTTTATCTCTTTATGGTATCCCATTTTTACACGAGCACGTGGATCAATTGACACAAAGTTGTTTCAGCTTAAATAATAGTCTCAGAATTGAGTTCTCGATATACAATTAGATTAAATACTCATAGAGTAAGAGCTTTGTCACACACAAAAACTCTCCCATATTTGAGCAGGATTACCTCAACTAAAAGATACTCATGGTGTTACATAAAAAAAATCACATCCTTACATAATACTAAATAATGTTAAAATCTTTATTTTAGTATTATAACACATCACTTTTATTCTTAACGCATCGCGTAATTTCTTTTATATCAAATAAATTATTATTTTAAAATATCAGTGTTTAAATTAAGTAAACCATATATAGAATGTCAATGTCAAAACTTTTAATATATTTAAGACTTATAACCATATTAAACTAAACTTTATATGTCATACATATATGGAAGGGAATAGAGCAGTCGATCACCTAGCTAATTTGGATCATGATTACCCTCTTGGCTTTCATAGGATTACATCTTGTCCTAGATCTCTTTTATATATTCTTAAGGATGATTATAGAGGTGTTGCCTTGCCTCATTTAGTTTTGTAGTTTTCTTCTAGGCTTTTTGCCCCTATAAATATAAAAAAAAAAGACTTATAACCATATTAAATTAATATACATAAATGATGGTATATATATTAATTCATGTAATTTATTTTAAAATTTTAATGCTCTTGTGATCTTGTCCCTATAATTTATAAATTTTTTATAATTTAAATTATTTTATCTTTTAAATATTATTTTTAAGTTTTAAAATTGCTATGAAGTACATGAAATACTTTTGAGTTATTTATAAGAGTAGGAATCAAATTACACCAAATAAAGTTTTACAAATGATTATACCATATTACCATTGAATAATTTTTTGAACACTACCTAATAATGAAATTGTTATTTGATATAAAACTTTATTTAATCACCATTTAAAGAACTAGTTTTATAGTTATGCCTATTAAAGTATAATAAAAAAATTGAGAGAACTAACTCAAAATTTGATGCTATTTTATTATTGATATCAAGTCTAATTTCCAAAAGTATAACAAGACTAAAAAGGAAAAACAATTGAATTCAAATATCACAATCTATCTCATTAGTTGATCTTAATTTAGATATAAATAATAAAGAAATTTTAATAGTACAAATTAACACTAATCAATTCTAGTTGAGTATTTTTTTGTAATAGAAACATTGAGAGATTTTTGCTAGAGTATCCAATGAGAGATTACTTCTCATTGTGCATAAACAATAAAATCCAAAGATAAATATTTTAGACAATTTAATTTTGATCCGTGTCAATTTAAAATCCATTAATGATGGGGATTTTAGAACGAATTGAAGTGCATTTAATGGTAATATTTTGGGACAAAATAAATAAATTAATACAGACCAAATCAATTTTATTAAAAAATCTCAACTTAATATTTGATCTGGAATGCGAATATTCACATATTTATATTACAGATATTAAGGAGATACTTTGATAGGGGCACACAACTTTGGTATCACATATTACTTTACCAATTAATAATTTAATACCTTCTGTTTATTCTAAGATTTTTAGACTATTTGATACTACCATTGTTTTGTTTATCCTTTCGTTTCATGGGCCATTGCCCAATGGTTTGAAATCATGTTACTTATTTTTCGGCCTATCAACTGTTACATTTAGATCGATTTTATCATGATTGGAATTTCTTTTTTATTTAATTACAACAACAATAACGATTAAAATATTTAAAAAAAAACGATTAGAATCTTTTTTTTAGGTATGATAACATGAATCAAATATCTTAAGTGCACGGATTAAAGAATTAAAAAATTTTAGGAATTTTAACATCGATGTCATTTGTAATATTAAATATTATATATTTTAATAAATTAAAAAATATTATATTTAATGTATGTAACATATGTTTGATAATGTTAAAAATAGTATATTTCTCGTTACATAAAACACATATTTAGAAATACAATAAATATGTTGATTTTTACTAAATTTATTGTATTTTCCCCTAATATATACCATTTATTTTTCTATTTTATTTATTATTTTATTTATCAATTATCACTCTTATTAAGGATAAAAATAGAAAAAATACTAAATAATATTTAACTTCTAAATTACACATAAATAAATACAAAAAATCTTTAAAAGTGTGTTTGGTAAATCTAGCTGATTTCATTGAAGGTGTTTGGTAAAACTAGCTGAAAATGGTAAAATGACCTATAAGGACATCATTAATTATTAAATAGTGATAAATGGGGGTGGTTGAGAGATACTTGTAAATAATTTTCAGCTAGTAGCTGAAAATTGGAGTTTTTTTTAGTAAAACTACCTCAAGTAATTTTTTTAAAAAAAACTAGTAGCTACCCAAAAAAATTACATTACCAAACACAACTGAAATTATTTTGGCTACTAATTTCAGCTTTTAGTTAACTGAAATAACTTATCAAACACACACTAAACGAGCCAGATAAATAAAAATAAAGGTAGTAATCAAGTACAAACTCAAATATCTCAACACAACTATTCATAATGTTTGAAACATAAATTTCTCACGTTTCAATACTAATTCCTTATCCAATGCCCTAGGGTTTTTTATTATCATATTATTGGTACTACGAAATTAATTTTGGTTGAAAGAATGCTGTATGACCTGAATATTTATTGCATGAATTTGTGCAATTAGCGGAAAACATGGGTAGATGATAAACAAAAAACTGGGAAAAAAAATATTGATAACAATTCTTCTATGCACTGCCCATCGCTACTCTTTCAAGTCATTTATGTAGCTTTAGCCTCGTACCATCCCCTAATTATGTTTTAGTTCATAAAAAAATAAAATGTTTTTACTCCCTATAAAAAAAAAATTAGTTTTTCATCTATAAAAAATTCAGTTAACCTTTTTGATCCCTACTATTAACTTTTAACTGAGGTGGTAAATGAAGTGCCACATCAGCATGCTATGTGTTATTTTTTCCTAACTTAAATTTATTTTTAGTCCCTATAAATATGATCATTTTGATTTTGATCCCTACAATTTTTTTTTTGTTTTTTACCTCAATTTCATTGCTATACTTGAAATTTTGAACTTCTCGTGGGTTTAAAAAAAATAAATTTTTTATGTATTTATTTATTTAAAATTTCAAAACACTAGGATTCACTGTATATGGGAAAAAAACCTATAACGACCTTTTTTTCTGTATATTGACTAACAAAATATTCATTTGATTTACAATTACAAGCCTTTTTGTTAGTCAGCACAAATCTCCTTAAGTTATATGTTAATAGACATAAATCAAATGAAAATTTTATTAGTCAATAAATAAAAAACAAATTAGTAGAGAAAAAAGACCGTTACAGGTTTTCCCTCTTTATAGAGTGAATCCAAATGCATTAAAATTTCAAATAATTAAACACAGAATTTATTTTATTGAACCTAGGAGGGGTTCAAGAATTTCAAGTGTAATAATGCAGTATGTAAGTATAATGAAACTGATGTTAAATGGGGATGAGATAGAAATGAAAAATAAAAAAATTATAGAGACGGAAAACAAAATGACTCATATTTATTGGGAGTAAAAATAAATTTAAACTGAGCAAAAATAACACATGTGACAAGTTGATGTGACACTATTAGCAACATTTGCTTAAAATTAACAGTAGTAACTACAAAGGCTAACGGAAAATTTTGTAAAAATAAAATATAAAAAAAAAATTTTTACAGGTACTAAAAACAAAATGACTCTTATTTATAAGGACTAAAAACATATTTAAGAAAAAAAAAAGTGGCTCAACTGAAATTTCTCAACTAAATGGATTTGTTCAAAGGAAAGCAATTCTTTTAACACTCCAAATCTGGAGTGTGATAGCAGTAGAAAAAAGAAAAAAAAGAAAAGAAAAGAAAAGAGAGAAAGTGATAAGTGACATGAGTTTGGTGTTTCATTTCATGTTCAGCTTAAGGTATTGTTTGGTTGGAGGGATTTAGAGAGAAGGGGAGGGGAGGGATTTTAATAGGGATGTTGTGTTTGGTTCAAATTTTTAGGAGGTGAGGGGAGGGGGCCAAAATCCTCATAGCATTTTGCCTCCCCTCCAAAAGTGGGGGATTGGAGGATTTGGAGGGGAGGGAATGAGGTTTAAAATAAAACAATCAAAATTACTTAAATTAGTTTTATTTTCCCTCCCCTCCCTTCCCTTTGTGAACCAAACAAGAAAGGCGTCCCCCGCCCCTCCCCTCCCCTCCCCTCCCCTCCTTTAAACCAAATAGACCCTAAAGTTCTAATACTTTTCAATATAGTCCAAAAGAAAGAAAGAAAAAACATATCAGTTAATAAAAAAGATAAATGAATAAACCATATCAACATAGTCTGTAGTATATCACATCAAATGATCAGATTCTCATTCGCCTCAAGATGAAGTAAAATGTAAAAAACATTTCATTTCCGACAACTACTTGTTTAATTCATCTTCTCCCTAGATTTTGCATAACTATATAGTCAATCCAATGATTAATCTGGCTAGAATGTCCAGTATTACCTCAACCAAGCTTTTGTACGTAAAAGCAAGAGGAAGCGGTGAATCATTTGCATTTCTCAATACAATCATGGCCAAGTAAATAATAACATAACAAATGACCATCAGTGAAGAATAGGGAAGATAAAAAGTAACTAACAATGACTTAACATTTCATGTAGGATTTTACAACTTTTGCGCCACCTTGCTTCATGTAAAGAAGGTGAAACATAATTAAAATATTATGGTAAGATAATTAACAACTACCTGCGAAACTCCCAGGCCATGTAATAAAAAATTTACATACCTATCAGATAGCCATTAGAGGGATAATCTAATATAATTTTCTTCACAGACCTGCAGGCAGTGGATGCAAAATCATGAAAGCATATGGCCATAGCAAGAAATAGCAAACAATCATCAAAGCAGTGATAGTCAGCTATTTTATACAGGTGAAGTTCATCAACTGTGAATTTAAACCTAAAGAAGGTTGGGCAGCTCAAATAATTTTCACAAGGGTAAAATGACTATTTTGTTCTTATAAAATACTTGAGTTTTGATTTTCGACCCTGAAAAAATTCTTTTTTATTTCATCCTTATAAAATATTTAAGCTATTTTTTAGTCCCCGGTGTTAACTCTACAATTAATTATGGATGTGTCGAACACCCTTCACAGTCAGCAATCCTATGTGCAGCATCTTAATACATTATGTAATAGAATTAGCCTCCTTAATCCCATTCAGAGACCGTATGTGAAATATAAGAAGGAGAAATGTGCAAATAATTTTAGTTCAAATTGGGCATGAAATTTGGCTCTCTAAATAAGTTTAAGGAGACTAATATTGTTATATAATGTGTCACGTTACCACACATAGGAATCAGGATTGGTAACTATGACGAGTGTTCAACACATCCACAATTAATAATATAGTTAACACCAGGGACTAAAAAAATAGCTTAAATATTTCATAAGTATGAAATAAAAAAAAATCCAGAAACGAAAATCAAAACTCGAGTATTTTATAAGGATGTAAAAGTTATTTTCCCCTTTTCACAAAACCAACTCTTTTCCGTACTGGAAGTAACCAGATCATCAGCAAATGTTATCCCTAGAGCATATAATCTCATATCATATCATTTGTGTAACTACTTAGATTCCTATCCTTTCATTTGCTCACATGTAGTTGCATTACTTTAAGTTACATATCCACTGTAGCAGACTGATGATATAATCATACATTAATAATTTAAATCCTTTTAAAATAGATTACCTCAAACAAGTCCACTGCACTAAGGTTGACCTATATGTATATATTCTGTAGAGTGGTTTATTGATATGGCTGTATAAGACATGTAATCTTAATAAAATATACCAGACCTATAGACAACATGAGTTTTTCTCATCCTCCAGCTGCCAGCCAAACCATTTCCATGAGTTTTTCACTTGTAAACCATTGAAACAAGCTCATTCTCATAGATAATTCAATATTACCTTGATGTCTCTTTTCTAATAAACACCAGCAAATGGCACTCCTAATCAATGGATATTTGTTATGTCACCGGGTATCATCATCAAGGACGATCAAAGACAATTTATGGCTAGTAAAGTATATAGCAGCACAGCCCGGTGTAGAATGATCCAGTATGTTTACAGTTATAATAATCTCTTTCCACATGTGTGAACCATTTCCTTCCCATAAGTCTTCATACATGTGAACCTCAGGCACAGGTATATAGATCAAGGAAATGGATGGATATTAGTAGGTCTAGTTATCAAGATCTCCAATGAAGTATAAACTGTGAAAGCTAAAACAGTGGAACGAGCCACTTGGAAGCTTAGAAGACTACTTAATTAACATGTGAAATAATTCCTTAAACCAGAATACAGAAAAGGATAATCTTGAATAAAAAATTCAATAACTAGTTAGTTTGTTCAAAGTTTAAAGAAGAAGGAAAAGCAAAAGAAGCTAGTTTATTACCTCTCAGATCTTGACAACTCAATTGAAATTATTATGGACAAAGACCTCCAACTCAGACCTGATAGAAGGCCAAAATACTTTATGATTACAAAGGTGAGGAAGACCAACTTGTGGATATTTTCCACAATCAATGGAAATATGTTTAAGCTTTACCAATGTAAATCCCATATAAATAGGCTCGAACTTTAATATTTTTCAACTGCAGGATGGTTTTCATGTTAGAAACGCGTTGCACTTTTATTGTACAAATGTACAAGCAAAAGCTAACCATCAAAGCCCAAATCATCCATTTTATCCAAAACAATGCCATCCACAAATGTCCAGTGATGGTGCGGAAGAAAGAAAATGTAGCACACATGATAAAATAACAATTAGTTTATTATGAATGTTGACCTATGTTCTTCTGCTATCTATGCGTAATAGGGAGACTGCTGTTCTCTTAAAATGTCATGGTATTAAATTTGGATATGAACTAAGGCCTTGAAAACCTCAATAGTTTATTTAATTTCTCTTATGTCACAAAATCCACCATAAATCAATATCATAAAATTAATCAGATCTTAATCTAGCTTCAAGATTTCCCAGACCCCACATTGATGAGACTGTGGGAGCCTCGTGCACAAGTATATCCTTATAAATTGTAATAAAATAACTAACATTCACAGAGAAAGAAATCATGCTACAAGTAAGGTAAGTAGTTCATTCAAATGTTTAAGTAGAGATGCCTTTCTATAGTTCAACTCCACTTGAATATTTGATCAGATATCTGCAGAAAATGACATCAGATACTATGACTATCCCTCATTCAAAAGATTAAAAAATCACTCTTGACAATTGTTTTTACCAAAAGTTTCACAAACCAAATGAATAAATTTTTATTTGATCCTTCAATAGATAAAGCTTATTGCAAGTGTATTAAGAAGATAATCAGGTTAAGAAAGCACACGCTCCAGCTTGCTTCCATCTGATTACCAAGGTGTTTCAAGCATGAAACTCTTAAAGCAAGTATACTCAACAGATTTTTTTAGTCATTTTTTTTAATGAATGAATTGGGTGTTGAGCCCTGGTTTTTGTCACAGAACAATTCGATCTAAAATTTAAAGAATAGATTTTATGAGTAAACTAGCAAATCGGTCCCTGACTTTGTGGGGACCATGCAGTTTCGTCCCTGACCTTGCTAAAATAGCACTTTAGTCTGTACTTTGTTAAAAACACATGCACTTTTGTCCTTCACATTATTAAAAAACATGCACTTTATGGACTAAAGTGCATGTGTTTTTGACAAGTACGAACTAAAGTGCTATTTTAGCAAAGTCAGGGACGAAATTGCATGGTCCCCCAGAGTCAGGGACCGATTTGCTAGTTTACTCTAGATTTTATAGTTCTAACTCATCCTCTCATGTGAAAGCACAGACACTTGTTTTGGTAAATTCCTCATCCTTATTGTGTCTTTTGATTATTTTCACACTCCTGCCAGGTAGCATGATGAATTTGAACAGAGACATATCTATAGGATAGGACCACAAAATTTATGATACGCAGGTCTATGCATATCAAAATAAGGGAAAGATAGTTAGTCCAGGACTGGACTTGACAAAGTCCAAAGACACTTGTAAACTGATTATCTTTTTATTATATTTTTTTGGGATTTTGATTATGTAATTAGGGTTTTCTATTTGGGATTGTTTTATTGTTATTTAGTATTTATGGATTTTATTCTAATTTTGGATTGTCTTATTCCAACTTAGAATAGAAATAGTTCTTAGATCATTTGGCTTTATTAGGTCTATAAATAGACCTTCAGCATAAACATTTAGATGCCTTTCATAATTGATTGATATACAGATTTCTGTCTCGAAGTTTGAGTCAGAGGACCACACTACCCTAAAGAAGTACTTTAGGTTTTATCAAGGAATAATCCTGCCAAGAGAAGCACTCTTGGGTTATTTGTCCTACGTCACACAGGCCATGATTTGAATATGAATATGTTCTCTACAGTACTTGGGGTTTATGAATTTTTAGACAATCCGAAAAGCATTTGTAAAAAGAAATTGCCATACATGTTCAATGGTAACATAAAATTGACTTTTCATATATGGGTTAAAATACTGTAGTTAATATGAAAGTAGAAAAGGGGGACATGTCAGTAATTTTTTGTTGAATCATAAACAGTAGATGATGAACTAAATACTTATTTATATGGATATATTTAGATGGGTAAACTTGATTTGTTATAATTTCAGCTCTAAACTTACCTTAGCCTCTTTTCAATTAGTTGTACTTTCTCGTAAGAAAATTTTCCTAGTATTTTTACTATCCTTGAACAATTAGTTCAGTATTTTTTTATAGTAAACTAACTTGCCTCCTTTGATAAAACATGCATCAATAACACTACTTGAGTCATAATCCTAGATGATTATATGAAAAGAAAAAAAATAATAAATTAACAAAGACCAAGTAAAACTTAACTAGATAATAGTTTCCATTTCTATTAGCACACATGACAAATAATTGGCCCTTCATATGGAGCATAGAAAATGAAATATGTAACCTTCAGAACTATATTCCATAATATGATAAATTTCATGTACACCCCCACAGAATATACGAACTTCAACTGTACAAGGACTAGAGCAGGGAGAGAAGAAAAGGAGATAGTTGCTACAACTACCTTTCCAGTGAAACAGATAACTCTAGATTTGTCAACTGAGAGAAGAAAAGAGAACCAATTATGGACTCAACAATAAGACAACCAATAGTTTATTGTATAGGTTAATTCTCAAACTCAAACAGAAAGGAGCCTTTAGCATCTAATTAGGGGCCAAATTTACTTAAACCTAGAGGAAGGAGAAGCTGCTAAATTTGGTCTAATGAGAAACCTTATTCTTTGTTACCATATTTCTTTGCAATGATAGGACGGACATCATCAGCATCAGCCAAGGTCTCTAGAAAGGGAAGTAATGACATCAGTGCACAATCTAATGGATCGTCAAACCAACTCTTTATGGGAATACCATTATTCACTTGCAACCGGAAAACCTGAAATGTGTTATAAGAGTAAAAGGATTAAACATCAAAAGAATATTCAATGAAGAGAATTTTTTTCTCCCACTTCCCCATCCAGGGCAAGATAGTGGCCTATGGATGATTTGGAGTGAGGAGAAAAAGATGGAAAGGAGAGGGAAGGAAGTTATTTCCTCTTGTTTGGATGTCTAAGTTAGCCAAGGAGGGAATGAGGGCTATTTGCCTTTATTTAATTTAAAATAATGCCTTAACCCTGGCCCAAACTTGAGGAGGAATAATTTTGAAGGGGAAGGAGGGGGAACACTCACCCATGCCTTCCCCTCCCTCCCTCCCTTTCCTCATTAAAAGCTTCCGAACAAGGGTTTGAGTCAATTTCCCTTCCCTTCTCCAGCTCATCCAAACATACAAGGTTATTATTGAATCAATGTAAGGAGTCTCATATGTTTCTTCCTTTTTTGGTGAAAGTCAAAGCCAAGTGCTCATCTATTGCTTGCTACTAGATTCCCCAAGATAATAGTTATGAAGCTTTTAACATACCTATTTTTATGCATGCCTTTTGGATAATCCTCCAATGTGTGTGTGTGTGCGCGTGTGTGTGTGGGCAATGAGAAATACATTTTAAGTCCCCCAGAGATTCAAAATAACATTGTGGTGAGAATTCAATACTAAACAGAAACTGAAATCTGCTTAAAAATAGGGAACTAAAAGAAAGACATTTAGTTGAACTTGAACCAATAAAAGAGAGATAGATTCTATACCTGAGGTGAATTATCAATTATGGCAACTTTTGCAAGATCAACGCCTAATATAGTAAGATCTTTTGTATAATTTCCATCTGAAAAAAGGCATGATTCTCGATACACACGACGAGAAATAAATCTTCCATCAGGATCCAATATATCAAGTAGTTGTTTTGCATATATGCTTTGGCTGGCAGTAAAAATAACTACTTCAAACATCTCTGATACTCTCTCCAAGAATGTGTGGAGGTAGGGCCTCTGTCTCACATACACTGTGTACTCTTTCATATTGAAGAAAACCGTAAAAGTGAAATCCGCATCATCACAATGTTCCAGTGTAGAATGAACAAGTGTCTCTGCACATAAGAGAGCATGATAGATGGCTAAGGTGAATAGGATTTCAACTGTAAAAACTTCAGAAATAAAGCATTGAGAAAAAAAATTAAAAATAGTTATGAAAAAACAATCAAATTAGAGGTACTCAGAGAAGTCAGCCAAACTAAGTGTGTTTTTAATGAATACACTGAATTCTCAATCAAATTCAGTGGTCTCAACTTTAGTTATCTATTTTCATCTACAAGTACAAGCCAATATTGTGTCACTAGCACACTTCAATATGCTACATCAAGGAATCGAACTTGCTAGGAATATTAGTTAAAAAGGAAACTCAAGTGATCATTAAACCTACAGGACTGGAGAATGTATTGGAGGTTCCTTTAAACATAAAAAAAATATGGCTTGGCAATAAGTTTCGGGACTTAGGCAATCGCCGCAGGTCTTTAGCATGCACAAGTAGTCTTCTAATTAAGAAATACCTTAATTCAAAAAATATGTTATAATGTCTCAGAATATCTTCAGGGTATCTTCTATATTAGAATATTTTAGAAGATCTTTAGAATACATTGTGCACTCAATTAGTCTTCTATTTAAGGAAGCAATCTGCCGTGTTTTTTCTTTATTTGTTTCCTTATTTAACTAGGCTTAGGAGTCTTACCGTGTAAGTAGGCTTGGGATTGGCTTGTACTTGTAGACATATCTATGTACAGCTATGCATCTGATTTTTATGGAACTTTTTTCTAGGTACCATTGTTATGAACTTTATTATTGTAAAAATTGAAGTGGCAAAAATTTTAGCAATACCATGGCATGAATAGAAAGATAGATATATAGATATCTATATTTTAGATAAAACATTAAAAACTGGAAGGCAAATCATCCAAAAATTATTCTTACATCTAAAGTAAAGTGAAATATCGTGAACTACACATACAAGCAATCATGTCAACATAATCATATCATAATAAGAAAAGGTGGGCTCTACTTATGACTCAAACAGCGTTTATATTAATGGTATCAGTTTATGCCCAATGTCATATTAAACAATTATAGATTACTAGTAATCGATGGGAAAAACATGCTAGCTTAGTTTCTTACCATCTAGATCAAGCACTAGGGTTACTGACTTTCTTTTTGGAGATTGCTTAGGAATTAGTGTGGTGGGCTGGCCATTTAATTCTACTTCTGATAGTTCTGGCAAATTCTTGATAAATGACTGCGGATCAAAGCACTCTGCCTTATCCAAGTCATTTTTAACATCAGACTCTTGGTTGCAAGATTTTATCTGACCAATTGCTGAATACAAGCTAGCACTTTCTTGAACCATCATGGCTTCTCCATATGATATGATATCAGAAGTATGGCCAACTTTAACATCATCTTCAAGAGCAGGCAGGATCATGTACTGTTCAGAAGCAGGAAATATTGATGGCTCAGTTGATACATATTCAGATAGACAGTTGGTTTCACCTACATCATCATCAAAGGCATTTCCACCAAAGGGTAAGCTCGTAATGATCATGTCAGAAATGTAGAAGTCTGATACATCACATGTTTCATAGCCACATATGTTTCTTTCCTCATCTGCTCCCACTCCTGCTATGTTAGTATCACCAATGCTCCCTAAAAGAGAGTTGAAGTTGTCAGCATATAAATAATAACAATCAAATGACCATGAAGTAAGTAGCAGTACTTTGGGGTGCAGACAGTTCAATCTAAAAGACATACTTAAAAACCAAACATCTTATTAATTTGGTCTACGAGGGAAATTGGGCTGGATTGCAAATCTCATTGCTTCATAATTCCGAAATTTTATGTCAAACATTATATTTTCAATCATAGTGGTAATTTACTAACTTTTTAACGGGGTCTTAAAATCAAGTTTCAGTCAAGTCTATGTGAAGACTTCAGTTTTGTGGGCTTTCTTTAATTTGTGCCCCCTTTTTTGGTTGCTAGTTATGTTCTGCAGTAGCTGATTAATTTACTTAGGCCATAAGTTTAAGACTATCCATCCCTGTGTTCTGATTAATTTTATTTTAAGTGATTTTATCAGCTCACAGGTCCTAACCACTAGGCTTTGACTATGATGCATCTCTTTTTCTTCTGGCTACAACCACAATCTGGAGATCTAAACCTATAGCCTCCTACAAATTTCCTAACACCCTTGCCAGTTAGTCAAATTCTAGTGGCTTGTAAGATGCATGTCTTTTCATCTTCAGTATAATGCTTTTGTCTCCAAGAATCAAATTTCTTTCTTTTTCTTCAATTTTATCATCTGATCAGATCTGATTTGTTTGGCAAGAAGACACACTAAAATTCAGCCCATCAATTCCAAATTAAGTCCTTGCATTAGTTTTCCTGAAATCACATCAAATTTAAATCCTGATCTCATAGGCAGTCTACAAAGGCACTCTAAGACTCATCTTTTCCTTGCAAACCATCCCAACCCCCACATAACCCCTCCCTTAATTTCTATCTTTAATTCTCCCAAGAAAAATCCTAATTTTGATATGTTGAATTCTAAGCCTTCTGATGCCCAGTATCAATTCTATTGTATGTAAGAAAGTGTACAGTGTATGCATGCAACATAAATTGTTGGCGTAGCATAAGGGGTAAAATCCATGTGGAAGGATCTAATAACAGCTAATATAGTATGTTGTAGCTGGCTACACAGATACAGACTTTTGGGATTATGGCTTACTGTTTACTGATATTGTATGGGAAATTTTTTACATGTCATGCCTATTTATTATTGTCTATACATGGTCCCAACACTAAATAACAAGAAAATTCTGCAGTAGACAGCCAATCAATAAAACTTGGATACATTTATGTATATTGATACTAAAATCTAATAATAAACAACAAAGGGTCCAAGCAAGTAGCAATACGACAGATCATAGTAAGTTATTCAATGCAGAACATAGCTACAGATATGGAGTTTAAAGAGAAAGATAATTTATGTAATAGATCCCAACTGTTTAGAAGTTTACAGGAATGAAGTGGGATTGTAAAAACTTGTTTTAGTTAACTGTCAATCGTAAATAATAAAAACCTTGAAGAATATGAAGGCATTCTCTTCCAGTTGAGAAGATAAATAAATTCCTAGAGCAACAGTCAGATACAGAAGGAATTCACTTTTATAAAGGTTTAGATCATATGCAAGAAGTCAACTCACAAAAACTTATTAAGAAACAAATTATAGAGTTGTATAATAAAGCTTGTTTTCAATCTCGATTTTTTTTTTTTTAAAATTCCAATCAAGTTCTATTGGAGTCTAAGCAGAAATGAAGAAATCCAGAAGCCTATGAACAACATACATAACATAATTTTCATACCTGCATCTTTTTCAGTATAATGTTGTGAATGGACTTCAATGGGCTCAAAAGCAGGAGAAAAAATTGTTTCTAAGTTTGCTGTACAGGGGTTGATCAATTCCTAGAAAAAAAAGATTATATCAGTTGTGCATTACAGAATAGTTCAAATGTTATGAATAGTTTCAGTAGATTACGCAAAAAATAAACTTCCAATAGAAAAAATATTATCTAGAGGCAATAAAATCAAACTGTACCATTCTTCCCAAGACAGGGGAACAAGCGGAATATTGGTGCTGGGATTCAGAGTTTTTGTTATCTAGAAATTCTTTGTTGTCAATAGATTGATCACTTACAATGTCTTCGGGCAGTGTCCTTGAGGAAACTACAGAATTAAAATAATTTCAGTATAAATTTTAAAACAAACCCTTAAAATAAGGAAGATTGAAAGTGTGCAGACTACAGAAAGTAATACCTACTATTACAGCACAGAAATAAATTATATCAAGAAAGGAATTAAACTGCCAGAAATGGATACACAATTCAAATGACACCTACTCCATGTCATAGTTGGTAACTCTACTCAGTCAAAAGATTAAGTGTTAGTGTTTTTATACCAAATGAATCTCATGAAAACAATTTTCTCTATTCCGTAATCTAATAATAAAAAACCTTTTAGATAAAACCCCTAATAATGATTTAAATTAATAGCTGTATATTAATGATGCTAGAACCGCTGCTGTTTTTGTAACTCCGATCCAAAGGTTCCAATAACTTGCAGCTAAATCTTTTCTCCCTTAATTTTGGTTGTGACAAAGGACAACAGAACAAATTTATGAACAAGAATAAACTTAAGGTTACATGTTAAGAACTACTCTAAAGTGCAGAGCAGGAACCAAATTTGAAAGTTTCAACTTGGGTCATAAATCCATAGCCATATTACATAGACAGTTCTTTTACCTCCTCACCTAAGTGGCTCAGAACCCTCAACTCACAATCTCACATGAGCAAGGCAAAGACTGATAAATCATTTTGTCTGAGCAAGGATTACCCCCATGGTAGTAACTGAATTTTCTTTCCTGTATATCATGCTTTCCTTATCTTTTCTCTCTGTCATCTCAGAAAAGGACAGAGATGCTCTCATGTGAGTTTTTGTGGGGAGAGATTGACATCAAGACCTTGCATAGATGGATTTGTGAGTGCAGGGGTGTGGCACCCTGTGCATGAGGATCTTCATGTCTCTCTCTCTTTTCACATGGCATGGGTCATCTCAAAAACTAAGATGAGAGGATCCACATCCCTAAACAACAGGTATTGAAATGTTCTTGAACTTATCTTTCCTAGTAGAACACCAAAAGTCATGGATATTGTTAGAGTCCCACATTGCCTAGAGATAAGGCCAAATTGTGGTATATAAGCCTTGGGCAATCCTCACCTTATAAGCTAGCTTTTGGGGTTGAGTTAGGTTCGGGTCCAAAATCTAAGATGGTATCAGAGCCTATCCTAGATCCGTTGTTATTGGGCCCCCACCCCTTGATGTGTCCACGCTCCAGATGTCCAGTCCTGAGCGTGAGGGGGTGTGTTGGAAAGTCCCATATTGACAAGAGATAAGGCCAAATTAAAGTATATAAGTCATGGGCAGTCCTCACCCTACAAGCTAGCTTTTGGGGTTGAGTTAGGCCCATATCCAAAATCTAAGATGGTATCAGAGCCTATCCTAGATCCGTTGTTATCCAAAATCTAAGATGGTATCAGAGCCTATCCTAGATCCGTTGTTATTGGGGCCCCACCCCTTGATGTGTCCACGCTCCAGATGTCTGGCCCTGGGCGTGAGGGGGTGTGTTAGAGTCCCACATTGCCTAGAGATAAGGCCAAATTGTGGTATATAAGCCTTGGGCAATCCTCACCTTATAAGCTAGCTTTTGGGGTTGAGTTAGGTCCGGGTCCAAAATCTAAGATGGTATCAGAGCCTATCCTAGATCCGTTGTTATTGGGCCCCCACCCCTTGATGTGTCCACGCTCCAGATGTCCAGTCCTGGGCGTGAGGGGGTGTGTTGGAAAGTCCCACGTTGACAAGAGATAAGGCCAAATTAAAGTATATAAGTCATGGGCAGTCCTCACCCTACAAACTAGCTTTTGGGGTTGAGTTAGGCCCAGGTCCAAAATTTAATAGATATCACAGATCACTCCTCCTTTTCTTAATTAAGAAACAAATTATGATAAATATCTGCCAGATAGATCAGCAAGAATGGTTCTATGACTTGCTAACAGTTGAAGCATCAGTTATTCTTGTATTTTCATAAATTATGAACAACACAATGTCACCAATTGTGAACAATGAAAATCTCAATATCATAAGCCTATGTGATTTTGCATGTTGTCCACAGATGAAAGCTTAAAATCAGCAGCGTGTTAAATAAAGTGTTAAGAAGTTGCAAAAAGTAAACTGTTAAAGAACATGAACTGAAGCAAAAGCATAAATCATTCATAAAGAAACTAATTAGAAAAAAAATACATAGATACTCAGACTGAAATCTTGACAAAAAGATTGAATTTAAGCCATTTCAAGTTGCTGCTTACCATCAAGGCAATTGTGAATAGCAGTGTCTACTTCTGCCTTTTGAGCAGAAATCATTAGTTTAGAGCATGGACTTTTGGAAATTATTTTTTATTTTGGACACACATGAAGATCCTTTGTTTCTGTTAAACAGCTCATGCTTACTTTGCTCTTCATTTTTAGGGATGGCATTTGATTTTTGCTTACAATAGGTATAGCAATCTTGCTTTGGGCAAAAATACATAGATACTCAGACTGAAATCTTGACAAAAAGATTGAATTTAAGCCATTTCAAGTTGCTGCTTACCATCAAGGCAATTGTGAATAGCAGTGTCTACTTCTGCCTTTTGAGCAGAAATCATTAGTTTAGAGCATGGACTTTTGGAAATTATTTTTGATTTTGGACACACATGAAGATCCTTTGTTTCTGTTAAACAGCTCACGCTTACTTTGCTCTTCATTTTTAGGGATGGCATTTGATTTGTGCTTACAATAGGTATAGCAATCTTGCTTTGGGCAAAAATACATAGATACTCAGACTGAAATCTTGACAAAAAGATTGAATTTAAGCCATTTCAAGTTGCTGCTTACCATCAAGGCAATTGTGAATAGCAGTGTCTACTTCTGCCTTTTGAGCAGAAATCATTAGTTTAGAGCATGGACTTTTGGAAATTATTTTTGATTTTGGACACACATGAAGATCCTTTGTTTCTGTTAAACAGCTCACGCTTACTTTGCTCTTCATTTTTAGGGATGGCATTTGATTTGTGCTTACAATAGGTATAGCAATCTTGCTTTGGGCACATCTGTGGGGAACCAAGGTCCCTCTAGACAGTCAAAGCAGCAGAGGCTGTTGCACAAAAAAAGAGAACAGAAATACCAAATTACAAATTATATAATCCATATTGGTAAAATATGCATTGAGGATTTTTTTAAAAAGAAAAAAGAACTGTTGCACAAGTAGCAACCAATATCCTAATATCAGCATTAAGAAATCTGCATTTGTGAATTGGAAACTGAAACTCCAAAGACTTTTCTTCTTGAAGTTATAAAAGAAGATATCATCAAGAAATGAGAGGAGTAAAATTACAAAGTAGTAGATAAGTATAACTGTTCTAAAATACAAGATGAACAATAGAGACCTAGAAGAACTATCTTAAACCAAAGCAAGAAAACTGCACAATTTTCAAAAATATTAGCATTCCATGACAGATTAATTGCGTCAAATTACTCAAATATAGAAGACATCCAAAGCAACAAGAGTACATATAAAATTAAAATCCCTGGCCTGAAAAAACTTTACCAAGAAGCAAAGAAGCCTATAGGAAAAACATAGCAAGCCACAGAAAATAATATACTCAAACACAACTCAAGTAAAGGATGCCCTGCCAGATCCATAATACTATTATCTGAGTAAGATATATAAGCAAAATGAAAAAACAATGGTAAAAATACTGAAATTACTCCCACCACAAACACCTAACTCGAGAAAAAAAAACAGCATCTCTTGTTGTAAATATTACATTTACATATCAAAAAGTAAAAATGCACCTTTTGACCACTTTCCAATACTTGACGTCTCTGCTGAATTTCTAAGGATTACCAACACAGAGAACCACAATTATAAGAGTTCAACATAAACCATCCACAACTACCACTCCTCCAAAACACAAAAAACACTGAGAAGTCAAAACCCAAAACAACAACTCAAAAAACCCAAAACCCACATCCCAAAAAAAAATAAAAAGAAAATTATCAATTGACGCGCCAAATCAGAGGTCAACCCCAAAAATTATCCCAACAAAAAATAAGCAAAACCCAACTTTCACACATGGAAATTGGAAACAACAAACGGAACCAGAAGATGTTCTCAAAGTCATAAATGAAATTTCGAAAGCAAAAAGAACCATAAACAAAGAACAAGTCCAACTTGCAGTTACATAGCAGTATAACTAACAAGCAAACAGTTCCAAGATAAAATTAAAAAAAAAAAAGGTGTAATTTAGCTGAAAATAATGTTATGAAGTCTCACACAGTGAAATTCCAAAAGAAGATTACCTGTGGTAGCAACTGAACCAACCTTCACTCTCTCTCTCTCTAGTTTCTCTCTCTAGAGTTCCATTGATTTTCGTTCCACGGGTCAGAGTGAAGAGAGAGAGAGAAAGTAAGTGTCAGGCCGTAAGTATGCGTTGTTGGGTGATGCTTCGGACGGCTGGGATGGGATCTACGGCTTCGACCGCTGGGAAAGTGCCACGTGGCGTGTGGAACCAGCTCAGCATGACGCGTTGACACGTGCTGCTTCGCGGAAAGAGAGGCAATTTTCCTTCCACCAGGGTGGGGGCGCTGCCACACTCGCTTCCTACAGCGCGTGTGGATCACTATCGCCTTCCCTTCACTATGCTTGGTCCTTCTAACTTCTAAGTCCAACGCTTTTTTTCTTCTTCTTCGTCTCTTGTGGCTATTATTGAAGTCCGAGGTCAACTTCGTCCAGCAATTTGCATTTTAGGGAAACAAACATCCTTTCTATCAATATTATTTTTCCTTTTATATATATATTTATGTTATGTGCTTGGAATTTTTTTGAAGTGAAGAATAAAAGACAAAAATGATAACAATATCATTATGATTAATATTTGGAAGTAATGACTATAAAATAAAAAAAATATTTTAAAAAACATACATGTACTTTTTTATATTTCAGCACATTTAAAAAATAAAATAATGACCAAATAAAAAATTATAATGATATTAAATATATATTTCTTCTAAACACAATTACCTTAAATTTGGACAGAGGAGCTTATTTTTTTAAAAGGAGCTTATTTTTTATGTGAAAAAGAAAGCTTTTTTTAAAGTTATTTTTCATAGCTTTTACGAAGCTTTTCATAAGTATCCTCCCTTTGAGCCTTATAACGTCGTTTTTTTGTATATTTTATTTTATTTTTTTGGCTAAAATATATTTTTGGTCCCCCAGAATATTGTGATTTTTTCATTCGATCCCCCAAAATATTTTTCCCTAGTGGTCCCTAAAAAATTATAACACATTCTCATTTGGTCCCTCCGTTAGTACATCATTTATTATCTCTGTTAAATCTTACGTGGCAGCTTCGGTAGACAAAATATGCCTACATGTGTCATCTTATATGTCCCACATCACTTATATCACTACCCTTCATGGAAATTCACTAACATTTTTTTCAGAACCCTAACCGTCCCCAGTGTCTACATTTTCCCCTATCTTTTGTTTTGCTCCTGTGTGTACGCCATTTTCTCAGTCTCCTAATTTGAGTTCGATGCAAGAATAGAAATACAACGTCAAGCGATAGTCATGCATCAGGCTCGAGTTGTGGTTTAAGTCGCAGATTTTGCAACTATGGATTAAGGGCTATGAAGTTGACCTCTAAAACATACTCCATCCGATTCTATTTATAAGAACATTTTTAAAAGGGCCTTGATCCTTTTTATAAGAACTTTTTCATATTATCTCATGTATTAATTATTATTTGACAAAAATACCCCATAAGTGGAGGTAGGTGAGTAATTAATTAGTAGAGAGAGTGTGACACAATTGAGCAGTTAAATAGAAAGAGAAAGATAATGGGTCTCGATAAATTCAAGGGTAGTTTAGTAAATATGATACACATTCATAACAAATTTATTGTAATCAACTAAATTAACCAACTTCCTCAATCCGTGTGAAGTAGTTAAAAGATTCTTATAAATAGGACCGGAGGGAGTAGCACAATCTAGGAAGAAGATTCTAGAGATGGCCTAATTGGAAGGTATTGGGGATTTATTAGGAGACCCTTGTTTTTTGTTGATTGAGGTTGTGAAAGGTTAATCTGATGCATTTCTTGATTTTGTTTAGTTGCAGAACAATGAGCAGTGTGATTATTTTGAGTGGGTTCGTGAAGAAGAAGTTTTTCAACCTGTTTCTGAAGTTTTGAAAGCCCAACACAGGAGAAACTTGAAGCTTGAATAGAAGATTTTGATTCATAAGAGAATGACAAATGTTGGATGTGGCGTAGTATAATGGGATGGGCAATGTATCGTATTTGTTGGGTGATAATGTTCATGTGGCTAAAGTAGGATATGATAGTTTAGGTTGGAAGGAGTTGTTTGTGTATCTTTTTAATTAGAGAAACATGTTCACTCTTATACCCATTTTCCCTTATGTTAATGAAATGAATTTTCAGTCTTACATTTGTGTATTTGGATTGGAAATTGGGAATAAAGTTACTGAATTTGCAAATTTAGCATGTTAATTGTTGTTTGGGTTGGGACTTGAAGCTGAAAATTTACAACTTTGTGAAGCAATAAAGAAATACTTGCTAAATCGAATTAAATTGCATTCATTGCAACAACAATTATAGAGTTCATCATTGTGACTCACAAAAAGGTGCTAAATAACCACAAAAGGAAAGTTGTCTAAGTAGCATGTCCCTTGAAATAATTCATAAAAGCAAACAAAACATAACATCTGCTAAACCAAAATACAACTTAAGTAGCATCTACTTAAATCATTCATAGTGTCTAATGCTAACTATTCTTGGTCTAAATAGCCCATGGTATCTTTCCAAAATAACACTCTTTTTCCTAATCTTCCTCTGGCTTGTGGACCCCTTCCTGAAGCCAGTGCATCATTTCCTGGAGTTGGTGCTGATGCATCTCCTTGAATTCTTGTTGATCTACTTCCCTGAGTTGGTGTTGATGCAACATCTGGAATAGATGCTGATCCACTTCCTTGAACTGTTGTTGATCCATCTCCTGGAGCTAATGTTGCTCATATTCCTGGAATTGGTGCTGATGTTTCTCCCCTTCCTCTAACAGTTGTTGATCCCCTTTCCTGGAGCTGGTGTTACCACTCCCCTTTCTCTAACAGTTGTTGCTCCCCTTCCTTTGATAAATGTTGCTCCCCTTCCTCTGATACATGTTGCTCCTCTTCCTCTAACAACAATTGATCCACCAACACCCTGTAATTCAAAGCTTCATGTGTTAGAAATATTGAATTAATTTACAACACATAAATCAAATCCTCACAATTTTGAATTCTCACATTTACACCGTCTTGTGCTTGGTTAGATGAAGTGCCTTCATTTTGAGGATTTGGCACTCTTCCTCTACCCTTTCACTTCCTCTACCCCTTGTTGTCCCTCTTCTTGATGCAGCTGGGGTACTCCCTCCTCCCTGTAATCACGTGAAAAGCTAGAAGTTAGGCCAATGGCTTAAGAAAATGTAAAAATAGAAAATAAAACTGACTCACAATATTAGTTTCAGTCACATTTTGGGTTGTTTGTGTGTTGGGATAGGGGTTAACTTGACTTTTAGCTGGAGCAGATTCAGTGTTGCGTCGGGGGTTAACTTGACTTTCTGTTGGAGCAGATTCAATGTTGGGTTGGAGGTTAGCTTCAGTGCCAGTTGGAGCAGAATCAATGTTGGGTTGGGTTTCATCTGCATCAGTAACTGGCCTTAATGGACATGATCTTGCATTTTGCCCAGTCTGCTTGCAGATACTGCACATATTTGAACTGAACTGCCTTCTTAGTTTACTTGTCTTGTCAACTTCCTTATCTGGCTCTCTTATCCGTAGCTTCTTTGGCCTTCCAACCCGAGGTCTCACAATTGGTGACATTATAGGGTCTTGATCCACACCTGACCACATGTTTTCACCATTGATAGGACTAACCACTTGGTCATGACATTTTTCATAAGTCTCTCTTTTATACCAAGTACACACATTTAAACCTTAATCATCAATAAAAGTATAAATTGGTTAGACCGAACTAGTTTTTTTTAAGTTTGAGTTTGACTTAGCTTTCAAATTTAAGGTCAATAAAATCTATTTAAAAATTTGATTTGTAATAAGTCTTTTAAATAGACTATAAGTTTATATCTAAATAGGCATATAGGCTTAATTATTTAAATATATCAACAAATGTAAAACTTTAAATAAGATAAAGTATGTGATATTAAGAATTTGTTATAATAAATAGTTACTTAAATATGTTAAGCTATGGTCTAAATATGAATTAAGACTAATTTAGCCTAGACTTAATATGAACTAGACGCCTGTTATGAGATTGAATAAACTATCATTTTATTTAGTTACATTATAAAGTGAGATATTGAAAATTTAAAATATATCAGTAAGTTAATTATTAATTAATAATATAAGATTCCTTAATATGTAAATTATTGGTAGGAAGTAGGAAAATTTGTCAAGTGAACTTAAATATAGATACACTTTTCATCGATGTTTTTACGCTAGTAAGACATATGCATCTAACAATAAAAGAAGGGTCATGAGAACAAAAATTGTAGGTTTCCATATTGCTCAATAGATACGACATTCTATGTTCTTCAAATATTTCTAAAACACAAAGGTAAATTAGTGTTAGAGATTGAAATGATAGTTCAAATTTTGAGCTATGAGCATGCATCATATATGTAGATTGATATTTCAATAAAAAAATATAATAAAAATATTAAAGAGCTACATAATAGTATGAATTGTCTAATAGAAATATAACTTTATATGCAAATGACTTTTAACGTGAGAGAGTTAATGAGCATATAACAATATAACAAAAATAAAAATGGAGAGAAATAACATATTAGTTCAAATGGTAAGGGACTTTACAAATAATAAAAACTAAAAAAATTAAATATTAAATCCATAACAAAACAATATGAACTATAATAAAAGTTGCCTAAACAAAAGAAAGAATAAAAAAAAATAAAAGGAGAAGAATTCACTTCTTATCAAAATAAGAAAATATAAATGACAACCTTTCAAACATGTAAGAATAATGAGGGAATGTCATAAGCATTAAATCATAATAAAACTATGATGACATTTGAATATAAATAGTGATAGAAATAAAAAAGAAAAGGAAGTTCAAAACTAAGGATTAATAATTTGCATGAACAAATTAAAACAAAAATGAATAAGTAAGAAATCATTTGCATATAAAACCTCTCTTTCTTCAAGTCGCGAGTGAGACATCCTCATATTCCTTATTTAAAAAATGACATCTCATTGTTTGATGATTATGGTTACTATCACATTCCTTGCAAGACCATCTGTTATTTCAAATAACTTCATTCTTCATGTACATATACATAAATGTATATATATTAAGGAAAACAGAATAATTAATATAGTAGAAGCAACCCGAGACACTCTAAAATACTCTATGTAGCATTGTGCAAAGTTTGAAGTTGTATGAAACCTTACTAATTGTTTACTTTTGGGAAGCCACAACCACTACAAGGAGAGATTCTCGATAAAATTGAGGTGAGACTTTAGGACTGAGCGGAAAGCTATGGAGATGTAATTAAACATCGAACAATGTTGCATCAGTGACAACCTCCATGTTAATTTAAATCAATCTTGTTCCAATGTCTCCATCATAAACCAAATCAAAGAACATAGAGATTGAAACAAATCCGAGTTTTTTTTTTTAAAAAAAAATTAAGATTGGAGTAAGTTGAATTTCAATACCTTTAAGTAAAAGCTACATGCAACAATAAAATTGTATGGCGATATGAACCAATGATAGATGTGGAATTAAGAGAAAATTGTTTGCAAGTGAGAGGGGAAGAAATGGTTCTATTATAGAACGAGAGGAGACACATATATGTTACCATTATAGATTTAAATATTACCGTGACATAATGGTAGGAGACTCAACACTATGCGAGTTGCCCCATACGAATAAAACATATGGATTCATAAAAGGCATAATACAGAGGTGACACTAGGGGTGATCATCAGTCAATCACAGACGATTTCGGGTGAAAAAGTCCTGAACTGAAGCAGACTGAAGCTAGGAAAATGATAGTTGCTTCCGTCCGTTTGATCCCTCGGTCATTTCGAGTGGCGGGTTGACGGATTTTCGGGTGGGTTGGGTGGGTTAACACGGGTAAAAAAACTGAAGGATTGTCTTCTTGGGAGCCAGTGAAGCTTCTGGAAATGCAAAAGATCGAGGCCATAAATCTGAATAAGAAAGTAGATGGAGGTTTAAAAATGAGGAGAATAAAAAGAGAGGGAGAAACCACCGTTAATGGTGGCACATGGATGCTCAGAAGCTCGGTGCATGCACTTGAACAGGAGTGGTGGAGGCTTGACAACAATGGATGGTGGAGGCTTGTCAACAAAGGATGGTGGTTGCTATACGTTGAGGCAGATCTGGAGTTAAGAAAGAAATGGTCTAAAATTTGTTTTTTCAAAATGAAATAAAATGTGTATTGTGACACTATGAGCTTGTGAGAACATGCTAGATTAGTAGGTCTTCTAAAGAGTCATTTTAGTTTTGACATAAAATAATATAGGCAGATAAATCTTAGACGGATTCGGGCACCGTTGGATTAAAATTGTTCACCAGAAACCGATCAATCATATCCGTTTCCCATTCATTTTTTGCATTTTAAAAACCGAAGCCCATTTATACCCGCCCGCGTCCACTTTTTCCTCCACGGGTTGTTCGGTTCCTGGTGAGTTGTGGGTATATGATCACCCCTAGGTGATACAATTTTTTTTTTTAAGGTGACAAAATTAAATGTATGTGACCATTATTAAGCTGACATATCAACACATAAATTCACGATTCAGGTGACACATAAGTTGCTTGTTGATCTATAATTTAAATAATTAAATGCAAGAAGAGAGAAGAAAGAACAAGCATAGCAATCAATAAGTCCAATAAAAACTAAAATTTAGTTGAAATTTCTTATATTTTTGTCATTAAATTCATAAATTTAAGTAATAATATGTTAATATTTTTTAATATAAAATAGTCTACATTAAGACCATGTTACCTAATTAGTAAAATACCCAAATTAAAAGCATGTTACCAAATTAGTAAATATGTTACCAAAAAGTCTATATTAAAAACTTGATGGTAAGTTGATCTTAAAATTTTGTCCAGAAGGAAACACAAGGACAGCATGGGCGTTTCCCTATTCCAATTGTATGGCTCACATTTTATGTCATTCCCATTGGCCACTTAGTCTTCCACTTCAAGATTTCATTGTCTTTCAAAGAGCAGACAGACACGTTTATGCAATTAAAGTTAAAAGATAAGGTGAAGTGAATAGTAATTTTAATCTCAGCTTAAAAAGTTTATTATAATTTTTTTATCAAAACTAATATAATATTGATATATACTATCTTATATAACAGTATTTGTCTTAAATTTACAAAAGAAAAATATAAGACAGTATAATTTTATTTCATTCTTGGTCCCATAATCATGCTAAAAATATCAAATTATCAATCATTTCATGCGCAATGAAAAGCTTTTGGGCATCAGTTATTAATTTTTTTTAGTATCTCCAACTAATAAAAAAATATACTTTATACTTTATGTCCCATCAACTCAAATTTTTTATACCCCCAGACAACACCCAATTCATTGGAGATGAGTAAGTGATAATTGTAAAAAACTACCTAAAAGAATTTCTCCAAGAATTAAGTTTATACACATTTTCACAATTGAAACAAAAATCAGAAAAAAACAAGTTTATAAATTATGAAATTATGGTTAAAAGTTGCCGTTTCAGCTAGTTAAAAGTTAAAAATAGTAGTTGAAATTATTCCAACAGTGCTTGGGAAGATATTTTTTTTTTGTAGCTATAAGCTTTTCTTAAAAAGCTACTTTGGTAGTTTTTTTAAAAAAACTCTAATTTTCATCAACTAGCTGAAAATTAATTACAAGTTTAGCCTTAAATCACCTCCAATTATTATTATTTAATAATCATTGTTGTTTTTAAATGTCATTTTACCATTTTCAGCCAATTTTACCAAACACATTCAATAGTTTTTCCGCTTTCAGTTAATTTTAAACTTTCACCTAATTTTTCAGTTAAACACATTTTAAAATTCTTCTTGAATGTGAGTTTGGGTGCTGCAATGCAAATGCACCACACACACCATTAGAATCTGGATATTTGTGCTTTTTGAAAAAAGTAAATAAATAACTGGATTTTTCTAAGCTAACTTATTAATAATGGTTTTCCTTAGTATTTCTTTGATTTACTGTAAATGCTGGGTGGTTTAGGAACTTGTTTCCATAACTATGGCTTTTGGCAGTAAAAGTAAGAGACAGTAGAAAGTTGCATGAATTGGATTAAACATTAATAAGTGGGTGAGTTGAGTGCATATGGCAATTCATTGTCGGTTTGTCAGAACACAACAGCAATGCAATCTCTTTTCATCCCAAAATTTCGTGCAGAGGGTTTCTGATATTTATGCATATATATAGATATATGTGTGTGTGTATATATCTCATTCACAAACCACAAGACATATCAAACCATAAAGCTGGAATCAAACTGGCATGGCAAAAGTATCAGGAATGTGTCTGATGAATGGTTGGAGAGCACAGAAACAATTGTTGAAAGGATTTTAAGCATGACATAGCCCACACCCTACAAGACATGACTAAGACGTGTGCTACCTATGACACCAAATATTGAGGAAGCAGCAACAACATAAGACACAAGCAAATACCTTTGGAATTTTGCAGGCTAAAAAAAATGAGCTTTGGAAGCAGAGGGAAATTGAAAGACACAAGCTTTACGGCATCAGCTGAAAGCAAAATGAACACCTCCAAAACCACCACCAAGAAGGATAAGGCACTTGCTCAGTACAGTGCAGATGCTGAGATTCTTGCTGAGTTTGAGCAATCTGGTGTTTCTGGCAAATCATTTGACTATTCAAGGACGGTTCTTGATCCTCCCAGGTTAGTGTCTGGGGAGAAAATGACTGCATATTTGTCCAAAATCCAAAGGGGTGGTCTTATCCAACCCTTTGGTTGTATTCTAGTAATTGAAGAACCCACTTTTAGAATCATTGGGTTCAGTGAGAATTGTTTTCAATTGTTGGGTTTGGAGAGGAAAATTGATTCAAAACAGTTTGTGGGTTTGATTGGGGTTGATGCTACAACCCTGTTCACTCCCCCTTCTGGGGCTTCCCTTGCAAAAGCTGTGGCTTCCAGGGAAATTTCACTTTTGAACCCAATTTGGGTCTATGCAAGGACAACCCAGAAGCCATTTTATGCCATACTGCATAGAATTGATGTTGGGGTTGTCATTGATTTGGAGCCTGCAAGGTCAAGTGATCCTGCATTGTCACTTGCTGGGACAGTTCAGTCACAGAAGCTGGCTGTTAGGGCAATTTCAAGGCTGCAATCTCTTCCTAGTGAAGACATTGGTCTGTTGTGTGACACTGTTGTTGAGGAAGTGCAAAAGCTTACTGGATATGACAGGGTTATGGTTTATAAGTTTCATGAGGATGATCATGGTGAGGTTGTATCTGAGATTAGAAGGTCAGATTTAGAGCCTTACTTGGGTTTGCATTATCCTTCCACAGATATCCCTCAAGCTGCTCGCTTTTTGTTCAAGCAAAACCGGGTTAGGATGATTTGTGATTGCCATGCAAAGCCAGTTAAGGTCATTCAGAGTAAAGAATTAAGGCAACCTCTTTGCTTGGTTAACTCAACCCTTAGGTCACCACATGATTGTCACACACAGTATATGGCTAATATGGGCTCAATTGCCTCTCTGGTTATGGCAGTTATAGTCAATGGAAATGATTCAACAAGGCTTTGGGGTTTGCTAGTTTGTCATCACTCTTCACCTCGGTATGTGCCTTTCCCAGTTCGTTATGCTTGTGAGTTCCTAATGCAGGCTTTTGGACTGCAGCTTTACATGGAGATTCAATTGGCATCACAAATGGCAGAGAAGAGAATTCTTAAAACACAAACCTTATTGTGTGACATGCTCCTACGTGATGCACCATTTGGAATTGTGACTCAATCCCCAAGTATCATGGATCTTGTTAAGTGTGATGGGGCTGCCTTGTATTATGATGGAAACTGTTGGTTGTTAGGCACAACCCCAACTGAATCACAAGTGAAAGACATTGCAGAATGGTTACTTAGTAATCATGGGGACTCCACAGGTTTGACTACAGATAGTTTGGCTGAAGCTGGTTATCCAGGTGCTGCTTTGCTGGGGGATGCAGTTTGTGGCATGGCCACAGCAAGAATCAATTCAAGGCATTTCTTGTTCTGGTTCAGGTCTCACACTGCTAAGGAAGTGAAATGGGGAGGAGCTAAGCACCATCCAGAGGATAAGGATGATGGAGGAAAAATGAACCCAAGATCATCATTTAAAGCTTTTCTAGAAGTAGTCAAAAGCAAAAGTTTGCCTTGGGAAGTGTCAGAAATCAATGCTATTCACTCATTACAACTAATCATGAGGGATTCATTCCAAGATACAGAGAACACTGGTCAAAAAACTCTAAATTATATACAGAAAAGTGACCCTGCAACGGGAGGAGGGGTGGATGAACTCAGTTCAGTAGCATTTGAAATGGTGAGATTAATTGAGACAGCAACAGTCCCAATTTTTGGGGTTGATTCAGGTGGCCTAATCAACGGATGGAATGTGAAAATTGCTGAATTGACAGGCCTGCAGACCAGTGAAGCTATGGGAAAATCCCTTGTAAATGAAGTAGTACACGCGGATTCACGTGAAACTGTTACAAATATTCTAAGCAGAGCCTTGCAAGGTAAATCAGTTGTAGTAGAAAAGTAAATGCTAAATCTGGAGTTTTAACTCATTAACTCACTCCAATGTTATTCATGATTCATTGTCTGAACAAATTGTTCTATAGTCTATCTATTAGAATTTGATTCCACCATGATCATCTGAAATATTCAATTCATGAAACTCTCCCTGATCATCTGGCATGGTTTACAATAGCTATTCAACTACTTAACCCTACATAAGTTCTTATCATATCCCATAATAAGATATAGATGACCATGTCTTTGTTGAAAACTTAAGCATTTATTCTCCATTTGCCTATCCTGTACTTTCCTAAGCTTCTTATATTTTAATTTTGAGGTTGTTCTGAGTCTCTGAACATCTTAAGAATGAATAATTGCAGTGTAAATTTTATAAGGCTGTGGACAAACAAATACGTCATGTTTTTCTAGATTATGACTGCCGTTTTCACTAATAGCAATGTGAAAATTAAATGACTAGTGTTATATGATTGAATATGCAGGGGGAAATTGCTGAAAATATCACTGATAAGTTGGAATTTGACTTGCAATCTTATTTTCATTCCTTGTCTCTCAATTTCTGGTTTAATATTTGTGTCATTCCTGAAGAATATTTAAGTACCCTTAGGGTATGTTTGTGAGTTGAATTTTGGAGGGGAAGGGAGGGAAGGGAAGGGTTTATTGGAAGCCCTTCCCCCCTTTATGTTTGTGAGTTTGAGTATTTTACAAAGTCTTTCCCTCCTCTTCTCCCCCTCCATTCTCCCTCCAATCATTTCCTTTCCCTCCTCTCTAAACTCACAAACACACCCTTAGTATATATATTGATTACTGATGTTTTTTCAGGTCATGAGGACAAAAATGTTGAGATGAAAATGAAACATTTTGGGCTTCATGAACAAAAGGAAGTTGTATATCTCATGGTCAATGCCTGCACTAGTAGGGACTACACAAATGCTGTTGTTGGGGTATGCTTTGTTGGTCAAGACATCACTTATGAGAAAGTGGTTCTAGATAAGTTCATCAAGTTGGAAGGTGATTACAAAGCTATCATACAGAGTCTCAATCCACTGATTCCACCCATATTTGCTTCTGATGAGAATGCCTGCTGCTCTGAATGGAATGCAGCCATGGAAAGGCTGAGTGGTTGGAAGAGAGATGAAGTCATAGGAAAAATGCTTCCTGGTGAAATCTTTGGAAGCTTTTGTCGATTGAAAGGTCAAGATACACTGACTAATTTTATGATTGTCCTGTATCGTGGAATAAGTGGTCAAGATTCTGAGAAGTTACCATTTGGATTTTTTGATAGAAATGGAGAATTTATAGAGGCTTATATAACAGCAAACAAAAGGATTGATGCAGGTGGGAATATGATTGGCTGTTTCTGCTTCTTGCAGATTGTATCAACAGGTGTGAATCAACCTTCTGAAAGACACAGGGCTAAAGGCAAGGAAAATATTTCTGAATCTAAGGAGTTAGCTTATATACTACAAGGGATGAAGAACCCTTTAAATGGTATACGATTCACACACAAACTTTTGGGAAATACAGTTGTCTCAGAAAACCAGAAACAATTTCTTGACACTAGTGATGCATGTGAAAGACAGATCATGGCAATTATTGAGGATACAGATTTAGGAAGTATTAGTGAAGGGTAAGTGTTCTTGTTGAATTTTAATAGGCATGAATTCTTTCTCTGAGTTTTACTTTCTTGTCTTTACTTCTTATTCTTGATGTTTAAAATGTCATTTTTATTAATGTTCCATGCATACATATATAATCATATGTACAAATTACACAGACATATATACAATAATACTGACAAAGTTTTTTTTTTTCACATTTTATGCTAAATGCTAACAGCACTTTGCAGCTAAGCATGGAAGAATTTCTTCTGGGAAATATTTTAGATGCCATTGTCAGTCAAGTCATGATGTTGATAAGAGGAAAAAATTTGCAGCTGTTTCATGAAATCCCTGATGAAATCAAAACACTTGCTCTTTATGGTGATAAGATTAGGCTTCAGGTGGTCTTGGCTGACATTTTGCTTAATGTAGTCAGCCATACACCATCTCCAAATGGCTGGGTAGAAATCAAGATTTCACCTGGTTTAAAAGTAATACAGGATGGCAATGAGTTTATCCATCTGAAGTTCAGGTACACAAACCAAGAATTTATTTCTGTTCTTAGATTCATTTACAGCTGGTTGAATTGGTTGCTACTACTTTTCCTCTCTAGTGATGTGTTTACCATATATTATACTTTCTAACCTGAGGATAGTTGATTTCTTCCTTTTCTGTTATGCGTGAAATTTATGTTTGATTCATTTCTCAATCAATTATGGATTTATATTTAACATTTAGACCTTTTTAACAAGTGGGTTTCAAGTTCACTTTCTGACTTGGATGTACCACCTGTTGCATTACATAGTTCAGACTCTCTTATTTCTTATGTTGGCAGAATTTATCCACTATGGAAATTTACATAGATTACATACATCTAGATAGACCTGCAGATTATACAATGAAATGAAGAGCATCCATTGTTGAACTCCATATGCAAATCTAGGGTAGATGATTTTCTCAGTTTAGATTCTAAACTTCACTCAAGTTTATCCCCCATCTAGAAAGTTAATGTCATAAATGCAACATTCCTAATATTACATGCCCTTACAAATTGTAAGTATGCCTATACTTGTGATCATGTAACCATTTCATGGGATAATCATTCTTGAGCTTGAGATTGGTCATAGTTTTGGCCTCCAAGTGCTGTCTGTGATAGTTACTTCGAAGAAAGCATTCAAATTAGATTATTGTATAGACCATATGCTAATTTTACCATATTCTTATGCAGAATAACTCATTCTGGTCAAGGTCTTCCTTCTACTGTTCTTCATGATATGTTTGAAGGAGGGAATCAATGGACTACACAGGAAGGTCTAGGGCTATATATGTCCAGGAAAATCCTCAGTAGGATGAATGGTCATGTAAACTATGTAAGAGAACAAAACAAGTGTTATTTCCTCATTGATCTTGAACTTAGAACAAGAAAAGAAAGGCAAAGGATTTTGAAAGCAGAGACAAGCATGTCAAGTTAGCTTTCTTTTCTAGATGCTCCTGCAATTAGGAGGAGGGTCATCTGCAGATAAGTATGTAATCTAGCTTTGAAGCTTGGCAGATATGGTAAGTGCTGATTTCAACATTGGGATCAATCTATCATATATTAAAGGAGATTTATGGCTGTTCAAGCAAATTTTTAGCCAATATATATTCCTTTATACTGCGGCTTAAAAATACTAAACTGGTACACTGTAACAGGAAAGGAGTTATGGATATTGTATCCAAACGAGCATGGCTAATGATTGTTTGTAATGCTATTAATTTATATTTAAATAAGAAGCAATCTTGTAATATTGCATCCATAATTGGTTTGTGCGTCTAGGTGCATCTTTTTTTTATTATTTTATTTTTATAGCTTAAAAATTGATTCATACAATAATAGGCCATAACAGAAAAACACCAACTTCTTCCCACTCCAGTGATTGATGTTTATAAATTAGCCACTTAATAAGTGATGGAATATCATGATATTGCATAAGATCAGTGTAATATTATGCATGAGCAACAATAAAATAAAACATCTTAGTAGTTTAATGAAATTTAATGTAGTTAACACAAGAAATCTATGTAAATTGCCAAGAGAATCCTACTAAGAATATCTAGCTACATCAAACATTAGGTGTCCAAACACTCCCATGTCTCTAATCTATGGTTTCTTATTCATGTGTCCATCCAATGGTGGTGGCAAGGCAAATAAAGATGCTCCTTGCTGCTCATTGTGACACTGAGAAGGAATATTATTATGCAAAACTGGATCATCAAGTTGAGTGGCCCACCCCAATGACCCCAAAAGATCATCACCAAAGTAATTAGCCCAATCCACAGGCTCACTCAATGGATTAGCCCAATCAATAGGCTCAACAAGCTGGTTTGTTGAATTCAGAGGCACACCAACATGATTAGTGAAATTCACCATCTCATTATTATCATAAGGTGCCTTCACAGGAGCAGGGGTGAGTTGAAGTTGGCTTTGAGAGATGTTCTGTGTGAAATTGAGTTGGCTTGGACCTGAGGAGCTAGCAATCTCTTGAGCCATGTTCTGCAAGAAACCAGAGTTGGCTTCTTGATTTTGTTGTTGCTTGTTCTTCAACATGGTAATCCTTTGATTACAAGCTTCAATTTTATCATCCAAAGTAGCAATGAACATCCTCTGCTCCTTCTCTCCTAGGTTATTGAAATTTGTATTCCAAGTTGGATACATGACATTGATAATCTCTTTCTTCACTTTGGATATTTCAGTTTCCACCATGTCCTTCCTATTGTCAAAGAAGTCTTGGAGATCAAATGTCTTAAGAGGCTTCTCATTCTTTTGAGTCTCATACTTTACAAGGGTGGAGTGTACTTTTGTGAGGTCTTGGGGCCAAGTCATTGGTCCACCATTACTATCACCATCATACACTATCAAGCATGCATCAGCTCCACTCATGGTAGAAAAATCGGATACTTTTTTCATTAGTCCTTTTCTTCTCTGCATGAAAGCTATTTTGCGAGCTCTCTCATTTTGGATGTGCTTCAAAGTTACTCTTGCACGACCCATTTTCTACAAACACAACATAAATACAAAAAAAAAAAATTGTCAATAACAGAACTTAGTTTCACAGTATGTAGTTAAATTAACAACATACAAAAACAGGAAAAGGAGGAAGGGATAGAATAGAAGAGTTTTGGGTATAGGGAAAAGATTCAAAGAAAATAACTTCAATGAAAAAAAACAAACATGAAGAAAGCAAAGAAGAAAATTATCTAATGGAGCTTCTTGAATTTATCTAATGCAAATCAAAATCTTCAGAGAAGGTTCTATGTTGATTCTTGATTAAAGTATCATATCCAATTCATGTATCTGTATGAATGACTGTCAGAACATAACTAGCTCATCAGAATGACCCATGATCAGCCAAGCACTGAGATATTTATTGAGAAAGCATAGTTGTCAATGTTTATTACACGCAAAAAAGATATAGCCTCTGTATTTCTCATGAAACATAATTAATACTAACTGATGCAACACCCAAAGTCGAATGCTTGTATATCTGATAATTGTGATGTATTTGGTTTGTAATTTGAAAAACTCAAACTGTCACCGAAAGCTCAGTTTGGATACATTTACGGAGAAGAACTTCTAGAAGAAAAAAATAGAATGAATCAAAGAGTTTAAATGAATTTAATTTCTCCATAACGTTAAAATTAGTTACTTATGAAGAAGTTAAATGGAAGAGCTTTTAAAGAAAGTGAGCTACAAAGACTAATTTCAAACTTTAGATGATTGAAAAAATATCAAAGAAAACAAAGAAGCAACAATGTAATGTAAAAATACAAAGAGATCACATCACATGTAGATGTAGTTTTACTCAAAACGTCAAGAAGGTGTTTTACCTCAACAATGGCTGACTCAAACTCAAACTTTGTTAGATGCAATAAAGAGGTATGTAATGTTAGAGTTTAACAATAGTTGAATTTATAGAAATTGGACATAACTTGTGATATTTCCTGAAATAAACTGTAAACAGAATCAACGTTGAAAAGATTTTCCTTGTGTTTTATTTTCGGAAATTTATTTCTGATATTGGAATTAAAACGATCCACTAATCATTGATTACGAAAATCCTTTATTGGATCACAAATATCTCACAATTAATTAATATTTAATATTTTTACTAAAGTCGGATTATATTTTGTTTTATAAAAGATTTTCTTGGGTTAGGACTTAAGCCAATAATATATTACAATTATAATATCTGTACTAAATTCAAACTTCATTAATAGTTTGGTTCAGAAGATTTAATTTGATTTGGTTAGGACAATAATCTATTATCTTTCAATATCTATTTCTATCTATATCCATATCTATTTATATATTGTAAAATTCACTTAAATATTGTATTAAATGCATACAATAATTATTATCTTACCTATTAAATTATTCTATGAAATGCACAGCTCAATTGGCAATAAAATTTCCATCTTTTAATCTTTTTATATTAATATAAATTTCAGTTTAACAATTCTATTAAATGTATAGGTTAATTGTTTATTATATTTAATATACATTATGGTACACGATTTTGATATGAGATTTTTTTTTGGTCAACTTCAAAAAATTAATCTTTAAACGTTTATACTTCATGAAATAAAATTAGAAGAAACTATTAAGAAAATTTAATTTATTTCTTTCGATGAATTATCCATAAAATTCTGTTTATATATTTAAATTGTAATCCTATTTAGTTTAAGTATTTTATTTTTCAATATAAAAAATTGGGAAAAGAGTATATAACCACCCTAAACTTTCACCCTTTTACAAATAGGCACCATGAACTTTTATTTTGTCCTAATTAATCCTTAAACTGTTATTATTGTTGCAATATGTCATTTCATTAATATATAGTTAAATAATTAACGAAATCAATCATAATTATTCAAGATTTTGTAATTAAAATATTAAAATAATATAAAATAAAATTTTAAAAAATAAAAAATAGAAAAAAAAATCCAAAATCAAAATAAAACACCATTATGTTTCACTTTTAAAATTTTAAATGTGTTTGAAATTTGATAGAATTCAAAAATAAAAAATTGAAAATTTTACTCTTTTACATGTTTTTAATAGTTGAAACACAAAATATTAAAAAAATATGATATTTATTATGTTAATTATTTAACTTCATATTAATGAAATGACTTATTGTAATAATGATAAGAGTTTATGGATTAATTGAGACAAATTGAAAGTTGATGGTGCCTATTTGTAAAAGGCCAAAAATTCAGGGTGGTTTTATACTCTTTTCCCTAAAAAAATTAAATAAAAATTCTAAAAAATCCATAATTTTCTCAAAAATGATAAATGTTTTACGATACTAATGAACAATAATTTGATATATTAATTTAATTTTTTTTCATTAAAATCAGTCATACATTTGACAAACTAACCAAAAAACATGCATAAAACATATTTGGTTCATATTATAATGTTAAAATAAATTTATGTTTATGTTTTAAAAAATTGAAAACTTTAAGAGTCAATTATGACATATTTAACTCTATAATAAATTATATATTAAAAAACTTACTATTTAATCACTTCTAAAAATTATAATTATTAATTCAAAAACTACTATATTAATCATACATTGTACACTCTTTATATGATTTTGAGTTGCTCTAATAATAAAAGAATTTTGAATAAACAAGTGTTAAGTAATAACAATAAAAAACCAATGGCAACCACTAAATTGTATGGGGTTTTATTTGGTAAAATCAATATTTTATCATGGACAATTATATATTATATTCTTAACTCTTAAGAGTCACGTCACTATAGTTAAACAAGATAAGAATTATGCATGCTACTTTAAAATTTCAATTTACCATCAAGTCAATTCAAGTTATACAAAATTGAATTTTAGCATAGAGTATTTAATTAATTTTCCTCAATACATTTAGTTACCTTTTGTTATATTTCATTTTTAAAAAAATAATCTTATCAAAAGAGTTGATATTCTTATTACTGAACATATAATAAATAGATAAACTACATAGAAAATTTCTAAAATGAATTACTTATAAAATTATTAGTGTAATTACCTTTGATCATTTCATTATATCTTATAATTAATATATTTTTATTTAAGATATTTTCAAGAGTTTAATTAGTATACACTAATAGTGTAAAAAAGTTTTACACCATTATCCAATAATATGTTGCCACGTAATTTAATGAGCATGACACATCATACGTTATTAAACCCATTAAATGATGTGGTAACACATCATTGGATGACAATGTAAAATTTTTTTACATTGTCAGCGTATATACATTAAAACCTATTTTTAATCTATTTAAATTATAATAAATTTTACAGTTTTTTTTAAAAAAGTATTTTTTTATCAAATATTGTAAATATCAAATATAAACAAACTTGTGCAACGGGGTATTATGTCTAATTATTATTATTATTATTATTATTATTATTATTATTATTATTATTATATATTATAAAGTCGAGTCACGTAATGATATCTTGACACCTCACCTCACTTAATGCCACATAACTCTATATTTGTCATGTCAAGAAAAATATGAAGTGTCACCTTTATATTCGTGCTTGCAATCCATGTCTCAAAACTACCCACACAATTAACATTTATCTCAAATTATAGTTACAATTAGTATTTATGTTATTCTCTCATCATTTTATTGTAATTATGTAACTTAAGTATACATTTGTTTAAACATTAAAAAAACCTTTACTATATATTTTTATATTAAATTTATACATTCATCTCTACACTCAGTTTTTAAGGTTAATAATATATATCAAATAAATAAGTTTATTTTTTTAAAAATATAAAGTTATAATACATTATTTTAAATTAACTGCTATGACACTGAAAATTATAATAGAATAAGAATATTTCTGAAATAAAACATTACATTTTATCATAAAATAGTTTCATTTACCCTAGTTATATTGAGCACCTTACTGGGAATGGAAAAGACATGCCTTACCTTCAAGAACCATATTTAACACACTGGTTGAATTTATGAAAGCTAGACATTAATATGGTAGTGCTACATTATTATGAAATCAGTTGGGTCCTACCACTTAGTTCGGAGCCGCCATTAAGTGTCTATCACATTGTGTGTGATATCTTATATTCTTTCAGGCAATATCCCAGTCCAAGTTATACTAGCCTTTTTGCCTTATCATTAAAGCTGATAATTGTATGGAAGTTGTTATCTTGGGTTTGTAATAGTAAAAAATGGTGTAACTTTACACCAATTTTTTTTTTTAATCCGTCAATTTTTTTTTTTAATCCGTCATAGCTAGGTGTTATTTAACTAAATAGCTCGTATTTTAGGATTAATAGTTCATATAATTAAGCAAGAAATATTTTTTTTCAAGTTATTTTTTACCCATCTAATCAAAATTTTCACCTTTAGAGTTTTGCTCAACCTATATTTGTCATAATTGTAAAAGGAAAAAAGTTCTCTATACACAAAAAATAATAACAAATAAGAATAAACCACCATTTTCATTTTTGAAGTATCACTCTCTCACCTACTTTGTCTCTAAAGTAAACAAAAATAAAAGTTAGTACTTGAACTTTCAACTATTCATCACATTAGTCCTCCAACATGGACCAATGTGGCGGGATAATGTGAAAGTTCAAGGACTAATGTGATGGATATTTGAAAGTTCGAGGACTATACTTATATAATTAGTTTAGTTTGGGGACTAATTAGGAAAAAGATGACTAGTTCGAGGACGAATTTGAAGGTTTATTTTAACAAATAATATGGAGCAACTACAAAACAATAACAAATAATTATATATACCCATTATTTTATTAATTAGTCCCCTAAAAAAATACTTTGGCATGAGGGGAGCAATTGAGTTACCAATGAGCCTGGCTACAATGTGGAGAATGGAACGAGTTCATCGTATCTCTGCTTCAATTTTTTTGTTGATGTTGCTCCAGATTATTTGTTGTTGTTTTTGGTGTATAGAGAATTTTTTTCTTTATACACTTTGGCTATTTTGTTTTTCTGACAAATATAGGTTGAACAAAACCCTAAAGATGAAAATTTTGATTAGTTAGATAAAAATTGACTTGCAAAATAAAAGATTTTTTACTTACATGAACTATAAATCCTAAATTATGGGCCATTTGGTTAAATGACTCCCTACATTAGGTAAAAAAAATCGGTGTAAGTTACACCCATTTTTTACGGGTGCATATTAAACCAACCCCATGCCTATTATCTTTCTTGTCATGTATATAATTTATAGCAAATTATAACAAGTCTCCTATCAACATTAATTAAAAAAATATCATTTAATATTATCAACGGATACTCTTTTTTAATTAAACATTTTTATTTCTTAAATTTTAAGTAATACTTTAACTCTAAGAAAACTCATTTGCAAAACTCATAATCACTGAGTAAGATGAGCTGTTACAGCTTAACCAGTGGTTTCGAATTCGAGCCCTAGTATGCAACTGCATTAAATATTCAAAGGGAAAACTTTACGCCCACAGAAATCTTATCCAACCCAAACATGATTTTCTCCCTTGGAGGATACATGTGGTCCTGCACGAAAAAAATTACAAGACTCATAATCTATGAGATAGATAGTGTTAAATGTTAATGAGTGTTTTAAGAGTATCAATTAAAAATATTGAATATTTGTAGTTACTTAAAAAGATAAGTATGAAATGATTTGTGTTTTTAATGTAATAATTTTTTTTATTTTTATTTTATCAATTAGTACTATTTAAGGGCACTTGTTAGTAAACTTAATGTCATAAACAGAACTCATGCCCTGACAGCAACCAATTCATTTTCAACTTAGGTATGTTCTTGAGGTTGTGACCAAGACCATCTAAAAGTTCTCTATCCTGCTTTTGAATTAAGGCGTGCATGTAATTCTGGTGGTAGTGTCCCAGTCCATTAAGGGCCAACATTATAACATCGGAGTAAATCCTCAATTTGGTTCTAGAAAGATTTAGGGCGGATATAATAGTCCCTAAAAGATGGAAATTATATTTTCATCCTTAAAAGATGGAAAAATCATTCATTTTAATCCCTTTTAGGGACTAAATTGATACTACCTCCGTTCCTATTTAACTGTTCACTTTAAAAGATTTTTTTTTTTCAATTTAACTGTCCATTTACAAATCCAATGCACTAATAATTACATTTTTTCCATTTTACCCTTATGTTAATAAATGACCCACTATTGAAAACTAATGAGCCAATAGTATTAAGAGAGATAAAAGAGTAAAATAGAAAGTTTAAAATTTATTTCCATGAAAACAAGAGTAATGATTATATTCCTTAACATGTGTGTTTTTAGTCAAGGTGGACAATTAAATAGGAACGAAGGTAGTATTTAAAAAGATCTTTCAAGAACTAAAGTGAATGATTTTTCATCTTTTAAGAACTAAATTGAATAACTTTTAATTTTTCAAAAATGTAAAATACAATTTTTTTCTTTCAGGAATTAATATGACCGAGCGTTTACTCGTAATATTTCACAATTTTTTCATCAAAATGCATCTTTCACATCACAGTGTACCCTGTCTTTGAAACAAAACGTATAAATAATCCAAGAGAAAGTGGTGCCCTATTGGATGAAGTGCTAGGTCCACTAGTAACAGGGATTCCTGTAAGGGAATTTCTTTTTCTACATTTATTGAGAATTCTTTTTCGTCTTTTGAGGCTACTTGCGGGCAGCTTATGAATCTTGGCTAAGAAAAAAAAGAATAAGGCCCGTTTCGGGTGGTTGCGAGTTTTTAATTTTTGATTTTTTAAAAATTTCAACAAAGTTTTTACAATAAAAAATTGAAAACTAAAAATCATCTTTTGTGATTTTTAATACGATCGTTTTGAAAACCACAAAAAGTGATTTTTAGTTTTTAATTTTGAATTAAAAAAACTTAATTAAATTTTTTTAAAAATAAAAAACTGAAAATTCGCAACTACCCCAAACTGTCTCTTACCTGCGCTGCACAACTCATCCCAAAACGTTCATTCAGAGATCTTTGGATGTCATCTACAAGCCAAAATTCTTTCATGTTAATTACTCTTCCTGAATTCACAAATGTAACATTCACAATCATGGATATTACCATTATCATTATCATCATCATTTGTACCTCATTAAAATTAAAATTTTAAGGGTCTTGCTAACGAGTGCCCTAAGGGCACTGGTTAAGGATCTATATACAAAAGGTTTTTGTTGGAAATCACAACATTGATTGCATTTACAACATTCAATACTACACACTCTAATAAAACATTTCTATTTTTGGATCCTTAACATGCCCTAAGGGCACTCGTTAGCATTTTCCAAATTTTAATCAACAAAACTAAGCAAATGAATCAATATTATGTATTGCTTTGTTATTGAGCTGCTATAGAAGCAGATCATAATCATAAAATTATGACTGTCTCAGATAATAGTTTAAGGAGGGTCCAAAACCGGCTTCTATCAATATCAGTGGCAGGGTATCAGTTCAGTTCAAATTATAGTTGTCCATAAGTTTGGCTTTACGTGTCAATTTCAATGTGTGACTACTTTACTAGACGTGTCAAAGATGCACATATAATGCTAGATCCTGCCAAAACAATATTGTCTTGTGGGGAACAAATAGAAAGTAACTTGTACACCATCATATTTAAATATGCACTTTGTTTTCATGAGTACTAATACATTAGAGGAATATAGAAAGAAGTCTTTTTATTTCTCTCTATACAATTTTGTACCCCCATATAAACTTACCAACTCTCAATCTCAAGCCTGACTAAACTCTAACCATATTAACATTTTCAGAAAACTCAAATGAGAAACCACCAAAAAGCAAAAATGAGCAAAACTGGAGAGAAACACCTCCCTAGAAGGAAACTCTATTTGCTCAGCTCAACCCTTCACAGTCTTTGCTCCCACCTTGTGTACATTATCATCAGATCAGCTACCTGTGCACCAAATCAATCAAAATGCTCCAAGCTTCTGAAGCTTGCTGGCAAAATACTTCTATAGTACAAAATCTACATCCTTCTGTTATCCTTCCTAAATATATGCAGCACCAGAGACATAACAGCAACCCATTTGGGCTGTGTAGCAACTCTGCATCTGATATAATGTTAATTTCGGTCCAAGCTCAAAGGAGGACCATCCTTTGGAGGGCTTCCGTGAGAATCACTTGAAAATAACTCACTTGGCCTATGTGCCTGAATATTTAGATTGTTGGAGTTGGACGGAAGATGCTCTTGTATGATCTACAGGAAAGTATGAACACACTTGCAGCAGTTAGGCTATTACTATAGGTAGAAGAGAAAGAAAGAACAAAATGATTAATCAATAACCTCAGTCATCATTACACTTGAGGAGACAACAAATCCAAAAGAAAAAAGAAAGGAAATAACAAAATACCAATTCCAAATATCAATTTCCTGGGATAAAAATCAAACACATACACCAGTCAATTTTTCCAATCACTGCTCGATACACAGTAATATATAATATTACCTGATCACCAGCTTCAGCACCCTCTGAATGGAAGAGAATGGGGCGGCAGCGCTTATCTTCATTCATCAAACTTGAATTTTGGAAGTGGCTCACAAGGGCAGTCTTTCCTTGGATCCGAGCATATGCCAAAGAAGCAACTTTTTCACTGTTAAACTTCTCCCACTTCTTCCCATTGAAAGTCTGCAAAATCAGACCCATCAGTCAGTGAATCCACTTAATTAAGGAAAAGAAACATTAGGCTTTTCTAATTATTATTTTTTAATAAAGGCCAAGATATGACCAACTGCTAAATTAATTTTAATAAGATAAAGAAAAGGGTCAGAAAACTTGATCCAAACAAGACAATTTTCATTCAGGAAAATGATAAAATATGCAAAAAAAAAGTACAAGACAAAAACATTCCCACACAAACCTCGTAGAATGGAATAATAAGTGACGGTGACAGCATGTTGATAAATGCATAACCCACATTGCATTTATTCTGCAATTGGGGGAAAAAAAATCAGGTTCACAACATAATAAATAGGTTCCCCTGTGATCAAACAACTAAAGGGAAAAGGTAAACAGCTCGTTAAAAGAGCACAACATTTACCTTAAAGTCAATTGGCAAATAAAGAAAATCATAGGTTCCCCTGTGATTTTCATCAATGGCAGCTAATAACATTTTTGAGGTGTATCTGCAGGTTATCAACCATTAATATATCATCTAGGCATCCAGTAAAAAAATAAGGTTAATAAACAGCTTTCCTAAGAGTTAATCGTACTTATTTGGGATATTCTTTATCATTAATGTAGTCCTTGTATCTTCACCGATTTTAATCTTATCCAAGTCAAGCTGAAATTGCTTCTTGTTGTCGACTTGGTTTCCATTGTTCTCCATCCATCTACTCCGAGCACGATCAGTCAAACTCTCTATGGAAGTAGGTGGGAATCCTGGATAAGGACCATTACCCAAAAATACAGGGCTAAGCCTAGGAGAAGATCTCATTCTGAAGTTTGATGAACCATTATCAGGCATATTTCTCGGTATAGAAATACCAGTATTAACAGATCCACCCACATTAACCATGTAATTTCCATCATTGTGCCCCAGGCCCATGCCTCCATAACTAACATTATTCATGAATGAAGTATCAGGTGACTCAGGAAGAAAACCAAAGTGCCTCTCAAAAGGCAAACCTGATGGAGCAGAGCCAACATGCTGCTGCTGTGAAGAACTGACAAAGGAACTATTTTGACTTGAATATGGGAAGGCATGGCTCTTTCCATTCGATGTAAATGGATGCCCCACAGATGGTCTTGGCCAAGCTGAAGGTTTGGTATGCTCAGAGTAGAGGGTTGGACTTCCCCATAAAAACTGTGGCCCAGACAACGTTTCTACTGAGGATCCATTTGATGTTGATGGACCAAAAGAGGACAAAGCTCCACGATATTGGCTAAATTTTGGCTCTGGAAGTGAATGAGACTGAAAAGTAGCTCCATGTGATGAATTCATACTGTTGAATAAGTGCTCTCCATGATTACTCCTTCCTAAGTCCTTGCCAATAGTTGCAGCCTTCACAGTGTTTGATACCTGTGGTTGCAAAATTGAAGCTAATCCTGGTAAATGATTGCCTGCTGTTGGGCTCATGATCCTAGAACCTGGAGAATGATTGATAGTTTGCATTGAATTCTGCTCAACAGGGCTGTTAAACTGTAACCAGTTACCTGTTACGAAGGTTTTATTAACTTTATTCCATCAGAGTTCAAACAAATGCAAAACATGATTATGAAGTTATTGATTAAGTTAAAAGGGATATTTAGCATCTCAAAGAACCAACCTGGCGGAGAGTTGGCTACAGGTGAACCCACTTGATATCTAAAACTCCGAGATTCATCTTGGTCAAGCTCTTGGTTTAGTTGGAGCATCAAACTATAAGGTGCAACATATTATCAATTATATGTTTAAGAATCAACTTATGAATCAGAAAACAAGTGGCAGATATATGGAAGTTGAGCATGTAACAGTTAGTGATGATAATTTTCCTACCCTCAATAATAATTTGAGTGAGTTTTTCCTACTTTCACATAACACATAAATTTTATGCCCTATTAGGTCAAACTCATTTTACAGGAATGCAAGGCCAATGATAACAAATTTCAAATAGTTCCTAACGGTGTTTAAGCTGTTTCACTAGGCACCAGAGATAGATAAGCTCAACCAGAACAGATGATTATCATAATGATAAAGGGAAAATTAAAGCAAAAGAAATAGTCAAATTATTAGTGTACGCACTTTCGACGAGCTCCTCCAGGCCGACTAGGTTCAAGCTTTATGCGTTTACCAGCTATGTCACTCCTATTTAATGATTTAAGTGCTGCTTCTGCAGCTCTGACATCATAAAATTCAATAAACTTATGATGCCTCTTGTGAGGCGTTTCCCTTATCTGCAGAGATATTGATAATTAATCATAAGTTTAACCAATAGAATACCTACACACATACATATACATATAAAAGACTAAAACAGTAAAAAGGATAAAATTATCACCTCTTTGACCTCTCCATAAGCCCCAAATATTTGACGGAGGTCTTCATTTGAAACAGATGGATCCAAATTGAAAACTACCAGGGTCCCTTGGTTGATATCCTTGTCTGATGGATTATCCTATGATATGGAAGAAAAAAAAGCAAATAATATAAGAATGTCAGGGCACTCAATTGATAAAAAGAATAAATCATTAGAACTTTTAAGTTGGTAAAAAAAACCTTTGGAATTGAGAAGTGAATGTCAAGTTTCCTGCGCCGCAGAGGTTTGTTTTGTAATGCACGCATAGCTGTTCGGGCAGCACGGATGTCATAATAGGATATCATTACAAACCCCCGATGTTTACATGCAGTATAAAGGGTTCTAATATCACCATATTGCTGAAAAATAAAAAAAATTAAAACAAAATTAATAATTTATCATGTTTCACATGAATTTCTTCTCAACAAAGATAAGCTAATATCCATTAGAGGCAATGAGAAATTATGGCCACCATTTGTTGTACTTGTGTCCATTAAGCATTTGTAGAATACTAAAATATCAAAGCAAAATTTATACAAGCTTGTTGATTGAGCTCGCCCTAAAACTCACCTCAAAAAGAGCTCTTAGCTCTGAATCCTCTACGTTACTGTTAATATTTCGAACAAATAAAGTTCGGGAAGGATGCTCTCCATATGGATGTTCTCCAGCAATAGTTCCCACACCATTAGGGAAAGAGTATTGTGGCAAACCATTGCCAGCAGAACTATCAGAGAAGTTTAACTTAGATATACCCACACTTAGACTTTCCTGTGGATCAGTTTCTAGTTCCATACCTCCACCACTACCAAAAAGATCATACTCTTCCAAATCCTCAAGGGAACCAGGCAAACCACTTAGGTCGAAATCATCCATGATGCCAGCTAAAAGCTCCTCCTCGTCATCAGGAAGCATGGTTCCAATTGCATGAGTATGACCATCTTCAAGGGAATCATTTCCCTCTTGATGGAGCTTTTTAAAGTCAGATGAAATGTCATCAACAGATTGATAACCGTTTTCAGTGCCATTTATGTTCACTGCAGTTTAGCAAAACCAGATCAAGAGATTTTATAGAAAATGGAGTACAGAAATGAGAGTTGTTAGGAAATAATTATCACATACATTTTTCATGGGGAAGAACAGGTAGTGAGCTAGAAAAGAGGCTAGCATCAGATGAGGCATGGTAGGAATCAGATCCAGATAAAACCTCCCATGCACTGCCCCCTGATTTTCTAGGTATATTTACAGATGGTATCTTGGAAGGACCTATCAGTAACAAAAAATTATATTTAATTCAACATGGCAACTCATTATTGTGAGTTGATATCCAAAACAAAATAAAAGAATTCAGAGAATTACCCAAAGATGAAGGATCAAAAGGCTGCTTCATTGCATCACCCTTCTGCCTCATTCACAAAACAGGAAGATATTGAGTTATTTAGCTTTTACTATAGGCAGATATATTATAAATCCATGCAAGGGACATGTCAACCATCATAGAACACCAAAAACTGCTAATGACACCATAATTGAGAATAAATAAGAACAATCTACATCTGCAAGAATAGTGAGCTTTTGGTAAATTCTGCAATAATCAATTACATCTGTTTTATAATTTTGCCATTTTTTGTCCTCTAAGCAAAGAAGGGTGTATAGTTCTAAACCTGACAACCCTACCCCCACTCCCAAGGTTACCGAAAAATCATAATAGGTATACATGTCTGCATGTACATCTAGTTTTACTCCAAAAATGAGGAAATAACATCTGGACACCAAATTCAATATAAATTCCCTGTACAACCAAAGAATACAAGCTAACATAACCAACTACACAGCATTTCTGGCTCCCTGCCCAAATACAGCAGCAGTAAAAGCACGGGCATTTGAGCTTTTATGGAGAAATGTTATGTGGATATAAAATCAATTTCAAGTATGTAGGAGTGATGTTATATGGTCTGCGGTTCATGCATAGTCAGTGTGATACGAACCAATCTAAATGCAAAGAAAGCAGAAATATATACAAAGACATGGTCATTCATGTTCTTGAGAATATGAAAAGGATCTTTATCATTAGCTCTAGTCCCTGAATTTCCATGTTTCCTTCACAATTTTGTTTTCATCTTCCCTGGTCAAGAATAGTCCAGCTCCACCGATTTGGATGTCCTAAACCATGTGACTCAACTAGTTTGGGAGCAAGAAAAGGCAAGGTTCTGGTTGAACTTGAAACCAGGACAAACACAGTCCCTACCCGGTGCAGTGAAGAGAAAGATGTGAACACCAACCCCAATTATATGAAATGGACTTAAGGACCACCAATCCTATGTGCAAAAGCCACTTCTTCACACGGGTAAATAGTCCACAAACAGAAAGGGAAAAAAGACACCAACTTTCCCATATATTCTCAGCATCCAAACAAGATGCTGCTTCAATTTAATCCATCCAACAAAGAACAATGAAAGTGATCAAACGGTATAACAATCCTTCAACCCAAAACCATTAACGGTATAACATTACTCATTCGTAAAACATAATAAAATATATTAACGGTTACCATGGAATAAAGCAAGTGATCGTAACTACAAAACCAACCCCATTTCTCATGATCAAACGGTAAAACAATCCTTCAACCCAAAACCATAAATTCAAACACTTTCAACAATATTAGACTTCAGAGCAACCATAACTGAAATCCCTCCTTAATCACCATAACCGCTGCACACAAAGCTAAAGCAAATTCAACTAAAAAAACTGGGGTGATCAATTCGATCAACCCCAGAATAAAAAATGCCAAAAAGACTCAAACTTTGACATTGGAAAATCCAGAAACAGTGAATCAAAAGAAAACCCAAGAAATACCTGAAAAGGGGGCACAAAGTCAGAAAACCCTAAAAGCTTCAAGGAGAGAGAGAGAGAGAGCGAGGGGCTCCTGAGACACAGCAACTTGGTCCTTGGGCACCTAAAACGAAATGGGTATGCAAAAAATTGAAGAGAAAGCTCTTATAATGATCAGAGTGAAGAAAAGAAGGGAGAGTGTGTGTTCATGCACTGTTAATGATGGGAAGAGAATGGGGAATCTTTTGTGAGAGGGAGAGAAGAGAAGCAGAGCAAGAGCGTGGCGATGATTGGCCGTGACCCCAGAGGAGAGTGAAAAGGAGCAGAGAATGATTGAGAGAGAGAGAAAACAACATAAATTGGCTTCAATGGTTTGGGACTTTGAGAATGTGGAGGATTCAACTGTATTTAAAGGTCATTTGGTGTCCAAAAAAATGTTTCTTTGCATTTATTATAAACAAACTTCCCCAAAACAATCATTTTATTAAAGAATGTAGATAGGGATGGATAAGAAGATCAGTTAATTAATGGTAAATAATTTTTCATATTACCATGAGGAAAAACCTGCACTGTAATCAAAACCGGTGCATGTTTACATTATTTATATTGAAAAAGATTACAAAATGTACTAAATTATTTTGGTTTTATATTGAAAAGGATTAATTAAAGGATTTAAGGAATATACATACACTCATAGTATAAAATATTTTTATAGCGTAAAATATTTTTACATTATCATTCAATAACGTGTCGTCACATCTTTTAATAAATTAAATAACACATAAAGTATCATACTCATTAAATGATGTGTGAACACTAGAGTGTATACCAATTAAACTCTTTATTAGAAGGATAATTCTTTTTCATGATCTAAACATTTACATTTCCAAACACATGTTCTATGCTTTTAAATTTGAAATTCTCCTTAAAAAAATATTTTTTTTACGGCTTAAAAAAATAATTGCTTAAGTCAATAATATCTTTTAAAATTACTTTTAAAATAATAATGGTTATCAAATATAATAAAAATTAAGATTTATTAATTATATTTTAAAATTATAATTTAAAATTAAGTTTTTTATTCAAAGATTTAAGTATTAAACTATAGTGAATATTACATTTCTAATCTATTGATTATGTTATGCTAAAATAAATAAAAATGAAGTCATTATAAATTTAATATTTCAAAAAAATAAATTAATAAATGTAATTTTAAGAAAATAAGATAATATTAAATACATATTTAATAGATTAAATCATAATGCAAATAAAGTTAGGAGCCTCAAACCTCATCTAAATATGTAATATACTACTTACATAACTGAAATTTATCACAGGATTTTAAATCAGAGATATTCATGCAAGTTACTTCAAGGTTATATATATATATATATTGACAATTTATTTACAACACTAACTTACTTCAAGCTCTTTAGGTTTTTATAATTTATTCTTTAGGGGTCATTTATCATATTTTACTCATTTTAGCAATTTACTCGATCTCTATATTGAAGTATTGGTTTACTTTTTTTTTACGGTTTCATTTTATTTTTCACTTAAGTTTTTCGGTGTTATGTTTATTATATATGGTATTAATCCCTAAAAGATAGAATCATAGAAGCTCAAATGAGTGAATATATTGCAACCCTGTATATAAAAATACTGAATTATAAGAATTAGAATTTAAATAGGAAAACATATCAAAATATTGTTTAATTTTAATTTTAATTTCTTTTAATGTTTCTATACCTGTACTTTATTCTATCTCCCCTTTTTCCCCAATGAATCGGAAACCTTTTTTTTTTTCAAAATTAAGGCTTTCTTATTTTAGCTTAAGGATATTTTGTCTTTTATGCATTGAATCTTTGATTTTTTTATATAGAAAAGTATTAAAATATATAAATTATAAAAGAAAAAACGAAATCGATGGGTGGAACTTCTGCAGCTGAAAAAAATAGCATGAATCAAAGAGGTCAAATGCATTTAACTTCTCCATAAGTTAAAATTAGTTACTTTTGGAGAAGTTAAATGGGAGATCTTTTCGAATAAGTGGTCTACAAAGACTAATTTTAACTTATGGAGAAGTTAAATGCATTTAACCTCTTTAATTCATGCTATTTTTTTTCACCTAGAAGTATTTTTGCAGAAGTTCCACCCAAACATACTCATGGTAGCAGTACATTATTCATTAACTCTTACTTTTTAAATTGTGAGTGTTTTTTTTTTTTCAAATCACTTTAATTAAATATTATAAAAACATAGGCAATTAACTAATGGAACATAGATAATAAAAGGACATGTGGGAAGTAGGGATGTCAACGGGGCGGGGCGGGTGCGGGTAGTACCTACCTGTATAGGTACCCGCTAAAATTAACGGGTACCATGCGAGTAATGGGTATCCGCGACTATTCACGGGTACCCATTAATGTTTAAGAATTTAAATTTTATTAAAAAAATAGAGGAGATGTTATATACTCCCTCCGGTCCTATTTATAAGAACTTTCTTAGGGTGGGTCTTGGTCCTTTTTATAAGAACCTTTTCAGATTGTCCCATGCATTAATTATTTTTTGACAAAAATACCCCATTAGTGGAGGTAGGTGCGTAATTAATTAGTAGAGAGAGTATGACACAATTGAGTAGTTAAGTGGAAAGAGAAAAATAATGGGTCTCAATAAATTCAAGGGTAGTTTAGGAAATATCATACACATTCTTGACAAATTTATTGCAATCAACTAAATTAACCAACTTCCTTAATCCGTGTGATATAGTTAAAAAGTTCTTATAAATAGGACCGGAGGGAGTAATAAATTATAATGTCATACTATATATATAAACAATCATTATATAATATCATTGCATGTTAATATATTAAAAATATTATCAAAAATTAATATAAAATAAATTATATTTCATCATAAAATAATAAAAAATCTTAATAATGAAATATATTTAATAGAAAAATATGTTTTAATGAGTATGCGGGTACCACGGGGCGGGTAGTATAATATCCGCCCCCACCCATTTAATAAATATGCGGGTACCCATTGCGGGTATATCCGCGAGTATCCGCGGGTGCGGGTTTTTTTGACATCCCTAGTGGGAAGTGGCAAAAAGACAAACCGCACGAGGACGACACACATTTGTATCTCAAGCCATCATAACAAGTTGAAATGGTTACACAAACAGACAAGGCATATACAAAATATATATGGATTTATATCATATCTTAAAAATAAAATACTCCAAGTGGATTAATACATCCTAAAAATAACTGAAAAGAAATTCGTTAACAAAGAATTAAAATAGCTATACTCATAACTTCATAAGCTAACATGAAAGTTCAGTAAAATGAAGGAGTAGTCATAAATTATTTGTGTAGAAACTTTTCATTATGATTAGGAATTTCATCTTATGATGATGCAATGCTGTTTGTCATACAAACCGTATTTCATGGTACCAAGTGGCTATTTTATGAATAAATTTAGAAGTCTGGAAAGACATTAAATTAAAGTAGCCTCTAAAATATTATATTTATATATATTCTATCCATTTATATCAAGTTGGAATTTTTATTTTAATCTTCTTCCTTGAAACGTGTTAGTGTGTGTATATATATAACTGGGAAATTGACTTTAAGATCAAATTCGAACTCTTAAAATCATAAATAAAATTTATTTGAGGTGATATATCATATTTATATTATGATGAACCATAAATAAAATTATACATTTTTATTAAATACTACTTTTTATAGTGACTGTTAATTAATAATAATAATAATAATGTTTAATACTATTTTCATAATATATTAATATTACAATTGTTTATTCCGAAGCTTAGGAATCTGTTGAAGTGACATGATTTTTTTTTAAACGCTACATATCATAAAATCGAATCTCAGCTATTAATGCATCTTCTCCTGAATTCACATATATCAGTCAACTTATGTATTTACAACTGTAATAATAATAATAACGTTATTATTATTATATTATGTTATTAAAATAGAAAAAGTAGAAGAAAAGGGGCCGTATGGTAATGGAAGATTATAAAGTAAGGAAGGAATATTCCAGTCAGCACCACGAGATTACGTGAAATTCTCAAAATTGGTTTAAAGATTGCGTGCTCGTTTGGTTTAAATTTTCAACTACCCAGAATCAATTCTGCAGAATTGATTTTAAATCACTTTCGTCTAACGTATTTCGTAAAGTGTGCATCATCGATCTCAATCATTCATTTTTAGAATCAATTCTACTCAATTGTAAACCAAACGGACCTTCCATTGTCGTGATGACTGAGGATAATGTATGTATAATAATTACTTTAAAATTACATTATGACATGAAGTCAGTATACTCAATTAACAATTAATGTGCAATAAATATGAACAGTTTGACCTTGCGTTGTGTTAGGTGTAAATAAGTTACGTTTGAATTCAGTACTCCTTTGCGTACGTGGAACTTCAATCCAAATGATTGATTTGCATCAAAACAATCCTACACGAGGAAATGTAAATGATTATTCATGAAAAACTAATCTACTCCTTTCTAGTGGGTGAATAAACAATACATGGGGATTAAATTATTCTTTTTAGGGTTAATCACATGTATCTCTCGTTAACCAAACAATATTGTTCGACCCGTTTTTAAAAATATTAATATGTTTGATTTAACGTTGAAATATGATAAAATTATGTTTATAATACTACAAATAGTTGTGTTAAGAGATCTAAACTTAAAATTAGTCACTTCTCAAAGTCAAACCTAACATGCATTTTGTTTAGTAAGGATTGAACTGATAGCTCTTCCCACAATCTTAACATGTATTGTCAATTGAATTACAACTATTTGACGGGTCTAAATTTCTCTTAATTACCACACAAAATAAATGAATAATCTTAATTGATCTTGATCAACCTAACCCAGTTTATTAAAAGTTCAAGTAGCGGGATTTGTTCAGGTTGAAGTATAATCAATTCGATAATTTTTGGATTAGGTATTGGGTTTACTTGTGGTTTCGCTTCTTATTTTGTTCATTTTCACTGTGACTTTAAGACACAGTTAAATAAATCATAGAATAATTAAATTATGTGCATAAGTTACTATTTTTTATTATTTATTATATATTAATTATTTTATATTATATATACCATGTATTTGATGAGTGTTAATATACTTTAAGTAAAATTTTTGGTTTAGGTCTTGTAAATAAAAAATAAATATTAAAAGAGTTTTATCGTTTAACGTTTATGTGGATTTATTCGATTTCATCTGATTTAAATCACTGATTTTTCTAATTTGTGTAACACTGAATAGAATAATAAATCAATAGTGGATAATTTTTATTGTAATATTACATTGGATAAAAAATGAAAAAAATAGGAAAATTATTTTTTTTAAAAAAAATTAATACAAGTAGACACGCCATTCTTGTTACGACGAAAAGTTAAAGATTAATATGAGTTAAAAAAAGAGGGAAAAAAACCTCTTTTCTATAGCTAAGCTGAATGTAAGCATGAAAGAAACAGTTGGTGTAGACATAAGCAAAGAAGTGCAAGTTGGGTTGCGAGGGAGTTTAGTTTCAACATCAGCATAAAGTGGATGTCGTCATCGACGCGTAATATTTGTCAGCTTGCTGGTTACGCATCACGATTCACGCTCTAGTTGGGCTTCATTTGGGCCTGGCCTTAACAATGTGGGAAGAGTCCAATGGGTTTAGGGTTTCTAATTTGGCCTTTACTTTTTCCACCCCCTATTTTTTTTCTTCCCCAAACTACCCTCCCCCTACCCCCACCCCATTCATAATCATAGAGATGAACTATGAATGCAGCTACTACTAACTACTCTTCAAAAAGACCAAAGAAAAGAAATGGGAAAAGATTCTTGGCAAGACAGGATAAAAGTGTCATATTGGAAGTCTATATGCAAAATTCGGCAAGGTAATCTCAACTTCACAATCATGTCAACTCATTTATTACAGATGACAGGTAGAAATAAGTTTTCAAACATTAGCCTTCCAGCATCCATCGAATCATAGACGAGTCTCCAAAATTTGAGATGTCAGATTAACTTTAAATCGAAACCTTTTGTTATGCCTAGAAACTGTTACCTTGATCCTCTTTCAAGGTCGTCAATGAACTAATTTGCAATAGTTTTAATTAATCAACAGGCCTCCACTGTCATCAACTAATGATCATCTTGCTCAAAAACTCAGCTTGTTCAGGAAAATACTCCAACAATTCGTCCTTCGTTACCCAAACAAAATCCTCACATTTTCCAATGTTGAACTTGTTTTTAGCAATTACTTGTGACTTGAAGAAGAATTTCTGACAGAAGATTTTAGTAAAGGAAAGAATGAGAAGCATGATCAATTTCCACACGGAGAAGTAACAAATAAGTATTGAAGAAGATAGTTTTGTAATCATGTGGTTCAACCAAACAAAGCAAAGGCCTATGAAGGCACTTCCGGAAAATGGTAACACATACTAAAGTAGACCAGAAGTACCACAATTTCCTATAAATATACCTTAAAAGATGTTGATCCTGACTGGTCTTCTGTAGGCTTAACAACCATATGGGCCATTGGAGCATTTCCAACAAAATATGTATTAGAAAGATCACCGATGATTGATGTCAATGCAGACTCTGCACACTGCAAAATTTCAAAAAATTAAAGAGGGTAAAGAAGACAAGGATATAAGAAGAGGAAAGCAACATAAGAATATTCACCTTACGCATAGTGTCTTCTGATTCATAAACTTTCTCTGGAAAATGCCACACAGGCTTTCCGCTTGGAGCCCCATATGCATTACCATAGAGAAGAAGGTAGAGTCTTCTGTCAAGAGCTCTTTGTAATGACCTAAAGAGGCAAATAGTAAGAGAACACACACCCACACAGCAATTATGTCCGAAGACAAATTCAGTTCTTTAAAAAAATTAAAAGGGATAAAGCAAATGGCCTACCCTGCCCAAAAGTGTTTAAATTATATTAGCTTTGACTATGTTACCAAGGAGACAGGATGAAATTTCATATTTGGCCTACCCTGCCCTCACAACTTCACAAGTGTATTTCTCAGTTAGAACTAACAGCAGCTGTATAACATTACAAATACTTTTTTAAAGATTGAAGGTGCACTAAGATAACAAATTAAACATCCGTATGGCAAGCTTGCATCAGCATTATATAATCACTAATTAATCAAAGCTAAACTCATTCAATCACCAATAAAGCAAGTACGGGAATAAAAAAAACTAAATAACCCTTGATTGTGAATATCCATATTAAACACACCAAATAAGGTGGACATTTGCACACTCCCAAGGAAGATGACAACAAGAACCAAGAAAATATTACATTGGAGAAACACAAGTTATTTACTTGATGGCATCTCTTATATAGCATCATTTTCCTTCATATATTCAAGAGATTGAAACAAAACAGTTTCTTACTGTAAATTACACAAGTGATCAATCTACTCAAATTGGTGCATACCTACGATCATTGTTTTTGTCGGCTTCAGTGACTCGTGGTGCTGGCACATAGTCAATCTGATAATCACCTTTCCCTCTGGAATAACATAATTTTCATGAGACTAGATGAAAAGAAAGATCTATCATCTATCTGTATTTTGCCAATTGTGACATCTCTTAAACAGATGGATGCAGGTAAAGATAACGAGAGAAAGGTAAAAAAATTATAAAAAATTATTATCTTTCCATCATAATCACTGCTGATAAGTGGAAACTAGCAAAATAAGTCAGTGGAGATGAATAGTTTTTAATGGTATCATTAATTTGAAGGGTTACTTTTTTAATTTTGTTTAGTTATCTTTCACTTTTTTTTTATTTCCCATTTTATTTTGACCATTCATGATAGTTTTGCTATTTCACTAGTATTGAGGAAGGAGGGGATTATTTTTTGTACAGTATAGCATGTTTCCCTCATGCTTAATGTATTTGTCAACATTTCAACTCTCTGTCCTAACCTATGGAGCATTACTTCATATTATTTAAGCCTTAGAATCAATTCTTTAGAGGAAACAAAAGAGTAAGAGTTCATAAATATCATAATGAATTGTTCTGTTAAAAATCAGTTTTACAAAATCCTTTATCACTACCTGTTTCTTTCTTTTCTTTATTTTCACTCTTAATTTTACTTTTTCATCTTTTTAACTCTCTTGAAGTTTACAATTTACAAATATATTCTTTCTAAATATTATTATAAGTGCATCTGATGATCTGTCTGTTTTAAATTAATTAATTTTAAGTAACCAAAATTTTGTATTATAGACCTACTCTTAAGTGCTTATACCTTGCTTCAGATTTGTCTAGAAATTCATCGGGATATCTGCGTTGATATTGCTGTCGCCATCGAAACCTAACAATCCCAAACCCAGAAAGAAAATGTAGTTAGTATAATAAGAGCAACAACCACAAAGTCAGCAAGAGGATGGAACAGACAATAGAGAAGATAAAAAGTAACAACAATCCTTGCTAAATCAGGTTCTTCAAGTTTACTAAGCAAACCACAGCATAATCATTGGAGAAAGAAATATTAATAGCAAATCCTCATGTTTTAAGCCTTAGCCTCATTTTCTTCTTAAAAGTAAAAAGAGAAAGAAAAAGTTGATATTTCAATTTTTTTGGGGTGTACAAATGGAAGCAGTGAAATTTGAATCTAGGACCTCATGTAAACTACCCAACCCCCACCACTAGGCCGACCCTAGTGGGTAAAAGTTGATATCTCATCATATATCAATCTCTTTTTATAATTTTATATAATTTGGCTAAAAACGAATTCACTTAAGATATAAGGTTGTGAACCAGAATACAAGTTTTTTTTCTTTATTTACTCTTTGATAATCTGAAGAGGTGTAAATTAGGGTATTCAGTTCTACACTGCTAGGCCTTGTGTAAAAATACTACAAATAGCAGCAACTAATTGAATGCTTCATCCTGCACCTAGTTTGCAAATCAAAGAATTAATAATAATTGAGACTCTAAGTTTGACTACATCTTGGTATTCTTTTCTTTTCTACAGTCTTCCAGAAGCATATCACTTTTTTCTTGAAAAGTTGGATTAATTTCTTCCATGATTATATATCCAAGACTAAATAAAAGTCAACCCCTTTAATAATTTTTATACCAAGAAGAGCATAATATAAAAATCATTGAAAGTAGAGAGGAAGACTTACGAGAATTCTTGAAATGCGTAAACCACTGGGTCAATTTTGGGAATGACCACTGGCAGTCTCTCAAAGAGCACAGAGGCAACCATTTTCTCAGAGCTTGTGCTGAATCCTCGCCTCATCAAGAGAGGCTGGACCAATGACATCTTCATCCTGAATGTGTGCAAAAACATCACATGCACAAAAGAAGCAAAACAAATAGTAGAACAATGGAGAGAAAGAGACAGGGATTGCACACTCTTTGAGCAATATTTTCTATTTTCAGTTTTCAGTTTTCTGTCTCTCATTTTCATAATTTCATTTCTATTTTTTATTTTCTGAAGCAGTATAAGCAAAATGGCAAAGTGCAATCAACAGAAAGAAAAGGCACTGATGTCATTAAGATTTCTCATTCATACCTTCTGCCTCTGCCACAAAATTGCTCTTCTCACTTGACTAAATTGAACCTTCAATCTGCACGATTTCCTTTTCTAATTGTCACAAACCTCCCTAGAAGTTCTAGAGTTTATAAATCTAACAAACCTACAGAAAATGAACCAAAGCAAACATACATTCTTATAGAATTATTACATATGATCACCTATACTGTATAAGTTAGCACATAAGCAGATTCAAGGTTTGATAAAGTATTTTCACTCACAGCAGTTCTCAATTTTACCATTCAATATATTGCTGGTTAAAATATGATGCAATCAAATGCAGGATCTGCAGCACAGCTTACCTATAATGTTCCAGATACCTACTATCATAGCTTTATCTAATCACAGTGGCATTCATTGCACGGTCCCTGCGGCTTTAGATTTGATATTTCTCGCTAATTTCACACGGTGCATGTGTGAAAAAATTTTGTTTCAAATAAGAGAAATGCTGAGAATTTCAAAATGGAAGTGAATTGGGTTTAGGGTTGAAAAGCGATAACATTCGCCGTAGGGTTAGATCCAGAAGAGGACTTACAAGGGTTGAGGCGAGGAAAGGCTTGAACGCCGCTTATTCCTTGCTGCTGCTGCTGCAGAGGCGTCTTCCAGAACGAGAGGGTTTAAGGAAGAGCGAAGAAGGGTTAGGGGGAAAATTTTATTCTATTTTTATTTTATTTTATTCTCTTCATACATACACTACAAAATTTTATTCTATCTTTAGAATATGATTAGTTTTTATTTTTTAATTAATAAATAAAACAGAATAAATTTGTTATATACTAAAGGGTTGGTTCAAGTGGTACTTGATTCCCCTTAAGCAAGGTCTCGCGATCGAGTCTTCTGATATGGATGTTCCCGACTCGAACAAGATTGTCTCCGGTAAAGGATACCTGCGCTAAAAAAAAGAATAAATTTATTATATTTTATTGATTTATCAAATTATGAATTAAATATTGTTTGTTCGGACTTGAGGTATTTCCACCATGCAAGCACCAACTTGTCCTAGTCCAATATATTAGAAACATGGTGAAGTGCGCTTTGATTTCCTCCCCCTTTTGTTTTATGGTTGGTTTGTGTGTGTGTTAGGTTGATCAACTTAACATTATCTGATTATCTTTCTTGAAATTCTGTCTCTCACTTCAACTTGTCTGTCCGTTTCGATAGGACATTGTTCATGGCAAAAAAATATGAATATCGATCCTTTCGTAGAAAAGGGTTCATTTGCTATTTAGTATAGTCTAATTCTCAGAATTTGAAAGGATTATCAGGTTTTTGTTGGAATCATTTTGAAAAGTATGATAAAATAAATGAGTATTACAATAGAACTCTGGCATGTGAACACATATTGAATGAACAGATTGGTGTGTAAACATGATTAGGTTTTACTTGAAAGATAGAATCTATCCTATCTGTTACTTTTAAATTTTGTGTTTCCATAAAAACGATTGCAACTACTATCATCAAACCATATTACATACTGAGATGCCCATATCACATGTTTATATACAAGTATTGTGGAATGTGGATAAGATAGATTTATCTGAAGTATAGCTGATATTAGATTCAAGGAAGGATTATTTGTGGAAGAGAAGTTCTAAATGGAAGTAGATAATCTAATAATTTATTGTGCTCTGCTAATACTGTAGAAAAACAATCTACAATAACCTATGAATCTGCTACTACTATGGGGGGATACATCATTACATTGATGTAAGGTAGTACTAATTTTCATAGCAAGAATTCAGATGACTAATATGGCATTTTGACACTGCTTCCCTGAAGTCTTGCAAAAGCTGCTGGAAGACTGAGTAAATTCCAGTGTATCATATCACGTAAAGAATGACTGAGGTCTGAGCCTTGTTTTTCATCTAGATGTTATTTTCTACATGAATTGAAGCCAAGAGGCCAAACAAGGTAAATAGCAGCAGTACAGAGTAAGAAGCAGATGTGGCTGTATTGGGGCTTCCTGCTGGTGCTGAACCATAGACTGATGCTGTTCCACCAGGCATTATCGTGCCTGGTGTAGTTGTTGTTGGTGTCATAGTACTTGGTGGAGTTGGAGTCATAGTACTTGGCGGAGTTGGGATCATAGTACTTGGTGGACTTGGTGGACTCGGTGGGCTTACATATGTTGGTGGACTCATGCTGCATGGACAATATATTAGAGATTTAGAATGGTTAGCATTACATATCTTGTTTTATTTTATTCATAATAGGAGGTGAATATGATATAGGTTCTACAAATTCTCACCTTGCAGTTTTGGCCGATGTATAGTGGCAGTTTCCATGACCTGAAATGATGTAGAGAAGGAAGCACATGTAGCAGACTTGATATAATAGGATTTTGTTTACAGTATAATCTCAATTAAAAACTGAAATAAGTAAATGAAGCCCATTATCCCTGGATTCATAAATTCTGACTTTGGTGATTAAGTAGTTAGTAAGCAAAGTTTGAGAGAAGAATTTTTCAGGACATTCATCAATTAGTGACATAGGGATTCAATAGTCAGGGGTGTTGCTAAGTCTATCTCTACTTTACCTTTTTTATCTGTTATTTCTTCCTGTTTTCTGTTACTGTAATTAGAGTGTTGCTCTCTACTTTTCCGTATAATTCCAGTGTGAATACCTATCAGTTCTCCACCTTGTGGTTTGATCTGATTTCAGTGTATCATATTGGGGTTTGAATTATGTTACTCTTCCCTCGTGAGGTTTGTCTTTCACATGTTATTTCTGTTTTGAATGGATAGAACAAAGTATAGTGTGGTGATGTGATAACAACAGAATAAACTGCAAAGGGAAAAGTAACAAAGTCCAAACCACATGGAAGCAAGCACATTGAAATCAGGTCAAATCACATGATGGAAATGGAAGACTAAATGTAGCCTATGAAATTCAATGAAATGACATCAAGTGATGCCTTGAAACTATGTTGCAGTCATCCACTTATGAGTTCCTGACCTGGTACATATCCAGGATAGTGGGATACAGCAATTTGACAAGAGATTGCTAGCATGTAAAAGGTATATTTGAGACAGATACATAGTGGGATGCACATACTAAAATGGCAGAGGAAATGACCCCTCCTGATTTATGTGTTTTAAAAATTCTGCATAATAAATGCATTTTTTTTACTAAACAGGTATTCATATGTTCTGGGATGTGATAGGTAGCCTTGAAGGTTTTGAATGCAAAGTTTCACTTGTCTATTATCAAGACAGGTAAAAAAATAGTTTTGAATATTTTTATTGTGCTCAATGATCATGAGGAGGTACTAAAGATTTTATGTTTGAATTTGATGAAAGTCTTACTTGGATCTTTGTTTGTAAGTGTTGCTGTCCCTCCGAATGCACAGCTTGTAGGTGCTGGATTCTTTTGGTAGTAGTCATTGAATGCATAAGAAGCATGGTCTCTCACGGTATTTGGGTTATAACAACCTGCTCCTGGTTGAATTGCTGAACAGTCTGCACCATACCCACAAGCATAGTCAAGAGCTACCTTTAGAGTGCTCTCTGCAGCTGATTGGCTTGCAACACACCATTGACCACCTGCTGATGCAGTAGTAGGACTGGTTGGGGTTGTGGGAGTTGTAGTAGGGCTGGTTGGAGTTGTAGTCGGTGTTGTTGGGTTTGTGTATGGATTTGTGGGGGTTGTAGGGTTTGTGTATGGGTTTGTGGGGGTGGTAGGACTTGTGTTTGGGGTTGTGGGGGCTGTAGGGTTTGTGTATGGATTTATGGGAGTTGCTGGGGTTTGCCCTGTTGTGTCAGGTGCTTGAGGAGATGTTGGGTTTAATGTAGGATATGGATTTGTTGTGCCTGTGCCTGGAGTTGTAGGGTTGACAATAGGAACTGCATCCAATTGGTTGCTAGATTCATATGATGAGATTTCCTGATTTTCTTCTTCTCTTAGTGTTATGGCTGTACCTTGACCTGTTAAAGAAACAATGAATCTTTTAACTCTTCAACAGGACAAATGAAAAGAACTTGCTGACATTGAAGTAGTAAACCTGAATAAATTGACTCAATTTTTTTTGTGATTGCTCCCAAGGTGGCAGAGCATGGATGAATTGATTTCAAAGAGTAATTTTTTATGCATGTTAAATGAGCTATATGCCTATGTAAGTATGTATGCTTTACTAAAGCTACCAAATTCAACCTAATCAGGTTCATTGCAATTGAATCTCTTGATGTTTACATGCTATGATGGTGGAATTGAAAAACACCATCATTCATGCCTGAAGATTAACTTTGATCATTTTGACTACTCATGTTTTGGTTGTCAAGGAATACAATACATGTAATGTAACTAAGAGAATATATATATAAGGTAGAAGGACCAAATATCCAACAAAAAAATTAAATCACCACCTGAACTGAAGAAAAGACACAAGGAGAACAACACAAGGGGCCAACTTCTAGCTCCCATATCTGCAGGTTTAATTGGACCTTCTATGCTTGGCTTCTGATTTTTCTTTATAGGTTATGAGCAATGTCAGAGAAGCAAAGATTTTGTTAACAAAGAGAAGCACCTGAGAAGCAAAGTTTTTGTGAAGGAGATTATTATCTTTTTAACCTGTATCTTTTATATATATAACAAAAACTTGAGATTGAGAATCATAGCTTTCTTGGATCAAAGAGAGAAGGAAGAATATGAGAAAACTTAAGAAAGGAGGCATCGGATAATTGGAATTAGCAAGCAAGAGAAGGTTCAAAAAAGAGAAAGAAGGTTCAAAAAGAGAAAAAAAGTTGAATGATGGTAAAAGGTAAAAGGGTGATCTGCTTAGTATTAAATCTGACACTTAGGAGCTGAACTATATATTAATTAATTGAATGGTGATATCTGCATAATATCTGTTCTTTTGTGCTTTCTTTTTCCACTGTTTCATGGGACTGAACCAAAAGCTAAAGGTGATACACACTGATTTTGTACTTCGTTGCTTTTGAGGGTTTGTAATGAAGAATGCTGTCTCCATTCTATTCTTCTTCCCCTTACACGTTGCAATACAAGCCGTTTTCTTTTCGTTTGGATTTTGAAAAAAAAAAATACTTCCTGTACAATACTTAAAGAATCATGGTTCCTTTTGTGAGAATTCTCTAGATGTGCGCCTTCTCTAACAAAAACTTGAATATGTCATTCTTAAGCTACCTTGTCTCCATGCTTTAAATTTTTATTTTTATCTTACAAATTCTATACGTGTCTTAAATTAGAGATGTTAATTTGTTGCCCCCTTTCCTTTGTTTATTTTAAAATAATAAGATAAGATCTCGACACCCCGTCCCCTGGATCAGGAAGGCTAGATTACATGCTAGATTTTGAATTCATTAAATTTTTTTCACTTCGTATGTCTTCCAAGTTGTATTAAGATTTAAGGTATTAATTAATTCATCAATAAGTAGAGCTTCAGCAACACACAGAGACAGAGCAGTCTTGGGAAGTTTCAATCAACTCCTATGACCCAACCACCCACCGGATACTGTCTTTTATATTGACTTATTTACAGAAAAGGACCCCTGTAGCTATTTAGAACTGCAGGGTGTGCACTAGCTATTCGATTAATAATGTGCACATTTTTTTAAAAAATGAATTCCGTAGCTGTAGTTGGTCTGTCCCTAGGTATTCCGTATTGTTTCCTAGTTGTTCCCCAGGTATTCCGTAACAAACATTGTCCTATTAGGGATTAAAAAAACCCGCACCCGCGGGTATATCCGCAATGAGTACTCGCATATTTATTAAATGAGTGGTGATGAATATTATACTACCCGCTCCGCATATTCATTAAAACATTTTTTTCTATTAAATATATTTGAATATTAAGATTTTTTTATTATTTTATGATGAGATATAATTTATTTTATATTAATTTTTGATAATAATTTTAATATATTAACAGCTAATGGTATTATATAATGATTGTTTATATATATAGTATGATATTATAATTTATTATATAACATCTCCTCTATTTTTTTAATAAAATTTAAATTTTTAAACACTATTGGGTACCCGTGAATACCCATGAATATCCATTACCCGCATGGATACCCATTAATTTTAACATGTACAGGGTAGCACTACCCGCACTCGCCCCGTTCACATCCCTATGTCGTAGCTGTTGTATTCCGCAGCTACTGTTTTCCTAGCTGTTCCCGCAGCTATGGTTTTCCTAGCCTACGTTGCTGTTCCTTATTTGATAAAATTTCAAATTTTCAGTGATCAAAATGGAGGGTATTTCATACAGCATAACACCTTATGACTAATTGATTGAATTTGTTGATCCAATTAATTGATCTGAAGCAATTGAACATACACAATATAATATCAGAGCTTCTTTAACTAAACCAATGGATTGATCGATCTTATTTGCGGTGCCGAGATGTTGTCCTAACTCAGATAGAGAAATCAAATCCATGGAAGCTTCCTCCTCATAACACAAACCCTGCCTGCAATATTAATGATTGATTTGAATGAAGGAAGTGAAAGTGAAAGTGAAAGTGGTGTGATGCTGCCCCATCCAAACCCAAATCCAAATCCAAATGTTTCGTTCCCTTCCCAAACCCAAACCCATTCTCTCTCCTTCTCTTCTTTTCCCGCGCAAATCTCTTCACTTCTCACGTCCCCTCCAATGGAAGCTTCACCAACAAACCACCAACCTCCCCGAACCCCAACTCCTCGACCGACTCTCCCGCCTCCTCATCCTCCACCGTTCCCACGCCCTCCACCGCATCTCCTTCCAATTCTCCGATCACCTCACTGACGCCCTCCTCCGCCGCCTCCGCCTCCACCCCGCCGCCTCTCTCTCCTTCTTCCGCCTCGCCACTCAACAACCCAACTACCGCCCCCACTCCCTCTCCTACTGCCTCCTCCTCCACATCCTCGCCCGCGCCAAAATGTACCCCGAAACCACCTCCCTCCTCCGCCACCTCCTCGCCCTTCACTGCACCAACACCTCCCGCGCCTTCTCCATTTGGAACGACGTCGTTTCCATTTACAAGGAGTTCGGGTTCTCCCCCTTGGTCTTTGACATGCTCCTCAGGTCTTTTGCGGAGAAAGGGTTGATCAAGCACGCGCTCCACGTGTTCGATGAAATGCCTAGGCTGGGTCGAACCCCGAGTTTGAGGTCCTGTATTTGCTTGTTGGCCAAGTTGGTTAAGAGTGATGAAGAAAGGACTGCGATCATGGTTTATGAACAGATTAGGAAAATGGGGATTGTGCCTGATGTTTATATGTGTAGCATTGTTGTGAATGCGCATTGCCAGGTTGGGAGAGTGGATGATGCTATGGTATTTTTGGAGAAGATGAGGAACATGGGGTTGGAGCCTAATGTTGTCACTTACAATGCTTTGATTAAGGGGTATGTTTGCCAAGGGGATGTGGAAGGAGCTGAGAGGGTGTTGGGTTTGATGTCTGAAAGAGGGGTTTCAAGGAATGTGGTTTCTTGCACATTGTTGATGAGGGGTTACTGCAAGCAATGCAGAATGGATGAGGCAGAGAGGTTGCTTCGTGAAGTGGAGAAGGATGAGTTGCTGGTTGTGGATGAACAGGTTTATGGTGTGCTGGTGGATGGATATTGTCAGATAGGGAGAATGGATGATGCTGTTAGGATTCGTGATGAGATGTTGAGGGCGGGGTTGAAGATGAATATGGTTGTTTGTAATTCCCTAGTTAACGGATATTGTAAACATGGTCAAGTTTGCAAAGCTGAGCAGGTGTTTAGGGGAATGAGAAATTGGAAGTTAAGGCCGGATTGTTATAGCTATAATACTCTGTTGGATGGATATTGCAGAGAAGGGAAAATGAGCAAGGCTTTTATGCTTTGTGAGGAGATGTTGAGAGAAGGAATTAATCCATCGGTTGTGACCTATAATACTGTTCTCAAGGGATTAGTTCATGCCGGTTCATTTGATGATGCATTGCATCTTTGGCAATTGATGGTGGATAGAGGTGTGGCTCCAAATGAGGTCAGCTATTGTACTCTACTTGATTGCTTTTTCAAGATGGGAGATTTGGACAGGGCTATGATGCTCTGGAAAGAAATTTTAGGCAGGGGTTTTACTAAGAGCACTATTGCATTCAATATAATGATCAGTGGATTGTGTAAGATGGAGAAAATGGTAGAAGCAGAGGCTGTTTTTGATAGGATGAAGGAACTTGGATGCTTACCGGATGAAATAACGTATAGGACTTTGAGTGATGGATATTGTAAAATTGGCAATGTTCATGAAGCTTTTAGAATTAAGGATGTGATGGAAAGACAAGCGATTTCTCCTTCCATTGAAATGTACAATTCCCTTATTAATGGACTTTTTAAGTCTAGGAAGTCAAATGATGTCACTGACCTCCTTGTTGAGATGCAAACAAGAGGATTGTCACCAAATGTTGTTACCTATGGAACCCTTATTTCTGGTTGGTGCAATGAAGAAAAGCTGGACAAAGCTTTTAATTTATATTTTGAAATGATGGAAAGGGGGTTCACCCCCAATTCGGTGGTCTGTAGCAAAATTGTTAGCAGCCTTTATAAGGATGATAGAATCAATGAAGCAACTGTGATTCTAGACAAGATGGTGGATTTGGATCTCCTTACTGTTCATAAATGCTCTGATAAGTTTGTCAAAAATGATGTTGTAAGTCTAGAAGCTCAGAAAATTGCTGATTCTCTTGATAAAAGTGTTCTATGTAATTCTCTTCCCAATAATATTGTATACAACATAGCTATAGCTGGACTTTGCAAGTCCGGGAAGGTTGATGAAGCAAAAAGTGTTCTGTCAGTTTTGTTGTCTAGAGGTTTTCTTCCAGATAATTTCACATATTGTACCTTAATTCATGCCTGCTCAGCTGCTGGCAATGTGGATGATGCTTTCAACTTAAGGAATGAGATGCTGGAGAGAGGTCTTATTCCAAATATTACTACATATAATGCATTAATAAATGGTTTGTGCAAATTGGGAAATATGGATCGAGCTCAGAGACTTTTCCATAAACTTCATCAAAAGGGCGTGGTTCCTAATGTTGTTACTTATAATATACTAATCAGTGGTTACTGTAGAATTGGTGATCTTGATAAAGCCTCTAAATTGACAGAGAAGATGATAAAAGAAGGGATTTCCTCAGCCTGCACTCTGCCTTGATCAGTTGTTTGGGAACAGTTTTGAAGTCTATGGATCAAATTATTCTGGCAGATTCTTGCCTGATGCTCATATTTTTTGCTAAATGCAAAGTTGAACAGCAGGTTCAAGACTTGATTACGACACACACTGCACCCATGTTTTGATGCATCAATTTCAAACCAAATTTGCCATAGAAACAATCATCTTGTTACGAATGATTATAGGTCGGTAATGGCCATATGCTCCTGCCTATTCATCCATAAGCACCATATTGAAATTCTGGAATTTCATTCTCATTGTTAAGGAAGCTATACATGATTCATAATTTTTTTTTCAAGTAATCAAGGAAAGTATATGGTGTTTTTTCTGATGTAATACCCAAATTCCACATCTATCTAGAGGATGAGGGGGGCTGCTATTGGTTATTACGGATTTGATGTCGCTTAAGACCTTGGAAGTTTTGAGCACTGGGAAGCAAAACAAGTTAGAAGGTACTCAATTTTTCTTGCTCATAATATAGATAACTAGCTAAGTGGGCTGTCTTCTTTGGCAGTAAGGGTGATGTTATTGATCTTGTCACTTTGTCAGTATACTGACTTGTGTAATATGCTGTTTATGTTAACAAACTCAGGCAAGATGTTGAAGAAGCTAGATGGCGTCTGTCAAGCTGTGGCATGTAATATGGTTGGAGGCTGAATTCTCATCAATTCTGCATCTCATCCATTTGAAATGGAAAATGACCTCATTTGTGAAGGAGACACTGTATTCTCATCAATTCCCTTCAGGCCTTCACAATATCTAGATGACAGAAAGCTTTCTGCTTTGAAGATTCTATCTTGAATTACTCCATAGAGCAGTGCTACATATTCAAAAAAGGTAAACTTTTGACAGAATTCAGCTAAATTTGCGGGTGGTTGTTGAACAAGATTTAATGATAGGGACAATTCATCCATCAAAGAGTAAATAAGCAACGCCAACTCATTTTGTCAAAAATTCTGGCTATTCTAGTTGACCTTCGGCTCATGATAACTACATGACTTGAGTTCGATTCCAAGAATCTCCCATGTAGGCAATTTGTAATAATCTTATTATATTTCATTTTTAGGTTGGTGGTTTGCCTTGATCTTTTAGAATGGGAAAAGCTTCCTCACCATAATCTTTCTCTTGTGCCAAAAAAATTCCTTGTCATTCTTTTGATATAGTACATTATTTGGCCCTCAAATATTAGAATTTGGGGCTAAACCAATTAGATATGATTATTTTTCCCTTGCAGTGAAATGATTTTTTTTTCCCTTTAATTATAATACTGTTTTGGACTTGATGAATATTTTGTCATTTTATGGGCCCTTTGAACCAAAATAAAACAATTTAGGGGCATTGATTAATGATTTGTAATATAAAAATAAAGGGGGAGGTTGGGGTGGGGGGATCAGTAAATTAAAGGTGCTGATTTTATAGATTTCTGAATAACTAACAGAACAGTAATATACTGACATAAAAATTTAAAGATTTATTGCTCACGGCTACGAATAATTGTAAAACCGTAGTGACTAAAATAGATACAAAAAATGGAAGAGAAAAAGAAATGATCCTGCTGGTGGAGACCACCTAGTAATCATTTATAAAACAAAGTCACTGTGAGAAAGATAGATCATTCTATTTGCAGGATTGATTAACCACTGAACAGCATTTTAGTGTGGGTGGAGGGTATGGTTGATGGCCATCAAATCACAAAATGGACAAGCTTCAGGATCCTGGCCCAGTGGTGATGCTGGTTTATTCTCTTTCCAATATGATATGAAGAGATTGAAATGGGACCAGAAGCTAGCTTTTGGTGATAGAATGGCACGAAAGCTTATGTAGTAACTTTGAAATTTGGTGGGGATAGTTTTGAAGAGAATCACAATTGTGCCTCCTACCCCATCTTTTGGTTTGATTTTGGTCATTCAGTAGATTTGTTGCTTACACATGTTGCAACCATGTTGAAATTTCATTCATGTACAATTATTTGTAATTTCAACTCTCTCCTGTAGTTGGTTAGCAATATAGTTAGTTTTCATTCTCTTAGTGGACACTTGAGTTGTTGGAGCTGATTGTAACTACATGATGTGGTGTGTGTGTGTATAAATGTATACATTATCCTAGTCTACTTAGTACTTTATGATTTATTTTCTTCAATTTTCTCTCAATATCACCGGAAAAGAAAATGGAAATAAATATCTGAGGATAAGTGAAAGAATGTAAAGGACTAAAGGTGAAAGAGTTATGGTTCAGGAGAAAACGAGCTTTGACCTGCTTTTGCTTTTCTGTAGGACACAACACAAGACAGAGGGATTTTATTTTTTTCTGCAAAGACAATAAGAACAGTCGAACATGTTTTTTTTTTTTGTTTCACTGACACAGTGTGAATGATTCTGCTTTTATCACCCGTGTGTTCATAGTAGTTTAATTAAGAGCAATTGCATAACATGTTCTAAACTCATTTCTATTTCTAACACTAAACAGTAATTCAGGGGGGGGGGAATGAAAATACACACACCAGTTAGCTTATTCCCTAAGGTTTCATAAGTGGCATAATTAAATCCAATCATTATATACTGTTTAAATACCACGGAGCACACTATTCTCAATTTTAAGAAATCATATAGCAATCAAATAAAGTTGTATAAAATTGAGATTTATTGTGGACAAAACTGTGACATCAATTTCATCCTATTAGAAAAAGACTGATATGATCAATAGGTCAAAGTAAATACTATACCTCTTATGAATACATGTACCACCCCTATGGTCAAACTTATACAATCAACAGATATCATACCATCTCTTGGAAGCAATCCTTCAACTTATATAGGAATCAAAAGTCTCATTATCAAGGGGTCAAATCAAATTTCCTTGAAGATTATTAAGTATCTGTACCTCCTATAAAGAGAGTAACTTAATTCTTTTTATCTATCTATCTATTCTATTTTATCTATTCTATTTACTGTTTATAAAATCCTTCCACTCCATTGCCACATGTCACCTCCTCCATCAATTTCTTTTCCTCCCAAAAACATCACATCATCCATTTTACTTTTTTTATTTTTTTATCAAAATCATATCTCCACTTATTTAGCTTCTATTGTAATTGTAATGTTTTTTTATGAATCACAGGTATCCTCCACGGGAGGTAGTCTTAATCTTGTCATTTTTTTCATTTATTTTTTATCTCACTTTCATGTTTTTATTATGATATTAAAATATTTTCTTTCATTATTCGTTTTTATTAATGTGTTTCATTATAAAAGAAATTTATTTTAAAATTATATCTCCACTTATTTAGCTTCTATTATAATGTCTTTCAAAATTATATCCCCACTTATTTAGCTTCTATTATAATGTTTTTTTATGAATCGCGGGTATCTTCCACGGGAGACAGTCTTAATCCTGTTGTTTTTTTCTTTTATTTTTTTATATCACTTTTATTTTTTTATTATGATATTAAAATATTTTCTCTCATTATTCGTTTTTATTAATGTGTTTCATTATAAAAGAAATTTATTTATGAACTGTGGTTATTCTCCACTGGAGACAGTCCTGTTTTATTATTTTTTTTTTATCAAAATTATATCTCCATTTATTTAGCTTCTATTGTACTATTTTTTTTATGAATTATGGGTATCCTCCACGGGAGGCAATCTTAATCATGTCGTTTTCTTTTTTCTTTTATTTTTTTATCTCACTTTCATTTTTTTATTACGATATTAAAATGTTTTCTCTCATCATTCGTTCTTATTAATATGTTTCATTATAAAAGAAATTTTTTTATGAACTGCGAGTATTCTCCACGGGAGACAGTCCTATTTCATTTTTTTTATCAAAATTATATATCAATTTATTTAGCTTCTATTGTAGTGTTTTTTTATGAATCACGGGTATCCTCCACGGAAGGCAATCTTAATCATGTCATTTTCTTTTTTCTTTTATTTTTTATCTCGCTTTCATTTTTTTATTATGATATTAAAATGTTTTCTCTTATTATTCGTTTTTATTAATATGTTTTATTATCAAAGAATTTTTTTTTTATGAATTGCGGGTATTCTCCACGAGAGACCGTACTGTTTTATTATTTTTTTTTAACGAAATTATATCTCAATTTATTTAGCTTCTATTGTAGTGTTTTTTATGAATCACGGGTATCCTCCACGGGAGGCAATCTTAATGTTGTCGTTTTCTTTTTTCTTTTATTCTTTTATCTCACTTTTATTTTCTTTTTATATTATGATATTAAAATATTTTCTCTCATTATTCGTTTTTATTAATATGTTTCATTATAAAAGATTTTTTTTATGAACCGCGGATATTTTCCACAGGAGACAGCCCTGTTCCTACCATTTTTATTTTTTCCCACGCATTAATTTTCTTTTTTATTATCCTTTTTACTTTCTTTTTATTTTTTATCAAAATTATATCTCCATTTATTTAGCTTCTATTGTAGTTTTAATTTTATGAATCACACGTATTCTCCACGGGAGGCAGTCTTAATCATGTCTTTTTTTTTCTTTTATTTTTTATCTCACTTTCATTTTTTTGTTATGATATTACAATATTTTCTCTCATTATTTATTTTTATTAATATGTTTCATTATAAAAGAATCTTTTTATGAATAACGGATATTAACCACGGGAGACAGTCTCGTTCCTACCATTTTATCTATTATATTTACTCTATATTAAAATTGTTTTCACGGTACATGTGTCGTGTTTTCAAACTTCCGTTTTTTTTTCTTTTTTGAGTTTTTTATTCTCAATTTAGTAATGGTTTTTTATGTAATAAATAACAGGTATCCTCCACGGGAAAGTCTTGCTTTTGTCATTTTCTTTTATTTTATCGCACTTTTATTTTCTTTTTTATTATATTAAATCATTTTCACTAATTTACTCTATATTAAAATTGTTCCCACAGTACATGTGTCGTGTTTTCAAACTTTCATTTTTTTTTTGTTTTTTTATTCTCAATTTAGTAATGATTTTTTATGCAATGAATAACAGGTATCCTCCACGGAAGAATCTTGCTTTTGTCATTTTCTTTTATTTTTATCGCACTTTTATTTTCTTTTTTATTATATTAAATTATTTTCACTAATTATTCGTTCTTATAATTTGTTTTATTATAAAAGTAATTTTTTTAATGAACCACAGGAGACAATCTTACTCTTACTATTTTTTTTTCCTTTTTTTTCTCATACATCAATTTTCTTTTTATTATTATGTTAAAACATATTCTCTTAATATATAAGAAATTTTGATAGCTAATATTTTATCCCGTGTGAAGCACCGGCAACATAAATACCATCAATTTACTTCGCACGGGTCACCTACTACTTCCTTGTTCAAAGGTCTTCTTGGCAATCAATTGTTAAATTTTAACAAATTCATATTTTGTTATATACATACATGCACTTTATGATAATTTTAATTGTTGGTTTTCAATTAATAAGTAGATTAGAGTATAACTTTGTCCTTTATTATCCTATAATTAAAATGTACCCCAACTTTATAAAAGAACCATACAGGAACGAAATATAACTTGTAAATTAGACCAAATTTACTTATCCAAGCACAAAAAACCAAAAGGAAATTAATGATATTTGATAGTTATGGAGCTTTGAAACGAAACATGTTTGAAAATGAGTTAACGTTAATATATTTGATCAGTCACACATTCGGACAGAAATTTCTTTTTCCCTTCCTGGATGCTTGTGAATCTTGGACTATATACTGATTATGAATTGTGCTTTTTTTTCTTAGGGGACACTATGAAACTTGATATAATAATTCTGTGATGCAGCCTGTGAACATGTGGTAGAATATTTTGCGATGTCTGCAATCGTACGAACTAGTACATATAAAATTAGGGCGATGATACATGTGTACCATTATATGCGGTTTTAATTTTTTACTTTTTATTTATTTATTTATTTTGTTTTTTATTTTTTTAATAGTTTTTATTTTTTCATTTTATTATTATATTAATTTTTATTTATTTATCTTATTAAATAAAAATATAGATTAAGAAATATAATAAATGAGTATTTTTGGAAGGATTGACATAAATTTTTATCATCATTATTCTATTTTGATATTAATAACCAAATATACTATTTCATTCACAGTTTCTGGACACACAATTAACCTCGTGATAATAATCATTGTTTCATTATAATGTAAATAACCAAATTTATTATTTCATTAACCCTTAATAGACACACAATTAACCTCATGTTTATAACACGAAGGGTTAACATAAATTTCATGTGATAATTGTTCGCAATTACCAAATTTACTATTTCATTAACCGTTAATGGATATGCAATTAACCTCGCAAATTCAATAAACCAAATATCATGTTCTGTTAACCGCCTATGGATACACCATTAATCTCAATTAAAAATATGTTCACCATTTATGGGCAAACAATTAATCTGTGTTGATAGGAATGGTTAACACAAATTCCATGTGACCATTTATTGTATTTCTTAATCTATATTTTTATTTAATGGGATAAATAAATAAAAATGAATATAATAATAAAATAAAAAATAAATAAAAACTATAAAAAAATTAAAAGGAACGCAATAATACAAAATAACAAACAATGTGGTAAAAATAGTGTACCCACTTTTAGTGGTACAAGAAACATTTTCATAAAATTAAGGCTATACCAGTATTTTGTTTCATAGAAATTATTTATTAATTACTATATTTTAAATTTGAGTCTTCACTTTTGTGTGAATATTTTTCTAATTTATTCTCAGTGTACCTACCACATAACATATTCTATATCAAATATCTCACAATTATATCAAAAAGTTTTTTAAATTATCAAAAGCAAAACTTTTCATAACTATAAATTTGAAGTTTATAAAAAAAAAAAATATGTGAATTAAATAAAGGTGTATTTTAATTCACATAGTTTTTCATAATTTTCTTCACAATTTGAAAATTCACATTTTTTTTTAGAATTCATGCATATTTATAATTTTAATACTTTGTTACTTGAATATTTTAAATATCATTAATTTCTAAATTTTAAAAATACTTTACTTTGCACTAGGTGCTTGCTGATTGTCATTTAATAATGTGCAATTATAATGTGTATAGGAAATTGAGCATGAATTGAAGAGAAATGCAAAGAAAAAATAAATAAATGCGTGTGATAAAAGTTAAGAAAGTTTAAAAGAATACATGTAATATATATTTTTTGTTGCATTGCCTGTGGCATTCTTTCTTGTCTTCACATAGCACAGACATTGGCTTCCTATCAATTGTACAACTCATTTAATACTGTTATAACATGGCTAAAACAAAGATATATGTACTAACAGAAAGAAATGCAGTCAGTAAAAATTATATAAAAAAAGTCTTGTTTTTTACAATTTTATGGTAAGAAATAAGTTTCACATATGTCCAATCATATTTTATTACATTTTTACTTAACAATATATATAGTTATTAAATTTATAATATAATTTAAATTTAAACTTTCCAATATCTTCCAAAACTAAATTTAACTTCTAAATAAAGGGATACCATACAACTCATTCAGGTGAATTACAAGATGCATGTTGATCTATATTAATCAATAAATCATCTTCACATTTTGAAAATTTTAAAATGGGTCAACTCACAGACTAATAGATCATTATTGTTTTCGGTGAAATATTTATTATTATTTTTCTGGGATGATTGTTCTTGGCATTTTGAATTATTCCATTCAATTAATTAGTAATTTTTTAGTAAGAATGGAATTTTTGCTATAATGAAGAGTAAGTTTCATTCTGAACAATTTTAAGGGTACAATCTCTACAACTACATGATATATTGTGAACAACTTTTACATGATTCGACCTGAGCAAGCAAATATATCTAGAACAATTTCATGTCAAAAGCTAAACAGATTCTAAAGACACAACAAGTAGGATAATTACAAAATATAGAGAAGCATCTATTTAGAAATCTGAAATGAGTCAGGAAGGTAACAAACACGCTTTGCTGAAGAATTAATGTTACTCGAATTGACAATTTGCACATACGGCTTACTTTGTGTTATATCACACTAACATATTATTATTATTATACTTGCACGGGGGGTCACCTTAATTTGTAATCAATCTTATGTAAGTATTGCAAAGTGGTGTAAAGTGATCTAAAAAATTGACGTGCAAAATACCCATAATTAATATTATTAACACATGAAATGTATAGGCTGGAAAACATCACCTGATAGCTTGTTATGAATGACATGCACTTCAGGCCAGATTGACAAGAGGAACAGCAATATCTAATGGGCCAGTCACCAAGGATTAATTGTATTGATCTATGATTATCTTAAATCATCAGTTTTTAATTGGCTATGTTCCCTTTACCTACCACATCAAGCAGTAGGAGGTACTGAGTTGATGTCTGAATTATGTTTTTGGACCATTACATAATATGGGAGGTGAAAGAAGTTTTGTGGTCCAATAAATTGGATAAATCCTTTCATATTTAAAAATTTGATACTGCTAAGTACACATTATATCAGTACTTAACAACAAAGAATGGGGATCCTTGCTTTTCCTTAGCACCATTAGTACACACTCTATTATTTATCTTTCCTTTCTGCTCAATTCTATGCTTTTGAACAACCAAACAAATCCAAAAACACAAATTGATAGACCAAGAGAGAAAAAAAGGGAATTTTAAAAATGGAAAAACAGAGAATCATTAGACCTCTCTGTTAATCTATGATAGTCTCACCTGTAAATGTATTGATTATGATCTGATCTCTTCTAAATGGAAATTTAAAGTAAAGGGTAAGCATAAAGCTTCTGAGCACAAATCAATTTAAGGCATGCAGTGTCCCCTTGAGAGGTATCAATCATCCTTTCCCTCACCTGCCCATTTGGCAACTTTATCTTCAGCCATACACATAAATCCATAGTTGTTACATTTTGATCAAATTCCCTCAACTATTAAGAGAGTGACAACATCTCAGAGCTTAAAATCATACACTCTCCAGTATCATGTCTGTACAAGCTCAAGAGAAGAGAGCATGAGGACAACCAAAAGGATAAACAGTAACACAAAACAGAACCACTTGCCCCACCCAAAAAGAAAATTAAAAGTATAATGTAAAGGAAAGGGAAATGAAAGATAGCATGCATGATGATGTCTGTGGGGACTTGAATTCCAGCCTATGCATCTTTCCAGGTAATCAAAGCAAGTCTACCCATTTCACATTATCCCCATCACTTATCATTAATCATTCACAGAAAGCAAAAATTGATCATTCAACAAACAAACAGCAATAATGGCAAGATGCAGAAATCAAGCAACCATACTTTGTTTATTTAACTCACATTTCTGCACAAAAGCTGTTAACTCACATTTTAGTATACCACAACATTATTTATATATAACTGTGATTTAGGTAACAGAACTGACAACTAAGAAGTATGAATATATTTACTGAAAAGTGTTTAAACAACTTCAGCAGAAAGAAAGAGTAAAAGTCAATCAAAGGCTTTTTTCACAAATCTCTTTTTCTTTTATTTTGTTATTAATTTTTTTGTTTTATGTTCTTCATCTCTATATATAAGCACATGCTACACTTGCTTTATTTCCAGTGAATATTCCGGTTAGTAGAGAGAAGAAGCTCACCGGAGAACCTCGCCGGAAAATGGACGAGTCATGGAGAATGAGAATGGGATTAACGCCGGGTCTCCCTCGCCGGCGGTCCATGGAGGACCGGTCATCTTGCCGCACAAGGCGGTCGATCTTCGCCGGCGCCTCCGAGGCGGAAACCTTGGACGCCGAAGACTTCGCCGACGTCTTCGGAGGCCCGCCAAAAAGCCTCCTCATGCACAAGTTCTCCAGGTCCAGTTCGTTCTACGAGGAAATTTTCCGGCCGCCGGAGTTCGCGTCCCCGGCTCCGCCGAAAGGCGGCAGGAGCTTGCCGGTGTTTCGGATTCCGGCGAAGAACGAGGCGTTTTACAGCGACATATTCGGGTCGGATGATGACCGGAAATCGAGAGAGCGGTCCGGGCCGCAATCCAAAGCGAAATCAAAGTCGAATTCATCGTCGGCGCTGAGTTCCGAGGAGCTAAGTCCTCTCCGGCCGGCGATCGGTGATGACGTGGCATTATCTGCCTTTGCTTCAAAGCTCAGGTACTGAAACTGAAATTCAACAAACTAACTGTTTGTGCATCAGTCTGTTATGCTCTGAATTGACCTTTGTGCCCTCCGCGATTGCTGAAGTTGGAGATTATAAGGAATCAATGATAGTGATTGGTTTTGGTTTAAATATGGGAGCTAAACTATAATAGGAATATAATATTTATAATGTTGAATGTGTTAGTAGACTGCTATGCAATTAATTAGGAAGCAAACTATATTGTTTGAAAAACATTTTTACTGATCTATATCACTTAACCCTGAGGTAGCCTACTTGTAGCTTTGAGCTTACCCTTTTGGCCAAGGAAGTAGCAATTAACAAAATCATCCATGGTCATGACAAACAATTCATTTGTCAATGCAAGCTAGTTTCCTCAATGTGCATGGTGTTTGTGTAGATTCTGTATTTAAAATTTAGTGTATATTTGGTTTAGTGTTCAAACTGGCCAAACTCAAGTTTGGATTACTCAACGCAACTATTTCTAGCGTTGCAAATGTGATTTTACCACGTTTAACGCTAAACCAAATATACTCTTAGTTGCTTCTGAAAATATGTTAACCTTGTTATGGGAATTCTAAGGGTTCTTAGTGATTGTTACAGGCCAATTAATGTGCCATATAGATGGAATTCGTCCACTGTGGTGCCTGAGGAACACTCAATTAATCAAGGGGGATCACATTTTACATGCAATGGTGAGTTATTTGAAATTCAATGTCAGGAAAATGAGTACAAGGAGAACTTCAAAAGTTGTCATTTAGGATTCTCTAAAAGAGTCTCGTCTCCAGAAACAATTAGTCTTGAATCCAATTCATATCAAAGCATCAAAGTATCCGCTGATGACTGGGAACTGAGTTCCCCTTTTTCTGCTGTCTCTGGACCCTTACAAGAACCTGAGGCAAAATCTTCAGTTCATGATCATGTGCTTCCAGAACTAGTTATAGAGCAGGATGATGATGATGAAGTTATGAGCTCCTATGTCATAGAGGTCAACTCCAACCTCAGAGAGGAAAATTGTGAAACAGCAGCCATTGATGAAGCAATTGCATGGGCCAAAGAGAAGTTTCAATCACGAAATTCTAATGAAGAATCAAGCTTGAGAAATGATGGCAATGAGCAAACTAGTGGAATGGAAGGTGATTGTCTAAACCAGTTTAACCAGACAACTAAAAAATAGTCTCATACATATTTAATGCACAATAGGTCTTATAACAGACAAATGCAGACACTTCATATTTATGTATCTCTGATCATATATTGCAGGAAGGCCTGATGCATGCGAATACCTTGATGATGGAATCGGAATGGTTAAATCTCCAAAGGTAATATATTGTATTGTTTAGTAAGAATAACTGCATAAATAATGAGGGTTGCATTTGGTTTGTTTTTTGTCTCATTTTTCATCATATATTTTCATTAATAATTTCAAAAATGTTACTTTGTTTTATTTTGTTTTATATTTCTTTTACCTGAGAATAAAGATTTCTATGGTTGTTACAGAAGGAACAGACAGAAACAGAAAAGGTGGACAGAGATATCAGATTGTGGTCATCTGGCAAGGAAAGTGACATCAGGCTACTGCTTTCAACACTACATCATGTAACGTTTTCTATTTTGTTGATTTCCTATCATTGACAATTTATTGAGTCTTTTGTACTCTAATACCCCTTTGATGTATGCAGATAAAGAATTGACATGGTTGTTTGTTTTCATTGACAGATTTTGTGGCCTGAGAGTGGCTGGTATGCTGTACCTCATATGAGCCTAACAGAAAGCTCCCAAGTGAAGAAGGCCTATCAAAAAGCAAGACTATGCCTTCACCCAGACAAACTGCAGCAAAGAGGAGCAACACTCCTACAGAAGTACATAGCAGAGAAGGCTTTCTCTATTCTTCAGGTCTGTAAATCATATACATATATTACTAAGTTCTACAGTTGTTTCTCAGATGCAATAAATTAGACTAAGGATCAATGTGGAAATTAAGTTCACAATCACATCTTCTTTGTTGGAACAGGATGCATGGACTGCATTTATTTCTGAAGATGTTTCCTTCTAAACAGCAGATGACTACAATTTTCTGATAACACAGTTTTGGCTGAAAGCTTGTGGACGAACACCAAGCTAGACATTTGGAGTGATGGAAGTGTTCGTTTCCATGCAGCAAATACACATTAAGTACATGAGTTTTGAAAACAGCATCTCCTTTGTACAAATAGTTGTCTGATGGATCCACAGTTTTGTTTCTGTTTGTATCATAATTTGTTTCATGCTTTTGTAAGTATTATTTTGGAAGTAGTTAACAGGAAGTTATTTGATTGGTTTCGGTATTTGACTTGTATATGATGACATGGAACCAAGAAATAAGTTTCTTTTTTTGTTCTTATGGAACCCTATTCCATTCCCACTTCATCTACTGCAACCATATACATGCATCTTGAGCACTTTCTGATATGTAAGCTTATCCTTACAAGCTCTCAGATTACTTAGTTTTTCTTCTAAAGGAAAAGAATTCTTGTGTGTCTATATAAGGCCAAATTGTAAAGCTGGAAAATCTTCTGGTATCTAGGATCAGTAACTGCTTTGAACCAGACATTGGTCCAGCTGAACCTTCATTTAAATTTCCATTCTTACACCTAATGATAGAAAGAAAAATAAGAAAACATCTAACACCTACACCATTCGATATTTTCTTTGTTGTTGATCTCTTATCTCTGATAATTTATTAACTTTCCATTCTAGAAGAAACTGCTTTTCTAGCTACTGATGTAGATGATGAAATTCTGACTTCCATTGAAAAATGTGAAATTACTTAAGCTTGTTCCTAGTAAGATTGCATTTCTTCTTTCTTTGCTTCTCAGTATCATTAAAATAGTCAACCACATAAAAGGGCAGCCAAATAATTACAGTAGCTACTTATAACAATATCAGTTATGTCTTCAAAAATACATAGTAGCACATAAACAATTTGTCAAATATCCCAACTTCCTTGAGAAAGTATAAAAAGTGCATAGCATATAAACAATGTCATACATCCCAACTTCCTTGGGAATGTATGCATTCACATAAATAAATATACATAACATAACGCTCTCATCATAGTCATCCACCCCCTTTCTTTATCAGCTCCCTAAATTCTTCATCAGTGCTTTTAAGCATCACTGACAAAGGCAAATTGATTCCACTTTGCACAACCTCCATGTGTCTAGGCTTTATCCTGTTCTCCAAACTAAAAGCGAAGTACTGAGGAAATTCTTTCAGCTCCTTCAATTTTCCTCCCATTTCCACAGAAAAATACTCAAACTTGGGCTGAAAATTATTTTCTATGCTGAAAGTGAACAATGCTGGACATCTCAACACCATACATCTAGCCTCATCCTTGGAAAATCCCAAATTCTCCAAATACTTCAGCTTAGGGATAAGGGTCCTCTCTACATTAGACACCAACAGAACAGAATCTTGATAAGCCAAGGGTGCCAAATCCTTGAACCCAAGTCTCTTTAGGTAAAACAAAGCTGGCTTAAGCTGGTCAATCACACTAGATGTAAGCAATCTTGGGCACTTATTGATAACCTTCCTAAAGTTATGATCAGGGACTTTGAGGTCATGCAAGAGAAAATCAAAAACTGGGTTAAGATCAGTTTTGATGTCAGAGGTGAGAATCTTGGGGCACATGCCAAAGATCCTAGGCAAGTCCTTATGCTGGATGCCTTTGGTCAGAAGGAAGGAAATAATGGAATGAATAGATTCCATGGTTGCTGTGCGGAGGTCAGGGTTTTGGGTCAGTGCTTTACCTGCATCAACACCCATTACCTCAAGGCACAAGATTTTCTCTTTGAATTGAAGGGAGAGTTTTGCATGGGTTGGTGTATAAAGTGGATGGTTTTGGAGGAGGCTTTTGGGTTTGGCAGCCAAATTGGTGCTTGATTTTGAAGGAGATGATGGTTTATCGGAAGAGATGGTGCAAAGGGAAGAGTGTAAAGCTACGGCTCCTGCAGCTGGGGACATGGTGGGGAGGGAGTGAGAGACAGAGAGAACGATGATGCAGAGGATGTCCTATTATGGCATTGTGACATGCCACGTGGGGATATGTTTGAAATTTGATTGGCTGTAACTGGATCACAGAGATTGTTATGAGATTGAAGAAGAATGGTCCATGTCCCATGTAGTAGTTCTGTTTAGTGTTTACTCATTTGATCTCACCTTTTTATTTTGGTATCCGATCTCTTTGCTTTAATTAAATAATAAGTAGTATATCAATGTTTATACGAAATCATTGAAAAGAGCAATTATAATAACTGAAAATACTAAAAAAATGATAATATGTTTCTAAATAAACAATTTAATAAAGTTAATCTTCAAAATTCAATAATAGGAGACTTATGACAGAAATCCTGCAAAAAAAATAAAGGGAGTTGGTTAATTTAAAAATAAATAAAATGTTGTATAAATGTAAATAAAAAAATTAATAATGGAATGAAATATAGAAAAAAGTGTTGAATAAATACCTGCTCAGAATACTTTGAAATGATCAGATGTATTGAAATAAATACATGTTCATGAAAGTTTCTGGAATACTTCTCTATAGACAACGTTAATTGTGCAATTCTCAGAAACATTATCATGATTTTTCAATAAAATATTTAATCCATGGATAGATTTCACTCTTGACAAAGCAACATACAACTGACCATGTGTAAATACTGGTCTTGGAAGAAATAATCCAACACATGACAATGTTTGTCCCTGAGATTTATTGATTGTCATTGCAAATGAGACAACAATAGGAAACTGTCTTCTTTGAAATTTCACTGGAAGAGTTTGATTATTTGGAATCATGTTCATCCGGGGAATAAGTGCAATTCCACTAGCTCGATTTCCAGTAAGAATTTCACATTCTATAACATGATTACCCAACCTTCTTATCTGCATTCTGGTGCCATTGCACAACCCATTAGATTGGTCTATATTTCTCAACAACATGATGGGAACACCAACTTTCAAAACCAATTTATGTGGTGGCAGACCTGAACAATTCAAACCATTTAAAACTTCAGGTGAAAAAGTTTCTAATTCACACTGGGAATTACCTTCTTCTCTACAAACAGAATCTGAACTCAAATAAGTTCTTTCCTCTCCTGTGATTATGTCCATGATATGATTGTTTACTTGGGAAACCACATCCAAAGTTGGAGCCAATATGCTTCTTTCCTTAAAGAATCCTGGACTGTTCATGTTTGATAACATATCAGGATATACAAAATCAATTAAATCATCCAATCCATTTTCAGAATTCTTAATTAACATCTGTTCAGGTATTTGAATTTCAGCTTCACCATCAGTAGTGTCCCCTGCAAGGCCATCTCCGACTTTTAACAACCATTCACTAAAGCTTTTCAACTCAGCAGTTGTGCACTTACTGCTTTGATCATTAAGTCTCATGTTTTTTGTAAGTGTTAGTACTTTACAGAAAGACCACAGGTATGAAGAATTGATTACTGAATTAGCTATATCTTGCCTTGATCCTCTTGGAATAACTGGTAATATCTGTCTAAAATCTCCACCCAAAACAACTACTTTTCCCCCAAATGGCAAATCAGGTTTATAGTTATCACAAAACCTCAAGATATCTCTAAAACATCTATCCAATGCCTCAAAGCACAACTTACTGGCCATGGGAGCTTCATCCCATATAATCAACTTTGCTTTTTGAATCAATTTAGCATGGGGAGATCCTTGCTTAATGTTGCAGCATGAGTCCTCATTAATATTCAATGGAATTTTAAATCTTGAATGTGCAGTTCTTCCATTTGGAAGTAAAAGTGAAGCAATTCCACTTGAAGCAACATTCAAACAGATTTGACCCTTACATCGAACTGCAGCAGATAGTGTATTCCACACAAAGGTTTTTCCTGTGCCTCCATAACCATATAGGAAAAAAAATCCACCATTGTCACCTTCAACAGCTTGCATTATTTTGTTAAATGCTGTTTTTTGTTCATCAGTAAGTTTCTGTAAAGAATTACCTAAAAAATCAGTTAGAACTCCATGATCAAAATTCAACTCTTCTGCAACCAATCTTGATGACAGATTCTGAACTGTATCTGCTGATGGCAAAGGAATTGGAGGATAATCTCTTAAGCTTCTTCCATTCCCCTGCATCATTTCTTCTATCTCCCCAAGACAAATGTTTTTAATCTCTTCTTCACTTAATTGCAAATCTACAATATTAAAAGTAATAAAGTAAGAATGATTTACAAAATCGTAAATAAAATTATTTAGTAATAAAAGTAAACATTCACCTTCCATCTGTAGCAGTTGCCTTTGGTTATAAAGAATACTATCAGATAGTTCTTGCCAACAACTTTCCCATACATACTCTGGTCTTGAAATGTTATTTGAAATTAACATGATAGTAAATAATTTTCTGATATAATGACCAGAAGCCCATGTGAATGATTCCTTAATTGCATCAATGAATTCTTTATCATCTTGAAGCAGACCAAGTGCATAACATGCATCTTTAAAAGTTGGGTAAATAAAACCATTTACAGTTCTTATGTCTTTAAAACTCATGCATCCCTTTTGGATATTTAGCAACAATCGAAGATAATAATCCTCTCCATTTCCGGTAGGAACATGAGAAACTCTTCCAATAGCAAAACCTTGTTGTCGAGGCACCCATTTTAAATACTTTTTATTCCACACAAATTTTGTTGGAAGTTCAGTATAGGTCAATCCCCTAGCATCTGTATACTCTTTATTAGCCTGCATCCAGCCTTGAAACATTGTGGTCTTGATTTCAGCTCTTTCCAAAACATTCTCAACATCTTCATTATCTCTAAAAACAACAGACTGCTGATCATTCAAATGAAAAGGTAACCTGATGACATGAGGATATTTGACCTGAATATCAAAGGTAAATAGCCTCCATGTAGCTTCACATGCTGATATATACCTACAGTCATAATAACTTTGGATCTCATCCACAGAATCATGATTTAACAATGAAGCTGTCACTCTGTCATTGCCCTTGTGCACATACTTGAATAAGTACTTAATAGAACTTGTTTGACATGTGTATTCAACATTAATATGACATCCAAACTTCAAAAGTAATTTTGAGTTGTAAGGAACAATGAATGTGTTGTCAATGAGACACTTCTTTTTTTTGAATAACTCTCCCGTTATCAATCCTTCTATACCTTGGAAAACCTTCATCATCTATTATTGTCCGATGTCTGAAACACTTTGGATAATGCTTAGTACATTTTCCATTTCTCATGCAAGGAGAATTTCTGTTATAAACACCACATGGTCCATGAACCATGAATTTACTAACTAATCCAAAAAGTTTAGGATTCGAAAACTGTCAGGAATTTCTGCACATATAAACCTATCAATATCCTCAGGAGATCTTGGATTATGTTCAGGATGCATGAATAACAAAATGTGTGCATGTGGCAACCCACGCTTTTGAAATTCAATAGTACAAACATCTGAAATTTAAACAAAAATTCAGTAATTTAATTAAATATTTCATGTTGAGTTGAAAAGAAAAAACAAATTAGTAACTTACATGCAGATACTTTGCCAAAGATATACCCACTCTTTAAATCTTTAATGAGCTCATCTAACTTAATCTTGAAGACTCTGCACAAAATATCTGGCCTATCTTCAGCACTTACTCCATGTCTCTGAATATACCTCTTAACTTCAGGCCATTCTGGATTGCAGGTCATTGTAATAAAAAAACTTGGATATCCAAAATATTTGCAAATGGCAAAAGCATCTTTACAATTATTAAACATGTATCTAGGACCACCAGTAAAAGAACTTGGAAGAATTATTCTTTGTCCTGTAGCTGCTGCATTAGTCTCTCCACGAACTAAACATTCATGTAATCCTTTATACTGATCCACTCTTAACTTAGCTTCATTGAATCTAATGTACCTTAATCTTTCAGCTTCAACCATAGTATATGCATCAACCAAAAACTGTTGAAATAACCTTTTTGATTTGAGCAAAATAGGAGAATCTCCAATTCTTTCCTGAATTCTATATGCGAAAAATTCCCGCATGCTTACCTTATTCCTTTTCCTACTGGAACAGCCTGCAACATTTTCAGAAGTTGGGATATCAGGACGATATCCATCTTCGCCAAAGGGGAAAATTAAAGGATATTGCAATCCCAAATAGTTAGGATGTAGTGTATCCACAATTTGAAGGCTCCTACATTGGGTTTCTAAAATAATGTCCCTGTGTGCAAGAGATTCATCAATGTCTCCTACAATTATTGCAGCTACTTCTGAAGCAGAAGGTAAATTGTATGTTCTTCCATCTGTATTCCTCTTTCTAATCAATTTTAGCTTGATATCACCAAAATCTCTTTCAACAAAACGATCTCTTGCATATCTAAATGACTTTGCCAGGACATTATGTTCATCAAGCATTTCCTTTAGGACTGTCACTATTTCTATATCTAATGAAGATGAATCCTTATTCTTTCTGCAAATCATTTTCAAAAATAAATTTATTAATAAGATTGGACTTAAACAATGAGGAAAAGTATATGACATTGCATTAGAGTATACCTGACAGCATTTATTCTGTTATCAACTTCATTGTCTGTATCATATATGTACAATTGTGCAAACTTTGGTTTCTGGTTAGGCTGTGGAATAAGACTCCCAATTGTATGATAATTTTGACCACCCAGTAAGAAAATTGGAGGAGCTGTTCCATTATTTACTTCATGATTTACTTTTCCAGCCATTGATGTGAATGAAAACATTCCATTAAATGCTCGAATGTTGTTCAGAAAATATTTGCTTCTTTCATTCCTTTTATTGTGTAAATCAGCTAAAATTGGTGGAGGCATTGGAAGCAATGGCAACTTGACTTTTCCTTCCATGCAACAAAGAGAAAATTTAGGTCTATTTGAACCTTTAGTTTTTGATAACCTCTCATCAGACCACATTAAAGCCTTGCAGAATTCACACTCAAATGAATTGTCTCCAATGTCTAAGACTTCTGAAATAAAATACAGAAACATGCAAAAATTCGTGTGTCAGATTAGATAAAAAATATGTAACTGTATAACAAAAGGCATCATCAAACCTTCCTCAGGATGGGACATTTGAAATATTGCATGAGCTTGTAACAAATCTGAAAATAAGAATAATATATAGGAATATGTATTATCAATGATTGTAAAATAATTTTAAAGCAGATATTCAAACAAACTAAAACACCTCTTAATTCAATTTCATATACCTGCAAAGGTTGAGTCATCAAACATATCCATTCCATCCAGGTCTTCTTCTATAATTGAATCATCAAATTGATCTAAACACTGTATAAATGATATTACAGAACATTAAATAACATAATACATAATCAAAATGGGGAACCTTGCATGTTAAGCAACATTTTATAGATAAAGTACCTTCATAATCATTAAAAGGATATCTGTCAGATTCATTAGTCTCAATATGTTCAGCATCCTGCAATAAATAAGTAGGATGACATTGCACAGACTCGATTATTCTTGAGTTTTGTATGACATGCTTCCCTCTTTTTACTTTAATACTGTCATGAATTAGATAAATGATGAATATGTCATATTAAAAAAGTGACTAAAAAAATGTTTAATGGCAAATACTTGTTATAAAAAAACCTTGGAGTTAAAGTTAAGATGTCACTATGTGCAGGAGAAGGAGATGATTGGATTGGCTTATCCTGAAATCTTATCCTCAAATTTTCAGACATCTCTTTAGAAGATCCTGTCAGCAGAAATAATAAGTTATTCCTAAATCTTGTTTTCAATACCTTCAAGTGGTTAAATTAATTATAATAGTCACTGATACAACTTGAGAAGTATTCTGAGTTGTTGTACTCACAACCATTTATGTGGAAGAATCTTGAAATAGGACAACTTTCAATTGTGAATATTTTGAGAAACATAATATTAAAATATGAAAGATGAAAATGCACAAACCATTTGTTACTACAGATTGAGTCATTGATGGATTGACTACTTCGGTGGCAGATAAGATGGGGTTGACTTTGATACTTCCATTAAGAATCAAAAAATTTTCCTCACTCCGTGCAATAACGTTTTCTAAAACAATTAAATCAAGTATGAATACAAAAAGAATGAATCTATAGTCAATAAGATATATTCATGACAGAAAAAGTTGAAAGATAATATTAAAACAATACCTTTGCATATCATGTTTTCTTTTCCAGAAGTGGTTGCTCTTCTTTTTGTTAAAGGAGTTATTGAAACATTATCTATTGTAACAAAAAGTAAAATAATACATTAATTGATTTCACAAAAGATGAATTCTAACATGAACAACAATTACATCAACTACAAACCTTGACTTATTGGATCCAAAGGTTTCCTGCTCTGAAAATTGTTGTTTAAACTGGTATTATTGCTTAGTGATTCAGTATTCCATCCTGAGGCTGAATTCGTCTTTTCCTTTTATCCATCATAATCATCATCCTTGTACACCGAGCCATTTTCTTCTGATATTCATCATCTTGTTCCATGGCTAATGAAGGGAGAAAGAATTCAATGAAAAGTAAAGAAACTTGTATCTTGTGTAATGTTTTATTACTCCAATTTAAATGAAATACGATTTCAATTTAACCATCTATTAGTCTTATATTTAAATATTTAAACTAAATAAACCATTTCAATTTACTGTAGAGATTTTTATTTTTATTAATAATCAACGTGAATCTTTATTTAATAAAGTGATTTATTATGAAAATATTTTAGGCAATATCATGATTATTTAAAACATTAATACAAATATTTAAAAAATAAAATTTTTATAATAATAAAATGGGATTGTACACGTTCCAAATTATAAAATCTGATTCTTAAACCTTTACAGATCATTCTTCATGCATTAATAAAACGTGAATTATGGGATTCTTAATATTATTACAGGCTACAGTTTCCAATCCCACTAAATATTTCAAAATTCAAATTTAAAATTTAAACTCATAAAGTATAACATTGATTGCATTAGAAATCTTAATGGCATCAGAAAACTAAATAAACCATTAAAATAAATCAATATTTAAATGAAATACGATTTCAATTTAACCATCTATTAGTCTTATATTTAAATATTTAAACTAAATAAACCATTTCAATTTACTGATCAGATTTTTATTTTTATTAATAATCAACGTGAATCTTTATTTAATAAAGTGATTTATTATTAAAATATTTTAGGCAATATCCTGATTATTTAAAACATTAATACAAAATATTTAAAAAATAAAATTTTTATAATAATAAAATGGGATTGTACACGTTCCAAAATTATAAAATCTGATTCTTAAATCTTTACAGATCATTCTTCATGCATTAATAAAACGTGAATTATGGGATTCTTAATATTATTATAGGCTACAGTTTCCAATCCCACTAAATATTTCAAAATTCAAATTTAAAATTTAACAACATAAAGTATAACATTGATTGCATTATAAATCTTAATGGCATCAGAAAACTAAATAAACCATTAAAATAAATTAATATTTAAATATTTAAACTAAATAAACTATTTCAATTTACTGATCAGATTTTTATTTTTATTAATAATCAACGTGAATCTTTATTTAATAAAGTGATTTATTATTAAAATATTTTAGGCAATATCATGATTATTTAAAACATGAATACAAAATATTTAAAAAATAAAATTTTTATAATAATAAAATGGGATTATACACGTTCCAAAATTATAAAATCTGATTCTTAAATCTTTACAGATCGTCCTTCAATCATTAATAAAACGTGAATTATGGGATTCTTAATATTATCATAGGCTACAGTTTCCAATCCCACTAAATATTTCAAATTCAAATTTAAAATTTAACCTCATAAAGTATAACATTGATTGCATTAGAAATCTTAATGGCATCAGAAAACTAAATAAACCATTAAAATAAATCAATATTTAAATATTTAAACTAAATAAACCATTTCAATTTACTATACAGATTTTTATTTTTATTAATAATCAACGTGAATCTTTATTTAATAAAGTGATTTATTATTAAAATATTTTAGGCAATATCCTGATTATTTAAAACATTAATACAAAATATTTAAAAATAAAATTTTTATAATAATAAAATGGGATTGTACACGTTCCAAAATTATAAAATCTGATTCTTAAATCTTTACAGATCATTATTCATTCATTAATAAAACGTGAATTATGGATTCTTAATATTATTATAGGCTACAGTTTCCAATCCCACTAAATATTTCAAAATTCAAATTTAAAATTTAAACTCACAAAGTATAACATTGATTGCATTAGAAATCTTAATGGCATCAGAAAACTAAATAAACCATTAAAATAAATCAATATTTAAATGAAATACGATTTCAATTTAACCATCTATTAGTCTTATATTTAAATATTTAAACTAAATAAACCATTTCAATTTACTGATCAGATTTTTATTTTTATTAATAATCAACGTGAATCTTTATTTAATAAAGTGATTTATTATTAAAATATTTTAGGCAATATCCTGATTATTTAAAACATTAATACAAAATATTTAAAAAATAAAATTTTTATAATAATAAAATGGGATTGTACACGTTACAAAAATAAAATCTGATTCTTAAATCTTTACAGATCATTCTTCATGCATTAATAAAACGTGAATTATGGGATTCTTAATATTATTATAGGCTACAGTTTCCAATCCCACTAAATATTTCAAAATTCAAATTTAAAATTTAACAACATAAAGTATAACATTGATTGCATTATAAATCTTAATGGCATCAGAAAACTAAATAAACCATTAAAATAAATTAATATTTAAATATTTAAACTAAATAAACTATTTCAATTTACTGATCAGATTTTTATTTTTATTAATAATCAACGTGAATCTTTATTTAATAAAGTGATTTATTATTAAAATATTTTAGGCAATATCATGATTATTTAAAACATGAATACAAAATATTTAAAAAATAAAATTTTTATAATAATAAAATGGGATTATACACGTTCCAAAATTATAAAATCTGATTCTTAAATCTTTACAGATCGTCCTTCAATCATTAATAAAACGTGAATTATGGGATTCTTAATATTATCATAGGCTACAGTTTCCAATCCCACTAAATATTTCAAAATTCAAATTTAAAATTTAACCTCATAAAGTATAACATTGATTGCATTAGAAATCTTAATGGCATCAGAAAACTAAATAAACCATTAAAATAAATCAATATTTAAATAAAAAAATAGAACATGGGTTAATTACTTACTAAAGTAACTAAACCCAGGCTTACTCTCTAAATTATTTATGCACCTACAAAAAAGGTTTTTGGAACAGGTAATAAATGTATTAAAATTTTATTTTAGCTTTAAATTTTTGTTAAAAATCAAATAAAAAATTGGAATTAATGGCACTTCTATTCAATGCCTTTCCAAATCATTTTCACAAGATGATTATAACACCGGATAATAGAAACAAAAAAGCGATGAATAATCGGAAATAATAAAGTGCAAATTGTTGAAAACCAACAAATAATGTTTAACAACTGTTCTTTCCAAAAAAAAAAAGCCAGGACTAACTCGTAAAAAAGACATGTAACAATAGTCTTAACAAAACTGTGATGAACATAATTAACAATAAAAAAGAAATGAGACTAATTCTTCTCTTCCTTGATAACTTTCCTCAGCTTCTTAGCAGATTGTTCATCACCATGAACAGCAACGCGAACTATGGTCTGTTCAGAATGCATCTCACCCTTGCATTTTGAGGGAGTATCAAAACTTGCATTTCCACAATACTCAGCAAGATCCACATCAAGAACCTTTATAACACTTGAATCCATATTCGATGCTGTTTTTCCAGTCAGTAAAAGGGGACTTGGAGTATCTACTCCATTATCACATGACACAGATAAATTGTCCTGAAACCAAAATTGAAATTTAAATAAGAAAGCAATCTGAAATACTTAAATAATAAACTACCTAATTTCCATAACAAATGAGATTAGAAAAATACCTTCAACAGATCTGAGGACTCAGTAAACTGACTCAAAAGTTCAGAGTTGTCTTGAATTAATGCTACCTATGTCAAATAAACAAAACAACATCATATTATAGATAATATGTAAGACAATGAAAACATGTTGTACTGAGAATGCTAATTACATACCTCTTCAATTTGGTATTTCTTTTCAAAGGAAGCTATAATGTTATCTTCAAAACAAAGCCTTGAAATACTAATGACATAAGGAACAATTGACTCCATATCTTGAATCTTAACTTGCACTTTAAAAAGGAATTTCTTATCTTTAAAGGAATCAATCTCTTCGGGATGCCTATTCTTATCTCCACCCTATAATAGAAAAATTGCATACGATTGGATTGAAGAGCAAACATGTGATTGTTTAAAATGTTTATTAGTCAAGAGTTTAAGTGAATACCTTGGCAATATATGAAGTGCGAAGTTCATATGCAGGAATTTTCAGGAAATTTGAGGCTTCTTTATCAAATAAGATAAAAGATGCAGAATCTGTCTCATCCACTACACGAAGCTGAATAGAATATCTACATAATGAAAGTCTTATTTTAGTAATGTACACTCCTATCATTTCACTTTAATATTAACAAATGAAACTATTAAGAACATACCTTGTCACAAAAGTTGAATAATGAGTGACACATTTTTTACAATAGAACATAGACCCATCCAACTTCAAACCAAGAGAACATTTCTTACAGGCACGATAGCACCAGTTATATTCAGACTCAATGTCCTTAACAGTCCCAATTGTTATAAAAACAGAATTCTGATGCAAAACAAAATTCACAAAAAAAATCAATCAATCATAAAAATGCAAATTTGAAATTGAAAATATTCAAGTATACTTAATATACCTGTGTTACTTCTTTCAAATCAGCAATTGATTTGTACACTCCTCTTTCAAGAAATTCTTCCTCAAGGGTCAAAGAAGCATGATCACTTAACTGACTAAACTGAATACCTTATTGAGAATCAGAAGATTTCAACCTTGCATGATTTAAGATGTAATTTCAATTTGTCACAATTCATACTAAGTAAAAATTAAACATTAAAACCCTACAAAAAACAAAGTTTAAACCCAAAAACCTCATTTGAAAGTCTTCAATTTCAGGAATATTGGCATTGATAAACAACTTAGAGTTGTAAGTTGTGTTTGAAACACCTACTGACCCTGTTGCAAATAATGAAATGCTCAGTCTTCCAAAATGATAAATATATTGTTTAAAATAACCTTTTGGTAATAAGTTTGTATTAATACCTTTAAAATTTTTCATTTTTGCAAATTGAAGAACAACAACATAGCACTCAGATGGATGGTCTTCCAAATGTTTCAAAAACATAAAAGCATAGTCCTCCCATAAAGTACACCTAAGTTTAAGACCTCCCCTGAAATAAAAATAATAAAAAAAAGGTTTCAAGTTTATCATTTAATAATGTGTGATTTGAAGAGATAATGCATTGTATTAATAGATAAAGATTACTCAATATTTTCCAACTCTATGACAACATAGTTGCATGGCTTTCCCTCTTTCTTGAACTCAATCAGATTACCTTTCCCAGTAACAACACCTAGTACATCTGCAAAGTAGGATATTTAAAATAAAAATTGTGTTAGAATTTTAATAACTATGAAATCATTATGAAATAAAAAAAATCATTAAACATAGTGTAAATAAAACTTACCAACCAAACGTCTGTCGTCCTTAGTCTCATTCAATATTTCAACGAATGGGACAAATGAAAAACCATAGAGGGGAATGGAAGAATCTTCTACCAGAGTAACTCGTGTCTCTCTCTTGAAGAACATTCTAAATTCATGCATTGTAGGTTTGTACTTTCCACTGTTAAGTGCAACGCTGAGGTTTTCTAGCATGTACACATTACCTTCCTTGATACTATTCTCAAACAGATACACATGAATGCTCTTCACCGTGCATTGGATACGACCTCCCTAAAACATGTAAAGCAATAAACTATCAAAAAAATTTATAACAAAAAAATAAAGAAAAATTGTTATCAAAGATGAGGAATTGTTGAACCTGTTCGTCCAAAACAACCAATTCAATCATTGGTTTATTATTGTTATCCTTAAAATATGAAGACCTCCATAACCTAATGACTCTGACTTTAATTCTCCATATCTTATGCTCAGAGCCTCCATTCACATTACAGATTAAATCATAACGGGAAGTCATACTAAACAGGATACTTATAACTCAAAAAGCATAAGCACAACGTGAATATTTAACCATCTATTAGTCTTATATTTAAATATTTAAACTAAATAAACCATTTCAATTTACTATACAGATTTTTATTTTTATTAATAATCAATGTGAATCTTTATTTAATAAAGTGATTTATTATTAAAATATTTTAGGCAATATCCTAATTATTTAAAACATTAATACAAAATATTTAAAAAAAAATTATAATAATAAAATGGGATTGTACACGTTCCAAAATTATAAAATCTGATTCTTAAATCTTTACAGATCATTCTTCATGCATTAATAAAACGTGAATTATGAGATTCTTAATATTATTATAGGCTACAGTTTCCAATCCCACTAAATATTTCAAAATTCAAATTTAAAATTTAACAACATAAAGTATAACATTGATTGCATTAGAAATCTTAATGACATCAGAAAACTAAATAAACCATTAAAATAAATTAATATTTAAATATTTAAACTAAATAAACCATTTCAATTTACTGATCAGATTTTTATTTTTATTAATAATCAACGTGAATCTTTATTTAATAAAGTGATTTATTATTAAAATATTTTAGGCAATATCCTGATTATTTAAAACATGAATACAAAATATTTAAAAAATAAAATTTTTATAATAATAAAATGGGATTGTACACGTTCCAAAATTATAAAATCTGATTCTTAAATCTTTACAGATCATCCTTCAATCATTAATAAAACGTGAATTATGGGATTCTTAATATTATCATAGGCTACAGTTTCCAATCCCACTAAATATTTCAAAATTCAAATTTAAAATTTAACCTCATAAAGTATAACATTGATTGCATTAGAAATCTTAATGGCATCAGAAAACTAAATAAACCATTAAAATAAATCAATATTTAAATATTTAAACTAAATAAACCATTTCAATTTACTATACAGATTTTTATTTTTATTAATAATCAACGTGAATCTTTATTTAATAAAGTAATTTATTATTAAAATATTTTAGGCAATATCCTGATTATTTAAAACATTAATACAAAATATTTAAAAAAAAAATTTATAATAATAAAATGGGATTGTACACGTTCCAAAATTATAAAATCTGATTCTTAAATCTTTACCGATCATTATTCATTCATTAATAAAACGTGAAATATGGATTCTTAATATTATTATAGGCTACAGTTTCCAATCCCACTAAATATTTCAAAATTCAAATTTAAAATTTAAACTCATAAAGTATAACATTGATTGCATTAGAAATCTTAATGGCATCAGAAAACTAAATAAACCATTAAAATAAATTAATATTTAAATATTTTAAAAAAACAAACCATTTCAATTTACTGATCAGATTTTTATTTTTATTAATAATCAACGTGAATCTTTATTTAATAAAGTGATTTATTATAAAAATATTTTAGGCAATATCCTGATTATTTAAAACATTAATACAAAATATTTAAAAAATAAAATTTTTATAATAATAAAATGGGATTGTACACATTCCAAATGGGATTTTATTCATTGTTTACTTTCATATAATACTGTTTTGGAGGGAAACTGACATCACGAGAGGGTGACACGTCACATAATAGGACCTGTCAGCAACTGTGTTTTATATAATATATTGATTGATATTGATTGATTGATTGATTTGGATATTATTTTTTGGTATAAATCATAGGTATCCCCTATTACCAGGGACAATCCTATACGGGATATATGAATTGGATATTATTGATTAATTTAGTGGGGATCGAACCCGAGAGCTCTTCCCACAATCTCAATTCGCGTTGCCAACTGAGCCACAACTCTTTGGTTAATTTGGATATTATTGATTTAACATAATTTTATTACGTATATTATTAAATAAATAGTATATCAATGTTTTATTAACTACATGTACAAAATTGTGACATTAACTAGTTTCAGCTTCCTTATTTCCCTGTCTCTAATAAAGCTAGTTGATGTCCCCTTAAGAGCTGATACTTGCAATCAGCCTCATGTTGATGGATAACAAAAACCTATACTTCAATCATGTACGTTTGCGAGTTAGAAAATAAAGGAAAATTGATGGAAGGGAATGGTTTATAGAAAATCATTTACTCCTTTATATTTGTGAGTGTAGTTAAATTACAAAGTTTTTCCCCTCTCCTCCTAATCCTTCCTTTTCCATTCTTTTCCCCTTCTTTCAAACTCACAAGCGCACCCTTAAGGAAAAATCTTTAAGTGATGTAAGTATTTTTTTTATTTTTCTTATATCTATTCTATAAAATATGATGACTAATTTTTATTTTGTTTTTTTTTTCAAAATTATCATTATTAATGAATACAAAAACATATAAACATCATAGAATTATAAATACCTATTATTACTCATTTTAAGATTTGATTATTTGAAAAACAATGAACTAGTTATAAATACGTTTTGTTCTCTAATTTATAGTATCTAAACACTTATCAATTTCTTGTATATAATTATAATTTACTTCAATATAGTTTATTCTTTTTTTTTGTTGAGACAGTGATAATTATTTTTTACCTTATACTAGAAGCAATGTTTCATAAAACTAACAATTAGACCCATTTGGGGCTTTGGGGTAGTTGTGAGTTTTCAGTATTTAGTTTTCCTCTCAAATTTTTACAACTCAAAATTAAAATTAAAAACCTCTTTTAGTAAATTTGAAAACGCCCATTTCAAAAACAACTAAAAGAGGCTTTTAATTTTTAATTTTGAATTATAAAAATTTAATTAATTTTTTTTTTAAAAACCAAAAATTGAAAACTTACCACTTACAACCAACCCTAAGATGGCCTTAGTTTATTTTTGGGGTGTTAACATTTTAGTTTAAATAACATTAATATTAATAATGTGTCTCTTGATAAATGGGCACTTTGGATCATAACTATTTTTATTTAATATTAAATATGTCTAAGAAAATTGCTGCTAAATTTGGGTTTTCTTCTCACTATATAGTGGATGCTATTGGCTTTGCTGGGGGTATCTGGATGCTTTGGGATGATACTAGATTTGTGGTGGATGTTCTTCGTTCTCCTGACCAAATTGTTATTGTAGCTGTTCAGTTAAATGGATCAACTGATACTTGGTTTCTATCTGGTGTTTATGGAAAGCCGAGGGTTTTGGAGAGGGCTCCTCTTTAGGCGGAGCTGCGATCCTTTGCTGGAAGTGTGAATGGGCCCTGGATGGTTTTTGGAGACTTCAATGCATACTTAGCTCTGTCGGAGAAATGTGGTGATAAGGAGCCTAAATGTAGATCTATGGAAGATTTTAGTGATTGTTCTTTGAGTGATTTGGGCTTAAAAGGCCCGCCGTTTACTTGGCAGTGGCATGGAGTTCAAGAACGCCTTGACAGAGCAGTTAGTAATAGTCTTTGGAGATTGGAATTTCCAGAAGCCTCTGTGTTCCATCTCCCTCACTTGAAGTCGGACCATGCTCCTATTTTGGTTAAGCTGAACTCTTTGCAGGAAGGGTCATGTTCTAAAGGGTCCAAACCCTTTCGTTTCTTGGCTAGCTAGTTGGCGGATGCATCCTTTGCAGAGGTGGTCAAGAATTCGTGGAACTCATCGCGGGATTGGGTTGAGGCTGTTGATTCCTTTCAGAGCAACGCTTCTCAGTGGAATCAAATTTCATTTGGTAATATATTCCTTAGGAAACGTAGAATTATGGCTCGGCTTGAAGGGATTAATTCCAAGATTAAAATGGGTGTGAACAGGGGATTGGAAAAGTTGCAAAAAACTTTGTGGAAAGAATATCAGAGAATTCTAGACCAGGAGGAATTGTTTTGGGTGCATAAATCTCGTTGTGACTGGGTCAAATTTGGGGATCGAAATACTCGTTTTTATCACACAACAACTGTGGTAAGAAGGAAAAAGAACAAAGTTGAAGCTCTCCAAAATGAGGATGGGGTTCTTGTCTCTGATATGGCTAGTCTAAAAAATATGATTGTAGAATTCTTCAAACACTTATACCAGGAGGAGGGAGGCCTAAGCACGTGGTCTCTAGTGGGAAGTTCCCTAGTTCGAATGCCTCTAATCTTACAGACGTTCACTTGCCTTTCACGGAGGAGGAGGTTAAACCTGCTATTTTTAGCATGGGACCGTTAAAGGCTCCTGGGCCTGACGGGTTGCATCCAATCTTCTTCCATTCTCAATGGGATATAGTGAAGGAGTCAGCTTGTAATCTGGTGCAGACTGTTTTTCAGGAACCGAGCCTAGTTAGAAACATCAATGATACTTTGATTACTCTAATCCCCAAGACTTAGAATGTTGTTAACCTGAAATTGTTTCGGCCAATCAGCTTATGTAACGTTACTTATAAGGCTATTACGAAAATGATAGTTTCTCGGCTGAAAAGAAATATGGTTGAGTGGATCTCACCCTACCAAAGCAGTTTTGTACCCGGACGACATACAGTTGATAACATCATAGTGGCTCAGGAAGTCTTTCACTACATGAGAACGAAGAAGGGCAAAAAGGGTTGTTTAGCTATCAAAATTGACTTAGAGAAAGCCTACGATCGTCTAAGATGGGATTTTATTCATGAAACGCTAAGAGATGTAGGGCTAGAAGGTAAACTTTGTGAGCTCATTATGGCTTGTATTTCATCTCTTCTTCGCGGACAATCTGGTCTTATTTGGGGAAGCTTCAGTTTCTCAACTAGAGGTTATGCTGAAATGTTTGAATGAATTCTGCTTGGCTTCAGGGCAAAAAATTGAATGTTGAAAAAACAAAGTTCTTGGCTTCTAAGAATGTGAATGAAATCCGAGCTAGAGAATTCAGTAGAGTTTCTGGCTTTAAACTAACAGGAGATTTGGGTCGGTATTTGGGCGTTCCATCCCTTCATAAGAGGATTGATAAAGAAACCTACGGATACATTTTGGAGAAAGCTCAACAAAGGCTTAGTAATTGGCGTGTTGAATCCATTTCATTTGTTGGGAGAATCACCCTTGCTCAGTCAGTTTTGGTTGCATTACCTACATATACAATGCAATCTCTCTTGATTCCAAAGAGTATTTTCTGTAAACTAGAGAGGCTCACTAGAGATTTTGTCTGGGGAGTCTCTAATGGAACTCGTAGGTGTCATTACATTGCTTGGGAGCATTTTTGTTGTCCAAAGATAAGTGAGGGGAATGGGCTTCTGGGATCTTCATATTGCTAACCAAGCCTTAGTTATGAAATTGGCCTGGAAATTAATATCTGACAGGGATTCCTTTTGGGTCCGAGTCCTGAGACATAAATATGGGGCTGGTTCTGATGTAATTCCATTGATTAAAAAGCGTACTAGTGCCTCAGATACGTGGCGTAGCATCTGTAAAGTTTGGGAACATATGGAGTGTGGAATTCAGTGGAATTTGGGTAATGGACAACTTGCTAAATTTTGGAAGGACGCGTGGCTTTGCCCGGGATTTGTCTTAAAGGACTTTCTCCTTGCAGAGATCTCTGAGAATGAATTAATTGAACCTGTGGCTCAATTTATTTCAGTGGATGGTAGCTGGTGTACAGATCGGTTCGTGCATCTGCTCCCTGACTTTGTAGTGCAATTTATTCTGAAATCTGGGACACCAAGCAATTCCAATATTGCTAACTCTATTTCTTGGGCTGCATCTTCGGACGGTAGTTTCAGTACATGCTCGGCTTATGGCATTCTTATTAATGAGGCTGATAATCAGTCGCCCTTAGTGTGGAAGGAGCTATGGAAGTGGCCTGGGTCGCCAAGGGCCAAGTGTTTGCTATGGAAAGTTTTAAAAGATGGATTGATGACAAACGCTTCGAGATTTCAGAGAGGGTTTGTTGTATCTAATAGGTGTCCTATCTGTGGAATTCTGGAAGAAGATTCACTTCATGCTCTGCATGATTGTTGTTTTGTAAAGGAAGTGTGGCTTCAGCTTATTCCTAGAGATTGGGCTCAATCCTTCTTCTTGAAGAATAATGTCCAGGATTGGATCTCTGATAATTTGGTCTCTAAAGGTGGTGGAATTGACATAGCCAATTGGAGTCTGACCTTTGGCACTACAATTTGGTACCTGTGGCAGGAGAGGAATAGCAAAGTTTTTGCCTCTAGTTATAAACAAACCCAGGAAATGATTTCTGCAATTAAGTCTCTGGTTACTGAACTTTCTTGTACTGGTAGAGTCCCACATAGGGATCGTAGACATTATGAACATAGGCTGATTGGTTGGAACTTCCCCCAGGAACAATGGATGAAATGCAATGTGGACGGTTCGGTTAGAAATGGTGGAACTAGAGCTGGTTGTGGGGGTTTCTTCAGGGATAACACGGGGACTTGGGTTGTGGGATTTCAATGTAGATTGAACTCTTGCTCTATCACCCAAACTGAATTGTATGTTGTCCTTTATGCCTTGAGGATAGCTTGGAATCATGGTATGAAGTAAGTGTGTATTGAATCGGGCTCAAAGGTAGCTGTTGCACTTATTGACAAAGCCTGCCCAATATCTCATCCATTTTATGGATTGGTGTCTGAGATAATCTTGTTGAGACAGCAAGACTGGGAAACTAAAATCACTCACATTTATAGGGAAGCTAATAGAGTAGCAGATTTCCTTGCTAGTTTAGCTTGTTCTAAGGATGTCGGTTTGTATATTCTGGAATCTCCTCCTGGTTGTGGAGATATTCTAGTTCAGGATCTTGTTGGGGTGATGCTTCCCCGTAGGATTGTTGTGTAGTGGGGCTGTTGCCCCTCCTACTTAACGAAAAAAAATGTGTAAGACTTAGGACAGGTTCAACTTGTCTCCAGTACTAGAGACTCCATTATGTGAGAGATAGACACATCCCACATGTGGGTCCCACATCTATCTCACATCTCACATAATCGAACCCTCCAGTAAATGGAGAGGAATTTGATCTGACTTAGGACAATGTTAAAAATGCACTTCTTTCTAAGAGTCTTTCAAAATTTCAATCAATAAAGCAGCCCATTTGCACAAACAAGAAATGATTCTTCCTCCTCAGGTACAGAACAGAACAATCATGAGCACCGGCAAGGCTCGGCGTGTCCACCGCAAACTCTCCCAAATCCCGTTATTTCGGTTAATAATTGGTCAAAAGAACAATCCCTATATAACTGGCTAAGTGACCCTAAACAGCAGGGACGTTTTATACTCTCGGAGGCCTATAAAAGGCTTATAGCCCTACACATACATAAGGATCCATTCTTCACACTCACAAAGTTTGCATTTACGCGTGTTCGTTACTAGTTATCAATACGTAGCACGATGGAAATAGCATATGAACCGGAATTGAAGTCTGTTTCTCACAGCATAAAACAAAAAGTTGTTTGATAAAAACTATCCAAGTCTTTTACACAATCAACTGGTCATACAAATAAATGCTAAAAAATCTCTTACTTCTGTTCTGTTGAACCGGTTTTGCTTATATATAGCAGCATCTGTAACGTTTGTCACAGCGCAAAATACCAAAAAGGTTATTTGATTTTGATATAGTATCAAATAAAGGCAAAATTTAAAAAATTCCATGACAGAATCCTTCAAGCAACTGCCCAGTCTTACCCAATAACACACAAATAGGTGATTGTACTTTGTACAAAGATGAAGATTTGGGTAACATTATTATTTGGACGCACTGGCACCTGTACATAGAAATTGAAAGATATATTACATTAGAATTTAGAAATCCAAATTAAATAAACACAAATCAGCAGTATTAAACTACTCCAATCGTTTGAAATATATTTAAGAAACAAAAAATATTACCAAAAATGATTATAACAATCAAACAAAATACAAAAACAATCAAAACAATATACAACCTACAAGAATAATTTGCTAAATTGCTAAAATCCTCCGCAATTTGTCAATTCAAGTATCAGGATTGCTAGACTAGAAAACTAACCACCCTCTTTTTCTTCATCAATAGGCTCTGCTTTCCAGACTATATCTTTCAGCCCAGTAGCTAGATTCTTGTAGAACTACAAAGAAAGACAACTTGGTCAAAGCAAGCTATTATAGAAAAATTTTGTAAGAGCACATGGAGGGTAAAAGAGAAGCTGAATGGAGTTTTATAATGTGTAAGCTTTATTGCTATAAAATCAGGCAGGATTCACTACCACTAAAAAAATTGTTCTATATAGAAATAATTGAAGAAAGCAGGCAGCATAATTCACTTGATTCTGCTTATCTGTGGGTAACTAGGATATAGCCCATGGCTGGCTACTCTTGAAACTGACAGGGGGTAGAAAAAAATACTGCCTTACTGGGTAAAACACAACTCGTAATAATGTAGAGGAATTAATTTTACTCCCATATATAAACATATACACATTAAATTGTGCATTAAACTTACCTTGTGAAATTCCAGAGTATCTCCTTCAGACTTACGTAGCTCAACCATGTAAAGTGAAGGGGCCACCTCCAAGATCTGGAAAGCAACACTTACAAAAACATTAGAAACAGTCCTGACTACTGAATACAAATAAATTAGCATGAAGTACACCCCAGTTCATGACAGCAAACTTGAAAACATATACCTCAGTGGCTACAGATAGATGACCTTTCCGTCCAGTCTTTTCCCCTTGAATCTTTAACTGAGATGCAGAATAAGATGTATGATCAGAAATAGAAACTTAACAGCAAGCTATTATTGTTACAAGTTAGTCCTGATATGCATATTGACTAAGAAGTAGAAAGGCAATATAATGCTTTTCTGAATGCACATGTGACATGCGTAAATAAGGGCATGGAGTGCAATGAGTATAGCTGCTTTATCATCATTCATTTGTTACTCCATTGCTTGAAACCTTAGATACCCAAAACATTGAAAATGAGACTTAAAATTAAAAATGAGGCAAATTAGAGACAAGAATAAGCATAGATATTTTTTACCTTACAGTTGTTCTTCTTAACATCAAAACCTAGAGGTCCTGCAGCTTGCTCAATTTTTGAAATAATCTCATCTGCTGAACATTTGGATGTGAACCTTGTTTCCCTTTTAACAAGTCCCTAGTTGCCACAGAATACAAATAATCGTAATCATTAAATTGAAGAACAGATTCAATCATATCAAATTTGAAGAGATTATACATTCTTGATTTATGCAACTTGTAATCAACAAACAACATAACTTGAAGCGTAAAAAAGGGAAAATAAAAAGAATTTATAGTACATGTGATCAGATCATAAAGTAGTTTGATAAGTCCTCACAATATATATATTATATGTTTTTATTTCCTGAAAATGCATTCCATGTCAAGTTTCTACGTGAAGTTCTAAGAAGAGAAAAGCATCCAATTAATTTTTTCATATTAGATCCACATACCATTTGCTTTTCGAAAAGACTGCTAAGGTTGAGGCCCTGAGATTTAGAGATAAGCTCAAATGCATTCATGGTTGTTGGTGCTACATGCCCCTCTTCACGCCTCTCAACAACAAGATTTTGTGAATCCTGTGCACCACAATGAACATCAAGATAAAGGTTAAAATCCAAAGCTTTGATGAACAAAACTTAATCAAGGTAACAGCAAAACAAAAAAACTTACCGTAGCTTCACCAAAAATAGAATTTACATCATCAAGACTAACATTGGCCTGTTCAAACACAGGAGGCTTATATCCCTTTTTGAACCACTCATTCTCAATGACCTCAGAAATTGTAATCCGCTGTTCCACATCATTAAAAGAGGAAGAAATACAGGTTGGTTTCACATATTTTGGTGAGATTCATGGCAGAGTAAAATGAGACTAAACAAAATAACACAAGTCATGCATACCGTGGAAGGATTGGGATCAAGGATTCTTTTGATTAGTTTCTTTGCACTTGAAGAGAACCATGGGGGACACGTGAACTCGGCCTTGAAAATCTGTCACTTATCAAGGAAAATAGAACACATGAGGCAGAACTATCATAGTATCATGAAACAAAAAATATAGGAACAGGATTCCATTGAAGGAAAGATGCACAAATTACTTAACAGGTACCTCCTCTCCGTATGGAGATTCCTTGTTCAAATCTCCAATTAAGTGAAAGTAATTTTTGCATAACATAATATGTTGCTCTATCACAAGTCACAACCATAATTTATAATATTATATGTATAGTGTAAATTACATTTTTACCCGCACCTCTGGAAATAGCCGCCATCCCACTATCTACTATTCCCTATAGCATTTGGAGTCAGCCACTCCATGCCACTATCCAGGATCGAAAAACAATTATGAGTGGTATAAAGCTTGGTTAGTGTTGAAGGGGATTGTGGAAGTGATTGCACATCAGTTGGTTATAAGCCAGCTGATGTATCCGGTTATTGAAATGTTTTCGAGTACATTTGGTTAAATAAGAAAACCAAACCATGGACCAGCTCCCACTTTAACAAGTCAAACTAGTCAATCAGGTCCAATTTTCAGAGCAATAAATAAATCACCCGATTGAATGATAAAAGTCACAAAAAAACTTATGCAGGTGCGCATGGTGTTATTGGTAGAGAATTCTGATAGAGTACTAGAGGTAGCATTTTTCAGTGGCACAAGTAGTTGGTGTTAACAAAAGACAATGTACTGGGAGAGGAACCAAAGATGAACTTATGGTCATTTTGGTTCACAAAAATCAATGTAGCTGGGTGTTCTAGACAACTTTATGGTATTAAATAAATTATGCTTATTATCTAATTCTTCAAAAGCACCATGTTTAACAAAGAAAACAGAATAGAATTATGCTTACGAGCATGCATACATTCCTAAAATTCCTTTTATAATTAATAATGCACTGCTACAAGGCTTAAATTTTTTGTGCATTATAATCTGCAAAGATTAAGAAGGTAATAAATGTACAAGATTTCAAGTGGTTATCTTCTCCAACAGTAATGTTGGAAAGTCCCACATTGACTAGTGATAAGGCCATTTAATAATATATAAACCTTGGACAGTCCTCACCCTATAAGCTAGCTTTTGGGGTTGAGTTAGGCCCAGGTCCAAAATCTAAGATGGTATCAGAGCCTATCCTTGATCCGTTGTTATTGGGCCCCCACCCCTTGATGTGTCCACGCTCCAGATGTCCAGCCCTGGGCGTGAGGGGGTGTGTTGGAAAGTCCCACATTGACTAGTGATAAGGCCATTTAATAATATATAAACCTTGGACAGTCCTCACCCTATAAGCTAGCTTTTGGGGTTGAGTTAGGCCCAGGTCCAAAATCTAAGAAGTAACATCATAAACTTGAACTGAGTTCAGTCAGGATAACGGGAAAAAAAGAAATTGAGTAAAAATCACCTTTTATATAAAGCCATAAGATTGTTTTCTTCGAAGGGCAAATAGCCAGCCATTAAAACAAATAGAATAACACCACATGACCAGAGATCTGCCTTTGCACCATCATAGCCTTTGTTGTGGATCACCTAGATGATAAGGAAGCAGTGATGAAAAACAAATAGACGTTTTATGAGATAAAAGATGGTAAGTACCAGCCTAAAGCTTAAATACCTCTGGAGCAACATAATTTGGCGTACCGCATGTTGTGTGAAGTAGCCCATCTTCCTATTAACAATAGGATAATCAGTTACCATTTGAACATAATTATATTTCCTATTTTTCAAAAATTAGTCAACATACTCACCCGAACTTGTTGAGGCAATGCACTCAATCCAAAATCTGATACTTTAAGCACTCCATTAGCATCCAGCAACAAATTCTCAGGCTTTAAAAGATAAAACATAGTAACATGTTAATTTTTTATTCTTTTTTTCCGTGCTTATCTCTCTCTCTATCATACACACACACACACACAAGCACCACTGGTTGGGTATGTACATTCCCTCTGGAAAAAATAAATTCTTTTACTGAGAATGCATTACTAAATTTATTCAGAAACCTATAATTTGAACCCCCACACCAGAACTCCCTCTTTAAAAAGGGAAACAAAGGAAAATGTGAATGACAAAGTAATTTACACCTTTAGGTCTCTATGGAAAACACCTCTACTATGACAGTAATCCACAGCACATATAAGCTGTTGAAAATATTTTCTCGCTTCATCTTCTTTCAACTTTCCATTGCGTGCCTGGCTCAAGTTAATAGCAATAAAAGCACCAAAATAGGAGCGTTATAAAAAGACAATGCTAATATACAGGACTCTGACCTTGAAAAGCATGTGAAAAGGTAAAAACTGTCTTACAATTTTATCAAACAACTCCCCACCAGTCACAAATTCCAATACAATATATATCTTTGTCTTGCTAGCCATCACCTACACCAGGAATTTGTAATTTACAATGCAGAAGCATGTAGGAAAAACTGAAAGGATAAAACAAAGGAAAATATGAAGACAGAAATAAATTTTGCAAACATTTACTGCATTCTAACCTCATACATGCGTATGACATTTGGGTGTCTAATCAGTTTCATTGTTGATATTTCTCGCTTTATCTGCATCACAGTGAACAACAGAATATCAGGTAAGACTAAAGGATTCATGCTTCAAACAGAACACTCAGATATGTAGCAGAAAGATAAGTTGCTCACACCAGAATTTGTTATGGTCATGAAACCCATGCCTTACATGTGGAGGGATTTCACCAACAATGTTAAAGTTAAATTTTAACTCCAAAGCTTTTGCCTACTAAACCTTTTTTTCTTTTCCAATATCACATACAAAACACACAGTATTAACCTTAAATCATTGACCTGTTTAACTGTTGTCATAACATGTAAAACAATACCAAAGCAAGTGATACTAATAAGAATTTTCTTATTATTAATAATATGAGATATAATCAATCAAATGAAAACTTTATATAATAAGTCAGGACCAAATCATAATAATTAAATGGATGTGGAGGTGGAAGAGAGGAGGACTATCCCGGAGACCATCTTTGTTTTGGCCAGAATAATGACATAAAATAAGTTGATCATTAATGAAATGGTAAAACAGGCTTCTGTTACTCATGCCAGATCTAGTCCCAAGGTAGTTTTTTGCCAGGGATAAGTTTCATTTAGACCTCACTTGTTTCTTTTGATCCAGGTGATGGTACTCATATCAAGTTTGGGATGATGTTTGGGTGGGTAATGTTCCTCTGTTGGATACTTTTCCTTAATTCTGCAACCTCTATACCCTGCATAACTCGCCCATTAACTTTTTGTTTTATTTATAGCCATATTTGGACTTTGGATTTCACTTTTGTAGAACTGAGTGATCAAGACACTAGTGAATCACTAAGACTTTTGGTTTTACCTAATTCTATTTTTATTCTCTAAGCCTGTTTAGATAAGAGTTCGGACTCTGGAAATACTTCTTTCAGCTTCTAGCTTATTTCACTAAACCATCAAATGTCCCAATAGAACTGGACCATAAATAGGATGAACAGACAGATTTTATAGCATTGACAAATGTGATACAGAATCAAAGTTCAAGAATGATATAATGGAACTCTCTCTCTCTATACTTCCTAGGTATTCGAGAGACCTGGTTTTCTCACTCCCCAAATTCGTATTCCAAGTGTAAAACCTGCCCTCTATTATTTCCCTCCTATTCTTTACATACATTGTCTCCTGTTCTAACTAACTAACCAACTGTTATGCAATTGTAAACTGATTGAGTCTGCACTGACTAACTATCTAACTGCTGATATTTGGGTCAAGAGTTTAACGTATTCTTTCCTTACAATCACATTGAATTTCCGATACTCCTTCTAAGTGGAATGGTACTTAACAAGAATTAACACAAATGACTTGTTGCAGATTTCCAGGCCTCACACCACTCTTTCTCCCCATATGTGACATAAGCAGAATTAGATCAAATACAGTAAATTGTTTATGTTTTGCATTGCAACATGTTTACTGATGTATGGAAGAGTCTTCTTGCAGTTTTATAAAGGTCTTAGTGTGGCTATGTGCAATTGAAGCAATGCTTTGGTGCCTCTGGTTGGAGCACAGTGCACACATATTTAACGATGTCATCCCATCCCTAAACCTGTTCAAGTATAGGGTCACGCTTATGACTTCTCTTCAATGTTCTACTCAAGAGTCAAAATTTGTTAACTGAGATATACTAATGAAAATCTCCATAACCTCAAAGACAGAACACTATTCCAACAAGCAAAACATAAAAACTCTCAGCCTGCTCAGAAAAAGACAAACATTACTTTACACGTAACATAAACAATTGCAAACTTGACATATGACCGTTTTCTTAAAGAGAAGAAAACAAACTTTGAAACACATTAGAAATATCACCCCAAAATTGAACTCCTGCCATCCCACCCATTTTCTTACAGTGGAAGAAAACAGGCTAAAAAACAAATCAAACGCGTGAACCCCATTCTCGATTTCCAAGAAACCGCAACCATCCACCGCCACAACTCCAAAACAAAACAAATTATTAAGTAGTACATAGTATAGTACATCAATAATAAAACGAATCCAGAAAGAGCCAAGTCACATCGATTTACACAAAACTAACATAACAATTCACAATATTCATTAACACAAAAAAACCTAAATGCAAAGCAAAGCAAAATTACCAACCTGACCAATCATTTTGTGCTTGAGAACTTTTTCCTTGTCAAGAATTTTGATGGCCATATGTTCTCCAGTTTCCACATGCCTCGCAAACTTCACCTTCGCGAAATTGCCCTCGCCAAGGGTCCGACCTAGTTCATACTTCCCCACTCGGGTCCTGGCGCTTCCGCTTCCGCCGCCGGCGCCGGAACGTGACGTCATCTTTCTTCTTGTTCTTCTCTCACTTTCTCTCTTTCCAAAGTCTTTCAGTTTCTCTCTCTAAAATCGCCGACTCTCTTTATATATCAGAACCTCTTCTTCTTGCATGGTTGCCATACCTGGGACTTGGCGACGCTCATTTTGTTCCTTCTTTGAATCTTTCTCACTTTCCTTTTTTTCCCCTCTCTCGAACCAAACGAAAGGAATCGAGATCGGCAATGGAATCTTGGGTGATTCAGTTTTGATGATCAAAAGGGAAAAGGGTTTGGGGATCGTTGACCGTAGGATCGAAGGAGGACCCCATGAATTCGGACGAATCAAGATTAATTCGGAGAGAGGAAAATGGATTCGGAGAAAAGCAAACAAGATTTCTTTCTTTTCTTGTTATAATTTAATTTCCGTTTTTGGGGAGAAAGGTCGTTTTTGGGTAGCTTCGGTTTCACAGTGAGAAGAAGAATCCTTTTCAAGAGGGAAAAGAAAAGGAGATGTGAATGGAATGGACAAAACAAATGAGGCTCTATCCATATATTATATCATATCATAAATCAACTTTATGATATGATATAATATATGATTTGTTTAATTAATGAAATGTAATGTGACTATTGGTGGGTGAAGGCACATCTGGCGCAGGGTACTACGTAGATAGATGGTGTTATTATTCTTTGGAATCAATTAATTTGAATGTAATAATTGATGTGGATTTAAGATTTGGATTGAAGAACGTAACTGTAACTACCTCTTTTGTGTCACTCAATATAAAATTGTATTTTGACTGACTTTAATATATAGTATAATGTATAATATATAATATATTGTACTGCGCGTATTGTGCGCGTTTTTACTATTTGGATGAAGTACTGTGTTTGTGTTTTATTTTTTTTTTTTTTCCTTTTAAGAAAAGCGTGTGAAATTAAACCACGGTCTCACTTGCTTGCACACCTGGTGAAAACCTTGTAAATAAAATATAAGGTCGGTCTAGATGAAACAGCTCATTGGTGTTCAGATTAATAACCGTTAGATTTAGAATTCTTTCATTAAATGGTCAGGATTATTTAATGGGAATGTGTTGAGTTGATATTTTAAAATTGGCTAAATGATCCTCCGTGTTGGTAGACTGCTATTTTATATATTTATTTTTGTAATTTAAGTGAGTTATTTAATATTTATGGTTATTATTTTTATTTGATATCTCACTTATTTTTCTTTATTCCGTCACAAAAATAAAAAAGAAAGATTTGATTAAATAAAGGAGAATTTTTAGCAAGATTTGATCAAGCAAATTAGATTTGATGAAATAAAGAAGATTTGGTGAGATAAAGAGAGAATCAAATTGCGATGATAACAAGTTATTTCCTCTTTTATTATCTTTAAAATTTGGAAACGGAAAGCGCAACACTGCAACTCAAGATAAAACATCATCATCAAATATTTTTCCAAATCTTGTGAATGATTATCCTTTTATTTTAGGTATCCAATCTTCTATTCTTGACCAAATCTCACGGAAGGTTCTCTCTTTATCTCATCAAATCTTCTTTAATTTCATCAAATCTACTTTTCTTGGTCAAATCTCGCTAAAGATTGTCCTTTATCTAATCAAATTTCCCTTTTATTTCTGTGACGAAATAAAGCAAAATAAGTGAGATATCAAATAATAATAATGACCATAAATGTCAAATAACTCACGTAAATAACCAAAATAAATATATAAAATAACGGTTTATCACGTGTTTTGTATTAAGAGTGACCTATATTTTATAATTTATTTTTGCACCCTCTTCCTTCTCAGAATGTCTGCAACCTGCGTTTGTCATTCTTTCTCCTCAACCTTGAAGAACCCCCACTCTTTTGTTTCACACACATTTTAGTAATGCAACTAGCAGGTGACCCGTGCCTTCGCACGGGTAAATTGATAATGTAATTTATTTATGTTGTCCGTGCTTCACATGGGATAAAGTATTAGCTATAAAAAAGAGTAAACTAGCAATCTAGTCCTCGACTTTTGTAGTGCCTTTCAGTTTGGTCCCTCACTTTAATAAATTCGTCCGTTAGTCCCTCAGTTTTACATCCGTCTTGCAATTTGGTCATGAAGTGTAAACGGTGTTACTTAACTGCTGAGTGGAAACGTTAACTGACACGTGGCATCACTGAGGAATTAAAACGGTGTCGTTTTAGGGTTTGTATATGACACATGGGAAGAGAAACAGTTTCTCATTATTTCTACAGCTGCATTTCCTCCTCTCCCGCGCGTTTTCCTGAGAAACATCGAACCCTAGTTTTCTCCATTGGTGGTCGTTTTTCAGCGACGTTGAGTGTGCAGACCGTTCCTTGGCCGGAGTTGCAATGGATTCACAGGTACCTTACTGTGATTCCCATTATTTGTATTCTTTAGGGTTTTTACTGGGTTTAGGGTCTGGGGTAGGGTTTAGAATTTTGGTGAAGTGTGCTTCCTGTTTCACATGTCTCTGTGTTTGAGGTTTTTGTTTACCGTAGAATGGACAGAGAAAAAGTTTGTTTTATGGTCAGGGTGTGAAGAACGAGTGACTTTAGTGGGGGGGTAGTGTGTTACGAATGTTCTCTGTTTTTTAGTGCTATGGCAAGAGAATAACTTCAGGGGTGGCAGTGGTCCCCCATTGTCAGTATTTGTAGGTTGGACCCATGTGAAATCTCTGTTTGTGATGTGAGAAAAGTTTGGTGGCAATTGTTTAATGTGCCTTGAATTAAATATAGTATCTGATGTGGCATTTTGTTTTAATATTTTACTAAATATTGTAAAAAAAATTATTATTGAATTAATTTTTCGTGAAATCATGTATGATGGAATTTATTATGTTGCATGCAGAGAATTGATGTATACATACACCATGGTGGTAACTTTGATGAGCAAGGGAATGGGGGAAGGTTCAGATATAAAGGGGGAAAGGTGGATATTTGGCATGACTGTGATCCAGACATGCTGGATGTGTTTAGTTTTCTGAACTTTAGCAAAGAGTTGGGTTATAAGAAGGTGAATAATGTTTTTGGCTGGATCCCTCTGTGAGGTTTAGGGATGGGTTAAGGGTGATGAAGGAAGACTGTCATCTTCTAGAAGCTTTGGAAGTGGCAAAGAGAAGTGGGGGAGAGCTTCACTTGTACTATGAGCATCTAGTGCAGGAGCCAGAGATTGTTGACATATCAGCAATTTTGAAAGAAGTAATTGAAGGTGTCAATGATGAAGGAGGTAGAACAATGCAGCAGGGTGTTGTTGAGGAAGGAGGTAGTACAATCTGACTTCAGTATAAGTTATCAATAACTGATAATTTTGTTTCATTACAAAAGCTAATTATAATTTACTTGACAGGCATTAATGTGAATGAAGTTGGTGCAGTTACTGACAAGGTTGGTGCAGCTAAGAAGGGGCCTAGAGTCAAAAGTCCAACCAAGAGGGTAATGAGGTTCAAAAGTCCAGCTAAGAAGGGGCAAGGGTCTGTGAAGACTCCAGTCAAAGAATTAGGCAGTTTGGACAGAGGCAAGGAACCAGTAAAGGAAAAAGACAGACAACACAAAGGCAAGGAACCATGTCAAGGTTCACATAACATAATAACAAGAAGTATGAGTCCAACTAAGAAGGGGCAAGGGACTGTGAAGAGTCCTGTAAAGGAATTAGGCAGACAAAACAAAGGCAAGAAGGCATGTCAAGGTTCACACAATATGACAAGAAGAAGCATGAGTCCAGCAAAGGCAGGGACTACACAAGAATGTCACTTGAGATCGGGGAAGAAGATTTCTAGGCCAAGTGTTGGACAAAACAGTGGAGATGATGTGGATGGGAGGGATAAGGGAAAGGGAAAGGCTGCACAGAATGAGGAGGTGCAACAAAAAAAACCAAAAAATCTAAATAGAAAGGGGAAGAAAGGGCCAAGGGTTGTTCATGTTGACAGTGACTCAGATGTAGAGGTAGAGGAACATATTGGGCATAGGACTAGCTATGCAGTTCAGACCAATGTATGGGAGGTAGTAATTGTTGATAATGATGGTTGGCAATCTGAGGACTTGAAGACTCCAACTGGCAGTGATGATGAGGGACATGGAAAGGATGTGTTCCCACAATTCAACAAGGATGTTACTTTTGGTCATATCCAGCTAGAACTTGGAATGGAGTTTATTACATTGGATGCCTTCAAACATGCAGTGAAAGATTTCAACATTGATCTTGGAAGAGAAATTAGTTGGGTCAAAAATGATAAGGTACGTGCAAGGGCAAAATGCAAAGTTGAGGAGTGTGACTGGGAGGTGTTATGTTCATACAGCAATGCCAGAAACTGTTTCCAGATTAAAACATATAATGGTGAGCACACATGTAGCAGGACATTCAAGAACTGTCAAGCTACACAAGCCTGGGTCACAGGGAAATTAGTGAAAAAACTGAGAAAGTCTCCATCACTGAAGCATGCTGAGATTATTGACCATTTCAAGAAGAAATATGGTATACAATTAGAAGACACTAAGATGAATCCTCCAAGGCCCATCAATTTGGATCAATTCAAGCTTTGATGAATCCTCCAAGGCCCATCAATTTATGCCCACACCAGGCTTGAAGTCGAAATCAACAGCCTAAGTAGCTGGAAAAATGTTGATACTTGAAGAATATGGATCACTTTTGGGTTTAGGGTTTTTTGCTGAGCTTATGTTGCTGGAAAACTTATGGATATAGTTGTTTAAGCTTTTTGTTGTTGTTATTTAGGAACTTCTTTAAACTTTTTGGTGTTGTTTATTAAGTACTTCTTTAAGCATTTTGGTCTGATTTAGACAATGTTATGGATATTTGATGCCAAATTATGGCTATATTATGGCTGAATTCTGGAATGTTGTTTAAGCTATTTGCTCTTGTTTTAAGCATTTTTGGTGTTGTTTAAAGCTATTAGATGTTGTTTAAGCTATATTATGCCTGAATTATGGATGTTGTTTAAGCTATTTGTTGTTGCTTAAAATAAAGCAATTTTGCCCACACTTTTTCAATTCTATACATGACCCAAACACAAAGAACATAAATTCAATCCTGAAATGTGAAAGGAAATTGATTACATAAACAGATCTCAGTACAATAGGTCCCTAACAACAGATTTCCCCCTCTTCATTGCCATCATTACAACTTAAAAAACCTTAACTTTTCCATAACAATCCCAACATAAAACCCAACACCAATGAACATGACATCAAGGTACACAAGAACAAAATTCCCCATCTTAATTTCCTAAGTTCACAATCAACTTTCATAAGCTTATTTGAAACAGAGTTCCTCCATTCTTCATGCTCAGTTGGAATGAACGACACACTTGAAGCAGATTCACTTACACTATCTTCAACACCAGATTCATTCTCGACCCATTGGAAAAATTTACATCTATCAACAACCTGCAAATGTCAACCATAATTAAACATTCAACCCCATAAAATGGAAAAAAAAAACATAAAACACCCTAATTTTTCAGAGTAATTGTAGACACTCACCCTAAGTTTGGGACATCCATAGAATAATCTCCCAGGATTTTTTTCGATTTTAGATACCCTAATCACTGCTCTTAGATTGCAGTAATAGAATAAACCACTTCGGCCCCTTTGCATCAACGGAGACGACTTAGATCCATGGCTGTGGTGCCTCATTTCATTGTTACTGTTCATGGCTGCGTTGTGATGAAGACTGTGAAAGGGAAAAACAGAAAAGTGAGAACCACCGGAAGAGGAAGATGGAAACGAGAAGAAGAAGTCGCAACAATGGAGAAGAACGGAGAAACAAAGGGTGAAGGAGAATGGAGAAGAAAGATGATTTATGACTGTTAGGTCTGAGACCTTAAAACTTCACAATACGACTCCGTTTTAATTCCTCAGTGATGCCACGTGTCAGTTAACGTTCCCACTCAGCAGTTAAGTAACACCGTTTAAACTTCATGACCAAATTGCAAGACGGATGTAAAACTGAGGGACTAACGAACGAATTTATTAAAGTGAGGGACCAAACTGAAAGGCACTACAAAAGTCGAGGACTAGATTGTTAGTTTACTCCTATAAAAAATACTTATATATTAAGGGAATATGTTTTAATATAATAATAAAAAAATTAATGTATGAGAAAAAAAAGAAAAAAATACTATGAGCAAGAATGTCTCCCGTGGTTCATTAAAAAAATTATTTTTATAATAAAATAAAGTATAGGAACGAATAATTAGTGAAAATGATTTAATATAATAAAAAAAGAAAACAAAAGTGTGATAGAAATAAAAGAAAACGACAAAAGCAAGACTTTCCCGTAGATGATACCTTTTATTCATTGCATAAAAAACCATTACTAAATTGAGAATAAAAAACAAAAAAAGAAGAAGAAAACAAAAGCTTGAAAACACGACACATGTACTATGGGAACAATTTTAATATAGAGTAAATTTGAGAATAAAAAACCAAAAAAAGAAAAAAAAATGGAAGTTTGAAAACACGACACATGTACTATGAGATAAAAAAAGAAAGAAAATGACAGGATTAAGACGGGGCCTCCCGTGGAGGATCTCTTTACTAATATGAGAATGAAAAGGAATGATATTATAAAAGAGTGATTAATTAAAAATGAACAAAAAGGAGAAAAAACACTACAATAGAAGCTAAATAAATGAAGATATGATTTTGAAAAAAATGAAAAGAAAGTAAAAATGATGATACAATTTTTGTCATCGTCCATTTCTGATTTTTTTGTTATATAAAAACACACATTAGGAAATATAATAAATATCTTGATCTACATTAAATGTAATAATAATAATAAAAGAAAATTAATGTGTGAGAAAAAAATAAAATGGTAGGAACAGATCTGTCTCCCGTGGAGAATACCCGCGGTTCATAAAAAATTTCTTTTATAATGAAACATATTATAAAAATGAATAATGAAAGAAAATATTTTAGTATCTTAATAAAAAAAGAAAATGAAAGTGAGATAAAAAAATAAAAGAAAAAAATGACAGGATTAAGACTGTCTCCCATTGAGGATACCCATGATTCATTAAAAAACACTACAATAGAAGCTAAATAAATGAAGATTTTATTTTGACAAAAAAATAAAAAGAAAGTAAAAAGGATGATGTGATGCTTTTGGGAGAAAAAAATAAAATGGTAGGAACGGGACTGTCTCCAGTGGAGAATACCCGCAGTTCATAAAAAAATTTCTTTTATGAATAAACATATTAATAAAAATGAATAATGAGAGAAAATAATTTAATATCATAATAAAAAAAGAAAATGAAAGTGAGATAAAAAATAAAAGAAAACAACAGTATTAAGACTGTCTCCCGTGGAAGATACTCGTTATTCATTAAAAAAACTACAATAGAAGCTAAATAAATAGAGATATAATTTTTGATAAAAAAATAAGAAAAGAAAGTAAAAAAGATGATTTTATGTTTTTGGGAGAAAAAATAAAATGGTAGGAATATGATTGTCTCCCGTTGAGAATACCCGCAGTTCATAAATAATTTTTTTTATAAAGAAACATATTAATAAAAATGAATAATGAGGGAAAAAATTTTATATCATAATAAAAAATAAAATGAAAGTGAGATAAAAAATAAAAGAAAAAGAAAATGACAGGATTAAGATTACTTCCCGTGGAAGATTATTCATAAAAAAAACACTACAATAGAAGCTAAATAAATGGAGATATAATTTGATAAAAAATAAGAAGAAAGTAAAAAAGGATGATGTGATGTTTTTGTGAGAAAAAATAAAATGGTAGGACCATGATTGTCTCCCGTTGAGAATTAATATGCGCGGTTCGTAAATAAATTTCTTTCGTAAAGAAACGTATTAATAAAAACGAATAATGAGCAAAAATATTTTAATATCATAATATAAAAGAAAATGAATGTGAGATAAAAAAAATAAAAGAAAAAAGAAAATGATATGATTAAGTCTGCCTCCCGTGAAAGATACTCATTATTCCTAAAAAACACTACAATAGAAGCTAAATAAATAGAGATATAATTTGATAAAAAATAAGAAGAAAGTAAAAAATGATGATGTGATGTTTTTGAAAGAAAAAATAAAATAGTAGGAACAGGATTGTCTCCCGTTGAGAATACTCGCGGTTCGTAAATAAATTTCTTTTATAAAGAATCATATTAATAAAAACGAATAATGAAAGAAAATATTTTAATATCTTAAGATAAAAACAATAAAAGAAAAAAGAAAACGACAGGCTTAAGACTGCCTCGTATGGAAGATACCTGTTATTCATAAAAAAACACTACAATAAAAGCTAAATAAATGGAGATATAATTTTGATAAAAAAAATAAGTAGAAAGTAAAAAGGATGATCTGATGTTTTATGGAGAAAAAATAAAATGGTAGGAACATGATTGTCTCCCATTGAGAATACTCGCAGTTCATAAATAAATTTCTTTCATAAAGGAACATATTAATAATGAGAGAAATTTTTAATATCATAAAAAGAAAATGAAAGTGAGATAAAAAATTAAAAAAAAAATGATAAGATTAAGACTGCCTCCCGTGGAAGATACCCGTTATTCATAAAAAAAATACTAAAATAGAAGCTAAATAAATGGAGATATAATTTTTATAAAAAAAAATAAGTAGAAAGTAAAAAGGATGATGTGATGTTTTCAGAAAAAAAAAATGATTGGAACAGGATTGTATCCCGTTGAGAATACTCACAGTTAATAAAAAAATCTTTTATAAAGAAACATATTAATAAAAACGAATAATGAGAGAAAATATTTTAATATCATAATAATAAAAAAAATGAAATTGAGATAAAAAATAAAAGAAAAAAGAAAATGATAAGATTAAGACTGCCTCCCGTGGAAGATACCTGTTATTCATAAAAAATACTACAATAGAAGCTAAATAAACGGAGATATAATTTTAATAAAAAAAATAAGTAGAAAGTAAAAAAGATGATGTGATGTTTTCGGAAAAAAAATAAAATGATAGAACAAGATTGTATCCCGTTGAGAATACTCGCAGTTAATAAAAAATTCATTTATAAATAAACATATTAATAAAAACAAATTATGAGAGAAAATATTTTAATATCATAATAATAAAAAAGAAAATGAAAGTGAGATAAAAAATAAAAGAGAAAAGAAAACGATTACCTCCCTTGGAGAATACTCGTGATTCATAAAAAAATACTACAAAAGAAGCTAAATAAATTGAGATATAATTTTGAGAGGGAACTTGGTGTTTATAAAATTGACACGTGTAATTATAGTGGAAGGATTTTATATCATTAGATAGATAGATTAGATAGATTCATGAACTCGTTAAACGCATCTTCTTCCTCCATTTGTTGACACGTCAACATAACATTCGCGTCTGGCAGACTTAACGGCACGTTGAGGTGGAACCCAAACGCGCCCATGTCTCCCTAACTGAAACTGTCGAACGACGTCCAGTCTCTGTCCACGTAAGCCAAAATGAACGTCGACGAGGTCAAAGCGCCAAAGTATGATGCGCCACCGTCGATGGAGACGACCGGCGGCGCCACCGCCATTTCCCCTCCGTCGATATCTTGGGGAAGTTGTTGACGACGTTGGTGCCCTTCAGCTTCAGCGTCACCTTGTTTTACTCGGTGGCGGCCTCCTCTGCCATGTCGAAGGTTCTAAGCACGAGCCAAACAAATATCCAAGGTATTCACCACCGGACACGGAGAAACAAAACGGAGAAAAAATTGTTTGTATTGTTCACCCTACAAGGTTCTGCACAGAGCCATGCTATTAGATCGTGATGCCAACAAACTCCCTAAGTGGACATTAATTGTTCTCAGATAAGGATGAACTCAGAAGCAATTGGGTTTAATTATCTGAAGCTCCCCTTTGATACTCACAATTCCTTTGGCCGAAGATTCCAAACACATTGGCTTTAATTTGTCTTTTTTCATGTAGGTCCCTCCCATTCTTGTTCACGTGACTAAACCACTTTAAGCTCAAGGTCATAATTTTTGTTTTCATAAAGGCCCTGTGAGCAAATAGCTAAACTAATACCTATTTTATCTAGTCGATCATGATACCAACACTAAGAGGTCAAAATGAAATAAAAAAGACGTGAGGGGTTTCACCTTAAAAGGATCCTAAAATATAATCATAAAAGAAAATGTGGACCATTGATATATAAAAATGAAATGGCCATGGTTGTGATTGTAAAGTTTGTGAGATTCTTTCCTCTTTTTTTATTATTGGAAATTTAATAATCTATTTGGATTTGCACCGCCATTAGAGCAACTTTACTCATTAGAGTTGCTTGACTCCTTTTTCTATTAAACTCTCCATATACTCCATCCGGTCCCATTTATAAGAACCCTTTTTAAGGTGGGTCTTGGTCCTTTTATAAGGACTTTTTCAGATTGTCTCATACATTAATTATTATTTGACAAAAATACCCCATTAGTGGAGGTAGATGAGTAATTAATTAGTACGGAGAGTATGACACAATTGAGTAGTTAAATAGAAAGAGAAAGATAATGGGTCTCAATAAATTCAAAGGTAGTTTAGTAAATGTGATACATATTCATGACAAATTAATTGTAATCAACTAAATTAACCAACTTCCTTAATCCGTGTGAAATAGTTAAAAGTTTCTTATAAATAGGACCGGAGGGAGTAGCATAGAGTACACCTGCTTATATTCCTTCACAATTTGGTGTTTGTGTGAGTTTTACCAATTTTTTGGAATTCGTTTAATAAAATTTTTAGAGATACATCATTAAAACTAAGAGTTGCAAAGTTCTAAAAGGTGGTGAAAAAATGTGATATATAATTATGGGACCCACTTAAAAATGATAAAAATGTGAAATTATAAGACGCGTTTATTGGAGATGCTTCAAGAATCATCTCAAAACTACATGAAAACGTTATTAGGTTATGTTGCGATTAATGGAGAGGGTGAAAGGAGTTTGGAAAAAAGAAGAAAGTAAAAGGTTAACTGAGAATGGGAGGGGGAGGGGGAGGGGGGAGGAAAGGTGAAGAGCTTAATAAACCATCAAAGAAAATAATAATTACACTCACAAACATAAAAGAAGGAAAAACTTCCTTTAAATCCATCATTTCTTACACTTTTCATTTATTTTTCAACTCGCAAACATCAAGAGGTCTTATTGTTTGGATTGTTCAAAATATGATAGAACGGAATACAACGCAATGGATTCCATCACATCCCATCCAATACCTCACTTTTTCTTATTCTCTAATTTGTGTGAAATGGGATGAAAAGAATTTTTTAATCATTCCAACATTAAAATATCCAAAACAATGGATGACAAATTTATTTCGTCTCACTAGTCCACTATCTCTTGGATATCCAAACATAGCCTTAAGAATCAGTTTAAAATACTCGAAAGAAAGTGAGTCTCATGATACCCAGAAAAAAAATTGGGCATCAAGATATCTAGCGAGCATGTCAATAAATACCTAAAAGGAAATAAGCATTAGGGAAGTGGGCATCACAATACCCAAACAAGTGTCTCAATGCCCTAAAATGAAATAGAAGTCACAATATCCAAAAAAAAGAACTATGTGTCACGGTACCTAGCAAACATTTTAATACCCTAAGGAAACGAGTATCAAAATACTTGAATAGGAAAAACTAGGCATTACAATACATAGCAGGCGTCACAATGCTTGAGAATCGAAGTAAAATGTATAAGGAAATTAACATTAAATTAAACTTTGATAACTTTTTTTTTAAGTTAAAAACTCAAATTTTCAAGAGAAATTCCTTATATAAATTTTACTTCATCCCAGAACTAGAGTCAACTTATGAAAAATACAAATAAAGTTACATTCCTAAGATATTTGAGAAGTATTAATTCCCCGGAGAGTCACATCATTCATTTACTTGTACGTACTAAAACTATCAAATCTTTTAAGAGGTATAGCAACCTAAGTTAATTAACTATTCAAGACGGGTTCCCAAGCTTATGTGTGTCAATTCAATAAGATTCTTTTTTATTCTTTCAGATAACATTAGTCTCAAAGTTATAATCTCAATATTTTTTTACTCTTTTAAATAAAATTAGCCCCGAGTCAAAGATCCAACATCCAAAATATATAACCAACTCCTTTTCAATTTATTTCTTGTCGCCAACTTTATGAGATTCTAAATTTAGCCCCTAAAATATGAGGTCAACATCTCCAGTAGTCAATTTGTTTCCTTTTCTTCTATAATATATGTGTGTGTGTGTAAATATGAAGTAATGAAAAGAACTACCATTATTTTCAAACGTGGAGAGGTATGTTGACCATGCTCTAGGATTGCATTTGATTTGTTTATAGAACTTATGTCACATGCTTGTTCAATAACTTATTTTCACCATAACTTTTCTTTATAGACTATGCTTTCTTAAAATTGACAACATTAACATTATCTTTATGCAATATTTTATAACCATCTCCAAAGAACTTTGGATGTGATAAGAAGTGGAGGGAAGGAAGTAGAATGGAAATTGAGGGGGAAATTAAAAAAGAAAATAAGTAAGAAAGAAAATTTAAGTTTTCTCATGTGGTTAGGTAGAAAAATGGAAAGAAAGAAGTGGTATTTTGATACATAGATGTTTCTGGCTTTTTGCCCTTAATTATATCAAAACAATATGTGTATAATTTGTATTATTCTTGGAAAATGTACAGTGGATAAGAGGGTACACTTGGTTGGCCAACCGATGTAAGTACGGCAGATGTTAAAAGTGGTTCACCTTTTACATCGGTTGTAGAACCGATGTAGAAAAACGGTTTTTGACATCGGTTGTAAGGGTAACCGATGTAAAAAAGTCACATTTTTTCATCAGTTCCATACAGAACAGAGACGGAAAAGTTCCTTCTCTAACATAGAATCAGGCACCCATTTCCTGGGTTTCAGGATAACGCCTACATATATCAACTGTAAAAACATATAGAGCCTTAAATAAACACACTAACCCATATAAACAAAATATAAAATGGGCACCTAAAACGCATATAAAATTCAACTCATTGCGCACTTGAAAGTGATAGCATGTACTTTAAAAATAAAAGGATTAGCCACTTGCCTATTTTTCTTTATTTTGAACCAGCTAATCCACAACAAACCCAATTTTCAACCACATGATTGAAGTTCCATATTCCTATATGTTTACCCAAAAAATAAAGTTGTACAAAATTATTAAGCTAATCAAATAATTACCGACTATTCATTATTTCCTCTAAAGTAGTATACTGTTAGATATAGACTGAAGAAGACTACCTACTGAAAATCAAGAGACAAAAAGGTAAAAACTAAACAATTCAAATTCAAAGTCATGGTTATAGAAAGATGCAGAAAAAAAAAATCAACGTAAAATTGTACAGAGGCCATTGCCAATTTACCTCTACTACTTCAACACCACTGATACCGATGCTAATGTCAACTTCTTGGAGAACTCCAACATCATTTACCCTATCTCTACTAGCTAGATTTGTGCTACCAGTTCTTAACTTAACCAGCCTTGTAACCTACATTAAATAGGAATTTCTTTAAAGAATGAGTATATGGAAATCATCAGCTGAGGAGGCTACATAGATGAATTGGCCACGTTGGCCATCAATAAATTTTCATATAGAAAGAAAGGGTGAATACATAGATGTTTTACCAAGTAATAAGGAAAACTTACATGTGCTTTTTGCTTGGGAGATGAATGACAGTATATAATAGATGCACATTATCACATAAATAAGCTATCAGTTTTGGTTCCCGTTGAAAAAAAATTAAGGATCAAATACTAATTGGCCAATTTGCATTTGAAAATGGTACTATTTGGATAAAATACTGATTGGCCTCTCCTTAGACCCAAATGACAACAAGGAGCTTTTCTCATGGGCAATAAGAGTTCTAGCCAATCCTAATGAGTACTGACAACATCACCTAAGACTTAGCACATAACTTGGCTACGTTGTATTCTTTTATATATATATATATATATAAAGGACAGGGGATTTGTGGCAGGTAATGTGGAGGTCTTGAAGTAGGTAGTGAAGCCATTTAAGTTCACAAGTGGCAGCACCAAGGGCATGATGCTCAGCTTCCGCGGATGATCTAGCAACAGTTGTTTGCTTCATAGAACGCCAGCTGACAAGTGAGGTGCCAAGAAAGAAATAGAAAAGTATCTCAACAGAAAAGATTCAGTAACCAAATACAGCCCTTAAGGCTTAGCCACCCGATGTGGGACAATTGAGAAGCTTCTAGGTCACAGTTGCTTGATGTGGGACGTCTGGAGCTGATTCACTTTCTTTCAAACCAAATCTTCTAAATATTCAGGACAAGCAGATAACCAATCTACAATCCCTTTAACAATGGCACATTCAAGTAATCAAGCAATGTTGTAGAATATAATCCAGAAAAGGCACACATTTGCTAGTTTCTTATTATAACTGAAACAAGATCCAAATGATATCACCGATACCACATAAATATTTAACACATTGCAACTGACATTTCAATCACAAACACTTGAAGAGCAGATCTAATATGGAGAAGCATAAACACAACCTGCTTGTTGAGTTCGACACCAATGACGTGCTTGGTGACGTTCTAGACACGTTTGGTGCGGCCATGGTAGAACTTGTGAGGCATATCCTTGTGGCCGCTTCTCTGCTTCTTCCAAACGACAATGGAGAAGTGCCCAGTCAAGAAACCATGGCTGTCGCGAAGCTTAGCCTCTGTCGTCCCACCGTCATCACGCGTCGTAGCCCTAAGCCTCTTCACTGTGCACTGTCACGTCCACCCTGCCACCTCCTCGCTCAGCCCATTATCCGCCGCACCTTAGCCCTAAGCTTTCAGACCCCACCGATTTTTCGCGAGCTTCCCTGTCGCACACCGTCCAGCCACTGAATCTTGTTGTTCGTCGCCGTCCCACCAGCAAGCCCTTCTTCTAGCTACTGTTGCTTGGCCGCCCCAATCTAGTGATTTTGCTAATCTCTGTTTTTTTTATCTTCTTTGTGCCCTAACCCTTATGAGAAAATTGTCCCCTATTCTTTTGCGTGTCGTGACATTTTCTATTATTTATTTATTTGAAATTTATTTTTTTTAACTTTCAACATCGGTTATATTGACATCCGATGTAAGAAATGTTCAAAGAATTTCAAAATTGTCACCATTTCATTTTTTACATCGGTTATTAAGAAATCGATGTAAATTATTGTTCTAGAACCCTTATTTTGTACTAGTGTCAACAAATTATGTAAAATATCAATGGATGTTTATATAAAACATTTTAACACTGATAGTGTATATCCATTACTCTATAGCATCTTATATATTATGTTGAATAAACATAGTATTTAATAATTTCATTTAAGTTAATTATTATATATATAATTAAATTAAATTAAACTTGCACCAAACAACCACACCTTGAGACCTTGAGACTTGAGAGTTGATTGTATATATTTGAAGTGGAATAAAGTTGTATCGTTTTGAACTTTGAGATGACTTTTCTCCTTCTCTTTTATAAATATTTGGGCTTAGATTCTGGGCTTTAGCAAACATTTTTTTATGAAAAAATTAAATGTATTGATACTTGATATGTTTAGTTTTTTTCTTTCGTCCAAATATTGGTAGGTTTTTTTTTCTGGTAAAAAAAATAAGGTTTTAGTTAGTGCTGTGACTAAAAGACCACTTCCATTGTGGGCTGGTAATTGGGTCTATTCTTTTTAATGCATTATAGTAGACTAAAAAAAGGAGTTTCTTTATTTTAAAAAGGTATATCTAATTTCAAACTCAACCATTATTTTTCAGTAAAATCTTTCAAATATGTATTTATTATTATCAATATTCTAAAAGTATGTCTGTATATAGGTGATATATGAAATATCCTTTTTAGATGAGAGTAAGAGGAATAAATCATAAGCATATATACAACTAATATCCACATTAATTTTTTTTAGGATTAACATTAATGGTTATATGACTATTTAAAAAAAAAAGTTACATAAATTAATTTAAAAAGTTACATGATTTTTATATTTTGATTTAAAAAATTTTATAGTTAAATCTAATATTTACTCTTCTCATTCTCATATAGTAAATAGAGGTGGCAAAGCGGGTCGACCCACCTTGCCCTGTCACTGGCTCGCTAAAAATGGGGCAGGTTGGCCCGCCAAGCAAAGTGGGTCAACGTAAAGTAACCTACCCCTTTAAGATGAGCTGGCAGGCTATTCGTCTAGCCCGTCTTAAAACTTTTTAAAATAAAGATGATACACAATAGATTTAAGTTGCAATAAAATAATTTTTTTTAGCTTTACATAATATTTTTTTCATAATTCTCATGAAATAATCATAATTAAATACTAAATACAAATAATAGTAAACACAATTTCTCTTAAAAATTGTTAAATATAACTGGACAGCCCAGAGTAACAAGCAAACTTAATTGGTCATTGGTAGGTCGGGTTCGCAGATTGGGCAAGATGGGTTGAGTGGATTGGTGGGTGGGGACCTAACCCACCTAGCCATTAATGGCATGTTAGGCGAGCTAGACCCGATAAATGTTCTCTCTCTTGCACACACAACTCATGAATTAACTTAGCCTCCATTTGTTTTGGCGTTCAACAGCGTAAAATCATGATTTTTACATAATTGATTTTAAATCACTTTCGTTCAATGTGCTTCGTAAAACACATGAATCACCCATCTCAACTATTGATTCTAAAATCAATTCTACTCCGCAGTAAACCAAACAAACACTAATTAGCATGTGTTTGGTTTCCATCAAAATCACGTTTTAAACGTGTATATGAGCCAATGCTAATGAAATTAACTTTTTCCCGGATCCACGTTTTAAACCAAACAAGCCATTATATAACTTAATACCATCAAACGGGATTACTAATGCCATTCGAAAAACACGTCCACACCTATATATATCAGCTAGGTTTCCAATTCCCATCAATCATATTTCTTTCACATATATGACGCTTCTTGAATTAATGTCAATTAAAACGACATTTACCTTATTCTAGACTGCATCTTATAACAATCCAAACTTATACTTTAACAAATAACAAGGTATATATGCTCAGCTTAATTGGATAGATAAGTATTGTATTTTTCAACTCTCGCCGTCTCGACAGTACGTACTGCCAAAAATGCATTTGTATCTTTAAGTGTGGTATCACCATCACCAACGTACTCACCCACATGCATATGCAATACCTCTCATTCATATGCATCCACATCTGAACAAACCGTTAGGCATTACCATATTGGTATCACTCACATGTGCCGTGAAGGAGAGGCTATTCAAAATAAGTACAAAGAAGAGCTTTGTATATAGGGTCCCATATCAGGTGGGTTAATATGTATTCATTTGATCCATTTGGCGGGCGGGGCCAGCTCTAAAAAGCAACAACAAATTAATTTTATGATTTAAATATATTTTTAATCCCTATAAATATAGGTCATTTTATTTTTAGTCTCTGTAAAAAAAATTTTTGGTTTTTCATCCCTATAAAATTTTCCGTTTGCCATTTTGGTCCCTGTCGTTAACTTTAAGCTTATGTGGCTAACAGAGTGCCACGTCATCTTGCCACATGTGATTTTTCTTCCAGCTTAATTTTGTTTTTAGTCCCTATAAATATGGTCTTTTTATTTTTAGTCCCTATAATTTTTTTTATGTTTTTCACCTCAATTTCATCTTTATCCAATATCACAGTGTCCTTTTGCTTCTTCTATTGCATTGTTACACTTGAAATTCTTGAACTCTTCACTGTGGATTTAATTAAGGAAATAAATTCTTTATGTATTCAATTATTTAAAACCTATAATTTTAAATTTGTCCACATTTTTGTCAACTGTTCACAGATGGTCAATTCTTTTTTGTTCCCACGTGTCAAACTTTTTATCAATAAAAAAAATTTACAGAGACTAAAAACAAAATGACCTATATTTATAGGGACTAAAAACATATTTAAACCTAATTTTATTTATACATCAATAATGCATAACATTAATCTCATACAACAATAAGGGGAAGAGAAAGATAGAAAATATGAAGAAAATGAATGATGTGATAAATAAAAATTAAAAAATGTTATATGAATTATTGTATCAATATTATTAATTGTATAAAAAATAGCAATCAATATTAATTCCAAGTGCAATCAATAAAAAGAGGAAACATGTGGAGCCGTTTCCCATCGAATATATTGACTTGCGAGTAAATTATGAAAAGGAACCAAATGGACAATGCTAAACTTTGCATTTATTTCATAAAGCAATAAGTCATGCAATGGAGCCAATTTCTTTTAAACTCTGCATTTATTTCATAAAGCAAGTCATGCTAATGGAGCCAATTTCTCTCTTTCTCTTTTTAACACACATGCGCATGCATAGACATACTATAGAAAGAGACTTGGACCTTGTTCTTCTCTTATCTTGCTTTGTATTGATCGATCTAAACCTACGGCAAGGAATATGCCAATCTCTTATCTTTATTAATTAATATTATCTCTAGTCGTCCTATATAAAAGAAACATATATAAGATTAAAATTATCAAAAACAAAGAGATGCATCAAAATATGTTTATAGTAATTACTAATAGGATTTAATAACTATACACTATCAGTGTAAAGTAATTTTACATAGTCATCAAATGATGTGTTAACACATCATTTAATGAATTTAATAATATATGAGTTGTCATGTTCATTAATTGATGTGGCAAAATATTATTGGATGACTGTGTAAAGTTTATTTACACTGACAGTGTATAGTAATTAAACTCTTAATAATATACCATAAATTAATTTTTTTTTACAAATGTCCTTAGTATTAAATAATTGAATGAGTGGATATCTCATTAACCACTCACAATAAATTAAGAATATACTACATAAGTTCTTTAGCAATTAATACAACTAAAATTGATATTAGGTTATTTTATATATAAAACCAAAAAATTTTACGTTTTTACTTCTTATATATAGGACTAGAGGTAGGTAGTAACTTTTTTCTCATCTATAAAATTATCAGGATATATTGATAGTAGGCATGAATTTAGGCATATTTATCCCACTAATATTTTTTTAGCATACAAAATTAAATAATAAAAAATATTTATTTATATATATGCATGAGTTTACCAACCAAAGGCATTATATTATATAACTATAACTTTAATATTAAAAATGTAATACTTGCGCGCCCTACATAAAATATGTTTTTGCTAAATTTGTCACATTCCATATGGTGGGAGAAGAAGTGGGAGAAGAAGTGAAGAACAATTCAAAATTTGATTAAATTTGTAGAAAGTGGTTTCTATTCCAAACTCAATGTCGACATTAGTGGAATGTCGTGTGGCGGCAACTCGGGAAGTATATGGTCAAGCTTTAATAAATGTACCCACTAATTAGTGCCAGCTCAAATTTCACCTCACTCGAAAAAGTACAAAAAAGAATTTAAAAGGTTCATTTGATTTTTATTTATTTTTTGTTTCGTTGTTTCTTATATTTAAAGTGAAAATAAAATGTCATTTTTGTAATTAAAATTATAAAGAGAAAATAAAAACAAAAAGTGAAAAAAGAAATCAAATGTGCCCTAAAATATTTTAATAGTCCAATGCTTATAGTGTATCTCTTTCTCTCTCTTAGGATATGGGTTCCATCTAAAGTGTATTTCTTTTTTTTCTCCCTATTGGAGTGTTCTAGTATTAGAGAGAAACTGCGCTGTGTTTTTTGAGTGTGGTTCGAGAGATGTTAAAAGAGAGGAATGAAAAGAAAGAAAAAATAAAAATAAAATAAATAAAATGTGATAATTGATATTATGAAAAAAAAAGAGACGAAAAAGAATAATAATATTAATAAATAGAGTAGGAATGAATGATCACTCCTATTTTAAAGCATGACATTTTACATGTCAGGATAGCACGGGGCCATGCCTTTGATAAGAATATTTTTACCTCCTTTGCACTTTTTTCTTCTAACCCTTATTCTCTTCAATGCCCCACCATTTTTTATAACCCAAAATATCCTTATAGATGCAGTTTTTTTTGTTTTGTTTTTGGTAAAAGATATTAAGATATCCAAGTTTTTATTAAAAAGCTACTTGGGGTAGCTTTTTTAAAAAAGCTCCAAATTTTAGCTACTGGCTGAAAATTAATTACAAGTTTAATTATCAACATATTTAATAAAAAGTCATATGAACTGCAATGTATTATATATTAAGAGGATAATTTTTAATGGTCAGGACTTCATGGTTATGTTGTTCCCTGTTTGTCTTGCATTTTTTTTTCCATAAATTGGAAACAAACTTTTCGAAGTTTTTTTTAAATATGGAGCAATGCCATAAAAATCATTTAGAGAATATAATTCATTTTTCGGTGATATTAGAAAAATTTAACGAGATTAACTGAGGGCTTGTTCGGGGTGGTTGCGAGTTTTTAATTTTTGGTTTTTAAAATTTTTCAATTAAGTTTTTACAACTCAAAATTTGTTTTGTGATTTTCAGAACAAACATTTTAAAAACCACAAAAAAGTGGTTTTCAATTTTTGGTTTTTAGTTATAAAAATTTAATTCAAAATTTTTAAAAATCAAAAATTAAAAACTTACAATCACCCCAAACGCTTTGGCTCTAACATTCTTAATTAGTATGATTTGGTTTTTTTTTTATATTATATTAGAATAGTACAATGTTAGAGGTAGAAATGCCAAAATGAGCTGAACGCAATGAGTGAATCAATTAAACTTGATGTGACAAATTGGCTTATTGAGTGAATTTTATATTTCTCCTTGTCTTGAAATAAAAATAAAAAAGAATTATGTGAGTTGAACAAATTAACTAGATAGGTGTTGATCAAGTGATTCTTTTCTCTTCAAATTTTTATAAATTGAGTACTTAATATATATACCATTTTTATTTAATTATTAGCGGGTTTATTATAATTTGTGAAGTTTGTAGTATTAAATATTTACCGAATAACATTTTTATACTGACTTGATCAATCAATTATAAAAGTTGAATCAATCATAAATTTTAATTTATAAATTCTTTTTTATGTTAACATGTATCTCCTATTATCAAGGATAATCACATGTTCGGGGGCTTGGTCACAGTTAATAGGGGTGTTCATATTCAATCCAATCCAATCCAATGCAAACTGCAAAAATCGAACCGAAAACCGAAATCCAAAAAATCGCAAACCGCAAAAAACCAAAATTTTTTATTGGATTGGATTGGTTTTCGGATCCTATGTTGAAAACCAATCCAATCCAAACCGAACTTATATATACATATATTATTACTTATAAAATAATCATATATTTATACTTGTATACATATATATTGATAAAAATAGTTATACTGATATATTTTTTATGATTTTATTATCTAATAACATGTTAATATTTCTAAAAAAACATCAATATAAACTTAGTTTTAAATTAGTTTTCATGTTTCATGTCATTCTTTTTATATAATTTTATATTAATTTTAATAAAGATAAGTTGCAATAAGAAAATGCTTATTATTATTTCATTATTTTATCAATTTTGTCAAATATTTATTGTCGCTTTAAAAAACCGAAAACAGATCCAATCCAATTCAATTTAAATTGGATTGGATTGGATCGGATTTGAAAAATATCAAAACTGATTGGATGATGAAATGATAAAACCGCAATGATCGGATCAGGTTGTTTTTTTTTGCCTCAAAATCGATCCAAACCGAACCGCGAACACCCCTAACTGTTAAGGCTCTTCATCTCTCCCTAAAAATGTGTTTAGTGAGAATCAAACCAGAGAACTCTTCCCACAATTTCAGTCTGCATTGTCAACTGAATCACAATTGTTTGATAATGTATAAAATGAGAATTGCTTATGATTTATATGCTATAATTTAATTTTATTCTTACGTGAGACTCTAACACAAACCAATTCTATAATGACAATAAGAATAAACTATCACTAAAACAGTTATAAGTCAACTTAAGAATTCATGTCATATGATAAAAAAGGGTTAAATATGTTTTTAGTCCCTCAAACTATAACGAAATTTAGTTTTGGTCCCTCATTTATTTTTCTATTGGTTTTAGTCCTCAATTTTTTAAAATCACATGATTTAGTCCTCGTTGTTAGCTATATTTCGCTAAGTGATAATATAGTAATATTTCTTATAGATTTTTCTATGGATTTTCTTTGTAATTTTCCTACAAATTTCAAAATTCAAAAGAAATTTTGTTTAGATTCTAAAATTTGTGGAAAATGTACTATAAATTTTCTTACAACAAAACAAATAAATTTTATAGCAGTATTTTTATTTAAAATTTTTGTAGTTTTTTTTTTGAAAATTTACTATACATAAATTTTCTAGAGAAAAAATCGCAAGAAATTTCCTGTAAATTTTGACCCGAAAAAAGTCGTAGTGGAACTACAAAAATGACTTAACAGAGTATATATCAGTGTTATAAAACCCGGACCGGTGATCGACGCGGTCAGGGTGTTGGCTGGTCGAACCAGTGAGTCACTGGTTGAACCGGTTCATATAAAAATATATAAATTTATACTAAAAAATATGATATATATATATATATTTGGTGTAAACCATAGGTATCCCCTATTACCAGGGACAATACTATTCGGGACTTAGTCACAGTTAAGGCTCTTCACCCCTCCCGAAGAATGTGTTTAGTAGGGTTCGAACCCGGGAGCTCTTCCCATAATCTCAGCCTGCTTTGCCAACTGAGCCACAACTCTTTGATATATACAGAAAATATATGTAATTTTTTAAATATATAAATAAACTCAAATTTGAGTTTGATATTAAAAAAATAAAATTAGTATAATGTAATATATATCATATTTTTTTCTAAAATTTATTAACTTATTTTTAATTTTTTAATTATTTAATGATGTATTAAATTTTAAAAATGGAAAAAAAAAAGTGTGTATGGAAGGTTAAAACGGTTTCTCATATACAATATATTATATATAAAGTTTAGCGATTATATATCAAGCGAATGTGCTGTTCTAGTGGTAGTCCATTGGTGCTTTGCATGCTACGCCTTGTGCCTCTCCGACCTGGACCGGTTTTCTCCGATTTGAGACCAGTTTAATTTTAGAAACGATCCGGTCCGAGTTTAATAACACTGATATATATAATTAATAAAAAGGACTAAAAATAACTAATAAAAAATTAAATGAGAGACTAAAATTAAATTTTATCATATTTTGAGAGACCAAAAACATTATTGCAGACCAAAAACATTATTGCAGTTATATGGACTAAAAGGGTCACACACAATTTTGACTCATGGATATGCCTTTTTTTTTTTTTTGACAATATGGATATGCCTCTAATTGTATAAAAGGGCGTACAGGGCAGACCAAATTGAATTACCCATATCTTTCTTCTTTGAGAGCAAAGGCAGTATTAAAAGCATGGCCAATATGGTTGTTATGCCTTCCACAAACACCAAATTGTTAACTCCATTCTGTGAAGTTGCCCCTCATTATTTGGTCACCGCTGCCAAGTTACAACTCCAAATAACCTTGGAAACAATCTATGAAGAAGAAGAAGTTGATGATGATGAAATGGAGACACTTGCATCCTCTTCACCACCAATGCAAACTTGTTCTTTCCAAATACGCAAGCCTCCATGTCGTTTAACTTCCGCTATGAATTATATATAGACTCCACTCCACATGAAGGCGATTACTTGTTTGCACTCAATAACCTTTATTTATTTTTTAACTTCTATATAACGTTTAGTTTTCTTCTTCCTGGCTGTTTAATTTCTTGTCTCCAAGCTTGCATCTAATTAAGCGTTCTCTTAAGCTTTATAGGAAGCTTATCATATATCCTGTGGATTTAATTATCTCATGTAAATTGTAAAGTGTATGATTGTAGATTCAATAATTTTAATTTTACATTTTATTCTTTAAAATGTCTTAGATTTAATTTGGATTAAGTCTAACTCATTTCCAAAAGCTAGTTTGTAGGGTGAGAATATATATTGTCTAAAACTTCTATATTATATTTTTGTCTTTTTTATCTGTAGACAATGATGACGAAATGCACCTTAATTGTTACAAAACAACGTAAGGTTTTGTCCGAATTTTGAGCGAATGATGATTTGACTTTACAGAAATTGTAAGGTGGACATTGATAAAATTATGAACTTAACATTTTTTTATAGAATAATTCTACAATTATTGCTTCTAGTACAATGAATTCGTGAGAGGTTTCTCAAACAAAGAGTATTATTAATTATAAAATTGTATATCATCAATCATAGAGATGATGACGATGTATGCATCTTACACTATTAAAAATTTGTTCAAAAAAAAAATTTGTTAATTTTTTTATGATTTTTCTTGCAATTATATATATACAGGAAAGACCTTTGTAAATAAATTTTTTTCAATGGATTTATAAATCTTTAAGTAATTCCCTACGGATTTTTTTTCAATAAAATATAAAAAATCCTCAACAAAAATTTTCAGTCAAAATTAAAGACATTATTATATATTCTTCATTTGATTTGATGTTTTAAACTTTAAGAATTGGATAGAATCCCTATAACTAATATATATTGTTTTTTTTTTGGTAAAGAGCTAATATATATTGTTACATGCATACATTATAAAAATTGGTTTTAAAATATGCAACTAAGTCGTTCCTAATTTAGAGAAGTTAATTTAATTCATATTATCTAATGAGAATGTGATTAACCTTTTTTTATACACATTAAGTTAAAGGCAAATGATGAAGGGATACATGAGTCTTAGAAAGAGACTGTCATACTCATATATCCATTTTTTCCCCACTTTTTTCATTGTTAGTCATATATCAAAATTGTACACTAGTAATGCAGTCGGAGGAAGAAAATGACAATTCAAATTATTAGAGTCTCACGAGACATGTGGGAAGATTATCCATTGTTCCGTCACCCTCCGGGGCATGTCAAAAACAGAAAGTCATGCACCAAAGAATTGTGGCTCAGTTGATTACACATGCTGAGATTGTTGAAAGAGTTTCGAGTTCGATCTCCACTAAACATATTCTTTGGAAGGGGTGAGGACTAAGCTGTGACTAAGCCCCGAATAAAATTGCCCCTCTGATAATAGGGGATACCTATGGTTTATACTTAAAAACCAGAGAGTCATGTGTACCGTGTACGTGTCAAAGAAATTTAGAATTATCCATCTTTTTTAATTTTCTTTCTGGTGCAGTCAGTCTTTTTTAATTGAGGAATAACTATTTTAAAAGAGAATTATGTTAAGTGACCATTTTTGTTAGATTTGTTTTTAGGGAAAAGAGTATATAATTATTTTATTTTTTTTTTCTTTTTATAAGTAGGTAGTTATGAATTTTTATTTTATTTTAATTAATTCTTAATTTTTTTATTATTATAATATATTTTTATTAATATGAAATTAAATAATTAATGAAATAAATCTTTTCCTTTAAATTTGTGTTTAAAATATTAAAATTGTATAAAATAAAATTTTAAAAATAAAAAAATAGAAAATGCCTTAAATTAAAAGAACATGTCATCTTGTTTTACTTTTAAAATATTAAATATATATAAAATTTGACATAAATTAAGAATAAAAAAATATAAATATTACTCATTTACGTGTTTTTAACATTTGATACATTCTTTAAAAAAAAACAATTGATACACAAAATTTAGAAAGATTAAAATTGGCTATATTAATTCTTTAACTTCATAATAATGAAATAATTTATTTTAATAATAATAATAGGAGTTTAAGGATTAATTTGGATAAATTAAAAATTTAAATTGATTATTTATAAAATAATAAAAGTTTAAGATGGTTTTATACAATTTTTTTAAAAATAAAAGATCTCGCAATTAATATAGTGAGAAATTAAAAAATGATAAAAAATATGAGCATAAACTAATTTTCACCGATATTATAAAGTCCATTGTCCGCCGCCTTCATCTTGTGTTCTCACGAAAGGATAAGTTGGATCTTGAATCAAAACAAATTTTTTGAGAAATCCAAATCCATCTACATGTCACGTTCATCTTTGTATTTTCTTTTTTGTCCTTTTGTAGCAGCCAAATTATATGTTAATTAAAAATACTAATTGAGAATATTTAGTGTGTATTTGATATAGCATTAAAACTGATTAAATTTAAATTTAAATTTAAAATTTTTGACATAATTATTTATAACCTTAAAAATATGAATTTATTGCATTTCAACGTTAAATAAGGTATGTTATCAATCGCAAGGAACCCTTACGGCCTTACTCCCATGAAGGTTTAATTATATTTATCCATGTAGAAGATTTTCTAACAAACCTTATCCAATAAGGATAATGGACCCCAAAAAGGATATAATTAAATTCTCAACAATTCTTAATGCCTGTTTGGTTTGGAGTTGAAAAACTCAAAACCATGGTTTTGCAGAATTAATTTTAAATCACTTCCGTCCAACATGCTTCGTAAAGTGTGCATCACTCATCTCAACCATTGATTTTCGAAATCAATTCTACTCAACTGTAAACCAAACGGACCCTTATCAAATTAATAAGAGGATGATAAACTCTTAACTAACCTCATCTTAATCTTATAAAATACTCAATTTCTATAAAAATTCTAAGTAAATCTTATTACGATCAAAGTGTAGATTTTTCACTAAGTTTAGTTTGAAGAGATTAATTAAGAGAGAGAATTGGAGGAGAAAAGAAATAACGAAGAGAGAAGATGATGAGGAATAAAGTAGCTTTTAGATTAATTTGATTTAAAATAAATAGAAGAGAGATGAGTGTGATTCTTTTTACCATTATTTGTTTGGCTGAGTAAAAAATATAAAGAGAGGGGTTGTTTATTTTTAGAAAATATTTTTCTTTTTTTTAGTTTGAATAATTATTTTTTTTCATTTTAATTCATATGCAAAGTTTTGTATAAAAAACATGGATACTAATACAAAGTTGTTTTCACTATTTTTTGTATAAAACTTTGAAAACAAGAAACAAAGTGAAAATGGTGTGATAATTTTATAATCAAAATTAAAATATTTTTATAATTAAAACTAAAAAATGAAAATGGAAAATATTTTATGAAAGTAAATGACACCTATTTTTTTTTTCTAAATTGATGAAAATGTCCCTACATAATGATTGAAGAAAAGGGAGATGTGTGTTAATTAGCAAGGACATTTTTGTAATTGTCCTATCATCCCTTCCCTCTTCCCCTCATTTCTCCCTACTTAGGGAGATTGGAAACAAGGTGAAACCCATAATTTGCTCTTCTCTCTTTTCTAATTTTCTCCTTAATCGAGTAAGGGTGATGTCACATTTTTCCCTATCTTTCTCTTTCATTTCTAGTGTACTTCTCCTCTCCTTTCAACGAAAAACTGAGCCAAACAATTTTTTTTCAAAAAAAAATGGAGCTTATATTTTGTAAAGAGAAGGAACTTTATAAAAGTCATTTTTTATAGCTTATTTTGAAAAGATACAGAGTTCATTTTAAGTGAACTTATCTTTGATTCTCAAAAATGATTTATTGCAGTTTTTATTTTAATTTTAATCCAAGTTTTTCCCTTTTCTCAAATCCCTACACACTCTCATCATGTGGGATGGCAAAGCAAGTCGGCCTACCCAGGTCTGCCAAACAAAGTGTGTCAACCTATACAGTTCACCCCATTTTAAGGTGGGATGGAGGGTTGGAGGCTGACCCACCTGACCCGTCCAAAAAATAAATAAAATTTTTAAAATAAATATAATACATTATAAATTTGAATTGTAATAAAACTAAAAAAATATTTATATATTTTTGGCTTTACATAATTTTTTCTTAAATTTTCATGAAATAATTATAATTAAATACTAAATATTAATAATAATAATAAATAACAAATTCTTTTAAAAAATGTTAAAGTTGGTGGGTCAACCCGCCTGTTGGCGGGCTGGAGGGTTTTTGGCTAGAAGGACCTAACTCACCCTACCATTTTTTGCAGGTTTCAGGCCCAACCCACTTTGCTATTCCTACCCTCACGTGTCTCACCGGATGGTTCCTTATCCCAATGTCGCAACCCATTGTGCTCACCATTTTTTTCTTCAATTAAAAAAATACTACTTTAATAAAATCTCTCCAAGCGTTCTTACTTCATGTGCAGTGTGCTATACTACTATCTCCCCTCAGAAATTGGGTTTTCCCCTTCTATGAGAGAATTGCTTCTCTTGGGTTCTTGAAAGAACCACCCTAAACTTATCAAGGATTCTTCCTTGTGACGTTCACCCTTGGATTATCAACCTAAACTAGATTGTGGCTCCACATCCTTTCTTTTACCATCTCTTATTTCCATCCATTTTATCTTTTGGTTATTATTCCTACTTCTTTTGTTAATTTTTCCAATCTAAAAATATTCGTATTGAATCATGGCAAGAGGATGGTGTCCTATCCTAAAGCAGGGAAAATCTTTGAGCTCAAAAAACACTCATAGAGAAACTTACAATTACCTTTTCCAAGGAAATGAGTAGGGGTTCGAATTTGTGAGCCGTTAGGTATGAGACGCTGTCTTATTCCCCTAGACCAAGCTATTAACTTTTTTTTTGCACTAAAATTATTTTTAAAACAATTATTTTGAGATGATTTCTTTTTTAAAAAATAATACATTTTTTTAAAAAACTTGAACCAACATTATTTGATATTATTAGATATTAGAATGAAAAATATAAAAATGACGGAGAATAAACTATAAAAAACATTTAAAAAACCTAAGGTTATAGAAGCAAGTAAGATTTTAAATTACGATTATTGTGATAGTTGTGATTATATTACAATTCTTAAAATTATAAAAAATTATGAATTTATAAATGTGGTTAATGCAGTCAAAAATTTTTAAAATCTTAATGTTATGGCTCTAATTGTGGTCACTGATCACAATTTAAAACCTTGAAAGCAGAGAAGAAACAGATAATCGACAAAGATGGCAAAAATGCAAACAAACAGATTATCTTCTCAAAAGAGCAATGCTCATTATGAAAACTTTCATTTCGATACAATTTCATAGCAATCTTGCTTGACCGATAAAGGAAATTTTACATTATAACCTATAATAATATTGGCAAAATTCTTTCATATTAACAATCCTCTATATAGGAAAATGTATAAAAAGCCAGAGAATAACAGAGGCAAAGAAACAAAAACACGCTTGTGCCACCCTTGAGATACTTGTGGTTCCTCTTCAATAATGGGCTCTAATTTGGATGAACGTGATAATCTCTTATAATGTGATGTTAGGAGTGCTGGTGCAACTTCACCCCACTTGTGGATGGAATTCACCTTATTCACCATTTGAGATTGAAATTTGATTATTCAATAAATCCTTTACCCTTTAGCCAAACAGGGCTTTGTTAAATGATATTGGATGTAGGAAATATTTAGAAGGAAATTGTCAAATGATATTGAAGGCTGAAGTAGCTGATTGAAGACAAAATAAACATGAGGTTTATATAAAGGTGTATAGAACCTATATTTGGTTTGAACCCGGAAACAAAGGATCTCCAACAATGTAGGGTGGATGGAAAGACTAAATTTTCAATGGTTGAAATGATTATTCGGAAACTAGTACTTGAATTGAATAGGTCTTCAATGACAGCTAAATATTCCCTTTGGTTTGTTAAAATAAGTGTATGTACATTCCATTTTAATTATTCGTAACATGAAAAATATGTAATTTATATATTTTTCATCATGAGACATCACACATAAATAAATACTGTTATGGGAATAACATTGATCATATTACAACTTCATATGTATAATTTTTACATGAAAACGATTTGATTTCATCATTAATAAAAAATTAACTATGTTTGGACTGATATATTGATTTAATAATTAGTTTGATAGATTTAATTAAATTTTTTACACTGATGGTGTTTACTAATTAGGGTTTAATTTAAAATATTTAATTAAATGTAATAAATATATAATGAAAGATTTAAGCTATATCCTATGAAATAAATAATTAATAACCTTATTAGTAAAAAACGTGATAATTGATATCATAGCAAATTAAGGTATATATATAAAAGAGAAAAGAAAGGAAGTATGAAATATATAAGTGTGAAAAATAAATAAATGCTCATTTAATTTTATCAATCTTTATAATCATCTTTGATTTATGCAACAATATTGCATAACTTGTTATTTTCAACTGTATTGTTAACAGTTCACAATATGCTTTGGCGTATAATTCTAAACCATAGGCTCTTACCATTTGCTTTATAAATAGTTAATATTTTTTTAAAAAATTGATGATAAAGGCATAATTGTTTATTTCACATACTGTAGTAATATAACAAGGATTTAATGAATATACACTCATGGTGTAACAAAGTTTTTCACAGACATCCAATGATGTGTTGCCACATTATTTAATGAACTTTATAACACATGAGTGACACACTCGTTAAATGATGTGACACCATATTATTGGACGACTGTGAAAAATTATTTTACACTGTTAGTGTATACTAATTAAACTCTAACAAGGATTTAATGAATACACACTGACAGTGTAACAAAGTTTTACACAGACATCCAATGATGTGTTGCCACATCATTTAATGAACATTATAAAACATGAGTGACACACTCATTAAATGATGTGGCACCATATTATTGGATGACTGTGTAAAATTATTTTACACTGTCAGTGTATACTAATTAAACTCAACAAGGATTTAATGAATATACACTGACAGTGTAACAAAGTTTTACACAGACATCCAATGATGTGTTGCCACATCATTTAATGAACTTTATAACACATGAGTGACACACTCATTAAATGATGTGGCACCATATTATTGGACAACTGTGTAAAATTATTTTACACTGTCAGTGTATACTAATTAAACTCTAACAAGGATTTAATGAATATACACTGACAGTGTAACAAAGTTTTACACAGACATCCAATGATGTGTTGCCACATCATTTAATGAACTTTATAACACATGAGTGACACACTCATTAAATGATGTTGCACCATATTATTGGACGACTGTGTAAAATTATTTTACACTGTCAGTGTATACTAATTAAACTCTAAAAAGGATTTAATGAATATACACTGACAGTGTAACAAAGTTTTACACAGACATCCAATGATGTGTTGCCACATCATTTAATGAACTTTATAACACATGAGTGACACACTCATTAAATGATGTGGCACCATATTATTGACGACTGTGTAAAATTATTTTACACTGTCAGTGTATACTAATTAAACTCATAACAAAATAGTTTTAAAACTACGTTTTTTCCCACCATGTATTTATCATTTAGAGTGTGTTTGATAAAATTAGTTGAAAAGTTAGATGAAAGCTGAAAAACTAGTTGAAAGCTGAAAGCTAGCTCAAAAGTTAGTTGATTTAATTGAAAGTGTTTGGTAAAACTAGCTGAAAATGATAAAATAACATATAAAGACATCATTAATTATTAAATAATGATGAGTAGGCGTTGTAGAGGAATAAACGTGTAATAACTTTTCAACTAGTAGCTGAAAAATACCAAACATTGATGAAATGGTTTCAGCTGATGTGTTTGATAAAACATTTCATCTAGATGAAAGCTAAAATTATTAGCCGAAATCATTTCATCAATGTTCGGTAAGGTGACTTTTTTAGGTAACTACTAACTTTTTTTGAGAAGCTACTTGAGGTAACTTTTTTGAAAGAGCACTCTTTTTCAGCCATTAGCTGAAAATTTATTATTTGTTTATCCCTCAACAACCCCCACTCACCATATATTTATAGCGTGTTTGGTTTATACCAAAATCACGTTTCAAACGTGGATTCGAACAAATGCTACAGAGGGGGTTAATTACTAGTTTATCCCCCAATCATGTCATTCTACCATTATTAGCTAGCTTTACCAAACACTTCTCATCAAATTAACTAACTTTCCAGCTTTCAGCTAATTTTTCAACTTTCAGTTAGTTTTTTAGTTAGTTTTACCAAACACACTATTATTCATACTTTTCATGATCAATTTCATAACTTTTTTTCATTCTAAATAACGTTATTAAAGAGCTAATGTCTTCGACATATAAGCAACACCACTTTCTCATTTGTTGTAATTATTATCACTATTTTATTCTCATCTTTGTATGTTTCAAGTTTTCAACCTTCACTAATCCTTCTAACTATAACAACAACAAACCTGTTAACATAATCAATTTTCCTCCCCGCATAATCATTACTCCCTCCAGTCCAAGAACCTTTTTGAAGGTGGTCTTGGTCCTTTTTATAAGAACCTTTTCATATGATCTCATGCATTAATTATTATTTGACAAAAAGACCCTATTAGTGGAGGTAGGTGAGTGATTAATTAGTAGAGAGTATGACACAATTGAGTAGTTAAATAGAAAGAGAAAGATAATGGGTCTCAATAAATTCAAGGGTAGTTTAGTAAATGTGATACACATCTAAGACAAATTTATTGTAATCAACTAAATTAACTAACTTCTTTAATTCGTGTGAAATAGTTAAAAGGTTTTTATAAATAGTACAGGGCGTATAAATTTATAATTGTCTTTTAAAACTTCTATTGTAAGGATCAAATTTTACATAATTCATTTACCTACAGAATTGAAAAGTACATTTCACTGAACTTTACAAAAAAGGCTAAGATGTACCTTTTTGAAAAATATTTTTTATATATTAGACTATTTTATTAACTTACTCCCCAAAATCGACTTATGTTCTAACACAACTATATCCCCTTAAATTTCTTGAGTGGAAAATATTCACACCCTCAAAGATTCTCGTGAAATTGGACTCTTCAAGTGCTTTTTTATTATATATTTTTAACATTACTGATATTTTATTTTTTGCCCTCAACTTATTTACTGAGATATTTTCTTTTCTTGTTTTGCGTTGAAAAGTCGACAGTAGGGCGGACAAATGGTCAATTCCAAAAAACGTCACGCTGTAAAGATAGCATAGTCATATGATATCACTCGTTAGGTATAGAAATACGTCATCCGATCGGCTTGCGAAATATTGATTTTATTTTAATATAATATGGATACTAATAAATAATAATCACTGTTTATCAAATTCGCCTATTTAAATAAAAATAAATAATATAATAATGTTTTTATTATTAGGTGATGATGAAGTGTTTGTTTGTTTTAAATTCTGAATCAATTCTATAGAATTAATTTTAAATTATTTTTATTCAGCATGCTTTGTAAAACGTGTATAACTCATTTTCAACAATTAATTTCTAGAATAAAATCTACTTAACTGAAAATCAAACGGACACTAAGTTACTCAAGGAGCAAATAATAGTTATATTGCTTAATAACTTTTTATAATTGTTCAATTATATCAATCTAACCATAACATTATCATTATATAGATTAAATCTACAAAATTTCATACAATTTTAAAGATAATTGATACGTCATTAAATCACTTTATTTTAATACATAATATATTTTTAAAATACAAGTAAATATCAATTATAAGATCCCACGTAAATATTCAATTTGTTTAAAAATGTATGTATGATCATGTGAATTTCACAATATTCAATGGTTGAATTAATAAAACTCAACATTTATAAAAAAAAAGTTAAACAAAATAACTTTAATAAATTACTCCTCAAGTAATTTAAATATTACTTATTATTATTACATTAAATTTTTATTATAATTATTGAAGTCATATATTTGTTGGCTAATTTAAATATTTGAGCATTTCTTGTATGAAAATTTGAGCCTATAAACCTATTTCTTATAATCTATTAAAAAAATGAGCCTTAACTGTGACTAAGTCTCGAATAGGATTACCCCTGATAATAGGGGATACCAATATAGTGAAAACCAAAAAATAATCTATTAAAAAAAGGTTATTTTAAAATAAGTTTTTAAATACGTTTAAGCTAGTTACACTTTCAAAAAGTCAAACCAAACCTTATTATAAGGACAACTTTGAAATAAAAATTAATATTGAAGAATATTTTAATCAGTATCCCCACCCTTCCAAATCCCAAGGTAAAACTTGGAGTGGAGAAATTTTCAAGTTATTATTATCTTCCCTCGTCTCTTTCAAACTTTCGAACCAAATGAGGGTAATCCCTCACCTCCCTTTCATTTCTCTTAAAAACCAAAAATTGTTAATTACATTGAAAAACCTATTTGATAAAATTAAATTAGAAAGTTTTTTTTTTATAAATAATGTCTGAAGTGTGACAAAATGAGAAATAATAAAAATAGCAATATCTCCACAAATTTAAAAAAGTAATATTATAGAACCCACACATGTTGGTAAATGGAAAGAAACTTGATCATAGGGATGTCAATAGGACGAGACGGGACGGGAGGAGGGCTCTACCACTCGTATCCATACCCACTAAAATTAGCGAGTGCCCATGAAGGCAACCGATATCCACGAGTATTCATTAATATTTAAGAATTTAAATTTTATAAAAAGAAAAAGTAAAAATATTATACAATATATTATAATATCATATTATACTAATATTATATATATTATTATTATATAATATTCTTACGTATTAATATATTAAAAATATCATTATAAAATAATACCATCTCTGGTCTTATTTATAAGAAACAAAAAGATACTTTTATTTGGTCCTAAATATAAGAAGCATAGTATTATTTTGAATTATATTAATTATGAAGTTTCTTTTATACTCTTAATTTATTGTTCACCACTCACCTATTTCCTATGATAGTGGATGCAGTACACTATTTTTAATGACCAAATATTGGAATATGAGTTACCACTCTAATAATGACTTTAATTAGGAGTAACTTTGTTAATATTTTAATTATTTAATATTAAGGGTATTAGTGGAATAAAATGTAGAATTTAATAACTATACACTGTCAGTGTAAAAGAATTTTACACAAGCATCCAATGATGTGTTGCCACATCATTTAATGAATTTAATAGTATATGAGGTGTCATATTAATTAAATGATGTGACAACACACGATTGGATGTCTGTGTAAATTTTTTTACACTGACAATGTATAGTAATTAAACTCTAAAATGTAATATTTTAACATTATTTATTACAATTAACGGGTTTCAAGGCTTTTCCTTGGTTTTGATAATTTAGTCATATGTTTCTTATAAATATAAACTATATCTTATCATAAAATAAAAAAATCCTAATATTCCAATATATTTTGATTAAAAAAATATATTTTAATGAGTATACAGATACACACGAGACAGGTAGTATAATATTTATCCCCACCCACTTTATAAATATGTGGGTACCCATTGCGGATGTATCCGCGAGTACAAATTTTTTTGTCATCTCTACTTAATCCCCTTAAACAACATCTTGGATTCAAAGTCTTTGTGAATGAAAGAAATAGGTGTAGTGAGAGCTTTGATAACTTTGGTGGGCCCATCTGACTTAACTCAAATTAGTCAGTTGGTTTAAAACCAAAAAAAGTTTAGGGTTTAGACTTAACTCTGACTTAACTTCGGTTTGCCATCCCTACTTGATCCCCTTAACATGTTGACCAAAAAAAACAAAAAAAAAAAAGGTTCAAAGAAATTCCTGGGACAAATCTACTACAATTATGATTGTAGTTAATAGTAGTTATTAATTAACTTTGTAGCTAACTCTTGATTTAGTTGGCTCTTCAACTTATTTCCCTCATATAAATATAAATAAAAGACAATACCTTTCTCCCGAATAATCTGTTTCAATGATACTACCTTAACTGTGACCTCACGTAAACCATCCATGCTTCTCATAGCTACTATCTCACTCCTAATTGCTTATTCCATTACAGTTAAACCCAACAATTTGGAGGTGTTTACTCTGCTTTGCCATTTACAATTAAATACAATAGATTTTGTAACAAGAATATGTATTGAGTTGTACTAAGAAAGCATTTACCCCGATTAAATACAATTAGCTTTTGTAACAAGAATATGAATCCTCATTTCACTAAGTATTACCGGTATACCACATACCTTATGAGCTAGCAATGCTTTTCCTATTCCAAGATGAGTAGGTTGTGTCCCCATAAGGTCTGCCCAAAAAAGGAAGCATAACATGTAAACAGCACCCAAGATCAACAATTGTTTGGGAGGATCAATTTTAAAAGATAAGAAAGGAGAATGATCAGAGCATGCTTTTTATGCAAATCACCATTATTGGGAATTCTTCATGAGTATGGTCTACACATTTTCGATCCTTTTCTTCTATTTGAGAAGTTTTCACAGTTTCGGTTTCATGTAATTCCATTACTTTATAAAAACTGGTATCAATAAATGCATTCATATAATTTCATTTAAAAGGCCTCTAACTCCCCCAACCCTCCCTACCACCACCCGAAAAGAAGAAAAAAAAGGATTTAGCCTTGATCCACTATCAATGTATAAAAGGGTAACCTGGTACTATAAAGCTCTCACCATGGCAAGATCTAGGAAAGAATTCAACCTATTATGAGTCTATTATAGGTAGACTTATCTTACATTTGCAAGGGACTAATTCCCGACTCAAACTTGTGACCTTCTTGTCACATGGTATCCATTATCAATAGAAGTCAGTAAATCATATGGCACCACCACTTTAAAAACCAATTGACTTTAAGTCAAAAGCCTTGATTACTATAATGATGTGATGTGACAATTTCTTGTTTATTGACAGCATGAAGATTTTTTTACTCGACAGTAAAGACAACTTTAAACTCAAATAAAAGTTCTGAATACTGACTTGGTAAAGACAACTAAAAAAAAGAAAAAGAACTGAAGGCTATCATGCAGTAGATTTAAGAGATAAGAGAAACTAAAAAGTAGCAGGATTCAGCATCCTCCAGGAAACTGCATGATAAAGTGATATCATATGCATAAAATAATCAAAAAAGCAATTAGGCAATTATAGACACTATCATTACCTAGGATTTTTCACATGAAGCAACAGGAAGATGATGGAGATCAATATACAAAAGGTGCCTACAAATAAATTTGCAACTCCAAGGAAGTCATTTTTTCCACCCAGCCAGCTTGATGTTGACAGAACGAGCTTCTTCTTCCCACCAAAACTGTAAGTGTTATAGTTATTCTTTAGGTGGACAACTATAACATCATCCACATCCAAATCCTCTTCAATTCTACCATACAACTTTCGGAAACTGGGCAGAGCAGCAGTCCGCATCCAAACTATAAGATCTTCTTGATCACTCAGCTAAAATATGGGAATCAGAATGGTCAACAGAGAGGAGCAGAATAAACATGATAGAACTCATTAGAATCAGCACACAAGAAAATATTATATTACCAAAATCAGTACATAAAGAAAATTATATTGAAGAAAAAAAAGATGCAAGAGACATTTATTCCCCACACCACCCCTCGCCAAATTTCAGCTTTCGTTTGACCTATTATATTTCAACTTCAACTGATTTCAAGCCAAAAGAAAAAAAAGAGAAAAGAAAGAAAAAAACCTGAGGAACCCATGTAAATGCTACTGAATATTATTTGTACATTTTTTATTCACCACTAACAATCCAAGGGCGAGGATTGGGTTAGGGTTGTTGCCATTTGCCCTAGTGGTCACTGATTCCAATTGCAGAAACAACTTTTTGACATATGGTGGTAAGCCAATTTTACATCTAACCCTCCCTGAACCCTAGAATGGACATTGGGCCACCCTTTATTATTGATAATCTATTTTAAGAGGTAAAATAGGGGACTACATTATACCACAAGTTGCATGGATTAGGTATCTTGGATCCAACTTACAAAGTGACGTGGAGTTTGATTGTGATGTCTAACAAAAGATTAAAACCAAGAGGATGAAATGGAGAAGAGCTTTAAGCATAATTATCATTAGAGTGCCTATTGAACTGAGCAAAATTCTACAACTAGAGAGATATAAGACCGCACTATGGCAGTAAATGTTAGGCAATAAAGTTCCCACAAGAGCAAAAAGCAAGTAGAACAGAGATGAGAAAATGAGTGGACATACAAGAAAACATAAAGATTAGGAACAATAACATCCAAAAGAAAGTTAACACGGAACCTATTACGGAGGGGATGACGGGAAATAACCTAGAGTGATTTGATCATGTGAGAAGTAGACCAAAAGAAGCTTCACTAATATAACTGAATCAATGGAAGATAATCCAACAAAAATATGTAGTAGAATACCTAAGGGTGTCTTTGAGAGTTTGGAGAGAGGGGAAAGGGAGGAATTGGAGAGGGAAGGAAGGGAGGAAGAAAGCTCTATGAAATCCTATAAGAAAAACCATACTGCCAAACACAAAGGAGGGAAGGACTTCCTGTAATCCCTCGCCTTCCCTCCTTTTCCCTCAAAAAACCAACTCGCAAGCATACCCTAAGAAAAATATTAGGAGAAACTATCAAAAAAGACCTTGATCAAAATGATTTTGATAGAAATTATGATCTTTTGATAGAACCCAATGACATTGACTAACCCTTGTAACCAACCCCACCTATGAGATAAGATTTTATTGTTGTTATATTAATGATATACCACTTGTACATACATCCTTTGATGGTGAAACTGATTTTAATTTAAGAAGAAAAAAAGAGAGATGAAGATCAACATCACAATGCCTGTTATGTTATCAGTTTTAAATAGTTAAAAATATAATATAAAACCATTCATGTGTCTTCATCAAACAACTTAACCTTTTAGGATAGTTGGTTTATGACATTAAAAATAAGTCTATCACGAAGTGGTCTAGAGTTCGATACTTGTCATCCTTATTCTTCTAATAAAAAGTTGAATTTCAGCATAAGTGGGCTTGTGTATCGTTCACACTTCAAGCCCAAGGGACTCTTGCATGAGGAAGCATGTTAAAAATGATATAAAACCCGTCTTCACCAAACAACTTAAACTTTTGGGAGTTGGTTTATGACAAACTATTGGGGGAATCTGAATCTTTTAACTATCAGGGAATTCTGTCAAATAGATAAACATTAGGCAAAGGTCTTCTGGTGATGGTCACTAAACAAAGATATTTTAAATCCAAACAAGGAGTTGCCATACCAGGAAGAAAGGATGACAAAAGTTAGAGAGTCATTACTCATTATACAATTCAAAAGCTCATAACTTACAGGAATACTTTGATCCAGCTTTCCACCCCCAATCAAGGTCCCATTCTGGAAATTAAATGGATAAACACGCTTCCCGAATTTGTGGTTGCGATCACTCTTCCACGCAATGTTCTTCCTATTGACCTTCAATTCTGATGGCCCACGAATGAACTGATATGTATCATTAAACAAACTCCAAGCTATCAAACCACAAGGTACAATTGGAAGATTATCAGAAGACTCTAAGGGTTTACAAGTACTAGTGTCATTGTATCCAAGTCCATGTAAGAGCTGCAGGTCGCTTCTACTTTTGACATACCTGAACAAATTGTGAAGAGATTTGAATGAGCAGTAGAGAAATAGAAGCATGTAGTTGAAAGTAAATTTGAGAAGATTTATATTTTTGGTGGAAAGGAATGAAGTAGGAATAAAGGAAAAGCATTTTATTTTATAGACTCATATTTAAGAGACCTGCACTAGACCTGATTACCTTAAATGCTTTTGGATACAGTACATTATATCAAATTCAAAGACAAATCTATGACATGATAGCAATAATTTTCAAAATTTAACAACTGGTGGGAGACCTATGGTTCAACTCAAACAATTGGTGAATACTGAATAATCAATGGAGATAGATTTTCAAGAAATGCAAACTAGAAGGAAACAAATCCAGAATTGTTTAGGACAAAACCAACTTGCCTCGTAACAGGGCATACCTTCAGCTTTGTTCAATTGAACATACTTACAGAAGCACTACCTTAAAGTAAATGATTTCCAATATTGAGAGGACCAGACAATGATATAAGATAACTTTTACATCGACCAAATGATAAACAAATAAATGAAAGGAGATAAATGTGAAAGAACCAGAACAAAAAGATAAAAAGGTGAAAGCAATGATTTCATCAAAATAATATCTATCTATTTATTTATTTATTTTAAAGGCTTCATCATTGTATTTGAAAAGAAAATAAAGAACCCTTACCGTCGGTGGTTCTGGTAATAGTTATCAAGTTGATAATAGATATAAATCGGTGCTCTCATCGGCTTAGGTACCTAAAACAAGTTGTAAGCACCATCAAGAGGCAGTAAAAAGATCAACCCTATCTGTAATTCTCAGCAAAGATATCAGCAGTTTAATACCCAGCCCAAAATTCTTTGTAAATGAGGTAGGAAAAAGCAGGTGAAGAATGTTCTCAAAGTGAAGTAAAAGCAGAAAAGCATGCAAGAAAATATCATACAATAAAATGTCCTTTTGAACAATGATATATGCCATTACCATCTATTACCATTTTACCAGATAAGATTTCCATGATTCATGTTAGAAAGAATGTAAATAGGGTGATTATACATTGTATAATACTATAATATTATGTAATTATAGTAATTAGGGAAACTGTAAATCTTTGTATTTTTGTTCATGTCTATAGAATTAGCTCCGTTGTGTAGTTTACACAACAGATTTACTCATGTCTCTTGTTTTCCTCTTCTCTCAATATGGTATCAACGAAAAATCAACAATCCTCTACGAGTATGTACTCCTTTCATTTAAATGCAAACACCTAACATGTATTGTTATTTTTCCCCCTTTTTTTAGAGGATAGAAAAGAAAAAAAAAAAAAGCCAAATTGAGACAGTTATTATAAAAGGGAGTACTAAAAATTTGTTGGTATCTAGAGCCTAAGAAGAGGCAACCCTAATCCATGAATACTAGTTGATCCACTGTCCATTGGTGAATTTTATTTTGCAATAAACTGTTTTTCATCTCCAGAAAGTGAGGAAGTAAGTGTGGAGGAATATAAAAACTTAAATATTTCCATCCAGAGAGCAGAGGATAAAATTAAGTAATAACTTTCTAAATAGCCATGAGACCACAGTCTAATTCATCTAAATTTGTCATCCACTTTAATATTTAATCAAAACTAAATAATAATAGGCCCAGCCACAGAAATAGTTAGTAGAGAGGTCTGCAAATCTTGTGGCAACTTCAAAAGATGTAAGAGTAAGAGGAAGCCAAACACTCACTTAAATGGAGAAGAGATGAAGTGACACATTTATTTTGTTACACATTACTGAATCCTGATGTGATAATCAATGAATGATGTAATTAATCAAAAAATGAATTATCACCTTTAAGAATCGAGAACAGTTTTTGGAGATCAAGTCATCTTGATATATGCAACCTTGTTATTTCTAAATTCTTCAGGTACACAATCAATGTCATATCTGTCCACAATTTCAACAACCTAAAATCCATAGGTAAAATATAAGCATGAGGATTTTGAAGGGAGAAAGAAAAAAATTAACTGCATAACATTATAGCATGTAAAATTATTTATACACTATATGAGGCACGGAGTGTAACAAGTCCAACAGGAATGAAAATGAAACCCATCAATAGAAATGTAGCAATGACCTGCATAGAACATGATTGAAATTTAGCATGCACATTTTAAAGAACAAAGCATCATGAAATATTCAAGTATTGTCAAAGAACTAACTGCTGCAGGTGTAAGGACTGGTTTACAAGCTGGAAGGTTTTGCTGTGTAAACTGATAGAATGCTGCAAAACCACCACAATGGCATTCAGTACAAGTTTCATTAAGAAAATAAAAGGGTAAGAAAAAGATTAAATAAAATAGATAAATAAAAATTACTTGTCTAAAGAAGAAATACATGTACTGAAGTTTCAAATGGATAATTGTGACTTACTTTCTAGTCTAAGTAAAGGCAAAATATCATAGTTTTATTTTTTTCCAATGCAAAGTTAGTTGTCATGTAGAAAAGAAAATGTGTAAAATGCATTAAAATGGTGCAAAATGATTGCCCAATTCCTTATGCATTAGGTCACTGTAATTTGGTAATATAAAAATCAGAATTTAGATTGCCGCATGTGCAGAAAAACAATAAATATGATTTAGTTCATAAATAAATTACTACAATACAGGATTTTAGGAGTGAGTAAATGAAAACAATTATTCTGGCACACACAACTCCTACAAGGCTACAACTATATGTTTACACCAGTGTCAAAGCTTAAGCAAACTATCCAAACTAAGGCATTTGACTAAAGAGAACATCTAAATAAAATATTGTCTGACCATCTTTCTAATTGTTGATAACTAACATTTATTTTTTGATAATTGATACTAGTTGTGAATTAATATACAACTCCATTCTTGTATCATAATTTTAGTTGAGGCAAAAATAAAAAGAATCATTCCACGACATCCAATTCATGTAAGAAACCTCCTATAATCTGAACTCTTGAGACACTGTCCTATTAAGTTTCCAGTCTACTACAGATTATATAGGGAAGAAAGTGGATATTCATTAATTATATTATTGCAGCATCTCAATATAAAATCATCTATCAGGAAATCCATCCATGCAGTACCCAAACATTTGCATCCTAGAGCATCAGACATAGTTGAAAACCTGCCAAGAAAAAAAGTAAAACCCACCACCATGTCGTGTTGAGCGTCCTGGAATTGCCTGCACTCCCGTGCTGACTGTTGTCGAACTCCCTCCATCGAGATCCATTACAACAGCTTCCCAAGTTCCAGAGGTGTCACCCCACGAGTGAACTACCCAATTTACACCAGCACTTGCTTTTGCCCAACACTGCATTACAGGTCAAACCGCTATCCATCAATTCCCCTTCTCATTTTAGTTAGCTTACACCAGAACTTGCCTTTGGTGATTGAAAAGCAGCAAAATAATACAAGTGAATCTTTAATACTATCTCAATTCCAATTTGACTGCTTTAAAGGCTTTTGGTCAGGGCTGAGGAAAGAGCATCTCCAACAAGGTTAATATATATATATATATATATATATATATCAATCCCAAAAAAAACTAAAATTGCATGACTTTGAAACCCAAATATGCATTCCACTATGTTTTCCTAAATGCTTACAGACAATTTGCAAGAGCAATAATGTCAACAGGCGAAAGAGAATTTCAATAACTGTTCAATACTTAGTTCGTGGAAGAAAAAGCTAAGGAAACAAAAATAGAGAAACTAAAACCGCTGATTCTATACCTAACAGGAACGATGCATCAAACTGAGCCTTCTTATATTCTTATAATAAAGATAACCAATTCCAAGAATGATAGGGTTCTAATTTCTAACTAAACTATATTATAATTATCATCATCATTATTATTATCATTCACAGTAAAAATATTCGAGGAAAAGAAAGAGAAAGCGAACCCTTAAGATTCTGAAAACAAATCAGAAGAACCAGGAAAGTGTAGATCTCGGGGGTGGAAGAAATAGGTAATCCAGAAGGTGAGGAATGTACAAGTATGTATGTATGTATGTATGTAAGTATACGCACTACGTATATTCTTGGCTTGCAGAGAGGGAAGTAATGGCCAAGACGAAGACGCAAGAGTTAGCACCACCTTCCTCCTTGAGTTGAACCTTTTCGTCTTTCACGCTTTCATTTTGTTTTCGTCAAAATCCACCCCGCTAGATTGAAATTACTGTTAATTTTTTTTAATTTAAAACTATGAAAATATTAATTCCACATAATCATACTCTATAATCATAGTATAATTCATAATTACACGTGGCATATACATTAATAAAAAATAAAAAGATTTGTGACCAAAATTCTTGCTAGGCGGTAATTATTTAGAATCTCATACCAATCACCTTCCTCCAATTTTTTTTTAACCACATGTATCCTCCACGGGAGACAATCCCATTCCAGCCGGGAACATCCACATTATGGTGGGGGCTAGCTCTCCCAGCGGGGATTTTTTCCATTCACAAGACTCAAATCTAAGACCTTGCTTAAGGGGAATCAAGCATGTACCACTTGAACCAACCCCTCGTTGGTACCTTCCTCCAATTTAATTTCAAATTTTTTACTCGTATAATTATTTACTTTTCATTTTTTTTATTTTGGGAAAATTGCACTCACCTCCCTAAGGTATGTCTAAATAACAAATACTTCCCCTCTAATTTTTGAAATGCACTCACCTCCCTTGTCTAAAGTGATATGATAAAATAAACTCATACTTGTGGATATTTATCTATATACCAGCAACTAGTACCCACATATTTATTAAATGAGAGGAGACAAATATTATATTACTCGTCCCGCGGGTACCCGCATAGTCATTAAAATATATTTTCTATTAAATATGATAAAATATTAATTTTTTTATTATTTTATGATGAGATAAAATTTAATTTTATTATTTTATTATTTTATAATAATATTTTCAATACATTAACTTGTAATAATATTATATAATTTTTATTTATATTATATAAAATTAATATAATATGATATCATAATATATTATAGGTCATTTTCTCTCTTTTTTTCTATAAATTTTGAATTTTTAAATATTAATGGATACTCGTGAATATCTTTTACATGTATGGGTAGCTATTAATTCTAGTAAGTATGAATGCAAGTAGTGTATAATTTGTTTCACCTCGTTAATATCCCTAGATAATCCTCATAGTGTCAATGGGAAGGGAGGTTTCTACATTTTAAAACTAGAGGGGAGGTCTTTGTTATTTAGACAAACCTTAGGGGAGGTGAGTGTAATTTTCCCTTTTTATTTTAGGTTGAGTTGGATTGGATAGATCGAGTTTTAAACAATGAAATCTGTTAACCAATATGCTTATAAAATACACAACCCAACCCAAACCAATAACGTGTGTGTTCGAGCTACCGTTTTGAACGTGAAAATGTGGTTTCCAATGCAAACAAGTTAAAGAGTGTGTTTGATAAAACTAGCTGAAAACTTAAAGCTAGCTGAAAGCTGAAAAAACTCGCCGAAAGTTTAAAGCTAGCTGAAAGCTGAAAAACTATTGAATGTGTTTGGTAAAACTAGTTGAAAATGGTAAAATGACATTTAAGGACAACATTAGTTATTAAATAATGATAAGTGAGAGTGATTGAGGGCTAAACTTATAATTAATTTTCAGCTAGTTGGAGCTTTTTTTTAAAAAAAGCTACTCCAAGTAACTTTCTAAAAAAAACTTGTAGCTACCCAAAAAGTTACCTTCCCAAACACTGCTGAAATAATTTCAGCTACTATTTTCAACTTTCAGCTAGCTGAAATGGCAAGTCAAACGCACTTTAAATCTAGCCCAACCCACTAAATATGGTTGGGTCGGATTGATCGGGTTGGTTAGAGTGTGCAACCCTAGAGAGAAGTCGTAGAGAAGGTAAAAGGTGGGGGTGGATGTAATGATATGTTAGGGCCTGTTTGGTTTGCATTTTCATTTCCTGTTTCCTGTTTTCCTGAAATTTTACAAAGGAAAAACTGAAAATGCTGGAAACAAAAATTTGTTGTTTTCAGCATTTCCACTTTTTCCTTTGTAAAATTTCAGAAAACAGGAAACAGAATGAAAATAGAAAATGAAAACAGAAAACGTTTCCTCAAAACCAAACATGCCCTTAGGGGTTGAAAATTATTTTCACTTACATGAGAACCTATATCTATTAAATAAATTTCATTTCACTTTTTGAATAGCAAAATAAAAATATGTATTATGACACAAATTTTTTAAGTAAACAAACAAACTAGAAAAATAAAAAATTTGATGTGTACTTTTGAAATATAAATCTTTCTTTTGTGATTTTTGGGGTTTTTGTAATCTCTACGAAAAGCATAATTATGTAGCATTATAATCATGTAATACCTCAAATTCCTCTCTAATGTTTTCCTTCTCCTCCACTGTAAATTCACAAACACAACCCTTAAGTAATATATCGGACCGACCCTTGTGGCTTTAGAAGCATTGAGGCATATAATATGGTTTTTTGGTAGCACCAATTTTTACTATTCACACCCTCCCCACTGTTTCGAATTTTTGCCAAACTAACTACCCCATCCCATGAGTCCCCCACCGCCAACTCCACTTCCACCCCTATTACCACTTCACTCACTCACTTTTTCCTTTTCTAATATCTTTCTAGAAATTATTTTTCGAAAAAAATACTTCAGGAAATTTATTTTCGATAAAATTTTTTCCAGATAATAATTTCCAAAATTTTCTGAATAAAAATGGCTTTCAAAAGTGTTTTTTTTTCTACAAATTTTTAATTTTTAGAGATGGAAAAAAATTTCGTCTCTAAAATATGTCTCTAAACCTGTTAGAGATGAAAAAAAAATTATGTTCCATTTTAGACTCTAATTCGTCACTAACAAATTTAGAGAGGAAATTAATTTCCATCTATAAAAATTGAAAATTTATATAAAAAAATACACTTCCAAAAATTTTCAAAAACTAATTTCTGAAAGCTATTCATATCCAGAAATTTCTAGAAAATATTATTCGAAATTTACTTTTATTATTTTATCATTTAGTTCCTGGAAATTAACTTCCGAAAGAAAAAGATAGAGAATATTTATAGAAAACCACTTTTAGGGGGTGTGAAAAGCATGTCCCTAGTTTTTGGCTTCGCTTGACTAATGGTTATTTATAGGGGGTTGCAACTCCAAATTTGCATAGAGATTAAGCAAGCATTGTGCATTATTATTCTTGAATTTATTTTGCAACTTCATAGTTTTTAAGTAATTTTCCGGTGTGCGAAATCTGACACATATTTTGTATTCCTAATTCTCTTCTTTCTTAGTGAATTTAAGCATCCTAAAAACAAATATTTTGCACCATCAATTTTCTTCTGTTGGGTCGTATGGTTGGTGTTTGCCAGCAAAGCCACAGCTTTATGAGCAAGTCATCCATTACTCTGTAAACAACCTAAAAATTTAAGAAATACATTGATTGATGCTAAGCTAAGCTGATTTTGACAGTAGGAGTGAGTGTATATCTGCTTGATCAACGAGAGGTTTTTTTATCTTTCATTCAAAGAGATAGCATAATTCAATTACAAGATGTGAATTCTTTTATTGTTTTTACTTAAGCTTATTATAGATGTTGTACACTTTGAATAGATGGTACTGGTTGGCCAACAAAAAATGGATTGACATGTTGTAAATCCTGGGAAAATCAATAGTATTGTTGTAGTTTTGAGATCAACTTCAGGTGTTGTCATCCTTCATCCTAACACAACAATAACTATTATTTGTCAACTATAACTATAACTATATTGTAGCGTTAAAAATGTGAATTTATCATATTCCTGCATCAAATCAAAGTATCAAACATATTTTGAATAATCTCAAGGATATTTATGGCAAAAAAAAGTATCATTTGTTTAAAGTCATTTCTCATGCAATAGTTGACTACTAGTTGTGTTGTCTTGGCTGTCATTGATGGCTCCACATGCTACATGCCCCTGCTCTGTCTCTCTTTCTCTCTCTCTCTCTCACACACACACACACATGCTACACACACTTATTAAGAGAATATCATGATTCATGGAATGTCCTTGTCGCTTTTATAAGCTTTTTTTGCCCTCTCAAATTTCTATTAGGAGAAATTGACTCACCTAGGATGGCAAGAAATTTAATTTTTCACTTTAAACTTGTAATTTTTCATCACAATGAACTCAATGGTATGCATATGGAAGCAAACAAAATAGAAACCATCAAAATCCTAGTTCTTAATGGAAAAAATTGGCGTTATGTTCTTCAACAATAAATTGAAAATCAACATATTTTCCCTTTGATTTTCTCAATCACCAAGTGACCCCAATTTTTGGTTCATCACCTAGTACCATCTAGCTAGCTGCAAGCTGCAACAAGAGCATCAGGTAGATGGGCAAATACAATAGAGAAAGGAGCAACGGTTATTGGCTCTGATGAGTTCACATATAGAGGCTCCAAAGGAGGAATATCACCAGCTGAGTTTACAGTTAGAGCATTTCCATTCAGTAACATGACTTGGCTATGTAAATTCCCATCCTGTGGAGTTAGATGGTACTCTTCTCTTGTTTCACCTGCATTATGGAGAGGCAGTTTCATCATTTTTGAATTATCAGACATCTTTCTATGCCACAGACTCTTAGTGTTGTCGAATCTCAAGTCTGCTTCAACAGTTGTGCTGTTGTCCAGGTTGATCAATAGTATTGTGATTCCTTTCTGTAAGAAAGAGTATTAAATCAGATTTCATAGATACTATATATCCACCTGATAATCATAGTGATGCAAATTTTCACTCACGGATTGCTTTGCACAGTGTGCATAAGCTCGTATCTTCTTTGTCCCAGAGAAGAGAGTTGACAGTACACGTCGACCCATGAGTCGGTGCCAAAGAAGAGCACTGCAAAGAAGAAAGCACATTACCACAAAAAGGTTATGGTACAGCCCTCACCATGAAATACTGTGGATCTACCTGAAATGGGGTCCCCTAATATGGAACATGTGGATAATTAATGAACACAAATATGGAACATGTGGATAATTAATGAACACAAATACTGTGGATCTACCTGAAATGGGGTCCCCTAATATGATTTATTCTACTGTATAATTTGTATTACAAAGGTCATCCTTTCACTCATTTCTAAAGCAGCCAAAACTGTATGTTAAGCAATTAATGAACACAATATGGAACATGTGGGTTCATATCAGCTCAAGAAAAATGGCACACTAATGCTGAACCAAGTTCATCAATAATTATGCTGCTAATTCATTAACTAGGGGACTGTGAATTGAAGAATGCAAGTCTGTCTAGCAAATTTGTTTAACGATTTTTTCCATCTCGTTACTTAGCAAAGAAAATACGATCATGAATTCAATAGTAATACCTATAGTAGTCTGGATTTGGCAGGAAATTACTAGTATTGAGTAAACCATAGTTTCCTCCTATCAAACTCTGTCTGCAATACGTCTTAGTGTCGTACACAGCAGACATGCCAAGCTGATCCAAATACCTGTTTGTGATATAATAACATTAGACAAAATAGATTTAAGGAACCCCTAAAGGTATCTAAATCAAAGGGAGTCAGAACTAACCAGAAACTGTAAACAAATGCATCGGACACAAGATGATGGCCACTGTTGTATGCCCCTCCTGACTCACCAACCCAGGCTGTTGCTGAGCTTGTTGTGGTGCTTGCAAGTAGATCTTTGAGACCTTTGAATGTGCTTGCCTCTCTATCAAGATAGGAAGGATCAAGAATTTTTTCCACAAGGTGCTCATCAACTCCTGTATATAAGATAAAGAAGCTTTCTAATGTAATCACATTCATGGAAATGGAAAAGCATCGTGAATAAATTAGCCTGTTTGGTGAAAGGTACCTGGTCCAAGGTTATAAATGTGGTGGGTGACCACATCCAAAGATTTTCCCGATTTGCTTATAAATTCCTTGAACCCAAGTTGCATCAAAGAAACCTCCAGGTGCAATGACTAGCGGCTTAGGCTCAATTTCTTTATATGCATTGTCAACAACGTTTCGTAAAGCAGCAAGGTCAGAAGCATATTGGTCTGCATCAATACTTGTTCCAACTCCACTCCCACTCAATTCATTGCCTGCCAGTGAAAAGAGCTCAATGTAGTCAGTACACATATACAGGCCCTCAAGCAAAAAGGATTTTGTTCAATATGCCTAGATATAGAACAGAATGGTTAATTCTAGAGGGAAATTGGCCATTTTCTTCCTTAACCAAAAAATGTTGGAGAAGATAACATATTTATTATAATATCTGTGAGCTTTTTGATAAAGATCACCATTTTCAATTATAGTCTATTTTGCAGTGGCAATTAATACTTTGGCATTTGTAATGAGAGCAGCACACAGATAGTTACCAAGTTCCCATCCATGAATGGTGTACTTCTTTCCAACAGTGTATCGAATAAACGACTCAGCATTGGTGTAGTTCCAAGGTCCTTCTGCAGAACGAGAGTGTATTGATTTTCCAGCAAGAAGCATTTAAGCCAAAGATAATCTTAGCCCTGAAACAAACCGTTTAATGACGTTAACTTGTTAAAAACATGTTTTCCAAGTAAACAAGGTGAATCTACTAGCCCCAAAACACACGCACTCAATGGAAGAACTGAATTTTACCCTGATTTTTCAAAAAAGTTGTTAAGTTCATCCCATCTATGCATTGGGAGGCACCCTTCTGTGAAACCAAACATTTCAGAAGCTTTCCTAACAAAAGGAGTACATGGTTTGTGGTAATCTTCAGTCCCATATACTACCTTATCTTGCAAACTGCCACCTAATCTAAGTTTCAAGGGTGTAAAGGCTGCAAACCAATGATACTTTGATAAGCTTTCTAAGCAATCACCATCTAATAAAAATAATGAAAGAATTTAATGGATGCCATTTTTATGACAATACTAGAGATAGATATAAACTCTCTCTTACCTTTCACTGCATTCAACAAAATCTTGTTGTTGAGGTCCTGCACAAGATGGAAAATAAAATATGAAATAAAATCTATGTTAACAAACTAATTAATGTATAAGATTTTGAAGGCGGTGTAAAGGACTCTTTCAAATTATTATAACAATTAATTAATTGATAAACTCATGAAAATAAAGATTGATAACTAAAAACTCAACCCAGAAGTTAATTTTAATAAAGATTGCAGAAAACAGAGTCTGCCGAAGATAATGACCCGTAGATTATTATTAAGAGAAAAAAAGTATATGCTATTATCTCATTCTAATCACTATGTGGTTAGAATATTATAAACTTGTTCTCCACAAACAATGGGAGATAGTGACATTATTTAAAAATAAACAATAAAACACAGCTTTGCTTTTTAGGGAAATTATTTTGCACCTGAGCTTAAAGATCTCAAACATGCATCCTAGATTTGAACATCATTCAGAAAACCCAAAAAAAAGAAAAACCATCATTAAACAGTGAATGACAATAGAACAAACATACAAGCAGCAAGAAAACCATTAATGTTTGTTGTGTGGGAATAATAAGCAACACTAAGACATTCTAAAACCCACCTCGCAGATTCCAAGAGCATTCGGAAGAAAAAAGAAAAAGAAAGAGAAAAAGCAAAGCAACAATACCAGATTAAGAAGAGAAGCAAGACCCCAACTGCATCTCCCATAGTCACATTTCTCAGGAGGCCACCAATCAAGAGTGGCACAGACAAAATCATCATCAATATTTCCAATCACAAATTTCGCATCAATGATGACAGTACCTTTCACAGCTGAATCATCTCCTCTTTCACTGAGTGTGTTCACAACAAAGAAGCTGAAGGTGGCCAAGTAGAACAATGAGCAAAGACCCAGAAGCTGAATCCGAGAACCCATTTCCAGAATCAGCCAAATTCAAGATCTTTGGCTGTATTCACTATTCATGCATCAAAGGGTGAGGGAAACAAGAGGTGGAGAGTGGAGGCAGAGCAGAGTCACATGCGTAAAGTAGATTGGTAATTTAATGTCTCAAATTTTCTTTGCTGCAAAGGCTTTGTCTTTAAAAGGTGACTATGTAGAAAAAAGACTTCACTTGATGTGTTGTGTATACATGGCAAACCCAAATACAATCTAGTTTAGTTAAGAAGGGCTCTCTCGGCCACCTCAAACTATAGGTTTTGTTTGAGAGAGTGAATGACATTTATTATTTGACCAAAAACAAATGAATGACATTTATTATGGACATTAATTTTAGCCGAGAAGCAATTAATGAAAGGCAAATTTCACAAAAAGGAAAAATAAAAATAAACTAAAGAAAGTCAAGTGACGCTTTAAAAAAACAAAAAATAGAAAAAAAAAATTAAAATATAGTAATATTTATGCATGGGTTTGACTCCTTTAAAATATTATGATTCAGAGTATAAAATGGAGGATGATACCCTTTGCCTGTGGTTGAAATTTAAAAACTGTAATTTATTATATGTGTATATATTTTATCACAATCCCAATTATTAAAATTTCAATTAACAATTATTTGTACACATTACAAGAGTCAAATCCTTTATATTTCTATGCATTGAGTAATAGACTGTGTAACATGGGCATTTTAAATTTTAGTTTGAGAAAAAAATAAAAAATGATTTAATTAATAAAAATTTCTAAGTGTCATTATAACTAATATATATTGAAGAAATTTAAATATTGGTTAAAAAATTTTAAAAAATGTGTATAAACTTTTATTAAATGACTAATTAGAGAAGTAAACTGAAAATAATAACTTCATTTGGTATATAAATTCACAAAATATATGTTATAAAATATAAAAAATACATAGTTATATGAGAAAGAAATAGTAAACTGGCAAATTGATCCCTCATTTTTTTAGGGCCATGCAATTTAGTCTCTAAGAAATAGAAAATCCCAATATAATTCATGACTTCTTGTTTTTTCTGTCACTATAGTCCAACTATGTGTTTACGGTTAATTTTTTTTACGACGTGTCACGTTTAATGACACTCTGTCACATTGTTTTTCACTATAGTGTCCATTGTGGCACAAAAATGATGTGATTTTATTAAATTTATAACTTGAAAGACTTCAACTCCAATAGTTGTGTGCTTCCTTATTCTTTCTTTTTCCCTCTTCTTCCCCTTCTTTATGGAAGGTCTCAACTCCAATTACGTTATTTTTATGCCCCGGTGGCAAATAATGTGACACAGTATTACGAAACGTGACACGTCATAAAAAATTAACATGAAATACATAGTTGGACTATAGTGGTAGAAAAAATAAGAAGTTATGGACCATATTGGGATTTTCTATTTCTTAAGGACTAAACTACATCACCCTAAAAAGTTAGGGCCTGTTGGTTTGCATTTTCATTTCATGTTTCCATTTCCTGTTTCCTGATTTCTGTTTTCTGAAATTTTACAAAGGAAAAACTGGAAATGCTGGAAGCAAAAATTTGCTATTTTCAGTCTTTCCTTTGTAAATTTCCGAAAACAGAAAACAGAATGAAAACAGAAAACATTTCCTCAAACCAAATAGGCCCTTAGAGATCGATTTGCTAGTTTATTGGAGAGATAAAGTATGTATAAAGTTATTCTATTCTCATCAGTGAAATTTAAACATATTATATTGGAGTGAATAAGTAACTAACTTGAGTCAAAAAAAAAAAGTAACTAACTTTAAAATCTTATTTGAGTTTAATAAATATACATTTATACTATTATTCAATAATGTGTTGTCACGTTATTTAATGCTCATGATACCTCATGTATTATTAAACTCATTAAATAATATAATAACACATCATTGAATGACAGTGTAAAATTTTTTTATATTTTCAATGTATGTACATTAAATCCTTTTCATTTTGTATGGAAAGTAATTAATAAATGAAAAAAAAAACTCATATTCATTTTTCTTAATATTTAATTATTTATGAATGAGTTGTTATTAACTTATTATTACTGTTACTAGTGGGGAACCCGTGCGATGCACGGGGCGAGAATATGACGGAAACGATTGAGATGGAGTGCTAGATTTATCTAAGAATACATGATCAATTAATAATAACAATTAATATTAATAGTAAACTTGATTGAAAAGACTTATTAACTAAAATTTCAGTAAACAGTTTTTCATAACATTTGTCATGTAAAACAATATTGGTCCAAAAATATGTAGTTTCCCACTACATAAAAAATAGTAAGTAGACATTGAAAGAAGTTTCGTGGATGCCCTGCAAAAAATAGGTTGAAAGTTATAAAGGTAATTAGTATATGATAGTCATAAATCGAAGACAATTTGAAATAAAAATATTTGAACAATAAAAAAAGTAATCATAATCATAATCATATCATATCATAATAAGAATATTATTAATAATTTAAAAATAATAATTAATGATTATAATAATAATTATAACAACAACAATGATAATAATAATGATTTTTATTGTAAAGATTTAAGCTCAAACCTATTGTAAATTTGGAAGACTTCTTTGTATACAACATTTGAAGTTGAATCTGAAACATGTCCTTCATCATCAGTTATGAGTAATTTTAATCCTCCTCTATTGGTGACTCTGGAAACTGCAACATATAATTGGCTATGGGAGAAAACAGACCTTGGCAAGTAAATTCCAACATGCTTCAAAGATTGACCTTGACTTTTATTGATAGTCATTGCAAACGACACAACGATAGGGAACTGCCTTCTCTAGAACTTAAAAGGAATTCTATTATCTGAAGGAGTCAATGACAGTCTAGGAATGAATACCTTGTGCCCCACATTTACTCCAGAGATGACTTTTGCTTCCAATACATAAGCTCCTAACTGAGTAATAATGAGCCTTGTACCGTTGCAGAGACCTGAACACTGATCAATGTTTCTCAACAACATTACTGGCGCACCAATTTTCAACTTTAAGACATGATTTGGAAGACCGGATGAATTAATTGTATTAAAAAAATCTGGAGTGTGAATATCATCTGCAGAATTGAAATCAACACTTTCTGTACACGGACTGTCAAAACTGAGATATGTTCTTTCTTCTCCAGGAAGCAATGACAACATATATTCATTCAAGTTGAAAACTATGTCATTTGTTGGAGCTAAAATAGCTCGATGTTGAAAGAATAATGGATCATGCATGTTTTGTAATAATGATGGATAAGTATTTTCCACAATTGAAGCAATAGGATCAACAGTATCTGATATAAGCAAATCATTGGGAATTTCAATACTGACCTCTCCATCATTTGGTTTCCCAATGGTTCCATCTCCAATGCTAAGCACCCATTCTGAGAATAACTTTATTTCAACATCCAGATCACAGCAGCCAGTTTGAAGCCTCATATTTTTTGTTAATGTCAAGACTTGACAATGCTTCCAAAGGTATGATGCATTAATGTTGGCATGAACAACATCCTGTCTTGATCCTTTCGGTATTACAGGAAGTATTTGTCTAAAATCTCCACCAAATACAATCACTTTACCACCAAAAGGTCTATTTAAGCTATTTTCATTGGAAAAACGCATTATGTCACGAAATGTTCTGTCTACTGCTTCAAAACAGTGCTTGTGTGTTGGTGCTTCATCCCAAATAATTAATTTTGCTTTGACAATAAGCTCTGCCAAATCACTTCCTTGCTTAATATTGCAAGTAGAGTGCTCATCCACATTAATCGGAATAGAAAACCTTGAATGAGCTGTCCTACCACCTGGGATTAGTAAAGCAGCTATTCCGCTTGATGCCACATTAAGCACAATTTCTCCCTTGCATCTAATAGCAGCTGAAATGGTTCTCCAAATGTAAGTTTCCCGGTCCCTCCATATCCATATAGAAAATAACATCCTCCTTTGTTGTCATACACAGATGTCATGATTTTATTATAAATTTCCCGTTGCTCAGAAGTTATTTTAGACAATAACTGGCCATGCTCATTAGCCAATGCTTGTCTATCGTAGTTTAACTCATCAAAAATCAACCTATTCATTGATTGATTAAGAGATATGAAATCTGGTTGTGGCATTGTTGCAAAATTAGATAGTCTCTTACCATTACTTTGCAACAATTTGTCTAATTCTGCAAGGGTCAAATTTTTAGCTCATCCTCAGTAAGGATTAAATCTGTGATACATAAAATAATATCAGATATAACAATAGATTAAAAATATATGAAAAATGTTTCCGACATAAGATAATAAGTTAGATGAAGTTAACATACCATTTCGCTGCAAAAGTGATCTTTGTCTATGAAGAATGTCATCACTCAGATATTCCCAAGTCCTGTTCCAAACAAATTCAGGAGTTGAAAGCTGATTTGATAATAACAATGTTGTGAATAGCCTTCTCAAGTATGTTGTTGAGCCCCAATGACTTGCTTCTTTAATTGCATCAGCGTACTCCTTGTCATCATCTAAAAGACCCATAGCATAGCAAGCATCTTTGAAGGTAGGATATGTCACATTATTTACAGTCCTTATCTGCAAATATGATGTTGGTCCTCTAGCTGTAGTCAACAATATCCTGAGGTAGTAAAGTTCTCCACTTCCTGGTGGAACAAAATACAACCTTCCAATAGAGAAACCTGATTTTCTTGGAGTCCAATATCGGTCTTGCGCATTCCAAACAAATTTTGTGGGAAATTCAGCATAAGTAAGATTTTTTGCTTCAGGATATATGCTATTGACTTCCATCCATGACAAAAATTGTGATTCATGAATGCGGGGTTTTTCAAAAAGTGAATCAATGCAGGTACTATCATGGAATACAACAACATGCTCATTTGGCAAGTGAAATGATAGTCTTTCCACTGAAGGCTGCCTGTAGTGAATGTCAAATGCAAATATTCTCCAAGTTGCTTCACAGGAAGACAAATATCTGCAATCATAGTATAACTTGATTTCGTCCACTTCTTGGTTATCTTTTCCAGCATCATAAAATGTTGCTGTCACACGGTCATGACCTTTGTTCACATACTTGAACAAATACTTTATTGACCTGCTTTGTTTGCACCATTCAACATTTATATGGGCATTAAATCTAAGGAGAAGATGCTTGTTATATGGCACTACAAATCTATTATCAATGAAGAATTCTCCTTTTCTAACTACCTTTCCATTATCTCTTCTTCTATAGACGGGATAACCATCCTGATCGATAGATGTCTTTTCGACAAATTTCTTAGGAAAGTATTTCATGCACTTCCCATTTTGCATACATGGAGATCTTCTATTTTGAGGACCACATGGACCATTAATCATTAAAGATTTTACAATTTTGAACAATTCCGGTTCAACATTTTCATCAGAAATTTCAGCTGAAATTATTCTATCAATATCATTTGGAGTTGGATATCTATGCTCAGGATGCAAAAATATCAGAATATGTGCATAAGGTAATCCACGCTTCTGAAATTCAATGGTATATATGACTACAACATAAATAAGTACCTTGTTAAGTCATGATTAGGATAATTATCAATCATATATGGCATTTCAATTTATATAAATAAACATGGAAGAAAAGCTAATAATAGAGTCATTTACCTGCTTTGACTTTTCCAAAAATTGATCCCTCCTTAATATCCTTCATAAATTGGGTTAGCTCCATCTTGAACACTCGGCAAATAATATCTGATCTATTCTCTGATCTTAGTCCTTGGCTTGTCATCAATCTTGTTATTTCAGGTCATTTATGATTACATGTGAAAGTTATGAATAAATCCGGATACCCAGCCCATCTACATATACCCATAGCATCTTGATAATTTTGAATCATATATCTTGCACCCCCAGTAAAAGATGAAGGCAATACAATGTGTTTTCCTGATGTGGATGGATTTGTTTCTCCTCTCAAAATTGCTTCAGAAAGACCTTTGTACATTTCCGCCCTCAATTCTTTTTGATGTGTTCTTATGTAAGTAAGACGAGATGATTCTATCATGCTATAAGCATCCACAAAAAATTGTTGGAAAAGTCGTTTAGACTTCAACAACGGAGATTGCTCTATGCGTCTTTGTTGAAGTCTGAATGCAAAAAACTCTCTCATTGTGACTTTTTTCCTCTTTCTCGATGATTCCTCTGAATACTCATTGTATGACACATCATTTCTATATCTGTCTTCTCCTCGAGGAAATAGAAGAGGATATTGCAACGGCAAGTATGCACAACTTATGATAGAGATACGTTGTAAAAAGCCTCCTTGTGTTTGAACAATAACATCTCTCTCTGCATTACCAACATCAAAATCTCCTACAATTAATGCAGTTACTTCAGATGTTGTTGGTAAGTTATATCTTCTTCCATCCCCTCCCCTTTTTCCTATAAGCCTCAACCTCACATCTGCTATATTGTCTTGCTGAAATCTGTCTCTAATCATTCTATATGTTTTTGCATACGGATTATAATTGTCCAACATGTCCTTAATGTCTTTAACAATTGAAGAGTGTATTTCTGCATCATCATCTTCCATTCTGCATATTTGAATAACAAAAAAGGATTACATTTTTGTTTATATATGAAATAAATACATGAAAATTATATAAATTACTTAATGGGAAAATTTAGTCTCACCCGACAACATTCATTCTATTTGTCAACTCATGCTCAGTATCATAAATGTATAGCTGGGCAAACTTGGGTTGTGAACCAATTGATGGAAGTAAACTCCCAATTCTGTGATAATTTTCTCCTCCCATAACAAAAATTGGAGGAGCATTGCCATCATTCACTGACTTTTCTATTTTTCCGTCCATAGAGGTAAATGAAAACATCATGTTGAATGAGCGAATATTTTGCAAAAAAATTTTGTTTCTTTTATCCTTCTTATTAAACAAATCATTCAAGATTTGAGGAGGCTCCATCAAGTATGGCAACTTTATCTTCCCTTGCAAGCAGCATAGTGAAAATTTAGGATTCGATGCTCTGTATGACTTTTGCACACGCTCAGAATACCATAGTAAAGCTCCACAAAATGAGCACTCACACGTTGGATCCCCTACGTCAAAATAATCTACAGAAAATTGTAATATTTATATTATTATAACGAAAGACTAAATCATGAAAATAAAAATTTGCATAATAAATAAACCTGTAGGAGATTCAACATCTGGTTCAAATTCTACTTCGCTATCAACCTCTTCATCATTATGCACATCAGTGTCTTCATCACCTAATAAAGGAATTTAATATATGCGAAATTATATGATTAATAGTAGCCAACATATTTCTTATATATTTACTTAAAAATTTTCCACCACAATATGCATAAAACTATAATAATTCACTAAATAATAAGATATGATTATTACGTTTAGCCACCTTAATTATTATCTTATAATAATAATCTAATAAAACATTAAAATTTAAATAACTCTTCATCAAATATCTCACCAAGATCAACTGTAAAAGGATTTCATTTGGCTCATAATTTTCATCTGATGCGATAGCATTTTGAGTATTTGATGGTTCATCATCATCTATTGAAAAAAAAAAGATTAAAATAAAAAAATCAATTCATATTTAAAACATAATAAAAAAATAAAACATATTTTATAATAAGAAAGGAATGCAACTTCATAGTTTGGAAAATATTTAAACATTAAAATAAATTTAAAATACCTGATAATATAATGACATCAACATGTTTTGAGACTGTGGATTGTTGAGTAATGTTTTCAAGCATAGTCAGTTGTGGTGTAAGCCTTGATTTTAGCACAAATTTTCCTGCACGAAAACCATTGTCATGACCAATACTTCTTGACTTATGGGATGATGAGCCAGTTGATAGTTGGCCAAACGTTTCTAAGCGGCTTCTTTGCACAGACATTCCATTAACTATAATTTAAAACAGAAAAAAATAAGTTAGAATAAGTATGAGTGATATTAAATATTAAATATATGGTAATAAAAAATTTCATTAGTTAATCGGAATATCATAAATTTTACCATTTGTAACATCAAACAATGGAGTGGTCTGAGTTCTTCTCATATTGCGTGAAGGTGGGGTACAAAAGTCATTGATTCTCGTACTATTAGAAGTCAAAACAGGAGGAACACAATTTTCTGCATAAAAAATGTATGGGATTTCATGTTTGCAATTAAATTCATAAATTAATTAAGATCACATAATTAATTAAGATCACATAATTTACGGTGCACGGTTCGATATGACATACCATTTGTAATGATGGACATTAGAACTCTCCGGTCGACAACATATCTACTATTAACTTCATTTGAGCTTCCATCCTCAAAATTTATGTTGTCATTATCATTCAGAACCCTTTTGGTCTGAGTAGTCAATCCAACCTCATTTCGTTTTCTTTTATTTTCATCAATTCGAGACATTTTGAATTTTATATTTCTCTAATAGACAACAAAAATTAAATTTAGCATTCAGAAAAAAAATTAAACAAAAATTTAAAAATTATAGTTAATACAAAATCAAAAAATGAATCTTACAATATGATAAAATTCTACAATAAAAAAATAATGTTTATAAAAGAAATGTAAAAGAACATTTATCCATGATGATATTATATAGATATCGTCAAACATATTCCTTTACAAAATAATATAATAATATAATTTATAAACAGTGAAAAATATTTTCATTATTGTTCACTTTTTTTATTTTATTCACTGAATAAGTAAAAAGGGACATTTAAATATGATGCATATTAGAGAAAATAAAGGACATGTTTTAAATATGTTACATACGCTATAAAACAGAATTTAAATTTTACATACACTATAAAACAGATTTTTTATATGATGCATAAACAAAATTTAGCCCTTTTTTTACATGCATATTTATTAGTTTCTAAACTCTGATGTTTTTACTTCTAATATTATGTCAAAGACAAACGAATTCAATCACAGGTGGTATTTTCCAAATATCTAAATTCAATATGGGTAGAGGCTAATTTAACATAACGACTCCCATGTTTGTTTATTCAAACACAATAATCAAATAAATATGATGTGAATTTTTCATAATTGATAACTCAACATAAAATGATGTGAATTTTTCATTTCAACAATAAGTTAAGAAAACATTTAAAAAGATAACTATGAAAACAGAAAATAGGACTAATAATAGAGAAGAAGGACAAATAGTTTTTTCACATATTTTTTTGAAATAGGATTATGTTATCATGTGAATTTATCAAAACGAAACAAACTTTTTGGAAAGAAAAAACAGAATTTATCATACAAAAAGAATCAAATTCATCAATTCATCCTTAAACAGATAAAATGTTCGAAAATTTAATACAAAAATCAGGTCATAAAACCTAACAAAAAAAAGTAAAGAAAGCATGACATTAGATGAATTTAATAGAAGAAAGGAGTACTGATAACAAAGAAGAAGAAGAGAATTTTCTCAAAGGAATGTTGCATAATCAAAAAACATATTTGTATGATTAGATATTTTCCAAATAGCCTATGGAAAATCTGACAAAGTGAACTAAACATTGCATATATATATATACATGGTAAGGAGATACAACTATATTCAAATTTAGAATCAAATTTAGAAAATACAACTATATTCAAATCAAATAAGCTTTAGAATCAAATCAGATTTATAAAACATATCGATCTATATTCAAATAAAATCAAAATACTGTCTCTCTAAATATAAATCACGTCTCTCTCACCTATTGACAAAACACAACTTTGCATATATTAATTTATTATAATCAAAATTTAAATCAAATCGAATTTACAATCTTTATTTGAACACCTATCTAAATTCAAATCAAATCAGATGTAGAAAAACTACCTATCTATATTCAAATAAAATCAAATTTAGAATGAGAACGGATTTGTACAAACAAATTAAAAGCAAACCTATAAATTTTCAGATCAAATCATTGATTATAATTTATTATAATACAAATTTAGAATCAAATCATATTTAGAATCAAACTTAGAATACTCATCTATATTCAAATCAAACCAAATTTAGAAAACCTATGTATTTATATTCACATTAAATCAGATTTAGAATCAGAACAGATCTATACACATAAAGTGAAATCAATTTATCTATACTCAAATCAAATTATTGCTTTTATCCATGATTTTAATTTATTTTAATACAAAATTAGAATCAAATTTAGAAAATACAACTATATTCAAATCAAATAAGCTTTAGAATCAAATCAGATTTATAAAACATATCGATCTATCTATATTCAAATAAAATCAAAATACTGTCTCTCTAAATCTAAATCACGTCTCTCTAACCTATTGACAAAAACACAACTTTGCATATATTAATTTATTATAATCAAAATTTAAATCAAATCGAATTTACAATCTTTATTTGAACACCTATCTAAATTCAAATCAAATCAACTTTAAAATCAAATCAGATGTAGAAAAACTATCTATCAATATTCAAATAAAATCAAATTTAGAATGAGAACGGATTTATACAAACAAATTAAAAGCAAACCTATAAATTTTCAGATCAAATCATGATTATAATTTATTATAATACAAATTTAGAATCAAATCATATTTAGAATCAAACTTAGAATACACATATATAATCAAATCAAACCAAATTTAGAAAACCTATGTATTTATATTCACATTAAATCAGATTTAGAATCAGAACAGGTCTATACACATAAAGTGAAATCAATTTATCTATACTCAAATCAAATTATTGCTTTTATCCATGATTTTAATTTAGTTTAATACAAGATTAGAATCAAATTTAGAAAATACAACTATATTCAAATCAAATAAGTTTTAGAATTAAATCAGATTTATAAAACATATCGATCTATATTTAAATAAAATCAAAATACTGTCTCTCTAAATCTAAATCATGTCTCTCTAACCTATTGATTATAATCAAAGCATTAAGCAGGTACATAAATTAAATTCTGAAATAATGATCCACTATCAGGAAATTCAGATCAAATCATTGATTATAATTTATTATAATACAAATTTAGAATCAAATCATATTTAGAATCAACTTAGAATACTCATCTATATTCAAATCAAACCAAATTTAGAAAACCTATGTATTTATATTCACATTAAATCAGATTTAGAATCAGAACAGATCTATACACATAAAGTGAAATCAATTTATCTATACTCAAATCAAATTATTGCTTTTATCCATGATTTTAATTTATTTTAATACAAAATTAGAATCAAATTTGTGGTGTCGTGTTATGGGTTGATTTATTTTTTAGGAATGTTGTTACCTGACTGATTGTAATTGACAGCTTTGTTTGTTGCTTCTCTTTGATTGGGTGTGATTGGGATAACCTTAAACATTTTCTTATTTTGTATTATGGGTTGGAGTACCCCTTGTACTCCCTTTTATACTATTTTTGGCTTATCAAAAAAAAATAATCAAATTTAGAAAATACAACTATATTCAAATCAAATAAGCTTTAGAATCAAATCAGATTTATAAAACATATCGATCTATCTATATTCAAATAAAATCAAAATACTGTCTCTCTAAATCTAAATCACGTCTCTCTAACCTATTGACAAAAACACAACTTTGCACATATTAATTTATTATAATCAAAATTTAAATCAAATCGAATTTACAATCTTTATTTGAACACCTGTCTAACTTCAAATCAAATCAGCTTTAAAATCAAATCAGATGTAGAAAAACTAACTGTCTATATTCAAATAAAATCAAATTAAGAATGAGAACAGATTTATACAAACAAATTAAAAGCAAATCTATAAATTTCCAGATCAAATCATTGATTATAATTTATTATAATACAAATTTAGAATCAAATCATATTTAGAATCAAACTTAGAATACTCACCTATATTCGAATCAAACCAAATTTAGAAAACCTATGTATTTATATTCACATTAAATCAGATTTAGAATCAGAACAGGTCTATACACATAAAGTGAAATCAATTTATCTATACTCAAATCAAATTATTGCTTTTATCCATGATTTTAATTTATTTTAATACAAAATTAGAATCAAATTTAGAAAATACAACTATATTCAAATCAAATAAGCTTTAGAATCAAATCAGATTTATAAAACATATCGATCTATATTCAAATAAAATCAAAATACTGTCTCTCTAAATCTGATGCATATTTAAATATGATGCATATTTAAATATAATTAAAACTTCAAGATTTCTGATTTGAAATTTGAAAACGAATTTTGCTTTTTTTTTGTCAAAATTGCCCTCTTTTTTTGCGGCAAAATAAATTTCAGACTCATCTCTATTTATATATATAAAGATTGTTTTAAATACTCTCCCTTACCTAATAAATTAGATATATTGTCTTGCATGGGTTTGTTTAACTTTTATTTATATAGTGTCATTCAGATATTTTTAGAATAATTTTTAAAAAATAAATAGCAATTAATATTGTCATTCACTAATTTTAATACCTAACATTATTATATATAAATTAAAATATTTTATGTTGATAACTAATATTTAATTGTTTTTAAGCATTTCATGTTATTATTAATTAATAATTAACACTGTCATACATTGTTTGTCTTTAATAATTATTGTATTTAATAGTAGAATTATAGTTAAATATATTTAAAAAATTAACTTAAATAATAATTAATAAATAATGTCAGTGATGTTTTTTCGAGTGAGTTTTATTAATATATATAAAAATGATTATGTAAAAGGCCACCGGTAAAAAATTTCATAATAAAGCTTATATATATTAGGTGTTTTTTTCCAATGCTATTTTAATAAGAATTTCATGTATCCATTATTTTCAGTTTGATATTATATGTCTATAGAGAATTAGAGGTGATGCCGTGATGGATAAAAAATCAATGGACCACCTTTTTTTTTTCGGTGCATAATTAACCAATTGAGCTTTCGAATAACGTCATGTCGGTTGGCGGTATGCTTTCCTGAAGAAACGTACAAAGATGGTTTATGCACAAAGTAAGGAAATGCCTCTTTTGCTTTTTTACTGTCTAAAGCGAAAACAACAACAACACCATCACTGCTTGTTATAAAGGATAAAGTTGAGAATACAAAGGAGAGGGTTGAATATGTAATTTAATATATATACCCTATTTAGGTGAAATCTTAGTCATACCATATCAAAATAGATATGGTCTTTTACTCTTGAACTAACCAATTTCTATTAGAGTTTAATATACTTTTAGTGTAAAGAAATTTTACACAGACATCAAATGATGTGTTACCACATCATTTATTAAATTTAATGACATATGAAGTGTCACATTCATTAAATGAGGTGTCACATAATTAGTAATGAATTTAAATGGTCTATTTTAGAGGATTTTATGTTTGTACTATTGATGTTCCATAATTTATAGTTATAATTATTTTTAATAACTAAATAATAATGAATTAAAACATTGAAGAATGTAAATATTAAACTATTTTACATTAAGAATATATACCATATGCTTCGCTCATAATTATTTTAGATTGTCATCCTTTAGATAACTTGTGGGATGGTGTGAAGATAATTGAAGGAGCAACAAACAAGAAGTTTGTTACAAGATAAGATAATAACAAACTTTATTTACAATGTAACGAATATATTGAAGATAAGATAAACATGAAAACAACTATATGGTGTACTGTCACCGGGTGGTAATGATTGGGATTGAGACTAGGAATTTTTTAGTTATAAAATTTTAGGGTAAGGAAATGATGTTGGTGTTTAGAGTAAAAAAAATCTTTAAATTTAAAGAAAACTTATAAAGCAACTTATATTTATTTAAACGAATTGAGGTTTAAACCCGCTATCTTGTATATGAGACCATATCTTCTTCCATTTTACCAATAATTTGGGCTTACTAATGGGACTGGGAATTGAACTAATCGAGGAAGGCATAAGATTATGGGATTGTGACGGGATAATTACTTATGGTGGAAGTAATGGTTGTTTATCATACACAAAGCTATGTTGATCTGGATTTTTTTTTAAGACAGGGTAACATTTTCTATATAATGTGCACTTAAATAAAGTATTCTTCAAATTGTTCCAGTGTTAGTGAGATAGGAAGTGCAATTCCCCAACATGTTACAGTTATTTTAAGGACTAAATAGTCAAATTGGTCTCTGAAAGATGGGGTCGATTTCAAGTTAATCCCCTAAAGAAGGAAATCTGAAAAATAGTCCCTGAAAGTGTGTTCCGTCTTTTAAGTTAGTCCCTCCGTTAGTTTCCGTGACTTAACCATATTGGAGATGCTTAGTTGGCACGTTAACTGCAACGTGGCATGCTGATGTGGAAATCTACGTGGCACAGATTAAAACTGCTAGAAAAAACTCTTCATTTTCGTCCATCACATCTTAAAACAATATTCATTTTCATCCCTCACATTAGAAAATAAATTTCATTTTCGTCCCTCACATGCATTGATAAGAAGTTTATGCAATTGAATGAAGATTTTTTTTATTCTAGCTTAGGCTTCTGGGTAGGGATGACAATGAGTACGCTATGGGTAGTGTACCATAGTGCTCGTCCCCATACCCGTGTTGTAAAAAAACAATCCATACCCGCCTGACCAGTAACTTTAATGAATGTCCCCGTATCCGCTGGGCACCTATATGTTCATACCCGCGCTCGTTACCCGTAATTTAGTTAAGTGAAAAATTAATAATTCATTAAAAAAATATTGATTAAGGAAATGTGGCGAGCTGGGCACCTATATATTTAAATAAAATTACTATATCTCTACGTATAATTATATATAATATTATTTATTAAATAATTATATTTGTATATATGAGTGCGGATATGTGGCGAGCTGGGTATCATAGTGCTCGTATTCACGTCAGTCCCCATGAAAAAATGTAGGGCTATTACCTGTAACCGCGCTCATACCCACTTTGCGGGTTTTTACTTTGCCCATTGCAGGTAATTTTTACGGGCACCCATAGGGCTATTACCTGTACCCGTGCTCATACTCACTTTAGGCTGATATAGCTAACAGAATGCCACATTACCTGCAATCGGTAGAGTAAAAACCCGCAAAGCGGTAATGTGGCACTTTGTTAGCCATATCATATATTACAGAATAAAAATATTACATTAGAATATGTGTTGTGTTTTAGAACATTAACTTAATGTGTTTAGATTTAATTAAATTGGTATGTAAATGATATTTAATAATTATCTTTGAAATATTTTAGAGTAATTTTGCAACTGAGTTATAATTTTCCTTAATCAATATTTTTTTAATGAATTATTAATTTACATCTAGGTGCCCAGCGGGTACAGGGACATGCATTAAAGTCAGCGCCCGAGCGGGTATGAGACTTTTTTTTAAAACGCGGGTATAGGAATGAGCACTATGGTACACTACCCATAGCGTACACATTGCCATCCCTACCCAGAAGCCTAAGCTAGAGTAAAAAAAGTCTCCACTCAATTGCATAATGCATGTGAGGGATGAAAATGAAATTTATTTTCTAACGTGAGGGACTAAAATGAAATTTATTTTCTAATGTGAGGGACGAAAATGAAGAGTTTTTTCTAACAGTTTTAATCTATGCCACGTAGATCTCCACATCAGCATGCCACGTTGCAGTTAACGTGCCAACTAAGCATCTCCGTTATGGTCAAGTCACGGAAACTAACGGAGGGACTAACTTGAAAGACGGAACACACTTTCAGGGACTATTTTTTAGATTTCCTTCTTTGGAGGACTAACTTGAAATCGACCCCATCTTTCAGGGACCAATTTGACGTTTTAGTCTTATTTTAAGTAAATTGGTTGATACCTATAAAATCTAATTAATTCTAAATTAAAGCGAAAGATCATATCATAGAATACAAAAGAGTGTTTGTTTATACATACCATATCCAACGCCACCTGATGGTGGGCCCTGCAGCCCGTTGTGTGGACTGCTCCCCGCTTTGAGAAGTCCGGTTACTCTTATTACTAACAGACTTCCCCTTGAATTCCGCGAAGTCCCAGTAGGCCAAAAGATCCTCCCAGGCCTCCTCACCACACCATGTGAGCCTCTTCACAACCTTCTGAACCTTGTAACAAACTATTTTACATTAAGAATATATACCATATGCTTCGCTCATAATTATTTTAGATTGTCATCCTTTAGATAACTTGTGGGATGGTGTGAAGATAATTGAAGGAGCAACAAACAAGAAGTTTGTTACAAGATAAGATAATAACAAACTTTATTTACAATGTAACGAATATATTGAAGATAAGATAAACATGAAAACAACTATATGGTGTACTGTCACCGGGTGGTAATGATTGGGATTGAGAATAGGATTTTTTTCTTTATAAAATTTTAGGGTAAGGAAATGATGGTGGTGTTTAGAGTAAAAAAAAAGTCTTTAAACTTAAAGAAAACTTATAAAGCAACTTATATTTATTTAAACGAATTGAGGTTTAAACCCGCGGGTAAGGTTATCGGTACACAAGTTAGGGTGACCTGCTATAACAGGTTTTCATGAATTTTTATATTTTGCAAATAAGTTCTTTAACTATTATAATTATAAAATAGAATATTTTTTTGTATTATAAATTTTTAAATTTTAATTAACATTCAACATGTCCTATTATACACTGATTTCTTTAATTTGGTGTCATTTTTTAATCTCTCCTTAAAATGATCTTTTACATAAATTTTCATACTTTTTTAATTGATTTTTCGTAGGAAAAAGTTTATAATAATTACAATTTAAGAACAAAAACCATCAAATGACCATAAAAAAGCCAACCTTTCATTTGGGACATCCCAAAGTGGGTGAGGCATCGTGTACCCAACTTTTGTGTTTTTTTAACTTATAATGTATTTATTGTGAATTATTTGGTGAAAAAATAGAGAAAAATCACAAAATATAGCTGCCAGTTCCCAAAAATTCCAGAAAAATCATTTCAAGGTCCATTTGGGATGGTGGTTAAGTGTTAATAATGCCTTGGCCAATGGAGGTCATTTGGTGAGTAGATGGTTGAAGTATACAAACCTTAACCCTAACTACACTTTCCATGGATAGTGGGGGGCTTGCATGGTTGACGGATGAATTTTGACGTGAAATTTTGCATGCATGGCTTGGGTGTTATCTTGGCTCCCGTGGTGAATTTTCGTGTTTTTTTTTATATTTGTGGTAATTACTGTGAATTAATTACATTTAAAAAAAGATAATTAAATTAAAAATATTGGGTAATGAGAAAAAATTCTGGAAAAATATTGATGGTGTCCCATTGAACATGTTGAAGTGTGTGGTGGAAGGTTGAGGTGAAACGAAGTGTTTGGCTAGTTGACCCTCGTGAGTAGATGGTGGTAGTATACAAACCCTAACCCTAAGTACACCTTTCATGGATAGTGGGGGGCTTGCATGGTTGACAATTGAATTTTGTCTTGAAATTTTGCATGCATGACTTGGGTGTTACCTTGACTCCCATGCTGAATTTTCGTGTTTTTTTATATTTGTGGTAATTACTGTGAATTAATTATATTTAAGAGAAGATAATTAAATTAAAAATATTGGGTAATGAGAAAAAATATTGATGGTGTCCCATTGAGCATGTTGAAGTATGTGGTGAAAGGTTGAGGTGAAACGAAGTGTTTGGCTAGTTGACCCTGGTGAGTAGATGGTGGTAGTATACAAACCCTAACCCTAAGTACACTTTCCATGGATAGTGGGGGACTTGCATGGCAGACGAATGAATTTTGTCTTGAAATTTTGCATGCATGACATGGGTGTTATCCGGCTCCCGTGGTGAATTTTCGTGTTTTTTTTATATTTGTGTTAATTACTATGCATTAATTATATTTAAAAAAGATAATTAAATTAAAAATATTGGGTAATGAGAAAAAATTCTGGAAAAATATTGATGGTGTCTCATTGAGCATTTTGAAGTGTGCGGTGGAAGGTTGAGGTGAAACGAAGTGTTTGGCTCTTTGACCTTGGTGAGTAGATGGTGGTAGTATACAAACTCTAACTCTAAGTACACTTTCCATGGATAGTGAGGGGGCTTGCATGATTGACGAATGAATTTTGTCTTGAAATTTTGCATGCATGACTTGGGTGTTACCTTAGCTCCCGTGCTGAATTTTCGTGTTTTTTTATATTTGTGGTAAAGGAATATACTATTACATTTGAGAAGTTTTTATTCACTATTCATTGGGATCCCTTAATTTTTTTTATGGTCATTTATGGAAGGTTTTTGTGTTGTTGTTTAAGACATCAATTATTGTAATTTTTTAAATCACTAATTCTTAATAAATTTTACTTTAGCTTTGGAAAAGAAGTTTTGTCACATTGATGGGTAGAAATCATAGTTTTGAAAATCGGACCGGGAGGTCCGGTCCGACTAGAAAACCGGTGAACCGGTCCCATGTCCGGTCCAAATAAACCAGTGAACCGTTTTGCAAAAAACCGGTCCAAAAACCATTAAACCGATAAAAAACCGGTTGAACCAGCCTTTCATAAAAAATTCTATTTTTTTATTTTTTTAATTTTTATTTAATTTAAAAAACTTTTAAGATGAATAAAAACATATGTATGAGAATTACGCATAGTTATTTATTATTTTATCAATTTTTTTTATTTTTTTATAAACCTTATAATAAGGTTGTTTAAATAAGTTTATAACTTCACATATCTTAATTTCTTATAATTTTGTGTTATTTTATTACTTAAACTATTATATAATATTTAAAATATATATTTAATTAATACCGGTTCGACCACAGTTCAACTCCGGTTGAAAGATTAAATCGTGAACCAGTGCCTTCACCGGTTCAATTACCGGTTCGGTTTTTAAAACATTGGTAGAAATAGCTTTGTATCCCATCTTTCTTTCATCTCTCATTTTTCAAATTTTGAAATCAAATTATAAAATTTATCTATGCATACCCTTCTATAATATTTTTAATTAACAATTCATTGATTAAAATAATATTTAATTGTTTTTGGTTCATTTAAAATAATATTTTGATGTTATAAAAAGGAAGAGAGAGATTGAAAGAAAAACAAGGTGTGAAAGGAAATGTACAGTAAAGGAATGTAAAAATATCGTTCCAATTTTATAAGAATGTTAAAACATAGAAAGTCAATTTTTTTGTGTGAGAAATGTAAGGAAAAGAGAAATATAAAGAAAAAAAATTGAGAGAGAAGGTGAAAAATATATGTGAAAATATCATTACTTTTTTTAAGAGTAGTAAAATTTTACAATCGATTTTTGGGGTGTAAGAAGTGTATGGAATAAGGGGGTATAAAGAAAAAAATGAAGAGAGGGAATGTGAAAGATGAGTTGGGTTCTTTTAAAATAGATGAATTTTTTTATTATTCATTAATCAATGTAGTGATCTTTAAATAGGGGTATATTTGGAATGCTACAATTTAAAAAAAAACAATGCATTAACCAACCTTTCTTAAACGATGTGAAACAGTTAATTGGAAGGGTCTTATAATAAGGGACAGAGAAAGTATTTTAATGTGTTAGGTTTATTTAAAATAGTACTAGGAAAGGAAGAGAGATTGAAAAAGGTGTGAAATATAATAAAGGAATATGAAAATATCATCCCTCTTTATTAAGAGTCTTAAAACTTTGACAGTCTATTTGTTTGAGTGTGTGGGTGTGAGCAATGTAGGGAAAAGAGAGATATAAAAAAATAAAATGAAGAGAGAGTGTGACACCCTTCTACCCCATACTCTTATACAATAAATAAATCGAAATATTGGAAGATAATATCACACACTGGGTAAAAAGGTTCACAAATCCTCATCATATAAAACGTCGTGTATTTCACAGTAAACCAATTTTCAAAACACTCAAGCAGCGAAATCTCCAAAATATAAATAACAAAACATCCTATTCGCTGTGCAAGGCATTTAAAGAAATGTTTGTAAGATCCTTCATAACTAAAACATAAAGACAAAACCCCCAATGATATGCCCTGATGTCACATGTACCAGAGCAACTCTCCCTTTACTCAAAACTCGACACCAGTTGTGTCTCCATCGTCACCTGTAAAATAACCACAGTGTAACGGTGAGGAAAAGAATACTACTCATACATACACATAGGAGGCTACCCTATCCTCACCCTCATATAAACAACATCATCATCAATCACATCACATACTCAAACATCACATAATTCATCAGATAATATCATCTATAATTCATCATATAACAACATCAATATCATCATATAATTCTCCTATCCTCATTCACCAAATAATTCGCCTACTCATTTCATCATTACAAAATCATAGCATCATCATATAACTCATTTTTTATATCAGCCTATACAAGACATATTCATCCGAAGGATATTAGATTGCATTTGCAGAAGATGGGGTTGGATGGGCTATTTAAAAATATGTCATCAAAGGAAATTGCTGCACTGGCAGCAAACATGAGGTCTCAAATAAATCTCCTGTGGGGTACCATGTTATATGAACGCTCAATTGTGGAATTCAAATTAGGGCTACCGGTGTGGCATGAATGTCTGGAAGTTGCAGTTGAGAAGTTTGAACTTGCTGGAGCTTCTCCAACAGATATAGCTGTGATGTTGAAAAACCACTGTTCAAATAACACTGCTGCAGATGGTATGTATTTTTTCCTAGTTAGAAAGTTTGTAACTGGATAGATATGTTCTCTTATGTACTAACACTTTCACCAACAGGTCTAGGTTTCAAAATTGATGAAATAGTACAGGCATGGAATGAGATGTATGAAGCTAAAAAGTTGCAGAAAGGAGTTCCATCATTTCGTTTGGAACCCTTGTTTAGAAGAAGAGTATCAAAAATTTATCATGCCTTTGAGCTTGTATGACTTGCATCTTTTTCTGCAAGTTGTTGAAGAATAACAGAGCCAATGCTCATACAAGTTGCTTCATTTTTCTGTGCCTGAAATGCTATAGTCATCGCAAGGTAACTGAGAGTCTAAGGCCTATACGCATAACATTCATGTTATTGCTTTTCTTTAAGTAGCGTTTTAATATCTCCATTTATATTTATCTGCATGAATTGTTCTCTGATAGAATGAGAATCTATGAGTGCATCTTGCAAAGCATCTTAAAGATATGATTGTGACAAGTAGCTGTAGTCTGTAGAATACTGTGTTAGAATTAGCAAGTATAAATTAATGGTCAACTGTTTTTATGATCATTGCTGTAAATTAACTAGTGGTTATGTTTTAAGTTAGTTATTGATTCACTCTTCTAAATGCATTTTGCCTTTGATTATTTATGTGCATGGTGCTACATCTGTTAAAGGTTTCATTACTTTATTGCTTAACTAAAATTTTTTCTGCAAATTCTTTTTAAAATGCAAAAGTTTCTCTGTATATAATCTTACTTGGTAGCAGTAGACAATTGCTGACAAAGTGTATATAAGAGGCTTTCATATGATAATCCTAGTAAGTACTTCAATATAAAACTTAAGTTCAGAAGTCTTTAGATTGCTATATCTTACACCGCTGGAAATTTGAATGCTATTTGGCAGAACTGTTTTTGAAGAATTAAGCACCCTTTAATAGAATTAATGTAACTTCCATGAGAACAATCAAATGAATTCATGGCCCAAGGTCAATTTTTCTGCATGGATCTTTGAAAAAAATAATATTTCAAAGAACTGAACATTCAATTGAATCAACTCAAATTGTGGAGCGGACCAATAAATGTATATGGATTGGATTTTCTTGCGTAATGTTTTCAAATATTTGCTTCTTCAATGTGCCGCTACAAAGATTAGTTGTAAAGACAAATTGTTTTGAACATATATAGTTTGTATAACAATTTATTATATTATGTAGGTGCAAATAATAAAGTTTTGGCTACAAAACCTTTCTCTCCATAGTGGAAGCTTTATAACACCAGTTTTGATAACAAAGATACATACATACATACATACATACACACATACACACATACATATGTATGTATATATATGTGTATATATATATACACACACATATATGTGTGTGTGTGTGTATGTATGTATGCAATTGGAGAGAAAGTGAAGACAATTGATAAGAATCCTAAATCAGAAATTTTCAGACTGGTGAAATGAAATACAATATGGACCTAATAATCTGATATTGGCAGCTTAATATTATGGTTACTTGCTAAGGTATTTATGTGCACTTGCATTAACAACTTTCAATTGTTAGACATCTTTAGTAATGTAGTGAATATTCTTTCCTGTACTTTGTCTGGACAATAATTATAAAGATATTATGACTGTAGCCTGTTCAAGCATTTCAAGACCTGGACTCGAGATTTTTTTGGGGGGGGTTAGATGTAGATTTTCTTTATTCTTGGAGAATTGGTATTATCTTATAAATGATTTCAGCAGTTTAAATGGTTATACTTGTATCATGAATATCTACAGTGGATTTATACAGTTCTCATAGTTAACTCTTCTCTATTTTGGGCTTGAGTTGAAATCCCATGAACACTTGTTTCCCACCCTACTCATCTGTTGAGGCGATGTGTGCTATACTATAGCTCCAAACTGAATGCTTTCCTGTGCAACCTTTAGCTATGTGCATGATTGTCATTGCTTACTGCTGTTAGCTTCCAGCTTTTGTTTATAAAATTTGATAATGGTTCATCATCTTTCTTTGTTGGTCAATTTTGCAGGTTTCCTTTGGTATTCGCTGGAGTTAGTTTGGATTCAACATTGTACTTATAGAAAGAAACTATTCTTTGCATGATAGATGTTCCTAGAACGTAAGAGTTTGCAAGTTCCTTACAGGTTGGGAAGATGGAGTTGCAGGAATTGCTTTTTACTCACTTTCTGCCTTTGCTCACTCACATTCCCTTCCCTTTAGTATGGTTAGATATTTATAGCAGCCAGTAAGATACTAAATTTATATGGAAAGCAGTGTGTGATATGTTGTTTGTTTTCCTGTTTTCCTTGTTCTGTAATTTATCCTTTTGTAACTACTAGTTGAATCAGTATTTCTACATAAGATTTCCTTGTACTAGATTGTTGAAACTTAGGGTCCGTTTGGTTTACAGTTGAGTAGAATTGATTCTAGAAATGAATGGTTAAGATGGACGATGCACGCTTTACGAAATATGTTGGACGGAAGTGATTTAAAATCAATTCTACAGAATTGATTCTGAATGGTTTAAAATTTAAACCAAACAGGCACTTACTAGTTGCAACTCATTTTACTTTTTAAAATACAAAAGAGGAAAAAAAAGACATGTCTAAAAAAATTAAAGGAAGAGTTGCAGAGTTTAATTTTTACACATTCCTAACTCATGCAAAAGTATTGTTTTAATTATTTCAATATTTAGTACTTGTTCAATATTATTGAATTGATTAATAATGTAAAAAAAAAAAATAAAAATGAGTTAATTAATTATTATCTTTTCTCTTTGTTCTTTGCTAAAACAGAAAAAAATCATACAGCCATCAACAATGGGTTTAAGACCTTTTCTCTTTGTTCTTTTGTTAAAATGGAAAAGGTTTCCTCTTGAGTCCCTTGTAACCTTTTATTTTTATTTTTTTTCTAATCACGAGACTTGAAAAGACTAGACATTTTTTCTTTCAATTATAGATAAACTATCCAAAGGCTGATCTTAGTGGGTTGATTAAGACTTTTATATGATCAATGCAATCATATTAGTTAGAAAATACAAGAAAGTGCAATCGTAAAGTTGAATAAATAATTAAAGGATTATGGGAAATTTGATATTTAAAATATAATTTCTACTAATATTAATGAAGTCATTACAAAGATTAAATTTACATAAGATTACTTTTAAAACTCACATCAGTAACAAACTTATTATGTTTCAAATTGATATACCAATAGGTGATAGTGATCTTTAGTTTTTTTTAATGAAAACAAACAAATCATAAGTGGTTAGCATAGAATTACTTTAATATATATTCCATGATATGAACTTCCGTTTTAATTTAGAGTTAATTAGATTTTACATGTATCAGCCAATTTACTTTAAATAACTATAAAATGGTGGGGGATTACTCTTCCTTTCCTTACTAGCATTGGAACAACTTGAAGAATACTTTATTTAAGTACACATTATATAGAAAATGTTACCCCGTCTCAAACAAATCCAAGACAACAAAGTTTCGTGTCTGGTAAACAACCATTGCTTCTTCCACTATAAATAATTATCCCGTCACAATCTCATAATCTTATGTCTTCCTTGTTTACTTCAATTCCTAGTGCCAATAACCCCAAAATGTTGGTCTGGAGAAAATGTATCATATACAAATTGAAGGTTATGGATCAGCTAGAGAAGTGGAACAGCTAGGGAACAAATAGGGAAAATCTACGAAACAGCTAGGAAATTATCTATTCCGTAGTTGTTTCCTAGCTGTTCGGAATCAAAAAAAGCTACAGAATGGATAGCGAATATCTACGAAACAGCTAGGAAATACCCTAGCAATTCCCTATCTGTTCCGTAGCTGTGTCAGTTCTACGCAGCTGCTAGGGACATCTACGGAACAGCAACCGCTCCCTAATTTTTGTTAGTTTTGTATATCTATTTCTTAATTATTTTGTAAAATTGCAAAATTTCTGTCAACAGAGGGAACGGTATTACATACAGGATAACATCACATTACATGCTTTAGCAGTAGAGAGTAGACAATTACTAACATAGAAATCACATTCAAATGCTACTAAGTTTCGGAACTGCATCCAATCCGATAAAATTAAATAAATAGAATACCTCACTTATGTATGCTTCATAAAAAATGCAACAAAAACTTGTAACTCCTGGACCTATAGAAAGTTCACAACGGAAGGCCTAGGTTAGTATCTGTATCTGATTGGAGTTTCCTAATATGCAGATATTGGCGGAGCCTTGTTTGCATTCTTGACTATTTAATTTTCCTTGTCTTTCTTTTCTTTTACTGCTTTGGAGGCTATATATCTTTCTTTTATAAGAAAATAAGTTCATTAACGAAGAAAAAGAAGTACAGAAGTAGAGGATAAGATATCTTCTTCTATAAGAAAAGGGGGATACACATCAATAGAGCAAAGCACATCCATCTCAAATTTCAATTTCCAATAAAGAAACCCCTTTAAAATAGTAGCTAGCTCTACATGAAACAGAGGATAAGAAGAAATATGTGCTAAAAGCAGAAAGAACATGATACCCCATACATTGCTTCTAGGCTTTTGAGCACTAGATCAGGGAATAGCCAAGACAACTATGTGTTCACTGACAAGGGCAGCGACAGTAGCCACAGCAAAGGCTGGAGAGTTTCCTTCACCAAATAGCTGATCCCATGGTCCACTTCCCAAGGACACCACCATTTATTTCAAACATGAAAAATATATAAACTCAGTAGCTTAAAAAAAATGAAAATCCTATGCACAACTAAGATCCTTTCTTATAAAGTTTTCATTTACAGAAGATAAGTCACTATTAGCTAGAACTAATGATTCATAAATGATATTATTTGCTATCTAGGTATACTATCTCTATTTAAATCTGTTAGTCAGTTGGAAGAGCTGTGCTATTCAGGAGTACAAAAGTAAAATCAATTTTTCATCAAATTTGCATTAATGTACAAAATATAGCCCATGCCACTTTGGCTAACGGATTGAATTTATTGAGGTCATTATTTTAAATACTTTCTTCAGCAGCATGAATTATTTTCACATTATCCAAAGTGGTAAAATTCATGGTCATACTGAATGAGCCAAAACAAAGGGGAGGCTGAACCAATGACACTATTATGTAAGCCAAGGTATTATGCATTTAATAGCTCTTTTAGGTGAGAGACAGTAGTGTTTGATAGATATATTAAACCAAAAGAATATCATAACCTTCATAAGTGAAAACGCCTGCTTGCCACAGTGAAGGGAATAGCATGCAAAAAAACATGTCAAATCTCAGTTGCAGTTGACAATTACTCTTAGTGGTCACCTTCAGCAGGGTTGCAAATTTTAATTTCTCAGTGAATATTGGTTGTCCTTGAATATATAACAGTTTCTTTCAACTAATTTTAAAGGCTTTAACAGGAGTAAGGAATGGCTTATCAAGTTGTGCAAAATTTTCTGTTTTCAGGCTTTACTGAGTGAGTTACAAAATAGCCCATGCCACTCTGTCTAAATGTCAATGCCTTTCTTTGTCTCCATCAATATCTAATTTAAGACTTTGGGCCCAGCTACTGAAAAAAGATAGAGGCAGGAGAACAACAAAAAAAAGCAAAACCCAAGTGTAGCAGGCTAGCAACATAAAAGATCACCAGTTATAAGTATTCATCTGATTAATATTTCAATAATCCACTATCAAATATAATCCAAAATGAGGAATGAAAAAAGTTGGAGCAGAATATGTGAAGAACAGGAGCCATATGCACGTGTCTAAAAAATTGGTTGGATACTGAAAGCTTGCAATTATTATGTTACCCCACTGGAGTGGTCCATACCATGCCAAGAATAAAAAGGGACTCTACAATATCAAGTGTACGTTCCTTTTGGGTATATTAGAAGGAATAAGAATTTTGTATCAAAATTTCAATCACAAACTCATAAAAGAATTTGTTTTTTAAATTAACTAATTCAAATTTCAAATACATTAGTCATATAATATTTTCCCCTTTCCATGACAATCTCAATAAATAAAAAGAAAGAAGTTTCAATAACATGTATGAGGATTTAAATAATTAATTTAAGCTTGCATTATTAATTTGAAAGGCTACCTTGGAATTAAACACAACCTTTTGTGCTTTTCTTTTCATTAGACAAGACTTACTACAATAAAATTAACTAAGGATATGTATGGTTTATTTTATCCTGTTTAATGATCTTTCGTTTCACCGCTAAAAAAAGTTACATTGCCATTCAATTACTTTTTTCCTTTTCCTGCAATATATAGTTCATTTCAATGTACATTTAATTAAAAGATTTTTTTTTTTCAAAAAAGTGTTTAAATCTATTTGCAATATAGTTCATTTCAATGTACATTTAATTAAAAGATTTTTTTTTTCAAAAAAGTGTTTAAATCTATTTGCAATATAGTTCATTTCACTGTACATTTAATAAGTGATTGAAAACTATTTGCTTCGTCAAACATGCATCACTCATTTTCAACTATAGATTCTAAAAACAATGAATTAGATAATATTGAGAAGAAAGGAATCCAATGAAAGATTCCCCATTCAGATGCTGCATTCTTTGGATTCTCAAAACCAATCCATTTCCATCAAAAACAAAGGAAAACTCACCTCAGTAACAGGAAACTCCATGGTATGTTTTGTTGCTGGCTTTACTGTGATCTCTGTAACAACATCAAAATTTTCGAATTCCCTATCTTCGCTTAGTCAACCATACTTGACCGGAAGTTGCTCTGGAGCAATGTATCTGAAAGTAAAAGGGCAAAAATTAAAATCATCCAAAAATCAAACTGAAAACAAAAGGGAAAAAGCAAAGTTTGAATCTTTATGTCTTAACCTCAAAAGGGCCTCTGTTTATTTGGAAGGCCCTGCAAAGACAAACTTGCTTTTGGTTCTCTGAGCAAGGAAAGGGCTTATCATCCTATTCACTGCCAGGTACCACCATGGCACATTGATGAACACCTAAAACAAAAACCAAAAAGAAAAAGAATTAGAATAAGACACATTTGAATACCCATTACACATTTAAAATCTACCAACACAAACAATAAATGATAAAAAAAAATGTATATAAGACTATAAGAGTACCTGGTTGGCTACAAATTCAGGATAGTTGTCCTGAAGCAATTGCAGGGCTTGTTTGGTAGCTTGTCTAAGTTCCCACTTGCCAGGTCCAGGAGAGTTCTTGAGATCATTGACTTGAACAATGGTGCATATGCCACCAGGGTTGAAATCCAGTTTCCTAATTCTCTTCTCCAGGAACTGAAATCTCCACCTAAGGAACTTCTCCCTCTTCTCCTAATCAGAGAAAGTCTTCTTGTACAACTCCTTGTTCTGGAATGATCCATAAATGTTATAACACACAGGGTGACCTTCCTTATCAAATCCATGCATGTACACCACATTCTCCAACTCATAAGCAAGCATATTTAAATGATCTACGCAGCATACACGTGTATTAAAACCACCAACAAATTAGCCTCTATTTTTGCATTAGATACATAACTCATTTTCATACAAAGCCATCCATCATCTCAGGGCTATAATTTCATCCATTCAAAATAGAAATACTCATTTGGATTAATTTGCATATTCAGAAAACATATCTTTAAATTCAGGTTTAGAAACCAAGTAGTCTTGAGGATCCCGAACAGTGAAACCAAGTAGCATGTCTTGTCCCTACTATTCATTTAGTAACTTCAATTCATAGCTCAATTTCAAGAAAAGCATTGAAGCTATCATATGGACCTCCTAAAGACAAAAATCACATTCACACCACAATAAGGATCTAGAACAGTGGGAAAACTAAAAAGTATTTACAGAAAGGGAAAAGCATGATAACTCAGAAAATAGTTTAAGATAAAAATGAAGTAATAGGTGAATATAGGCGGAAAATATTATACAGACATTTTCGGTAGTTAAAAGAATTAAATCACATGAAGTTCTCAAGAATCTCAACAATATTTTAAAAAGTTTCATGATTTTGATTGTATGCCAAAGAACCTATCAAATTAAACTTAAATTCCCACTGGTGATATGGTTTTCCTTAAATTAAAGTATTGTTAATAAAACAAAAATAAATGATTACTCAGTGATCTCACAGTATATATTTAAATTGATCAAAACCCTTTAAAGAATGGGTAATTACCACTGTCAGTGACAATTGAAATGGCGAAGTGAGTGCTGATAAGATCAAAGAGAAGAAGAATTGAAATGAAGTTAAAGAAACGAATTGAATGATTTTCTTTTTAGTTTAACATTGTAAAGTGGACAAAATACATACTCTGGTGAATCCAAGAATTGAAAGGTTCACTCTGGTGCGGAGGTTTGGGTTGGGATTCTTGCTTCGTTGCGGTTAGAAGAAGAATTCACTGCCACCGTCGCTCCACTGCTTCACCGCCGCGGCAGCCGTTGTGTAAATTAATTGATTTTATAATTAATTTTATTAATTAAAAACGTTTGAAAAATAAATTTAAAATAACTAAAATTAGAAAATCATATTTGGGTGACTCTCTCTCCGAAGAAAATCAATCTTCTTTCTTATTAATCCTTCTCCGCCATTGTTGTCGCTTCTAGAGCCTCAATATGTCATTGTTGGCTTCCTCGGGAGCTTCATTCTCGTAGCAGGTATTTCTTCTTCATTACATAACAAACTTCCTCTTTAAGCTTGCATATTGTAGCTTGCCACTCTGAGTATATATTCCTTTTCCACAAAACAGCACAATAACACATTTCCCCTAAAAGAAGTCGGTACAAAACTCAACACCCATACCCTACCACTGCACAATCAAACAACACATAAAAGCAACTTCCATCTCACTATAAGTACCATAAAACCCGAAAAATAAAACCACAATAAAAGCTCAACCAAAAGCTTACATACCTGAGCATCCATTTCAAGAAAAATGACTACAGAGAATGGGTACACGGGGAGCAAATTAGGGTTGTGTTGTGCTTCAAATGGGCTCCCAGCTTCACAAGAGAATCACGTGGTTGTGAGGGGTGGAGCAATTAAGGGTTTTCTCCTTCAGAGTTCTCAGTCACAAAGAAGTGAAGCGTCTCAACCCAATACACTATCTAAATAAACATGGGTTTAGGAATGAGAGGTAAAATTGACTTTTCTGGTCAGCCTTAAATGAGCACTTAACGGATGTTTGCATTTTGGACCTAATTGCATGATCACAAAGGAAGTCAGGCACAAATGTAGTCATTTAAGGACCAATTTGTACGACGTTAAAAATGTTAGGGACTGATTTGGGGGTTTACTCATTGATTATTTAGATCCTATAATCCAATCACTTTAAACGTAAATAAAGTGTATATGAAACCAACGAGGATTGGTTCAAGTGGTACATACTTGATTCCCCTTAAGCAATCCTCGCTGGGGCTAGCCCCACCATGATGTGGATGTTTCTGGCTCAAACAGGGTTGCCTCCCGTGGAGGATACTTGTGGTTAAACAAAAAAAGTGTATATGAAAAACCCTTATTGGAAAAAACCCAATAACCCCCACAGAGAATACCGGGTGTTTATAAAAAACCACTTTACTGAAGTGAAAATAAAAAATTAAATAAATAACTAAAAAAGTGGAAGTGAAAAATGTGACACGTGTACGTGTATTAGACAAACAATTTTAATATGGAGTAAATATAATACAATAGATAAGAGAGATAATGAGTGAAAATAATGATGAATAAATTAGAGAGATAAATGGTAGGAGCGAGATAAATGTTGTTGAGTATATGATAAATGTTGATAAATGGTAGGAGCGAGATAAATCCACACAAAATACAATTCCGGCAGTCATCCAAAACACCGGCATTACATGGCCACAATGGCATTTTTTTTTCAAATTGGCTTTAATTTTTTTCTATATTTGCTGTTATCAGTGTCTAAATTTTCTTTCTACTTAAAAATGTTGCTATTAGCTACTTTGTATGGATTGATAATGTGCAAAATAAACCGATAAATTTAAGTAAGGATAATATAGTAAATTAACTAACCTATCTTTGCCTGTTACGCTGCTATTGTTACTTCCACACACCTACTCCAACTAATATTTTAATTTATATAGATATAGGCCTATTCAAGAGTCAAGACTATGGTTTGTTTATAACATATACTTTTTATTGCAACAGAAGACATTACCTCCTTAGTGACGGTCTGGCCGTGATGCCTCGGGGCCGTCGCAGAGAAGTCGTCGCTAAATACTGAATTTCTTGTAGTGTTACTAGGATTTACATATGAAACCCTCTTATTCTATTTGTCAGCAATTGTCTACTGCTACTAAGTAAGAGTATATACAGAGAAGCTTTTGCATTTTAAAAAGAATTTACAGAGGAGATTTTAGTTAAGCAACAAAGTAATGAAACCTGTAACAGATGTAGCAACATGCACATAAATAATCAAAGGCAAAATGCATGTAGAAGACGAATACTAACTGCTGAAACAAAGTGTTTGATAGAAACTGTGTTTAAGGGCTGCACACTGGTCTCTTATATATAGTATAATCACAGTCAATCGAAGAGTGAATCAATAACTAACTTGAAACATAACCACTAGTTAATTTACAACAATGATCATAAAAATAGTTAACCATTAATTTACACTTGCTAATTCTAACACAATATTCTGCAGACTACATCTACATGTTACGGTCATATCCTTAAGATCCTTTTGCAAGATGCACTCATAGATTCTCATTCTATCAGAGAACAATTCATGCAGATAAATAATTTCGTAGCTTCACTTCAAAAACCTGTAATTATTTTCTTTGGTATGAGGATGATAATAAACCTAGTGAACCTTGTCAAAGACAAAAGATGGATGAATTAAAAGAAGAAGTGGCAAAATTAAGGAAGAAGGTGGCAACTGGCAAGCTACAATATGCGGGCTTAAAGAGGAAGTTTGTTATGCAATGAAGAAGAAATACCTGCTACGAGAATGAAGCTCTCGATGAAGCCAACAATGGCAGACTCGAGCTCCAGAAGCGACAACAATGGCGGGGAAGGATTAATAAGAAAGAAGATTGATTTTCTTCGGGAGAAAGAGCCACCCAATTATGATTTTCTAATTTTAGTTATTTTGAATTTATTTTTTAAATGTTTTAAATTAATAAAATTAATTATAAAACCAATTATTTTACATAGTGGCAGCCACATATGAGTGAGAAGGACAGGTCGGCATAGGGGTTAACGGATACGTCAGCACTCTGTTAAATTATCTAACGGCGAGGACTATTTTGAAAAGAAAAAATTTTAAGGGGACTAAAAGATTAAAAAAAATTTAGGGGGACCAAAATGAAAACACATGTAATTTAAAGGGAACAAAAACATATTTAATCTAAATTTTTTATACTCTTCTTCTAACAAGGGTTCCAAACTAAATGACGGAACTCCTTTTTGCAACTTTTTAGCTCCATACATCTCATTCCATGCCTGTACTATTTCATCAATTTTGAAACCTAGACATGTTGGTGAAAGTGTTAGTATATAAGAGTACATATCTATCCAATGTTAGTATGGAAGTGCGGTCGTTCGGAGTGATGGTAAGTTTTCAGTTTTTGGTTTTTAAAATAAAAAAAAAAACAGTTTTTGATTTTGAGCTATAAAATTTTAATTGAAAATTCACTAATACAAAATATAGATTTTTAAACGAGTTTTTAAATCGGTTACTAAATAACCGATTTTAAAAAAAGGGCGATGACATTTTTTAAATTTATTGATGTTACTTTAAATCAGTCGTGAAAGGAGGCGATTTAAAAATGAGAAATTTTACGGTACCCCGTACCCTCCATTGAGAGAGTTTTTAAATGATTTTAATATTTTTATAGTCACGGGATAATATTTTAACTATTAAAATTTGTATTTCTAATTTTTGAAAAAAAATTCTGAAGAAGTGACTAGGGATGTAAAAAAATCTGCACCCACATAAACCCGTTAATATACCCACAATATGTACTTACATATTTATTAAATAGGTGGGGATTAATATTATACTACCCTACCCGTAGATACCGCATATTTATTTAAAAATGTTTTCTATTAAATATATTAAAATATATTATTATTATGTGATGATATAAAATTTATTTTTTACTATTTTATAATCATATTTTTAATATATTAACATGAAATAATATTATTATTATATTATGATGTATTATGATATATTATATCACTTTTTCTTTAATCAAATCAAATACAATTTAGGAAAATAAGACCCATCCTCCATCAGCTCACTCTCTTGAAAGAACTTTCTCGCCCAAAATTTTACCCATCCTCTCTATTTCTTCTCTCTATTTGTGCTTTCTCTACCTCTCTTCTCTTCTCTGAAATTACATAAGATTAGGATCACTCTATCATCTAATAACGTCAAGAATCTCGTGAAAGGTATATCTATCTCTACTTTCTTTCTTGTAGAAGTTACCTTTCTCGTCAAGAATCTACATGAAATTGATTAATGAAATAGAAAGTTACTGAAATCTTGAAAAACCCTAAATTCTGGTTTGGTGGTCCCCGTCTGCACCACGAGAAGAGAGCAGAGCTCGCATTTTGGTGTTACAAATTCTCAAGGTATGGTATCTATCTCATCATAATTCTTCATGCTTTCTCAAATGTTGTGTTTCTTCTTCTGATTAATAATTGTGTGTAGAGGGGATCGTTTTTGCTTGGAGGAAACAACGATGGCTTACGCTGCGATGAAACCTACTAAGCCCGGTTTGGAGGAGTCTCAAGAACAGATACATAAGATTAGGATCACCCTCTCATCTAAGAACGTCAAGAATCTGGAGAAAGGTATTTATATCTATCTCTACTTTCTTTCTTGTACAAATTACCTTTCTCTTTCATTCATCAATTACTTCACACACTCAAATTGTTTGATTGTGTTTTCTGTTTTATTGATAGTTTGCACCGACTTGATCCGTGGTGCCAAGGACAAGCGCCTTAGGGTCAAGGGTCCTGTTAGGATTAAGATGCCAACTAAAGTTCTTCACATTACCACCAGGAAATCCCCCTGTGGAGAAGGTAATTCTTCACTTCTTTGGGCATTGAATAATTCTTCACTCCGTTCTTTCTATGTTAGCACTTCTTTGGGTTCTTGGATCATACTTCGACTTTGGCATGCCTTTTTTCTATTGTTATTATGTTATCTGTTTATCTCTGTTGTCATTTGCATTTTTGCACGTTTCCGTTGATAATTAAATTGAGGTGTGTCTTGCAAGTATTCTTTTAATGTGGTGGGTTAGGTAATATGTTATGGAATGGATCTTTCTCCCTCTTTCTCTTCCTGTTGGATTCCTTTAGTTTTGAATTCTGTTACTTAGCATCTATTTTTTATTGCTTTTGTTTCAGTCTTGGAATTATGTGTTTATGAATAAATTGGATTCATTTTGGTTCAGTTTCGGCTGAGTGAATGTGAATTCTTAAATTTTACTTTCAAACCATTTTCTGATGCCATTTTCTTAAAATCTTTTAATTAAATGTACATTGAAATGAACTATATATTGCAGGAAAAGGAAAAAAGTAATTGAATGGCAATGTAACTTTTTTTAGTGGTGAAACAAAAGATCATTAAACAGAATAAAATAAACCATACATATCCTTAGTTAATTTTAATGTAGTAAGTCTTGTCTAATGAAAAGAAAAGCACAAAAGGTCGTGTTTAATTCCAAGGTAGCCTTCCAAGGTAGTCTTGTCTAACGGGAAGGATGTTATTCTTCTGATACCATATTGATACCAACACAGAATGGAAGAAAAACGAATTCTGAATTATTCAAAGAGAATTGTGTAAATGAATTACAAAGAGAGAGCCTTAAATACAAAAGGCAAGAGAAACCAAACTAAAACAACCTAACTTACCTAACTAACAGAAAAAACTAACAAACTAAACTAACTAAAATACAGCTGTAAAAAAAACAAAATTTACAAAATTCCAATAAAGTCTGATGCAGAGATAAAAGAAACATACATGTCCTCCACATAATTTTTTAATTTGGCTTATCTGTGACAAATAAATTGGAATATAATTTAGCTTGAGAACATTACAATGAGTGAGACCATTGTATGAAAATATCTTAAGTGCTTCAAATTCAAAATTCTTTAGAGGCCTATGCGCCTAACCTATATAGAACTGTGATATTTAGAGACAGTTTAGTGATTGTTTAGTGTATTGGAAATAAGAACTGTTAGAGGCCTACTACTTTAATTTATACTTTAGCATTTAAATATGGCTTAAAACTTTATTTATGAGACTCAAATAACAATGAGATTTGCCTAACTATTGTAAACTAAAAGAATGCTCCTGTTGGCATTTAAATAGCAACGAGATTTGCCTGACTTCATTTCATTTTTATTTTGGCATTGTAATGTGTTGTCAACAAGAAACTTTCATGTTCTCATTTAGTAAATCCTTGGATGGCATTGAAAAAGTAAGAGCTATCAGAGTTAAGAAAGAGGATAAAGTCTTTCTACCTTGCATTATTTTTCAGAAAGGTCTTCTCTGGCTTGCAACTCTTTCTATCTTTTTTGTGGTAGTTTGGTAGAGAAATAGACAAAGAAATGTAAGATGTTTGGGCAGGATGAGGCCAGGTTTTAATGTCTTTTTCATCGTATGTTAGCTAAGAGTTAGCAAGAGTTTCCTGTTAATTCTGTTCAATCACATAATGAGGCTTTTTTTAGTTCTGCACTAACATGAACTCTGGCACTTATCATACACTCAGTAAAACCTGAAAACAGAAAATTTAGCACAACATAATAAGCCATTCTTTACTCCTGTTTAAGCCTTTAAAATTAGTTGAAAGAAACTGTTATATATTCAAGGACAGCCAATATTCAATTAGAAATTAAAATTTGCAACCCTGATGAAGGTGACCACCAAGAGTAATTGTCAACTGCAACAGAAGTAATGTTTTATTGGTGATTCAAACATGGCACTGTGCTTATTTGGCCCTTTTCATTTGACTAATAGAAGAGGTAGAAGAATGAATCACTGATTAGGGTACTGTTTGATTTTAAATTTAATTGTATAAGGCACTAGTCGTACAGTGTTATGATATCTGAATTTGTTTTCATTTGTTGGTTCTTCCTCATAAGTTTCTTTTCATTGCCACAGTGAAGCATTATTTGATTTATATATGGTTTAGTCTGAGAAAACTGGGATCTGATTCTGTTTATTGGTTTGGGATGCCTACTTAAAAGGGTGACTTCCAATCATGCCTAAAGGCTGTGTTTTTTCCTTAAAGATGATGTCACATTGGAGTATCTTAGATTGACTGGAAGAAGTGAAGAGACGGTGAGATATTCATTCTTTTACTTTTTTTCCTTAAAAATAGTTTCCTCTTCTCAGTATAAAACTTCATTGAATATATTATTTGACCAAGTTTTCTTGCTTACAGGTTTCAATAATAGAATCATATTTACATGCAAACAGATTGTTTGTTGACTGTAAGGAGGTAATATCTTCTGTTGCAATAAAAAGTATGTTATGATGGAAGTTGTAGATCCAAGGTCATGAAGACTTTTGTGTCAATTAGGCTCACCATGAAAGAGTATACACATCAAATATGCAATTATTGCACGACGTTAAATGCTTGAGTGTTTTGAAAACTGTTTCTTCTTCATTGCATAACAAACTTCCTCTTTAAGCTTGCATATTGTAGCTTGCCACCTTCTTCTTTTAATTCATCCACCTTTGGCTTGGACAAGGTTCACCAGGTTTATTACCATCCTCACACCAATGAAAATAATTACAGTTTTTCAGAGTGAAGCTATTAAATTATTTATCTGCATGAATTGTTCTATGATAGAATGAGAATCTATGAGTGCATCTTGCAAAAGGATCTTAAAGATATGACTGTGACATGTAGCTGTAGTCTGTAAATTAATGGTTAACTGTTTTTATGATCATTGCTGTAAATTAACTAGTGGTTATGTTCCAAGTTAGTTATTGTTTCATTCTTTGATTGACTGTGATTATACTATAAATAAGAGACCAATGTGCATCCTATAAACAATTTCTATCAAACACTTTTCAAGAGTTGGTATCTCTCTTCTAAATGCATTTTGCCTTTGATTATTTATGTGCATGGTGCTACGTCTGTTACAGGTTTCATTACTTTGTTGCTTAACTAAAATTTTCTCTACAAATTATTTTTAAAATGCAAAAGCTTCTCTGTATATACTCTTACTTAGTAGCAGTAGACAATTGTTGACATATAGAATAAGAGGGTTTCATATGAAAATCCTAGTAACACTACAAGAAATTCAGTATTTAGCGACGACTTCTCTGCGACGGCCCCGATGCGTCACGGCCAAGCCGTTGCTAGGTCGTTGCTACAGCATTAAATGCTCTTTACAATGCAATTAATTCTTAGAGACAACCTAGTCGTCGCTAGGAATTGACAGTAGCGACGACCCATAATTATAATTTTTTTTTCTGACAAAAAAATAAAAATTAAATGTAGTGACAACTTTAGAGACGGCAGGCCGTCACTACATTAAAAATGAAATTCTAATTTGCGCGCGCATTTTTTTAAAAACGTAGCGACGATCAGTTAAAAACCTGTACGCATTAAAACCCCTACCCTCTTCCTCCATTTCCAAACTCCTTTTCCTCCAAACTCCCTTTTCCTCTCATACAGTCACCCCCAATTTCTGTCCCCTCACCCCGTTTATTTTGAAAAATCGACGATTAAAACATATTTATCCTTCATAGAATCGTTTTGAACTGATCAGTTTTCAAAATAGTTGCATGTAGGTGACGTTAGAGCTCGTTCCAGAGTTATTCCCCTTTCGGAGTCACAACAAGTAAGTTTTTTAAAGTTTTAATCAATTTATTTGAAATTAATAGTTTATTTATTTTATTAATTTATTAATGTAATGTAGGAATTAGGTTTATTTGTAATTAATAGTTTGTGTAGTTAATTTTTTTATTAATTTATTTTTTGTAATTAGGTTTATTTGTAATTAATAGTTTATTTATAAATAGTTTATTTGTAATTAATAGTTTTAATTAATTTATTTATATTTAGGTTTATTTATTTTATTAATTTATTAATGTGATATAGGAATTTGATTTATTTGTAACTGTTGTCGCTATGAATCCTAATTTCCCTAAAGGCCTCGCTTGTAAGGCTTCTCGAGAATATTAGACTTCTAGTGATTGTGGGAACATACCACTTGGGATAGCCCCCAAGGGGTTATTTATACATGTATTTGGGGTGGTTATTTATTATCTTGATTATTCCTAACTTATAGGGGTGATCTTTTAATTCAAATCCTTTTAACGTTATCTGATCTATATTTAAAATATGGGATATTCATCTTATCCATACTTCATGGGCCCAAAGCGACCCAATATGGTACATCCCCCCAAGTATAACAAGCTTGGTGGCCGAGCTTGTTTATACTTGTAAATTTTTTGCGGTCTTTATTAACTTGACAAACGAACAGTAATTGAACCGACCGTCTGCATTCTCGGTACCCGGCCGTTTAAAGGGAGGGAAACTTGGAGACTTTACTTGTTTTAAATTTTAGAATTTATTTTCGGAGCCGTTTCGTTTCTTCTGGGGAACGGAAACGACTCATTGGTTCTTGTGTTTCCCCCATTTCTATGTGTGCAGAGCCTATCTATTCAAAGCTCTCATTGCCTTTTATCATAAGTTGATTGTGCATTTGACAACCTCCTTGTCTCACTTTCTTCCACCGGTTCATCTCCTCTTTCTCCTCTTTCTTTTCGCTTCCCAACCTCAAGGTACGCAACTTCATCTCTCTCACTCTGCTTTTTTGCTTTCCATGGATAGTCATAGTAGTACGTCTCGGGTGAGGGTTGTGAGCTCATCGAATCCAAGCCCTAATTACGATTGGGTTCTCCCCGAAGTTTTAGAGAAAACATCTGAATATCTTTTTGTTCAAAAGATAAACAAATTTAGAGAGGAATATGATATAGGAGTAGGTGACCCTAAGATAGAATCCACCATTATTGCTGAACCTTGCTCATCGGACGAGTTCGTTTGTTTTAGAAGAAAAAGCCTTGAGGAACCTGACTTCATTTTCGTTTATGACACCTTTTTCATCTAGCTGGGTTTGTCGTTCCCTCTGAGTCGTTTTGAAAGCAGTGTGCTGCGCAGCCTCAATGTAGCTCCCACTCAGCTACATTCGAACAGTTGGGCTTTCCTTCGAGCCTTCATCATTGTCTGTGAATATTTTGACATTACCCTTTTGACATTACCCCGACCGCCCGCAAATTCTTTTACTTTTATCAAAACAAATCGTCCAAGCTTATTGGCTGGACCTCCCTAAATAGAATTTCTGGGAAGGGTTTCCTCTTTCCTTTCCTTCAATCGTACAAACACTTTAAAGAAAAGTTTTTCAAGGTGAGGGGAGACGAATCGTACCCTGAACTTCTGATCGGGACCGATGGATCCCCACATTACCCTCTTTACTGGTCGGCCAACCCAAATCGAATCAGGGGTATATCAGAAACCGACCTGTCCACGACAGCCAAAGGCGACGTCGAATTCTTGAAGACCTTAAAGAAAAAGAATCTCTATTGCTCTGATTTAATTGAGGCTGGGGGCGACCCGGTTGCTTTGCAACGTCTACTTGGTAATTTTCCTTTATTTCTAACTTGAACTATTTGTTTGTAGGGTAAGATGGCCTCTAAACGCCAACTGTCCGCTAAAGATATTCGTTCATTTTATGACCTAGGGCAAAAACGCGACAAGTCGACCTCTTCAAGCCAAAACAGTCAAGGTCAAGCTCAAGGTCAAGGTCCGGTCAATCCGACTCCGTCCGGAACCTCGCCTCCACCTTCACCAAAACGTCTAAGGTTTGAGGGAATTTCAGAACCTTAACACGGTCAATCAACTCGGCTCGGAATTAAGTCGTCCACCTACCGCCGATAGGATCCCTGAAAAGTGGTGGTTGTACTTACGCGGGTTCGAGAGTGCTGAAGATATGAATGTAACTTCAATTTTTGACCATCGCTTCCAGATGGCTGAGGTCATAGAAGGGAATCTTTGCAAACCTGTTGATCGTGCAAGGACTCAGAAGGTCAGTCTTCACAATACTGTTATTATGGCTCATAAGTATGGCCGCAAGGACGACTTTCTTGGCTCATGGTCTTGGTCATGGGATTGAAGTGCTTGAAAAGGAGAATTCTGACTTAAGACAGAAGTTAAAGACGCTGGGGAATGCCGAAAACATTATAAAAGAGCTGACCCAGAAACTTTCCAAACTCGAAGTCGAGGCCGATCGAGCTGCCGCTTTAGGCGAAGAAGTGGAAACCCAAAAGTCTAGAGTAAAGGATTTGGAGACCGAGAACAAGACCCTGTCTGAAGAAAAGACTACCTTATCTTCCACCATCTCCCTCCTAAAAGAAGAAAAAGAGAAAGTGCAGGTAGATTTTGATGCGGCAAAAAGTGCTTGGCAATTGGAAGAAAGGGAGTTGAAGACAGATTTGGCCTTGTATCATGGGAACGACTTCAATAAAGCAATCGAGCAGGTTCAGTTTCTTTACCCAGACCTCGATAGGTGGCTCTTGCATTTTGTAGTCCAAAGCACATGACCTTATAGCAAAAATTGCTTCCCTCAGTCATGAAAATTGTCTTTTCTTCATCTGTCGGATTCATTCTGATCTAATTATACTCGGATTAGGCGTCCATCAAACTCCATATTTTCTGACCAGAGGAGTCGTCAACGAGTCGACCTATACTCAAAAGTTGTTATGGATCTTTTGGACAAGCTCTGTTCAAATCTGTGAAGTCTGTGCACATCCTCCACTTCCCATTGTTCTTTCTCACCAGTACTACGTTAGCCAGCCAAGTAGGATATTCGACTTCCCTAATGAACCCTGCCTCCAGAAGTTTGTTTGTCTCCTGAATGACGACCTGCATTCTTTCTTCTCCGACCTTCCTCTTTCATTGGGCGGTCGGTTTGGCCTTAGGATCGACCATTAACTTGTCAATTAGGAAATCAGGATCAATTCTGGGCATATCGGAAGCCGACCAAGCAAACAAATCGGCATTTCTCTTGAGAAGTGAGACGAGTTGCTGATTGAAGTCGGATGTCAAATTCTTGCCAATGCGGGTGTTCTGTCCACTTTCTTTTAATTTGTACTTGGGTTAATTCTTCAGTCGGCTGGGGGCGTCTTTCCATAAAATCCACTCAAGGGTCAAGTTCGGCAAAGAAGACTCTGTGCTCGACTTCCTTTTTAGGTAAGTCCTTCTGTCTGACCTTCAAGTTGTCCGTGTAACACTTCCTGGCGACCTCCTGATCTGCTTTGACAACTCCAATCCTCCCATTGTTAAGGGGAAACTTCATTGTGAGATGAAGAGCTGAGACGATTGCCCCTAATGAATTAAGGGTCGCCCTCCCAATGATCGCGTTATACGAAGAGGGGCGTTGATAACCAGATACTTGACTCGAATTTCTTTGTTCGAGGGGGATTCTCCAAAACTCGTTAGTAGGTCCACGTAGCCCCGCACTTCCACTGACTCACCTGCAAATCCTATTAACGATCCCGAAAAAGGTAGCAATAAGTCTGAAGATAAACCTAATTGCTGAAAGGCTTCCCAGTATAGGATATCAGTCGAACTCCCCTGATCTATCAGAATTCTTTTGACCATGAAGTTTGAAATCCGAGCTTCGATGACCATAGGATCGTCCTGATGAGGCCGTATCCCTTCAAAATCCAAGTTAGAGAAAGAAATTGAAGGCAGCCGAGGGTGCCGCACCTCCTGCGTATTAATCGTCATGGCCGACCGAGAATATCTCCTTCTGGACGAGCTGGTGACCCCTCCACTAGTGAACCCTCCAGCGATAGTTGAGATCGTCCGCCTTACTTCTTCTGAAGGCTTCATTTCATCTCGATCAGGAGATTTGTCCGACCGCCTAAGGAAATCTTTCGGCCTGCATTGTCGTTTTGCCTCAACTGGCCTCTGCTCGAAAGACTCTGTCGTCCTTAAGCCATGCCCATCTCTGATCATCTGATCGATTCGTGCTTTCAGCGTCCAGCAACCGTCTGTGTCATGCCCCCTAATTCTGTGAAACTCACACCATTTATCCCTATCTCGGCCCATATACCCGGCTCGACTTCTTTCCTTGTTCACTTCGGTATTGAAAACTTCTTTGACCTCCCCGGTCCTTTCTGGAAATAATCCGACTGCCGATCACTTGTTCTACCGTTGTTCTGCCAATTAGAGTTTCTTTGATGTCGAGCATTGCTTCCAGAGGATTGTCCGACCATCATCTGTCCCCTTTTATCCGCGTTACTTTCTTCTCCTTTTACGTAACAGTCGGCGCGCGGCCTGATCTCATCCATTGTTAAGGCAGACTTTTGGGCTAAAGACTCGTTGAAAGGGTCGGGTCTTAGTCCTTCTTCGAAAGTAGACACCAGTACTTCCGGATTCGGGTTAATAACTTGTAAAGTTGCATCATTGAACCTACCCAAAAAGTCTTTTAAAGGCTCGTTTGGTTGTTGCTTAATATTAAATAGCTTGGAGGCAGTCAGTCTTCTGACCTTCCGGGCGAGAATTGAGCCAGGAATTTCTTAAGGAAGTCGACCAAACTATTGACGGACTTGGGGGGAAGTCCTGAATACCAAATCAGAGCCGAATCAGTTAAAGTTCCCGAGAACAGCTTGCATTGCAAAGCTTCACTTATCCCTCTATTGTTCATCCGAGTCCTGAATGCGGTCTACTATGACTATCCATGGAAGCATTCATCTACTTCAGCGCCGGCGGCGCCATGCAGACTTCTTCTTCCTCCCCTCCACCATCTACTCCGGCGCAGTTCGATGGAATGAGGTTCATCCCGACACCGGGATTAGTTCAAATGTCTCCATTGCAGGAGGACATTGTGCCCGAGATAGACCCTAAGGATGCTCAGGATGACCTAGATAGAGATGATGAGTTGCTGACCAGGAGTTTGATGAGGAGCCAGCTCAATTCCAGAGTGTCGGGTCAAGCAAACCTCATGAGACAGACGCTCGAGGTCGGGTTATTATCCGACCACGTAAACTAGAAGCCGCCACAAAATACAATTTCGGCGTCTCGAATGACTGCCGGCATTATGTGTGCCACAATCTGCTTTGTGGCGTTTTTTTTTTTTCAAATTGGCTTTAATTTTTTTATATTTGCTGTCATCAGTGTCTAAATTTTCTTTCTACTTAAAAATGTTGCTATTAGATACTTCGTATGGATTGATAATCAGCAAAATAAACCAATAAATTTAAGGAAAATATAGTAAATTATCTAACCTATCTTTGCCTCTTACACGCTGCTATTGTTACTTCCACACACCAACTCCAACTAATATTTTAATTTATATAGATATAGGCCTATTCAAGAATCAAAACTATGGCTTGTTTATAACTATGGCTTCCTACAGTGTACCAAAAAAAACAATGAAATGAGAAAATCAACAAAGCCCAGGAATTATTGCTCAAAACTACAGTAGCTACCCAGAATTTGAGTTTTCCCCCATTGATATCTTCATCTTTGATCAGAAATAATGTTTTATTGGTGATTCAAACATGGCACTGTGCTTATTTGGCCCTTTTCATTTGACTAATAGAAGAGGTAGAAGAATGAATCACTGATTAGGGTACTGTTTGATTTTAAATTTAATTGTATAAGGCACTAGTCATACAGTGTTATGATATCTGAATTTGTTTTCATTTGTTGGTTCTTCCTCATAAGTTTCTTTTCATTGCCACAGTGAAGCATTATTTGATTTATATATGGTTTAGTCTGAGAAAACTGGGATCTGATTCTGTCTATTGAATTTTTTTTAAGGCAGGGAAGAGAATCCGAGAGATTATAAGTGAGATAATTTGTAAAAGAAAGGAGCAGAGATTGATTGAGAAGGATCTATTAGGCCACTTGCCTAACTACAAGGATACAAATTAAATGTCTGGTATGTTTCTTGAATGCGGTATTGAATAAGAGAAGGCAACGTTGGAGAGGTTGGAGCAGGGAGTTGGTGAAATTGAGGACATGATTTCAAGAAGGGAGATGTGGCGTTGAGTTATGCTTGGCTCATTTGGCTACATGGCTCCAGGTGATCCTAATGACATGTAAAATTTTTTTATTCATTCTAACATATGGTTTTTAATTTCCATAACTTATATTTACAAATGATTTTAGCAATAGCAAGCCATGGCTTTCAATTTCTTTTCACCTTTTTTTTTATACTTGTGCTTGATCTCTGTCCCCTCTCTTATATTTGCATATTTATGCTTTGTTTCTCTTTCAATGCTTATGTCATTATATTGAAATAGAACATAGGTTGTTGCAATATTGCTGGTGGTGAATTCCAATTTCAAACTGAAGTTGAGACCGTAAGTTTGGCTGTGCACCGGGATCTTCTAAGGCTCAGTGGATTTTGTAGTACTCAGAATGAAAGGCTCCTTGTGTATCCTTATATGTCCAATGGCAGTGTAGCTTCTAGATTAAAAGGTTAGAGAGTTCTTTGAAAATTTCATTACAAGTGGTGGGTTTTATCATCAGGTTGCCCCTGTTAATTATGCTCTGTTGTTTACATAACCTTCAGCTAAATTTATTCCCACATCCTTTTTTCTTATAACTTGACAATCAACTATTGTATAGCTATTCCAATTTTACTTTATTGCGGGTGATAATTGATCACATCAACACTATATTGCATTTATATCCCCTGGAATGAGGCATACCTCATTTTTCCTGGTGCCGTGAAAACCACTGCTGCTACTTCTTTGCTTTAATAAGTAGCCTTCAGCAAATTGCTGCTTGACCTATTAGACAATAATTTCTTTAGCTACTTGTTACTAAGATTGAAAAATATACTCCTAACTCTTTAATCTTCAAGACTTTTTTACCTAACTCTTTAATCTTCAAGATTGAAAAATATACTACTTTGCATACTTAATATTGTTTGGGTCGTATGATTAAGATTCCATTAGTAAATAATAATATGATTGGATATAATGTATGTGTGTCTGGATTTGGGAAGTGAGATAACATTATTTTAGGAAAATGAATGGTTTCTTATCTTACTTCTTTCAATTGAAAACTCATTGTTATTTATACGGTAACAATATTGTTGCAAATTGCAATACTTTGTTCTTTTTCCATGAAGAGGCATGTTAGAGTTTTAAGGCTTATATACCCTTATAAAGACTTTGGCAACTGTATAGGTTTAAATGATCATTTTGCACTCTATCAATTTCATTTGACACTATCTATTTGTTTCTAGATTTGAAACCTGCTACCAGATTTCTTTGGCTATCAAGGATGAGGTTGAGGATCTTGAGAAAGCCGGCATCACCGTCAACAAACCATTGCATCTTCTGGTAATTTTAACAAAATTTCACCTCGCTTATGCTAACAGTCAAGTTCATCACATCTTTTTATGTCACTTTTTTTGGATAATTAATTAGTTAACTTTTTTTAACTATTGTCTTGAATATTTGAATGCTTTTTCTTCAATTGGTTGTCTAAATTGTTTTAAACCTCTTTGTTGTAAAAAATATGTACTAAATGGTGACTTCTAATCATGCCTAAATTGTTTTCAACCTCAATTGGTTTGGGATGCCTACTTAAAAGGGTGACTTCCAATCATGCCTAAAGGCTGTGTTTTTTCCTTAAAGATGATGTCACATTGGAGTATCTTAGATTGACTGGAAGAAGTGAAGAGACAGTGAGATATTCATTCTTTTACTTTTTTTCCTTAAAAATAGTTTCCTTTTGTCAGTATAAAACTTCATTGAATATATTATTTGACCAAGTTTTCTTGCTTTCAGGTTTCAATAATAGAATCATATTTACATGCAAACAGATTGTTTGTTGACTGTAAGGAGGTAATATCTTCTGTTGCAATAAAAAGTATATGTTATGATGGAAGTTGTAGATCCAAGGTCATGAAGACTTTTGTGTCAATTAGGCTCACCATGAAAGAGTATACACATCAAATATGCAATTAGACTTGGGAGAAATTGAATCCTGTGTTTCAGGGCCCAAAAGGTATAACTTACTAACTAATAGTTTTATGCTTGTATTCCTTTATATTATTGAATTATCTCTTCCTTTCTTTTGTCCTGTTACATTTCTATGCTTTTTGAAAGGCCTCATGATCGAGTTCCCTTGAATGACATAAAGGAAGATTGGCATGCATGTCTAGACAACAAATTTGCATCCAAGGTGATTTGGAGCTTGCAGAAGGCTTTGATTTTTTCATTAGATACAATATATAAAACCTGGAAAGGCAATATTATTTCTGTGATCCACCCTGCCTGCTTGCTCTAAATAATGTAATTATTATTATTTTTAAATAAAAAAAGAAAGTTGGTTACACTGGGAAAAGAATTATTCTCCTGCACTGTTTAAGGTTGTAATCTTAGTTCAATAATGATAGAAGATCTGGTATTAATTTTATTATGGACAGGTGGTTGGTGGGAGTGGGTTGGACTTGAAATCCTATCCAGATTTGTAGAATAATTTTTTTTATTTGTTTGGGTTATTGACTTTCTGAGGATTATTGAATTAAACTTGATCTGTTACTTATACTTCTTTTTCCCTTAGATCTTCTCAGCCAATGGCCACCGATCGTCTGACCCGAGTTCACCGCTTTAAGCTCATTTTTTTTTTTTAATTTCTATTTAAGCTTATTAATTATTATGTGTGTTGTAGAAGCATGTAACTCTAAAACTGAAAATGTTTTGGATTTTGTAAGGATCCAAGCCAAGGGCAAGGGGATCCTGCAGCACCACCGAGTCATTGCTGAGTTTGAGGAAATCCCTGAGGAGAGCAGACAGAAGCTGATTGATGGGGCCTTTGGAGAAGTTTTGAGATACACACATGTAACAAACATCATAGGACAATCAAAAGCTAGGGTTCAACAATATTCAATGATTGAGCCTAAAATCAAAAAATAATAGAAGGTAAACAAATCATCTTATTAAAAGAAAACCCTACCTAAAATCAAAAGGACATCTATTTTCATAAAAAACCACCTCGAAGTCAGAGATAAAGAACGTACAATAGGGACTCTCCTTATTACAATATAATTAAGAGGTTTAAGAGGTTTTCTTGTTACAATATAATATATAGTAAAAAAAAAGCCTTGATGTCATAGTTCTACTTTAAATAAAATTGGCCAAAATAGAATTCATAATTCATATGCAAAAAGAGGAAAGTAAAATAAAATTATATAATGACCCATAAACAAATATAAAGCTATCTATCATATTGTTTGTACTTTTACTGCATCTAAATTGCTATTCAAAGAAAGTTAACGTTATCCATTATTTTGGGCTCTTGCTTCCAAAGCTTCTAATATGGTCTATAATTATTACAATGGCATAGATTGGAAATGGTCTACATAGTTATCCCATTTTGAGGGTTAATGGTGCAGGAACAGTAACTCCCCAGCATACACAGAGGTGATTTTCTATAGAAACAGAAGAATGGGCTTGGTGACATAGACTCTAATTATCCGCATTATGCAGGCAAAGATATCAAAAATTCAAAAGCAAAAGCAAAAGCTTGAATTGGATCTAAATAGCAAGTTCCATGCTTCAATTCCCTAAATTTCACTACACCTTATCTTGACTTGGCTTTCAAAGGCAATGTCTGCTATGTTTGTTATACTTTTAACAAAACATTCTCAAACATGAAGAGTTCCATAAATAGGTTCAAATAGAAATGCCCTTGTTAATGATAAAAACCCCATCCAAATATTAGATAAAAAAACTAATAGTAATGACAACCCATAAGCACATTGGCAGAATCTATTTACTTGAGAAATAGAAGCAAATAAAAGAAAATACGCTGACCAGATATAACTGGAAAACCCATTATGCAGCAACCTTTCATTTCCTTTTAGATTCGAGCCTTTTATATTCCTCGGGCTCCTTAGACTTCTTCAGCAGCCTCAAAGAGCTCCTAAACTTACTGACATTTAAATTGATAAAAAAAAAACACTTCATCTAGGCATGACTTATATTATTATCCAAAGCATCTAAAATGGAAACATGAATCAAGTAAATAACTATATCATGGTAACATGAAAAACGGGAAAAAAGCAAATACGACATGTTGAACATTTTTACCTGTAGGAATATCCCGAAAGAAGTCAAATTCCATTCATGTATAACGGGAAAATACACAGAATATAAACAAAAAAAATAAAAAAAGAACAATAGAGAATAGAGTACGAAAAAAACAGAAACATAGAATCAAATAGTAGAGAACAAATTTCAAAATTGATGCTTCTGGGGGCTACAAAAATGAAGAGAAGGCTCTCACCATTCAAGAACTAATTGCCTACAATGTCTCACATCACTCAGCTCGCGGATATTCACTCCAAAATCCAATACCATGAAATGATACAATAAAGGACTTACCTAAAAAGGAAGTCGAGCACAGAGTCTTCTTTGCCGAACTTGACCCTTGAGTGGATTTTATGGAAAGACGCCCCCAGCCGACTGAAGAATTAACCCAAGTACAAATTAAAAGAAAGTGGACAGAACACCCGCATTGGCAAGAATTTGACATCCGACTTCAATCAGCAACTCGTCTCACTTCTCAAGAGAAATGCCGATTTGTTTGCTTGGTCGGCTTCCGATATGCCCAGAATTGATCCTGATTTCCTAATTGACAAGTTAATGGTCGATCCTAAGGCCAAACCGACTGCCCAATGAAAGAGGAAGGTCGGAGAAGAAAGAATGCAGGTCGTCATTCAGGAGACAAACAAACTTCTGGAGGCAGGGTTCATTAGGGAAGTCGAATATCCTACTTGGCTGGCTAACGTAGTACTGGTGAGAAAGAACAATGGGAAGTGGAGGATGTGCACAGACTTCACAGATTTGAACAGAGCTTGTCCAAAAGATCCATAACAACTTTTGAGTATAGGTCGACTCGTTGACGACTCCTCTGGTCAGAAAATATGGAGTTTGATGGACGCCTAATCCGAGTATAATTAGATCAGAATGAATCCGACAGATGAAGAAAAGACAATTTTCATGACTGAGGGAAGCAATTTTTGCTATAAGGTCATGTGCTTTGGACTACAAAATGCAAGAGCCACCTATCGAGGTCTGGGTAAAGAAACTGAACCTGCTCGATTGCTTTATTGAAGTCGTTCCCATGATACAAGGCCAAATCTGTCTTCAACTCCCTTTCTTCCAATTGCCAAGCACTTTTTGCCGCATCAAAATCTACCTGCACTTTCTCTTTTTCTTCTTTTAGGAGGGAGATGGTGGAAGATAAGGTAGTCTTTTCTTCAGACAGGGTCTTGTTCTCGGTCTCCAAATCCTTTACTCTAGACTTTTGGGTTTCCACTTCTTCGCCTAAAGCGGCAGCTCGATCGGCCTCGACTTCGAGTTTGGAAAGTTTCTGGGTCAGCTCTTTTATAATGTTTTCGGCATTCCCCAGCGTCTTTAACTTCTGTCTTAAGTCAGAATTCTCCTTTTCAAGCACTTCAATCCCATGACCAAGACCATGAGCCAAGAAAGTCGTCCTTGCGGCCATACTTATGAGCCATAATAACAGTATTGTGAAGACTGACCTTCTGAGTCCTTGCACGATCAACAGGTTTGCAAAGATTCCCTTCTATGACCTCAGCCATCTGGAAGCGATGGTCAAAAATTGAAGTTACATTCATATCTTCAGCACTCTCGAACCCGCGTAAGTACAACCACCACTTTTCAGGGATCCTATCGGCGGTAGGTGGACGACTTAATTCCGAGCCGAGTTGATTGACCGTGTTAAGGTTCTGAAATTCCCTCAAACCTTAGACGTTTTGGTGAAGGTGGAGGCGAGGTTCCGGACGGAGTCGGATTGACCGGACCTTGACCTTGAGCTTGACCTTGACTGTTTAGGCTTGAAGAGGTCGACTTGTCGCGTTTTTGCCCTAGGTCATAAAATGAACGAATATCTTTAGCGGACAGTTGGCGTTTAGAGGCCATCTTACCCTACAAACAAATAGTTCAAGTTAGAAATAAAGGAAAATTACCAAGTAGACGTTGCAAAGCAACCAGGTCGCCCTCAGCCTCAATTAAATCAGAGCAATAGAGATTCTTTTTCTTTAAGGTCTTCAAGAATTCGACGTCGCCTTTGGCTGTCGTGGACAGGTCGGTTTCTGATATACCCCTGATTCGATTTGGGTTGGCCGACCAGTAAAGAGGGTAATGTGGGGATCCATCGGTCCCGATCAGAAGTTCAGGGTACGATTCGTCTCCCCTCACCTTGAAAAACTTTTCTTTAAAGTGTTTGTACGATTGAAGGAAAGGAAAGAGGAAACCCTTCCCAGAAATTCTATTTAGGGAGGTCCAGCCAATAAGCTTGGACGATTTGTTTTGATAAAAGTAAAAGAATTTGCGGGCGGTCGGGGTAATGTCAAAAGGGTAATGTCAAAATATTCACAGACAATGATGAAGGCTCGAAGGAAAGCCCAACTGTTCGAATGTAGCTGAGTGGGAGCTACATTGAGGCTGCGCAGCACACTGCTTTCAAAACGACTCAGAGGGAACGACAAACCCAGCTAGATGAAAAAGGTGTCATAAACGAAAATGAAGTCAGGTTCCTCAAGGCTTTTTCTTCTAAAACAAACGAACTCGTCCGATGAGCAAGGTTCAGCAATAATGGTGGATTCTATCTTAGGGTCACCTACTCCTATATCATATTCCTCTCTAAATTTGTTTATCTTTTGAACAAAAAGATATTCAGATGTTTTCTCTAAAACTTCGGGGAGAACCCAATCGTAATTAGGGCTTGGATTCGATGAGCTCACAACCCTCACCCGAGACGTACTACTATGACTATCCATGGAAAGCAAAAAAGCAGAGTGAGAGAGATGAAGTTGCGTACCTTGAGGTTGGGAAGCGAAAAGAAAGAGGAGAAAGAGGAGATGAACCGGTGGAAGAAAGTGAGACAAGGAGGTTGTCAAATGCACAATCAACTTATGATAAAAGGCAATGAGAGCTTTGAATAGATAGGCTCTGCACACATAGAAATGGGGGAAACACAAGAACCAATGAGTCGTTTCCGTTCCCCAGAAGAAACGAAACGGCTCCGAAAATAAATTCTAAAATTTAAAACAAGTAAAGTCTCCAAGTTTCCCTCCCTTTAAAACGGCCGGGTACCGAGAATGCAGACGGTCGGTTCAATTACTGTTCGTTTGTCAAGTTAATAAAGACCGCAAAAAATTTACAAGTATAAACAAGCTCGGCCACCAAGCTTGTTATACTTGGGGGGATGTACCATATTGGGTCGCTTTGGGCCCATGAAGTATGGATAAGATGAATATCCCATATTTTAAATATAGATCAGATAACGTTAAAAGGATTTGAATTAAAAGATCACCCCTATAAGTTAGGAATAATCAAGATAATAAATAACCACCCCAAATACATGTATAAATAACCCCTTGGGGGCTATCCCAAGTGGTATGTTCCCACAATCACTAGAAGTCTAATATTCTCGAGAAGCCTTACAAGCGAGGCCTTTAGGGAAATTAGGATTCATAGCGACAACAGTTACAAATAAATCAAATTCCTATATCACATTAATAAATTAATAAAATAAATAAACCTAAATATAAATAAATTAATTAAAACTATTAATTACAAATAAACTATTTATAAATAAACTATTAATTACAAATAAACCTAATTACAAAAAATAAATTAATAAAAAAATTAACTACACAAACTATTAATTACAAATAAACCTAATTCCTACATTACATTAATAAATTAATAAAATAAATAAACTATTAATTTCAAATAAATTGATTAAAACTTTAAAAAACTTACTTGTTGTGACTCCGAAAGGGGAATAACTCTGGAACGAGCTCTAACGTCACCTACATGCAACTATTTTGAAAACTGATCAGTTCAAAACGATTCTATGAAGGATAAATATGTTTTAATCGTCGATTTTTCAAAATAAACGGGGTGAGGGGACAGAAATTGGGGGTGACTGTATGAGAGGAAAAGGGAGTTTGGAGGAAAAGGAGTTTGGAAATGGAGGAAGAGGGTAGGGGTTTTAATGCGTACAGGTTTTTAACTGATCGTCGCTACGTTTTTAAAAAAAATGCGCGCGCAAATTAGAATTTCATTTTTAATGTAGTGACGGCCTGCCGTCTCTAAAGTTGTCACTACATTTAATTTTTATTTTTTTGTCAGAAAAAAAAATTATAATTATGGGTCGTCGCTACTGTCAATTCCTAGCGACGACTAGGTTGTCTCTAAGAATTAATTGCATTGTAAAGAGCATTTAATGCTGTAGCAACGACCTAGCAACGGCTTGGCCGTGACGCATCGGGGCCGTCGCAGAGAAGTCGTCGCTAAATACTGAATTTCTTGTAGTGTTACTAGGATTTTCATATGAAACCCTCTTATTCTATATGTCAGCAATTGTCTACTGCTACTAAGTAAGAGTATATACAGAGAAGCTTTTGCATTTTAAAAATAATTTGTAGAGAAAATTTTAGTTAAGCAACAAAGTAATGAAACCTGTAACAGACGTAGCACCATGCACATAAATAATCAAAGGCAAAATGCATTTAGAAGAGAGATACCAACTCTTGAAAAGTGTTTGATAGAAATTGTTTATAGGATGCACATTGGTCTCTTATTTATAGTATAATCACAGTCAATCAAAGAATGAAACAATAACTAACTTGGAACATAACCACTAGTTAATTTACAGCAATGATCATAAAAACAGTTAACCATTAATTTACAGACTACAGCTACATGTCACAGTCATATCTTTAAGATCCTTTTGCAAGATGCACTCATAGATTCTCATTCTATCATAGAACAATTCATGCAGATAAATAATTTAATAGCTTCACTCTGAAAAACTGTAATTATTTTCATTGGTGTGAGGATGGTAATAAACCTGGTGAACCTTGTCCAAGCCAAAGGTGGATGAATTAAAAGAAGAAGGTGGCAAGCTACAATATGCAAGCTTAAAGAGGAAGTTTGTTATGCAATGAAGAAGAAACAGTTTTCAAAACACTCAAGCATTTAACGTCGTGCAATAATTGCATATTTGATGTGTATACTCTTTCATGGTGAGCCTAATTGACACAAAAGTCTTCATGACCTTGGATCTACAACTTCCATCATAACATACTTTTTATTGCAACAGAAGATATTACCTCCTTACAGTCAACAAACAATCTGTTTGCATGTAAATATGATTCTATTATTGAAACCTGTAAGCAAGAAAACTTGGTCAAATAATATATTCAATGAAGTTTTATACTGAGAAGAGGAAACTATTTTTAAGGAAAAAAAGTAAAAGAATGAATATCTCACCGTCTCTTCACTTCTTCCAGTCAATCTAAGATACTCCAATGTGACATCATCTTTAAGGAAAAAACACAGCCTTTAGGCATGATTGGAAGTCACCCTTTTAAGTAGGCATCCCAAACCAATAAACAGAATCAGATCCCAGTTTTCTCAGACTAAACCATATATAAATCAAATAATGCTTCACTGTGGCAATGAAAAGAAACTTATGAGGAAGAACCAACAAATGAAAACAAATTCAGATATCATAACACTGTACGACTAGTGCCTTATACAATTAAATTTAAAATCAAACAGTACCCTAATCAGTGATTCATTCTTCTACCTCTTCTATTAGTCAAATGAAAAGGGCCAAATAAGCACAGTGCCATGTTTGAATCACCAATAAAACATTACTTCTGTTGCAGTTGACAATTACTCTTGGTGGTCACCTTCATCAGGGTTGCAAATTTTAATTTCTAATTGAATATTGGCTGTCCTTGAATATATAACAGTTTCTTTCAACTAATTTTAAAGGCTTAAACAGGAGTAAAGAATGGCTTATTATGTTGTGCTAAATTTTCTGTTTTCAGGTTTTACTGAGTGTATGATAAGTGCCAGAGTTCATGTTAGTGCAGAACTAAAAAAAGCCTCATTATGTGATTGAACAGAATTAACAGGAAACTCTTGCTAACTCTTAGCTAACATACGATGAAAAAGACATTAAAACCTGGCCTCATCCTGCCCAAACATCTTACATTTCTTTGTCTATTTCTCTACCAAACTACCACAAAAAAGATAGAAAGAGTTGCAAGCCAGAGAAGACCTTTCTGAAAAATAATGCAAGGTAGAAAGACTTTATCCTCTTTCTTAACTCTGATAGCTCTTACTTTTTCAATGCCATCCAAGGATTTACTAAATGAGAACATGAAAGTTTCTTGTTGACAACACATTACAATGCCAAAATAAAAATGAAATGAAGTCAGGCAAATCTCGTTGCTATTTAAATGCCAACAGGAGCATTCTTTTAGTTTACAATAGTTAGGCAAATCTCATTGTTATTTGAGTCTCATAAATAAAGTTTTAAGCCATATTTAAATGCTAAAGTATAAATTAAAGTAGTAGGCCTCTAACAGTTCTTATTTCCAATACACTAAACAATCACTAAACTGTCTCTAAATATCACAGTTCTATATAGGTTAGGCGCATAGGCCTCTAAAGAATTTTGAATTTGAAGCACTTAAGATATTTTCATACAATGGTCTCACTCATTGTAATGTTCTCAAGCTAAATTATATTCCAATTTATTTGTCACAGATAAGCCAAATTAAAAAATTATGTGGAGGACATGTATGTTTCTTTTATCTCTGCATCAGACTTTATTGGAATTTTGTAAATTTTGTTTTTTTTACAGCTGTATTTTAGTTAGTTTAGTTTGTTAGTTTTTTCTGTTAGTTAGGTAAGTTAGGTTGTTTTAGTTTGGTTTCTCTTGCCTTTTGTATTTAAGGCTCTCTCTTTGTAATTCATTTACACAATTCTCTTTGAATAATTCAGAATTCGTTTTTCTTCCATTCTGTGTTGGTATCAATATGGTATCAGAAGAATAACATCCTTCCCGTTAGACAAGACTACCTTGGAAGGCTACCTTGGAATTAAACACGACCTTTTGTGCTTTTCTTTTCATTAGACAAGACTTACTACATTAAAATTAACTAAGGATATGTATGGTTTATTTTATTCTGTTTAATGATCTTTTGTTTCACCACTAAAAAAAGTTACATTGCCATTCAATTACTTTTTTCCTTTTCCTGCAATATATAGTTCATTTCAATGTACATTTAATTAAAAGATTTTAAGAAAATGGCATCAGAAAATGGTTTGAAAGTAAAATTTAAGAATTCACATTCACTCAGCCGAAACTGAACCAAAATGAATCCAATTTATTCATAAACACATAATTCCAAGACTGAAACAAAAGCAATAAAAAATAGATGCTAAGTAACAGAATTCAAAACTAAAGGAATCCAACAGGAAGAGAAAGAGGGAGAAAGATCCATTCCATAACATATTACCTAACCCACCACATTAAAAGAATACTTGCAAGACACACCTCAATTTAATTATCAACGGAAACGTGCAAAAATGCAAATGACAACAGAGATAAACAGATAACATAATAACAATAGAAAAAAGGCATGCCAAAGTCGAAGTATGATCCAAGAACCCAAAGAAGTGCTAACATAGAAAGAACGGAGTGAAGAATTATTCAATGCCCAAAGAAGTGAAGAATTACCTTCTCCACAGGGGGATTTCCTGGTGGTAATGTGAAGAACTTTAGTTGGCATCTTAATCCTAACAGGACCCTTGACCCTAAGGCGCTTGTCCTTGGCACCACGGATCAAGTCGGTGCAAACTATCAATAAAACAGAAAACACAATCAAACAATTTGAGTGTGTGAAGTAATTGATGAATGAAAGAGAAAGGTAATTTGTACAAGAAAGAAAGTAGAGATAGATATAAATACCTTTCTCCAGATTCTTGACGTTCTTAGATGAGAGGGTGATCCTAATCTTATGTATCTGTTCTTGAGACTCCTCCAAACCGGGCTTAGTAGGTTTCATCGCAGCGTAAGCCATCGTTGTTTCCTCCAAGCAAAAACGATCCCCTCTACACACAATTATTAATCAGAAGAAGAAACACAACATTTGAGAAAGCATGAAGAATTATGATGAGATAGATACCATACCTTGAGAATTTGTAACACCAAAATGCGAGCTCTGCTCTCTTCTCGTGGTGCAGACGGGGACCACCAAACCAGAATTTAGGGTTTTTCAAGATTTCAGTAACTTTCTATTTCATTAATCAATTTCATGTAGATTCTTGACGAGAAAGGTAACTTCTACAAGAAAGAAAGTAGAGATAGATATACCTTTCACGAGATTCTTGACGTTATTAGATGATAGAGTGATCCTAATCTTATGTAATTTCAGAGAAGAGAAGAGAGGTAGAGAAAGCACAAATAGAGAGAAGAAATAGAGAGGATGGGTAAAATTTTGGGCGAGAAAGTTCTTTCAAGAGAGTGAGCTGATGGAGGATGGGTCTTATTTTCCTAAATTGTATTTGATTTGATTAAAGAAAAAGTGATATAATATATCATAATACATCATAATATAATAATAATATTATTTCATGTTAATATATTAAAAATATGATTATAAAATAGTAAAAAATAAATTTTATATCATCACATAATAATAATATATTTTAATATATTTAATAGAAAACATTTTTAAATAAATATGCGGTATCTACGGGTAGGGTAGTATAATATTAATCCCCACCTATTTAATAAATATGTAAGTACATATTGTGGGTATATTAACGGGTTTATGTGGGTGCAGATTTTTTTACATCCCTAGTCACTTCTTCAGAATTTTTTTTCAAAAATTAGAAATACAAATTTTAATAGTTAAAATATTATCCCGTGACTATAAAAATATTAAAATCATTTAAAAACTCTCTCAATGGAGGGTACGGGGTACCGTAAAATTTCTCATTTTTAAATCGCCTCCTTTCACGACTGATTTAAAGTAACATCAATAAATTTAAAAAATGTCATCGCCCTTTTTTTAAAATCGGTTATTTAGTAACCGATTTAAAAACTCGTTTAAAAATCTATATTTTGTATTAGTGAATTTTCAATTAAAATTTTATAGCTCAAAATCAAAAACTGTTTTTTTTTTTATTTTAAAAACCAAAAACTGAAAACTTACCATCACTCCGAACGACCGCACTTCCATACTAACATTGGATAGATATGTACTCTTATATACTAACACTTTCACCAACATGTCTAGGTTTCAAAATTGATGAAATAGTACAGGCATGGAATGAGATGTATGGAGCTAAAAAGTTGCAAAAAGGAGTTCCGTCATTTAGTTTGGAACCCTTGTTAGAAGAAGAGTATAAAAAATTTAGATTAAATATGTTTTTGTTCCCTTTAAATTACATGTGTTTTCATTTTGGTCCCCCTAAATTTTTTTTAATCTTTTAGTCCCCTTAAAATTTTTTCTTTTCAAAATAGTCCTCGCCGTTAGATAATTTAACAGAGTGCTGACGTATCCGTTAACCCCTATGCCGACCTGTCCTTCTCACTCATATGTGGCTGCCACTATGTAAAATAATTGGTTTTATAATTAATTTTATTAATTTAAAACATTTAAAAAATAAATTCAAAATAACTAAAATTAGAAAATCATAATTGGGTGGCTCTTTCTCCCGAAGAAAATCAATCTTCTTTCTTATTAATCCTTCCCCGCCATTGTTGTCGCTTCTGGAGCTCGAGTCTGCCATTGTTGGCTTCATCGAGAGCTTCATTCTCGTAGCAGGTATTTCTTCTTCATTGCATAACAAACTTCCTCTTTAAGCCCGCATATTGTAGCTTGCCAGTTGCCACCTTCTTCCTTAATTTTGCCACTTCTTCTTTTAATTCATCCATCTTTTGTCTTTGACAAGGTTCACTAGGTTTATTATCATCCTCATACCAAAGAAAATAATTACAGGTTTTTGGAGTGAAGCTACGAAATTATTTATCTGCATGAATTGTTCTCTGATAGAATGAGAATCTATGAGTGCATCTTGCAAAAGGATCTTAAGGATATGACCGTAACATGTAGATGTAGTCTGCAGAATATTGTGTTAGAATTAGCAAGTGTAAATTAATGGTTAACTATTTTTATGATCATTGTTGTAAATTAACTAGTGGTTATGTTTCAAGTTAGTTATTGATTCACTCTTCGATTGACTGTGATTATACTATATATAAGAGACCAGTGTGCAGCCCTTAAACACAGTTTCTATCAAACACTTTGTTTCAGCAGTTAGTATTCGTCTTCTACATGCATTTTGCCTTTGATTATTTATGTGCATGTTGCTACATCTGTTACAGGTTTCATTACTTTGTTGCTTAACTAAAATCTCCTCTGTAAATTCTTTTTAAAATGCAAAAGCTTCTCTGTATATACTCTTACTTAGTAGCAGTAGACAATTGCTGACAAATAGAATAAGAGGGTTTCATATGTAAATCCTAGTAACACTACAAGAAATTCAGTATTTAGCGACGACTTCTCTGCGACGGCCCCGAGGCATCACGGCCAGACCGTCACTAAGGAGGTAATGTCTTCTGTTGCAATAAAAAGTATATGTTATAAACAAACCATAGTCTTGACTCTTGAATAGGCCTATATCTATATAAATTAAAATATTAGTTGGAGTAGGTGTGTGGAAGTAACAATAGCAGCGTAACAGGCAAAGATAGGTTAGTTAATTTACTATATTATCCTTACTTAAATTTATCGGTTTATTTTGCACATTATCAATCCATACAAAGTAGCTAATAGCAACATTTTTAAGTAGAAAGAAAATTTAGACACTGATAACAGCAAATATAGAAAAAAATTAAAGCCAATTTGAAAAAAAAATGCCATTGTGGCCATGTAATGCCGGTGTTTTGGATGACTGCCGGAATTGTATTTTGTGTGGATTTATCTCGCTCCTACCATTTATCAACATTTATCATATACTCAACAACATTTATCTCGCTCCTACCATTTATCTCTCTAATTTATTCATCATTATTTTCACTCATTATCTCTCTTATCTATTGTATTATATTTACTCCATATTAAAATTGTTTGTCTAATACACGTACACGTGTCACATTTTTCACTTCCACTTTTTTAGTTATTTATTTAATTTTTTATTTTCACTTCAGTAAAGTGGTTTTTTATAAACACCCGGTATTCTCTGTGGGGGTTATTGGGTTTTTTCCAATAAGGGTTTTTCATATACACTTTTTTTGTTTAACCACAAGTATCCTCCACGGGAGGCAACCCTGTTTGAGCCAGAAACATCCACATCATGGTGGGGCTAGCCCCAGCGAGGATTGCTTAAGGGGAATCAAGTATGTACCACTTGAACCAATCCTCGTTGGTTTTCATATACACTTTATTTACGTTTAAAGTGATTGGATTATAGGATCTAAATAATCAATGAGTAAACCCCCAAATCAGTCCCTAACATTTTTAACGTCGTACAAATTGGTCCTTAAATGACTACATTTGTGCCTGACTTCCTTTGTGATCATGCAATTAGGTCCAAAATGCAAACATCCGTTAAGTGCTCATTTAAGGCTGACCAGAAAAGTCAATTTTACCTCTCATTCCTAAACCCATGTTTATTTAGATAGTGTATTGGGTTGAGACGCTTCACTTCTTTGTGACTGAGAACTCTGAAGGAGAAAACCCTTAATTGCTCCACCCCTCACAACCACGTGATTCTCTTGTGAAGCTGGGAGCCCATTTGAAGCACAACACAACCCTAATTTGCTCCCCGTGTACCCATTCTCTGTAGTCATTTTTCTTGAAATGGATGCTCAGGTATGTAAGCTTTTGGTTGAGCTTTTATTGTGGTTTTATTTTTCGGGTTTTATGGTACTTATAGTGAGATGGAAGTTGCTTTTATGTGTTGTTTGATTGTGCAGTGGTAGGGTATGGGTGTTGAGTTTTGTACCGACTTCTTTTAGGGGAAATGTGTTATTGTGCTGTTTTGTGGAAAAGGAATATATACTCAGAGTGGCAAGCTACAATATGCAAGCTTAAAGAGGAAGTTTGTTATGTAATGAAGAAGAAATACCTGCTACGAGAATGAAGCTCCCGAGGAAGCCAACAATGACATATTGAGGCTCTAGAAGCGACAACAATGGCGGAGAAGGATTAATAAGAAAGAAGATTGATTTTCTTCGGAGAGAGAGTCACCCAAATATGATTTTCTAATTTTAGTTATTTTAAATTTATTTTTCAAACGTTTTTAATTAATAAAATTAATTATAAAATCAATTAATTTACACAACGGCTGCCGCGGCGGTGAAGCAGTGGAGCGACGGTGGCAGTGAATTCTTCTTCTAACCGCAACGAAGCAAGAATCCCAACCCAAACCTCCGCACCAGAGTGAACCTTTCAATTCTTGGATTCACCAGAGTATGTATTTTGTCCACTTTACAATGTTAAACTAAAAAGAAAATCATTCAATTCGTTTCTTTAACTTCATTTCAATTCTTCTTCTCTTTGATCTTATCAGCACTCACTTCGCCATTTCAATTGTCACTGACAGTGGTAATTACCCATTCTTTAAAGGGTTTTGATCAATTTAAATATATACTGTGAGATCACTGAGTAATCATTTATTTTTGTTTTATTAACAATACTTTAATTTAAGGAAAACCATATCACCAGTGGGAATTTAAGTTTAATTTGATAGGTTCTTTGGCATACAATCAAAATCATGAAACTTTTTAAAATATTGTTGAGATTCTTGAGAACTTCATGTGATTTAATTCTTTTAACTACCGAAAATGTCTGTATAATATTTTCCGCCTATATTCACCTATTACTTCATTTTTATCTTAAACTATTTTCTGAGTTATCATGCTTTTCCCTTTCTGTAAATACTTTTTAGTTTTCCCACTGTTCTAGATCCTTATTGTGGTGTGAATGTGATTTTTGTCTTTAGGAGGTCCATATGATAGCTTCAATGCTTTTCTTGAAATTGAGCTATGAATTGAAGTTACTAAATGAATAGTAGGGACAAGACATGCTACTTGGTTTCACTGTTCGGGATCCTCAAGACTACTTGGTTTCTAAACCTGAATTTAAAGATATGTTTTCTGAATATGCAAATTAATCCAAATGAGTATTTCTATTTTGAATGGATGAAATTATAGCCCTGAGATGATGGATGGCTTTGTATGAAAATGAGTTATGTATCTAATGCAAAAATAGAGGCTAATTTGTTGGTGGTTTTAATACACGTGTATGCTGCGTAGATCATTTAAATATGCTTGCTTATGAGTTGGAGAATGTGGTGTACATGCATGGATTTGATAAGGAAGGTCACCCTGTGTGTTATAACATTTATGGATCATTCCAGAACAAGGAGTTGTACAAGAAGACTTTCTCTGATTAGGAGAAGAGGGAGAAGTTCCTTAGGTGGAGATTTCAGTTCCTGGAGAAGAGAATTAGGAAACTGGATTTCAACCCTGGTGGCATATGCACCATTGTTCAAGTCAATGATCTCAAGAACTCTCCTGGACCTGGCAAGTGGGAACTTAGACAAGCTACCAAACAAGCCCTGCAATTGCTTCAGGACAACTATCCTGAATTTGTAGCCAACCAGGTACTCTTATAGTCTTATATACATTTTTTTTTATCATTTATTGTTTGTGTTGGTAGATTTTAAATGTGTAATGGGTATTCAAATGTGTCTTATTCTAATTCTTTTTCTTTTTGGTTTTTGTTTTAGGTGTTCATCAATGTGCCATGGTGGTACCTGGCAGTGAATAGGATGATAAGCCCTTTCCTTGCTCAGAGAACCAAAAGCAAGTTTGTCTTTGCAGGGCCTTCCAAATAAACAGAGGCCCTTTTGAGGTTAAGACATAAAGATTCAAACTTTGCTTTTTCCCTTTTGTTTTCAGTTTGATTTTTGGATGATTTTAATTTTTGCCCTTTTACTTTCAGATACATTGCTCCAGAGCAACTTCCGGTCAAGTATGGTTGACTAAGCGAAGATAGGGAATTCGAAAATTTTGATGTTGTTACAGAGATCACAGTAAAGCCAGCAACAAAACATACCATGGAGTTTCCTGTTACTGAGGTGAGTTTTCCTTTGTTTTTGATGGAAATGGATTGGTTTTGAGAATCCAAAGAATGCAGCATCTGAATGGGGAATCTTTCATTGGATTCCTTTCTTCTCAATATTATCTAATTCATTGTTTTTAGAATCTATAGTTGAAAATGAGTGATGCATGTTTGACGAAGCAAATAGTTTTCAATCACTTATTAAATGTACAGTGAAATGAACTATATTGCAAATAGATTTAAACACTTTTTTGAAAAAAAAAATCTTTTAATTAAATGTACATTGAAATGAACTATATTGCAAATAGATTTAAACACTTTTTTGAAAAAAAAAAATCTTTTAATTAAATGTACATTGAAATGAACTATATATTGCAGGAAAAGGAAAAAAGTAATTGAATGGCAATGTAACTTTTTTTAGCGGTGAAACGAAAGATCATTAAACAGGATAAAATAAACCATACATATCCTTAGTTAATTTTATTGTAGTAAGTCTTGTCTAATGAAAAGAAAAGCACAAAAGGTTGTGTTTAATTCCAAGGTAGCCTTTCAAATTAATAATGCAAGCTTAAATTAATTATTTAAATCCTCATACATGTTATTGAAACTTCTTTCTTTTTATTTATTGAGATTGTCATGGAAAGGGGAAAATATTATATGACTAATGTATTTGAAATTTGAATTAGTTAATTTAAAAAACAAATTCTTTTATGAGTTTGTGATTGAAATTTTGATACAAAATTCTTATTCCTTCTAATATACCCAAAAGGAACGTACACTTGATATTGTAGAGTCCCTTTTTATTCTTGGCATGGTATGGACCACTCCAGTGGGGTAACATAATAATTGCAAGCTTTCAGTATCCAACCAATTTTTTAGACACGTGCATATGGCTCCTGTTCTTCACATATTCTGCTCCAACTTTTTTCATTCCTCATTTTGGATTATATTTGATAGTGGATTATTGAAATATTAATCAGATGAATACTTATAACTGGTGATCTTTATGTTGCTAGCCTGCTACACTTGGGTTTTGCTTTTTTTTGTTGTTCTCCTGCCTCTATCTTTTTTCAGTAGCTGGGCCCAAAGTCTTAAATTAGATATTGATGGAGACAAAGAAAGGCATTGACATTTAGACAGAGTGGCATGGGCTATTTTGTAACTCACTCAGTAAAGCCTGAAAACAGAAAATTTTGCACAACTTGATAAGCCATTCCTTACTCCTGTTAAAGCCTTTAAAATTAGTTGAAAGAAACTGTTATATATTCAAGGACAACCAATATTCACTGAGAAATTAAAATTTGCAACCCTGCTGAAGGTGACCACTAAGAGTAATTGTCAACTGCAACTGAGATTTGACATGTTTTTTTGCATGCTATTCCCTTCACTGTGGCAAGCAGGCGTTTTCACTTATGAAGGTTATGATATTCTTTTGGTTTAATATATCTATCAAACACTACTGTCTCTCACCTAAAAGAGCTATTAAATGCATAATACCTTGGCTTACATAATAGTGTCATTGGTTCAGCCTCCCCTTTGTTTTGGCTCATTCAGTATGACCATGAATTTTACCACTTTGGATAATGTGAAAATAATTCATGCTGCTGAAGAAAGTATTTAAAATAATGACCTCAATAAATTCAATCCGTTAGCCAAAGTGGCATGGGCTATATTTTGTACATTAATGCAAATTTGATGAAAAATTGATTTTACTTTTGTACTCCTGAATAGCACAGCTCTTCCAACTGACTAACAGATTTAAATAGAGATAGTATACCTAGATAGCAAATAATATCATTTATGAATCATTAGTTCTAGCTAATAGTGACTTATCTTCTGTAAATGAAAACTTTATAAGAAAGGATCTTAGTTGTGCATAGGATTTTCATTTTTTTTAAGCTACTGAGTTTATATATTTTTCATGTTTGAAATAAATGGTGGTGTCCTTGGGAAGTGGACCATGGGATCAGCTATTTGGTGAAGGAAACTCTCCAGCCTTTGCTGTGGCTACTGTCGCTGCCCTTGTCAGTGAACACATAGTTGTCTTGGCTATTCCCTGATCTAGTGCTCAAAAGCCTAGAAGCAATGTATGGGGTATCATGTTCTTTCTGCTTTTAGCACATATTTCTTCTTATCCTCTGTTTCATGTAGAGCTAGCTACTATTTTAAAGGGGTTTCTTTATTGGAAATTGAAATTTGAGATGGATGTGCTTTGCTCTATTGATGTGTATCCCCCTTTTCTTATAGAAGAAGATATCTTATCCTCTACTTCTGTACTTCTTTTTCTTCGTTAATGAACTTATTTTCTTATAAAAGAAAGATATATAGCCTCCAAAGCAGTAAAAGAAAAGAAAGACAAGGAAAATTAAATAGTCAAGAATGCAAACAAGGCTCCGCCAATATCTGCATATTAGGAAACTCCAATCAGATACAGATACTAACCTAGGCCTTCCGTTGTGAACTTTCTATAGGTCCAGGAGTTACAAGTTTTTGTTGCATTTTTTATGAAGCATACATAAGTGAGGTATTCTATTTATTTAATTTTATCGGATTGGATGCAGTTCCGAAACTTAGTAGCATTTGAATGTGATTTCTATGTTAGTAATTGTCTACTCTCTACTGCTAAAGCATGTAATGTGATGTTATCCTGTATGTAATACCGTTCCCTCTGTTGACAGAAATTTTGCAATTTTACAAAATAATTAAGAAATAGATATACAAAACTAACAAAAATTAGGGAGCGGTTGCTGTTCCGTAGATGTCCCTAGCAGCTGCGTAGAACTGACACAGCTACGGAACAGATAGGGAATTGCTAGGGTATTTCCTAGCTGTTTCGTAGATATTCGCTATCCATTCTGTAGCTTTTTTTGATTCCGAACAGCTAGGAAACAACTACGGAATAGATAATTTCCTAGCTGTTTCGTAGATTTTCCCTATTTGTTCCCTAGCTGTTCCACTTCTCTAGCTGATCCATAACCTTCAATTTGTATATGATACATTTTCTCCAGACCAACATTTTGGGGTTATTGGCACTAGGAATTGAAGTAAACAAGGAAGACATAAGATTATGAGATTGTGACGGGATAATTATTTATAGTGGAAGAAGCAATGGTTGTTTACCAGACACGAAACTTTGTTGTCTTGGATTTGTTTGAGACGGGGTAACATTTTCTATATAATGTGTACTTAAATAAAGTATTCTTCAAGTTGTTCCAATGCTAGTAAGGAAAGGAAGAGTAATCCCCCACCATTTTATAGTTATTTAAAGTAAATTGGCTGATACATGTAAAATCTAATTAACTCTAAATTAAAACGGAAGTTCATATCATGGAATATATATTAAAGTAATTCTATGCTAACCACTTATGATTTGTTTGTTTTCATTAAAAAAAACTAAAGATCACTATCACCTATTGGTATATCAATTTGAAACATAATAAGTTTGTTACTGATGTGAGTTTTAAAAGTAATCTTATGTAAATTTAATCTTTGTAATGACTTCATTAATATTAGTAGAAATTATATTTTAAATATCAAATTTCCCATAATCCTTTAATTATTTATTCAACTTTACGATTGCACTTTCTTGTATTTTCTAACTAATATGATTGCATTGATCATATAAAAGTCTTAATCAACCCACTAAGATCAGCCTTTGGATAGTTTATCTATAATTGAAAGAAAAAATGTCTAGTCTTTTCAAGTCTCGTGATTAGAAAAAAATAAAAATAAAAGGTTACAAGGGACTCAAGAGGAAACCTTTTCCATTTTAACAAAAGAACAAAGAGAAAAGGTCTTAAACCCATTGTTGATGGCTGTATGATTTTTTTCTGTTTTAGCAAAGAACAAAGAGAAAAGATAATAATTAATTAACTCATTTTTATTTTTTTTTTTACATTATTAATCAATTCAATAATATTGAACAAGTACTAAATATTGAAATAATTAAAACAATACTTTTGCATGAGTTAGGAATGTGTAAAAATTAAACTCTGCAACTCTTCCTTTAATTTTTTTAGACATGTCTTTTTTTTCCTCTTTTGTATTTTAAAAAGTAAAATGAGTTGCAACTAGTAAGTGCCTGTTTGGTTTAAATTTTAAACCATTCAGAATCAATTCTGTAGAATTGATTTTAAATCACTTCCGTCCAACATATTTCGTAAAGCGTGCATCGTCCATCTTAACCATTCATTTCTAGAATCAATTCTACTCAACTGTAAACCAAACGGACCCTAAGTTTCAACAATCTAGTACAAGGAAATCTTATGTAGAAATACTGATTCAACTAGTAGTTACAAAAGGATAAATTACAGAACAAGGAAAACAGGAAAACAAACAACATATCACACACTGCTTTCCATATAAATTTAGTATCTTACTGGCTGCTATAAATATCTAACCATACTAAAGGGAAGGGAATGTGAGTGAGCAAAGGCAGAAAGTGAGTAAAAAGCAATTCCTGCAACTCCATCTTCCCAACCTGTAAGGAACTTGCAAACTCTTACGTTCTAGGAACATCTATCATGCAAAGAATAGTTTCTTTCTATAAGTACAATGTTGAATCCAAACTAACTCCAGCGAATACCAAAGGAAACCTGCAAAATTGACCAACAAAGAAAGATGATGAACCATTATCAAATTTTATAAACAAAAGCTGGAAGCTAACAGCAGTAAGCAATGACAATCATGCACATAGCTAAAGGTTGCACAGGAAAGCATTCAGTTTGGAGCTATAGTATAGCACACATCGCCTCAACAGATGAGTAGGGTGGGAAACAAGTGTTCATGGGATTTCAACTCAAGCCCAAAATAGAGAAGAGTTAACTATGAGAACTGTATAAATCCACTGTAGATATTCATGATACAAGTATAACCATTTAAACTGCTGAAATCATTTATAAGATAATACCAATTCTCCAAGAATAAAGAAAATCTACATCTAACCCCCCCCAAAAAAATCTCGAGTCCAGGTCTTGAAATGCTTGAACAGGCTACAGTCATAATATCTTTATAATTATTGTCCAGACAAAGTACAGGAAAGAATATTCACTACATTACTAAAGATGTCTAACAATTGAAAGTTGTTAATGCAAGTGCACATAAATACCTTAGCAAGTAACCATAATATTAAGCTGCCAATATCAGATTATTAGGTCCATATTGTATTTCATTTCACCAGTCTGAAAATTTCTGATTTAGGATTCTTATCAATTGTCTTCACTTTCTCTCCAATTGCATACATACATACACACACACACACATATATGTGTGTGTATATATATATACACATATATATACATACATATGTATGTGTGTATGTGTGTATGTATGTATGTATGTATGTATCTTTGTTATCAAAACTGGTGTTATAAAGCTTCCACTATGGAGAGAAAGGTTTTGTAGCCAAAACTTTATTATTTGCACCTACATAATATAATAAATTGTTATACAAACTATATATGTTCAAAACAATTTGTCTTTACAACTAATCTTTGTAGCGGCACATTGAAGAAGCAAATATTTGAAAACATTACGCAAGAAAATCCAATCCATATACATTTATTGGTCCGCTCCACAATTTGAGTTGATTCAATTGAATGTTCAGTTCTTTGAAATATTATTTTTTTCAAAGATCCATGCAGAAAAATTGACCTTGGGCCATGAATTCATTTGATTGTTCTCATGGAAGTTACATTAATTCTATTAAAGGGTGCTTAATTCTTCAAAAACAGTTCTGCCAAATAGCATTCAAATTTCCAGCGGTGTAAGATATAGCAATCTAAAGACTTCTGAACTTAAGTTTTATATTGAAGTACTTACTAGGATTATCATATGAAAGCCTCTTATATACACTTTGTCAGCAATTGTCTACTGCTACCAAGTAAGATTATATACAGAGAAACTTTTGCATTTTAAAAAGAATTTGCAGAAAAAATTTTAGTTAAGCAATAAAGTAATGAAACCTTTAACAGATGTAGCACCATGCACATAAATAATCAAAGGCAAAATGCATTTAGAAGAGTGAATCAATAACTAACTTAAAACATAACCACTAGTTAATTTACAGCAATGATCATAAAAACAGTTGACCATTAATTTATACTTGCTAATTCTAACACAGTATTCTACAGACTACAGCTACTTGTCACAATCATATCTTTAAGATGCTTTGCAAGATGCACTCATAGATTCTCATTCTATCAGAGAACAATTCATGCAGATAAATATAAATGGAGATATTAAAACGCTACTTAAAGAAAAGCAATAACATGAATGTTATGCGTATAGGCCTTAGACTCTCAGTTACCTTGCGATGACTATAGCATTTCAGGCACAGAAAAATGAAGCAACTTGTATGAGCATTGGCTCTGTTATTCTTCAACAACTTGCAGAAAAAGATGCAAGTCATACAAGCTCAAAGGCATGATAAATTTTTGATACTCTTCTTCTAAACAAGGGTTCCAAACGAAATGATGGAACTCCTTTCTGCAACTTTTTAGCTTCATACATCTCATTCCATGCCTGTACTATTTCATCAATTTTGAAACCTAGACCTGTTGGTGAAAGTGTTAGTACATAAGAGAACATATCTATCCAGTTACAAACTTTCTAACTAGGAAAAAATACATACCATCTGCAGCAGTGTTATTTGAACAGTGGTTTTTCAACATCACAGCTATATCTGTTGGAGAAGCTCCAGCAAGTTCAAACTTCTCAACTGCAACTTCCAGACATTCATGCCACACCGGTAGCCCTAATTTGAATTCCACAATTGAGCGTTCATATAACATGGTACCCCACAGGAGATTTATTTGAGACCTCATGTTTGCTGCCAGTGCAGCAATTTCCTTTGATGACATATTTTTAAATAGCCCATCCAACCCCATCTTCTGCAAATGCAATCTAATATCCTTCGGATTGGAGGTTTCAGTCAACTGTTGTCCTTCTGATTCTTCCCATATCATCATTCCTTTCTCCATGTTATCCTCAGCACTGTTGTAAAGCTGAAGAACCTCAGTGGAGGGCCATGTTGCTAAATCTACATTACTACTGAGTGCATAATACCAAGAAAGTTTTGCTTGCTCAAACTGCTGCTGGCCTAGTGCTAGGAAGCCTTCATAAAAATCTGACTTAATTTTAATGGCTGCTTCATATTTATCTCCAGCTTTTGCATATTCTTTCTGTGCCCATTCATATGAACTTTTGATTTGTTCATATATATTCTCTTTAGAAGAATCTTCTGTGAAATACACTTTCTTCCTTGCCCTGGACATATGCACATTTCCCCAGTTGAATAGTGCTAGAGCTGCCATCTCTTGGAACTTACCTCCTGCCATGTCAAATAGGCCTTGTGCTTCTTCACTTGTAACTGTCTCCTCCACAGCCTCTGAAAAAAGCTTCATCCCAAGTTCATGAAAATCTAAATATCTGTCAGATTCAAATCCAACATGGTTCTTGAATAGTTGAGCAAACTGAATTATCCAATCCTCAATGCAAGATGAGCAAATAATCTCCTTTGCTTTCACCACGCGACCATTCTTAGGAGTATTATCAATGATAACCTTTTCCTCATCCTTCACATGAAGTTTCTCATAGAATGGATCTTGAACAGGATTAGTTTCTACTATGTATAGCCGGATAGAACCCTGCGATCCTGTTTCAGCCCACCTTAATTCTTCATCAGAAGTGATTGTGACCAAATCACCTTCTTGGTCTCTATATTTGACAAGAACTGCTCCTAGGCTTGGGAACCGGTTACAAATAACTTGTCTTAGCTGAAAGAGGCTGCAATTAACTGGCAATTCAGCCCATCTAATATCCTCACCAAAAACAAGTTTTGCTGTTTTCTTAGATATATCTTCACTTCTTCCATTACTTTTCTCCTCATTGACCTCCTTAACATCATCCTTCTCCTTATCAATTTTTTCCTTGGCCTTCTTCTTTTTAGATGTGTTAGCCTTCTCTTTCACACTGTCCTCAGCCTTCTTTACTACAATACTTTCCTCAGCTTTCTTCTCTTCTAATTTCTCCTCAGCATGCTTTTCTACAATTTCATCGGAAGTCTTCACCTTCGCTTTGTTGCTCTTCTTCTTGCGTTTCTTTTCTTTCACTACTGTTTTGGGAGGCAAAGCATAAGGAGGTTCAACATAATCCAGAGGCAACTCAATTTCTGTATCATTTACTCTTAAACCTTTATCTTCAAGTGCATGTTTCACCTTATCTGAGATCTCCAACGCCATGATATTATTTGGCTCTATCTTCAAAACAGTACTAACATCTCTCAGTGCTAAATCCAGCCTATTTAAAGCATCATAGCACCTTGCCCTCTTCAACAGAGCTTTACTGTATTTCGGTGTTACTTCAAGAGCCAAATTGCATTCATGAATTGCCCTAGGGTATTCACTGAGTCCCATCTGCATATAGCATGCAGCCATGTTACTCCGCAGATAGGACACATCTATATGATTCCTTGGAAGCAATTTGAGGGCTTTCTCATATTTTACCATAGCTCCTTTAGCATCCCGCTTTTGGAACAGCTTGTTCCCTTCATCCTTCAACTCTTGAGCCATGGATATAAATACCATAGTATCATTATCATATGCTTTTGGGCTCCTATCTCCAACCTTGCTATGATTTCCACTATCTTCACTTGTTTCTCCTACTTGCTTCTTTTTCTTCCCCATTTTGAACCCAACAACCCCAACAGAAAACAAACTAATCCAAGATACAACTCCCCCTAGTCCACAACAAATACAACAGGAAGGTTGATACAAAAACAACATAACCAGGATGGTATAGAACAGTGGCAGCTATCAGAAAACAAGCTCAAAACCTCAAAGTTGTATTACTGAAGAATCAACTGGGTTCTCCTCTTCTCATAATGGCCAGGATTCAAGGAATCTGAGCATTTTCAATACAAAATGCACCCATCTCTCCAAATCAGGATTTGTTTCTGTTGATACAAATCCCAACTCAGAGAGGGGACAAGGACAACCCAACTCAGATTTGAAGGAAAAGGGAATTCCCTTATAGTTTTATCAGAAAAAGGGATTGGAAAGAAAAAAAACAGAAAACAAAAGACCCAGAATTTAATGAGAAAGGAAAACTTATCTGGGTGACAAATTCTGGGGAAAAGCTTCAAACTTTGGCAGGGAAATCCAGAGAGCAAGACAGAGCAACAATGTCTAGAATGTGAGAAATGGAAGGAAGCCAAAACATGTCGTTTCCGTAGTCCCTTTTGAAAATTACAAGATTTTCACATCCTTGACGTAAACGCCACAAAGAAGAGGAGGAAAATAAAAATCAGATAATGTTAAATTTGTTATCTGAACCGAGAATCTGCAATGCAAAATTTGGCTGGAGAATTCTTTTTCTTTTCCTTCAAAATTTAAAAAATCAATGGGTCCCACCCTATGGATTCTATTCTATAATGAAATGAACACCAATTTTTCCTTGGGACAACCATAGTGAGAAGTGGCGTACACATGTTGACCAAGAACCATTCATCAGTTTGTTAGTTTTTTGTTTTTGGACAATACGAGAGGTCATCCATGGCAGTTGGTGTTTCACAAAGTGTGTCATTGTATTTTTCCTCCTAAATTTTTTATAAATAATAATATCATGTTTTAATTCCCGTTTATGTTATGGTTATACAAAAATATATGGTCATTACATCATCTAGTGACTTTCATTCTCCATTTGTCGCATATAAAGTTAGCGACGGAAAAGAAAAAGGTGAGATATAATTAGATTATTATTAAAGCATTAATTGCTCTTAGATTGACAAGATACCGGTAGCAATGAAGTGCATTAGGCCTATAAAACATGACATTAGCAATCATGTAAAAAGAAATGTCTATACCACTGAGTGGATCAGCTGGTAAGGGGTTGTTCCAACTTAACCAGTGGTCTCGAGTAAAAAGAAATGTCTATGCTTGAACACTTCGAAAGTTAATTATGCAAAAAGAAAAAAGATGTAAAAGCGATTTATGATATTAAAATAAAATTAAAAAAGTTTTTTAAAAAAATATGAATAAATGAAACTTGATGGTAAAAGTTAGTGTATAAAGCATGTAAAATAAAACAAATATATGAATATATGTACTGAAAATAATAGAAGGACTCTGCACAAAAATGGGCTTCAGTTGTTCTTAAATTACTAATAATTTTATCACCTCACGTGGAGGATACCTGTGGTATTGCACCAAAAAAAAGAAATGTCTATGCTTGAACAGTTCGAAAGTTAATTATGCAAAAAGAAAAAGATGTAAAAGCAGTTTATGATATTAAAATAAAATTAAAAAAGTTTTTTTTCTAAAAAATATGAATAAATGAAACTTGATGGTAAAAGTTAGTGTATAAAGCATGTAAAATAAAACAAATATATGAATATATGTACTGAAAATAATAGAAGGACTCTGCACAAAAACGGGCTTCAGTTGTTTTTAAATTACTAATAATTTTATCACGTTAGATTTGCTTCGTTGGAATGGATGGCAACAATATGAGTGACATAATTCATAGATTAAATTCTTCACTTTTTATTTTTCTTTCCCATATTTATTACTTTTGGCATCATTTCCCACCCACTTCCATATGAATATAACCTTTTTTTTATATTAAGTGTAGGGATAGGAACAGGCCAGACTGCTCGTCAGGGGACTATAGTCTGACCTATATCAGGTCGAGGCCAAGACTTTTTTCAAAAGCTCATATACAAAAACAGGTTAGACTTCATGCCATTGAAAAAGCCCTTTAAACCTAACAGACCAACCTATTTAACTAAATAGAAATGAAGTACTAATATTTTATATAGTGTTATTGTTATTATAAAGATTTTTATTATATTATAACTATGTACTTATTAGCTATTAGCTTGTATAAATATATAAGTGTGTTGTCTTCCATAAAAAAATTGAGCTTATAAGTCTATTCAAATACATGTCTATGTTATATTCAAGTCCTAACAGGTCAAATCAAACTTTAAATAGGTCAAACTCGGACCATAAAATAAAGCCTATATCAGATTAATAGGTCAGATTCATAACCATAAATTTAAGGTATAAGTGTGTTGAAAAGTCTATTTCAACTCGGCCTATTCTCCTCCCTAATTAAGTGTTACGAATCAGAGATATTTATTAGAGAGAAAGATCAATGGAGGAATGCAAAGACTATCATATTGAAATTCATGTCAAAATGAGTGAATATATTGTGTATTTAGTTATAGAGTGTAACTGATTCACAAGCAATTAACAGAATTACAGATAGAATCCAATTAATTAAAAAATCAACATATTAACCATAGTTTAATATTAAGGAGAAAAGAACATACGATACAAGGACTAAAAACCAAAAAAATATTTAAAATGGACTATTTAAAAAAAAGTGATATTTTCAAATTCAAGAATTAAGAACTTATTTAACCATAAAAAATATTATAGAGGTTATTATTTACTTTATTTTGTATTATCAAATAAAAATCCTTTCCTTTTTTACTTGATTTTATTATGAAAAAATAAAATACATGACAACAGTGAAAGATGAATGAAAATGGGTGAGGATTCACTTACCATAAGAGTAAGTACAGTGAAATTTAATGTGTGTTTTATTTACCTCAAAATCACATTTTAAATGTGGATCCGAATAAACGTAGTTTTGTTCGTGTGTAAACCAAATACACTATTACTCTACTTAAAAACTATTTATATACATTAAATTGGAAGTTTTTAATATAAATCAAGCTTACAGAAATTGATACAATTTACAAGTTAATTGATATTATAGTAGATTATTTATTTTAATATAAATATATATTTTCTAAAAATATAAATAAGTATTATTATAAAATATATTTTATTTATCTAAAATTTGGTATATATAAATAACCATATGTTAATAAATTTATTTTTAATATAAATGATGATATATATTTAACAGTGTATATAATACGATATGCTAAATTTTTAATATAATAATGTAATATTATTTAGATTAGGAAAGAATTTACCGAAAGTTTGGGAGTTTAGAATACTTCCTCCCGTCCTATTTATAAGAACTTTTTAGGGTGGGTCTTGGTCCTTTTTATAAGAACCTTTTCAGATTGTCCCATGCATTAATTAATTTTTGACAAAAATACCCCATTAGTGGGAGGTAGGTGCATAATTAATTAGTAGAGAGTATACACACTTGAGTAGTTAAGTAGAAAGAGAAAGATAATGGATCTCAATAAATTTAAGGGTAAGGGTAGTTTAGGAAATTCATACACATTCTTGACAAAATTATTGTAATCAACTAAATTAACCACTTTCTTAATCCGTGTGATATAGTTAAAAGGTTCTTATAAATAGGACGGGACGGAGTATTAAATTTAGAATGTACGTGTATGACACGAATTGCATTCGTCCTGTTACTTAATCAATAAGGTTAGTTATTTATTTCTAAGCTCAACAAAGGGGTTTCAACTTATGGTCTTCTTGATCTTGACTCCTTTCCTATATTAATTAAAGCATTTTTTCGGTTAAGTTTTTGCCGTAAGTGACCGTAACAAATTAATTAAATAAATAAATAAACTGAAAAAGAAAGGGAAATCAGGTGACGAACGTTAGGAGATGGGGCCCACACACGTGGCGCCCGTCAGGCAGCAAAGGTATGGCGGTTGGAAGACACGACAGGCTTTTGGTTTGGAAAAGCCGGAATCATCATCACCTTTCAACTACTTGTTGCAACCCACTATCATTCTTTCTTTTTTTTTCCTTTCCTTTTTTGTTTTTTTATTGGGTCAAAATCCCACCAGGCCACCATTATCTTTTGTTTTGTCAAAAATCCCATCATTATCTTGCACACTCGAATTCGAATCTCTTGCAATTTGGGCCTTTGGAGATAGCCCATTTACTTAAAGCCCGTATTTTTTTGGCCAACTATAATTAATTGTTATTTTTTAACCAAAAAAATAATTAATTGTTATTTTTGTCCAAACTTACATTTGAAAAACTACGAATTATAGGACAAATAGGCTCTCGAACACATTTCTCCCATTAATCCTTAGGCCTTTACTTTTCCCAACCGTGTTTTTTACTATTCCCACCCCCCAAATTGTTTCGAAAATTTGTAAAACCCAAAACTGCCCTCAGTTAATTGATTTACGGACAAGGCTGTCCAGGAACTATTCCCGGACACCCTTGTCCGTACATTTTCTTTTTGTAAAAAAAAAACAACGTACGGACAAGGGTGTCCGGGAACCATCCCCAGACAGCCTTGTCCGTACGTTATTTTTTGTACGTACGGACACCCTTGTCCGTATGTGTTTTTTTTAACGTACGGACACCGTACGTTTTTTTTTAACGTACGGATAGGGGTGGAAATAGGCCAGGCCAGGCCAGGCTTTGGCAGGCTTGAGCCTGGCCTGACTCCTAATTTTTAAGCCTGAGCCTGGCCTGTTACCTGTTACATGCCTTTTTGTAAGGCCTTGGCCTGGCCTGCGAAAAAGTCTGGCCTGGCCTGTAAGCCTGTTTAAAAGTCTGTTTTATAACAAGACCTACAATCAGGCCAACAGGCCTATAAGCCTATGCAGGCCAGCAGGCCTTTTAAACAGTTTTTTTATATAATTAATTTAATATATTCTAATTTCTTACTATATTATAAATTTTTAATTATATTTATAGTTATTTATATAATTAATTTAATATATATTATTATTATATTAAACAGGCCGGCCTGTTAAGCCTAATAGGCTTTTTTATAGGCCTGAAGCCTGGCCTATTTAACTAAACAGGCCTTTTAACAAGCCTTGGCCTGACCTTTTTAATAAACGAGCCAGGCCAGGCCTTAGGCCCCTGACAGGCCGGCTGACCTATTCTCACCCCCACGTACGGACACCCTTGTCCGTACGTTTTTTTTGTACGTACAAACAAGGGTGTCGTACGTTATTTTTTGTACGTACGGACAAGGGTGTCCGTACGTTGTTTTTTTGTACGTACGGACACCCTACGTTGTTTTTTGCAAAAAAAAAAACGTACGAACAAGGGTGTGCGGGAATAGTTCCCGGATACCCTTGTCCGTACGTTACTTTTTTTTGTAGAATTGAAAAGGAGAAATGGGGTAGGGGTGGGGGCGGGGGCGGGGAAGGGGGAAGGGAAAGGGGGAAGGGGGAGGGGAGGGGAGGGGTGACGAGGGGGAGGGCCACCGGAGCGGGATAGTGGGGGTGGGGGAAGGGAGGGGGGTATTTTGGGTAGAAAAATATTATGGGGGGGGGAATAGCAAAAATTGTGGTGGGAAAAGTAATGGCCTAATCCTAATTGCCTAGACCGCTTATATTACTGTTTAACGGGTGACAAAATGTATGTTAGATTGTTTCTCACATAACATTGCCTTAATGTGATTTCAAATTTGTAAATAAACACACTATAATGTTACATTTACATAAAATAATGTACCTTATAACATTGGTGAAAACCATAAAACAAGTGAGAACTTCTTTAAATAATCTTAGCTTGTTTATTAGGTCATGTTTATATATAATATATATGGAAGTTCCTATATGACAATATCAAATTTCACCTTCTTCAAGTAAATGAGTGTTTGTTTGTTTTAACGTTGGCACAGTATCATGGTTTCACGGAATTTAATTTAAATCACTTCCATTTAACGTGCTTCGTAAAACGTACATAATTCATCTCAACAATTGATTTCTAAAATCAATTCTACTCAACTGTAAATCAAACAGACACTAATTTAACTCCAACATTGATGGGTTTAAAAAATAGTATTGAAAAAAAAAAGGTGTTGATGATTTTAGATATTTAGTGTTTTAAAGATTATGAAAGTATAGATTTCAAAAAGATATTTGTCAAAAAGTTTATGAAAGTATAGATTTTAAAAATAGTATCAACATATTTTTTTAATCCTGAAAGATGGAAATTACATTTTTATCCCTGAAAAATGAAAAAAAGTCATTAAATTTAGTCTTTTTTAAGGACTAAATTAATATTTTAAAATTTTTTCAAAGACTATAATGAATGATTTTATATTTTTGGGATTAAATTAAATAATTTTTCATCTTTTAATAACTGAAAATGTAATTTTATCTTTTAACTGCTAATATGATGGACATCAGATCCTTCGGGACTCTATTTTAACATGAAATTATAAAGGAAAAAAAGAAGTTGACTATGAGTTAAGTGTTAGGACGTTGGGTGACGTGGCGACGTGGGATTGGTGAATTTACGTGGAATCTGAGATCTGTTAATTTTTTTCGAGCGTGAAGGAAAGGAAGAAGGAAGCAGCATCATCGGAATTGAATTGCATTGCATTGGGTTTGTTTAGCTGTGAGGTTGAAGGAGAATGAGGGCATTGTTTTTGTTCTGTTGTTGATCCTCTTTCTTCACCCTTTCCTTTGCGGAACACATCTTCCCTGTTCATATCGGTATTCATTTCCCCCTCCACCTAGGGCTTCAAACAAATTCAGTTATTGCAGAACGATTTTCAATTTCTTTTTTTTCTTAATTTTCATTACGTAAGCTTAATCTCTGCCATAATTTAACCAGGTAGCATATTCGGCGGTGGCGGTGGCGGTGGTGGAAGGTCTCGCGAACCTAAATACAGATTGAATTCCACCCCGAAGATTCCCCTTTTCCCCTGTAAGTTCTTTAATGTCCTTTGTGTTCTTTCATCTGCTATTGCTTATGGGATGTGGATGTCGGTGCTTGAATGTTCTATAACACTTCCCCTTAGTTTTGGATATCTTCAAGAAGTTGCACTTTATCATAGAACAAGTATTGTGTTTCTTGAATGTTCAAATTGAATTCGTTTTCACAGTTTGTCTTAAACTCTGCTCTATGTTTTCATGGTTGAAATGATTATTTACAGTGTACTTTCCTTATCTAGTTTAACAAAGGTGTTATTTGATGAGATAAGAGAGATTAGAAATAAGAGTAGTGTGGGTTGGACCTTTTGCTATATTAGGGATATGGTAGTTTAACAATGCTGACTGTCTGCAAAGACCGACAACTCACTAACTCACAATTTATGGAGGTGGCTGGAGCTTTCAAGTTTCAAGTTTTTTACTTGATCTCTGGATATAACTTAAAGATTCACTTTTCTGCCCCATTTTTTGGGTGCAGTTGGAGTCAACTTTATTTGTCTTATCCCATCATGTTCTGATAAGCACCTGCGCTGCTGAATTTACAGGATGATGACCAGGAATCTATAGTCATGCCAGATGAAAATGGACAGAAATTTATGTGTTACTTACCTAAAGTGGAAAAGGAAAAAGTGGAAAGCCTGTTCTCCAGCACAATATTAGCAATATGATTGTTTGAAACTGAGAAGAGGGTTAAACAGAAGACACCAGATGAACTGCTAGAAGTATTGAAGGGACCATGCTTTATCAGAGTTAGTTGCATCTCAGTATTGTTTTGACCGGTGATATATTAATTATATTCACTAGGTTTATGACCTGATCGTTTGGTTCTTGAGGAGGAGTCTTTTCTTAAATCATTTTCTTACATTGGCTGTTGTGTTTGTGCAGCAAGAAGGTTGTGGTCTTATGAATTTTGCTATCAAAAGAAGTTGCGGCAACTACATTTGGAGGATGACAAGGTATCCTCTTGATTGCATTCAATATTCATTACATTCATGAATGAGTGTGAATTAATTCTCCTGGTATTACATCATTACATGATAACATGGCTTATGCCTTTTGAGAGTTGGGTCAGTATTCAATTTGATCAACAATATTATTATCATATTTTTTCAAAACGTTTTGAACTTCAAATTTTCCTAACAGGTTCAATCTTGTTACCACTTACTGGGGTTTTGATTGTATCCTTTTACTCACTAATAGGAGATGTTTATGTTATGAGAAAGACACAAAGTGCATCAATGTAAAGTTGGTGGACCAGCACAAAGTAAGGTGGGATCTTCCACAATATAATTTGTGTCTTTCTTTCTCATAATGGGACTCTCTTGTTACTGAGTAAAAGGAAAGGATCCAATTTCCTTGCTTCCATCCTTGTGGTGATCATTGATAGCAAAAGTCAGTTATTGATATAAATCATATTTCCAGAGCACCTTTCCTTTTTTTTGTTCGTTCATTAATATTGAAGTGCTTTCAGCAGTTTTCATTTATATAATTGTGTGTTTTATTATTATTGGAAACTTGTAAAATGATATATTCATAATTCATGTATAATAAATCAATGTATATTTTCTTTGTCACAGGTAGTCCAGGAGTTTGTCTTGGGAGTGTATGATCCAGAGGCAACAGCTGCATTTAACCAAAATCTTTCTGACATTTCTACATTGAAGGATCCCCGCTCAAAGGATGCATCTCAAAGGTACCTTCTGTGAATGATTGTTACATAATTATGAAGATGGAGTTAACTTGGAGAAATGGTTTCACATGATAAATGCTGTGATGAAAAAGATGGAGTTAACTTGGGGAAATGTTTCTCATGATAAATGCTGTGATGAAATAATACTTAATTAGTATATTATGTTCCCTCAGGTATCATGCTCACCTATATACTAATGGAACCACATGTGATCTTACAAATAAGCCAAGAGAGACCGAGGTATGAAATCATAGAAATCTAATTCTATTTTATTCCTTCCCTCACCATACTGATTTCATATTATATCATAGGAAATCTAAATCTATTTTATTCCTTCCCTCATCATACTGATTTCATATTATATCATAGGTGAGGTTTGTATGCTCGGAACCCAGAGCAATGATTAGTTCAATCACAGAGATTTCCACGTGCAAGTATGCTCTTACAATTCAATGCCCTACGCTATGCAAGCACCCGTAAGTCCTATCTTTCTTTCCATCTTTCTAGGAAGTTTTTGTCTCGCCACTTACGTCTTATAAATTATGAACATATGCTACCATATATTTATGCTTTTAATTTTCCTGCAGGTTGTTTCAAGAGGAGAGACCAGTATGGTACACCATTGACTGTAATGCGCTTCCAAAGGATTACAAGGATACCAAAGTGAGACAAGAAAACAGCAATGTGGAGATTGTTATGGTCACAGATTCTGAAATTAATGATTCAGAACAATGATGTAAATATACACAATGAGAACGGAAAAAAAACAAAATACAAGAGAGCAAGTTGTCGGCATATATTTCTAAAAAAAAACATGTATTTCTACTAGTCCTCTTTCCAAACAGTATATAGACACAGTGCTTTTTAATCGTGATAAAATCAGATTTCCAGAATAGTGTAGTTCATCTTTAAGAATTTTTATGTTGTTTCTTCGTAGTTTTTCTTCTTTTTATTTGGAAATAGGAGTTTTTCTTATTATTATTTGGAAATGTGTATCTGCGTACTCTTAAATTTATACACCTACAACTTCACGTATAGAAGGTAGTTTAGATTCTTCGACCATTTCAGTTGCATATGTGAGAAAATATTATGAGGAGTGTTAGCAACACACTCTTTTGAACACTCTCTCTAACACACTCCATGTGATTGGTTAAAATTCACATGAGTCCCACCACTTGGGAGTGGGACCCACAAATTTGGTGGGACCCATGTAAATTTTAACCAATCACATGGAGTGTGTTGGAGAGAGTGTTTAAAAGAGTGTGTTGCTAGCACTTCTCAAATATTATTCCTTAGAAAAAGCTTGAAGAATCAATTTATGTGTAGAATATTTCTGAAAAGTGAGTTAACTGTTTAGTTACTGGAATAGCTTTGAATGCATCCAATCCAATGAAGAGGAGAAAATGCACCATTCATGTTCGTTGCATCCACTCAATTTGTGAAGTCAATATTTCTAAAAAGTGTGTTTGGTCATAGTATTGGCGTGTATGTTTGAAACACAAATCTAATGTAAAAAAACATGCTGACGGGAAAGGAAAAGCACTGGATGGTGAATACAAAATCAATTACAACGAGGCAATTGCATGTTTTTGAGGACACAAATTTAGATGCCAAAATCAATTATTTGGTTTAATTTAGTGTTAATTTAATTTACAGTTGAGTAAAATTCATTCTAAAAATTAATGATTGAAATAAATGATACACGTTTTACGAAGTTATGTTGGACAAAAGTGATCTAATATTAATTCCACAAAACCATTCTTTTATCCTATTGAAACGTCAACCCAAATGGAGGCTAAGGGCATGTTTGGTTTGCATTTTCATTTCCTGTTTCCATTTTCTGTTTCCTGAAATTTTACAAAGGAAAAACTGGAAATGCTGGAAACAAAAATTTGTTGTTTCCAGCCTTTCCAGTTTTTCCTTTGTAAAATTTCAGAAAACAGGAAACAGAGTGAAAACAGGAAATGGAAACAGGAAATGTTTTCGCAAACCAAACAGACCATAAATGATGACTTCAAAATTTTAAATGAAAGAACAATAATCAAATTAAATTCATACTTCTATGACATGATTATATACTGCCTATGGTACATTTATTTTACATGCTAGAGCCCAACGCTTCCAGTTTGAGCTTTGGAAAAAGTAAGAAATTCTTCTTCTTACAAGTCTTAGAAATCAAGGACACAGCCACTTAAGCAGAGAACAATGTCAATAACATGCTGCTAAATGCGGTTAACACTTTAACACTTTAGCTTGGCGTAACTTTTTGAGAGTAAAAGATAAGCTGTAAATATACTGATACTTTTTGGGCAAGTTCGAAGTAAATTAAGTATTTAATGTTAAATGTAATTAATATTTAAAAGCCCTAGGACTAGGGAGTGATCAAACTTGTACTCATCCAGCTATTTACATAGGCTCCCTGCAAATGAAAAGCAGAAGCACATTCATAATCTGTATCATCCTGTTATTTACATATACTGATCATTAATCTTCAAAATATTTTCTTCTTACTGCGAAGGAACCATTTTCTCACGGCTGCCTGCTGAACTCAATCGAGGACAGGTACTCAGTTATGGCTTCCCCTTCTATGTTAACTTCAATGTCATAATCAGCAAAGGCATCTGCTTTGGCTATATCTGCTGAGAGCTCATCTTCCATCTCCACATCTCGTTCTGCTTTACTGTGATCTGATGGAATCTTCAACCTCATTCATTAGGTCTTGAATATCAGAAGGAGCAGATGAACTTGCACGAGGAAGCAGCAGTTGAATTCACTTGAGGTTGTGCATTTTCAGCAAATGATGTGGGGTCATTCTCAGGGTTTGCGGTCAGTCTTTGCACTACTTGTTCTAGAGTGCCACCCGCCTCAAAAGCAGCAAGAACTGCAACAGAACAAGCAGTATCAGAATACATTAGAACACCCATATATGTCCTCTATAACTAGGTTTCACCTTAGCACATTGTTGTCTAAATCACTCCTGTACCTCTTGATCTTTCAAAACCCATTTGCAGGACGTTTTCAATTGCAGAATCTGTTGCTTTTTTCTGTCTCTTCCTTTTCCTTGACTCGATATGAACCTTCATGTTGATGAGAGTAAGTAGAAATTTGTTTTTAAGTTAAAGAGAATCTGGTTAAGACTTAAGACATGAAGTAACCTTGTAATGCAGAATTTGTGTCTGGATTGTCAAATCATCCATGCCTTCTGAGTATCATTTTCATTTCTTCTAAGGGCTTCAGCAGCAAGCTCCTTGTCAAACCTGCCAGAATAGCAGTTTCAGGTTTGACTAGTATAGTATGGGAATTCATGCAGCAGCTTTATAATACTAGTCTATATGATTAGCTAGCAAGATTGGAAAGAAGAAATTATAAGGATTTGATCATGTTAGAAATACATGTATGCAATGATGATGCCCCGATATGAATAAATTAAGTGGTGTATAATAGCTACTAAAAAGTTCTTGACGTTATCTGCCAAAGATGCTATTTAAATAAAAAGAAGTAGCCTCTTCACACATTACCAGATACAATACCAAAATAACACTCAACCGATAGAGACCAATTCCTTCAATCTCTCAAGATCCACGGCTTTCTTGAGGGTGTCACCCCATACGACTTTTGCTCTCTGAAGGAAGGTAATTAGAAACTGAGAGAACACAAAAAAGAATTAAAAGTCAACAAACATTAACTGGAACCCACTTAATTTCATCTCTTCTCCGAATATCCTTCCTCCCTTTTTTGCACTTTCTTTGCCTTTTCCTCAACAAGGAAATCAATGGCACCCCCAACATCTGATTGTTCATTCTCAGTGCTCTCTTGGCATCACGTTCATTGAAGCCCATGCTCATAACAAGTGATAAGGCTTCATCCGGCACTTGCAGCTACAACAAAACAGGACAGTGTTTAAAACAAGAGTCAAAATGTAATGTATGTACACCAAACTCTCAGCTAGACTTTATATTCTTTTTCTTCTTTGAAAGAGAAAACGAGAGGCAGGTGCATAGAAGAAAAGCAAACCAAACTGTCTATATCATCTATTTCAACGCATCTGAAACCAGAACGATACTCAAAATCTAATGGTACCTTTACTACCCTTCAAACTTTAAAATTAGTAATGTTAACTCGTTAATGCTACAGACGCTTGAGTTTCAGCTGATCTCAATTTTAATATCATTAACTTGCATCTTTAAATTATGGTATGTGACAGCTACCAACAAACATGCTGATCAAACAAGGAGAACAGAATATATGTATAAAATGTTGACTTTTCTCACTCAATTTGTCACAGTATGCTATAGTAGTACAACCTACCTGGACAAACTTTGCTCTTGCAGAAGCTAATGCTTCTCTTGATTTCTCCAACTGGCCAGTATGATATGCCACCACCCCTTCAAGAAGCTCTAGTCTCAAATGCCTATGTACAAAGTCTGAAAAATCAGTCTACTTACAATTGAAAAAATAAATACTGAAAATTAATCTTTGAATTGTATATTTGCATCCTAAGAACTTGAGAATTCCAAGGAAAAATAGGCTAAACAACTCACAATGCAGTTCTGGATAGCGGCCTCCTTGTAAGATTCTGAGGCGGAGAGAATCCTTCCGTGAGCACGTTCAATTCCTGCCCTAGCCATTTCAAGACGCTTCCTGCATCTGAGAGCCATCCTGATGTCTCGTATCATAAAATAGCACCAAACCATGTCTATTTGCAGTATTGGAACATTGTCAATAAGCTGAATGGACAGAAAGATGGAAATTGTATTAGATTCAGAAAATTAACACACGTAAGAAAGAATGTGGCTCCTGCAAAGTGAGGATTGCACTTTAGAGAAAGAATTGGAGTTATAATATAACCATGGACCCAAAAATCAACTATTAAATTGTAATAAAATACATGCAATGCATTACAAAAACTATGATGTTGTTAAATCCAGTCCTTGATTTTTCAATCAATTTTCAATCAGTTTCAGTGAAATAAGTATACAACTGCCCTACACCATGGCTTGGCTCAATAAATAATTGGGCAAGTAAATTTTGTCATAGTGCCCAAATGTGAATATAGTATATGTGATCAATATAGTATATATTGGATCACTCACCTCAATGACTTTTGGATCACAAAGAGAGAATGACTCCTGCAAAATAAATTAAGACTTTGAATTATTGATTTTTTTTTCAGGAAAAAGAAAAATCAATACTTGGTAAGACAGAGGAGAGGCCATGTATGCTACTTCAAGAAATAAGCCACAACAACACAATCAATAAATTTTGCAAAAATCCTACTAAAAAAATCCAAATTTAAAAGATAGGGTAAAGATGTCAAAGATTGTAAAGAAATTGTGTTTGGAAACTCTTTGGCCAATACCCTAATGTAGGCATTTAACTTAATCAGACAATGTTCATAAGTTAAGGTTCCTATTCATCATCTTACATTGAACACAATGGTGATAAGGTATACTAATAGCATTACTCTGTTTTTGGTCTATATATACCCATTTGAAAAACATATTTGCAACAAATTATATCTCTTGTCAAAACAGAGAAATTTATTAGGAACTGACCTCTCCCATGCTAAGCACTTCTAGTGCATCTTTATAATTTCCCTGTCTGATAAGACGCTTCCCCTTTGCATGAAGCATCAGTCCCATCATTACTGCCCTGCCAAATGACAGATTGAGCCTCACTTCAACAATCAAACAGAACCTTGGCCCTTAAAACCCCCACATTCAAAATAACAAATACCATCTAGATGCATGAAAATGCCACAAGTATATATACCTCTGATCAGTCTCAGACCCTAAATTTACTTTCTTTCCACTTTGATCTTCAACTTCTATGTTGAAATCTTCAACAGGTAATGAACCATCTGCATGCCTTTCCGCCATTGCAGTCACAGCTGCCCTGTTTGCATTAAAGGCAACTAAGGTCCAGAGGAAGTAGTGATGCACGCAAAGCACCAAAATGACAGACCAAATCAAATCTTCATTTCCATCAATAAAATAACTAGTCTAGGGAAAAAGGTGTAGCTAGCATGAGATTGAAAATTCTCGAGCTAAAAAATATTGGACAAAAGGTAAATAATCAAAACAGTCTCTGAAAGATATAGGAATTGCGCTTAAGGTCCATGTATATTTCTTCAGCCAAATTAATCTCCAAGTCACAAATCTTGAGAGGAATAATTTAACTGAAAGAATACACATCCAGAGACTAATTTGATGATTAAATGCATTGCAGATTAAGGGGCTACTGGCAACATATGTAATTTTCATCATTTGGGGAATTAATACACTATAGACTAATTTAACTACTCACTCTAAAATGAAATGAAATTGCAATGGCGTTGGAAGAAGAGGTAACAATGCCTGCTTTATCACTTACAGTTGTGTAATGATGGGCTTTCATAATTCTAGGACTAATAGCTATAGACTAATTAAACCATTTACTCATTCAAATGAAATTGCACAAGACAAAAATGGAGTGACTAATTAAAGAACAAAAAAAATGTGGTGCAGAAGTAATTGTTGGGCGATCAAAAGTAAGAAAAGCTTAAATTTTTAAGAAAAGGGAAGAGAATTGTGGAAGTTACCTGACACGGGCAAGCCTGCGAGAGCGTTCCTCCTCGGCGAGGAAAGAGTTTCCTTGTTGTTGATCAGAGACGCGAGTGGCGAGGATCTTAGAGTTGTTCTTGATGCCTAATTGGACCAAGTTTTGGGTTCCATCGCCGTCCTTGAGAATCTTGCCGGCGCATATGAGATTGATGGAGTGAGGGGCACAGTTTGATCGCTTGGACACCTCTTCACGCAACGTCGCTATGGTCCAACCCTCGAGTTCCACCTCTTCCAGCACCCCTGACCATGTCCCTGCTATCTTCAATTTCGCCATCGTCATTCGTCAGTGACGCACTCTGAGAATTTGAGAGAGACTCTGAAGAAAGGATGATGATTCCAATTCCAAACTGTGCTGCGTCAACACAGAAATATAATCCAAGAGGTTTATTAAAAAGACATTTTAGGATAATATAATATTAAGAATTTATAAATAAATTATTTTATTATTTTTTTAAATATCCTCTTTTGTTAATTTCAAAATATTTAATAAATATATTGAATAAAATATGAAGTTATTAAATATTTTATAAATGTATTAATTTGATTAACAATTAAATATATTGAATGATTAATTGAAAAATTTAATGTATTCAAAAGAAAATCATGATAATGATATAGTAAATATAAAGAATATTTGGAAAAATATCTTATAAGAATACGCTTCTCCTTTGCTTTTAATTTGTCCTTTTGGGGGTTAAAATGTTGAATTTATCCTTATCCTTTGCTAGTCAAACTACCATTTATAAAACAATTGACTTAATTTCAAAATAATTGTTAGATTGTATAAAAAGGTAATTTTATTTTTTAGAGATTTTTTAAAGTTATAAGTAGATTTGTGTTTGGTTACACTCACAAAAACACTTTTTAACATATTTTTACTTCTATCAAGTGATTATTGAGTCGATTATAATCATAGTTTTTTCTATTCTGATTTCCTAAATATGAAATAGACATATTAAAAAGTTTTAAAAGTGATTATTTTTAAAAACAATCACAAACATACACACTCATTATTTTATGATCATGATTTTGTTAAGGTTCCATGTGGATGGGAGAATTAGAATTTATAACTTTAATTTAAGTTACGATAAAATTGAAATACTAGAGATAAATAAAAAATCAAAATAGAAAATGAAAATCCTACTAAATGTTCTAAAATAAAAATTAGTTTATTTTATCTAATAATTAAAAATTATCAAAGATTGATTAAAAATTAAAATTTTTCAAAAGAAAATGATCCATACAAATTGTAAAGAATATTTAGAAAAACAAATTGCCCCTCCTCTTTTTATTGGTTCAACATATTTGGATTTATCTTATCTTTTCCTTAGATAGTTTGTATAAGAGGTTATAGCAGGTTCAAATTCCATTATTATAATTATATAAAAAATATTTTTTTTATTAAAGTATGAAATTATGTAACCAACAGGGTTTGGTTCAAGTGATACATGCTTGATTCCCCTAAAATTAACAACTTACTAAAAAATGTTAATTTAAGAAAACTACATCTCAATTAAAAAGTTACTCGAAGATCGTCAAACATAATTTTTAAATATCAGTGATACAACAATTTAATTATATTGAAACACAATATGTTAATGTTCTAAAATACAACAAATGATTTAAAGTTCAAAATTTTTATTAAATATTACAATATACTTCTATGTCACACTATTTTATAAACTTGGATATCATGTGTTATAATTCTTCAAGATCTGTAAAAAAATTATTATTAACACTAATTAGTCATATATCATAAAGTAAAAAAAAACACAAACAGATAGTTATAAAAATATATTTTAATTTGTAATATATTATATATATTAATTTTAAAAATATGTATAAATATATTAGATATTTTAATAAAATTAATATATCTCTATATATAATTATATATGGTGTTTTTTATTAAATAATTATATATATATGAGTGCGGGTATGAGGCGGGCTGGACATCAAAGTGTCCGTATCCGCGTCCGTCCCTATGAAAAAATGTGGGCTTTTGCCCGTACCCGCATCCATACCCACTTTACGAATTTTTACCCTGTCCTTTGCGAGTACCTATAGGACTTCGGCTCAATTGTTATCCCTAATCTTCTTTGTATTTGGGACTGTATTTGGACTCTTATTTGGACTCTAAATTTATTAATGGGGACTCTTTTTAATTGGATTTTGTCATTGATTTGGGATTATTGTGTTTATTTGATTTCATCACTATCCACACATATACAAGCAAAGAGAAAAATAGATTAGCATGGTTCAAAGCAAAAGAAAATAAATGATTTACTATACAATTTCTGATTAGAGCTCCTTCTTTGATTTTGCTCTAATTTTGAATTCTCCCTTGCTTTCTGTATGACCGTGGGCTTCCCCTTCTCTATTTTCTCTTAATCAAACTTAGAGCTCAAATGTTGAACTCTAAATTCTTCACTATGGATGGGTATATGGCTCTCTTTATCTTTCTCTCAAAGAGTTAGGATTGGTAACCTCACGGCTCTCTGTATTTTCTCTCCAGGAGGTGAGCCTTTTTTTGTGTGTGTTTTTCACCTCTAATCACCCCCCCCCCCCTATTTATAGGGAAATACAACTTGTTTCCCAAGCAAAAAGACTATTTTTTATATTTATGTGCAACTTGAAAAGCAAGCAACCTATTTCTTTTCTTTTTCTTATTTTTATGTTTTTAAATAATTTTTTGCCACAATGGGCTTTCAGCCCAAGGCAACAATTTTTTTTTTTTGGGTTCTTTTCTTCTCTTTTTTCCTTTTAAAGAAAACATTTACCCAAAAAGTTATAAACATTTAATTAATTAATTTAACTATTAGATAATTAACTAATTAATTTATCAAAAAAAAATTATTAATCAATTGACTAATTAGTGAATTAATTAACACTTAAAATAAAAATTGCAAATTTTACAAATCAAAATGAGTTACAAAATAGTTTCCGGACAAAATTGGGTGCTGACGCCAATAAAACCCGCTACATGCAAAACCCTGCAAAAATACCGGGCTACCCGCAAAAAAGCCCGCTGAAGGGTAGGGCTCGGACACCTATTTTAGAAGTCTGAATAACTTATGAGCTTTTTAGCCCAGCCCAATAAAATCTGTTACCGGCATCAAGTCGGGTCGGGTCGTGCCAGGTAACCCGAATTGACAACTCTAGATGTGCTAATATCCTATTGTGACCCTATATATACTAGCTACCTCCTCACCTCAGAACCCAGTACCTACCTTGCGTTAAAGCCAACATCAAACAGGTAATGTGCCCACCATTTCCCTTAAATAATACTACTATGTAGCAATTGCTCAATTCACTATGCCATAACAGGGCTTTTACCACGCCCAAATTAACCGGTTACAATTAGTAACCGGGCTAAAATGTAATAATACGACCAATTATACCGCGGTTCCGAAAAAGAACCGTGGTAATTGGAATAAAACTGTGATTTTTTTAAAATTTTTTGACAAAATTACCGCGGTTCCGGTTACCAACCGCGGTAAAAAATGGTAAGTTGAAACTATCCCGGTTGTTTTGGCAACCGTGATAATAAATTTTTAATTTTTTTTTTAAACGAATTATGTACCAAAAATCTGCTTCTCTCTTTCAGAACAGAGAAACCCCTGTGCCCCTTTCTTCTCCGACCTCTCCGTCGCGCGATTGTCTCCGTTCTCCGTCCTCTCTGTTGCGTCCCTGTCGTCATCCGCCTTCTCCGTCCGTCTATGGCCGCTGCGCCATCGCCTCTGTGCCTGGTCCAGGTTGCGCCGTTTTCACTGAAATGTTCCCTCCCTCTCCTCTCAGAAACCAAATCTCAACACTACTTTGAGACCAAACCCTCATCCCTCCCTCCCCTCTCAGAAACCTAATCTCCCGTTGTTGAGCCATCTAGAAAGAACTGTAACTGCAAATCTTCCAATTTCAACATGTTTGGTTCTGCCCAAATTCTTTCTGATATTTCTATCCGCCTTCGTCAAAACCTATCGGTAAGTTCTCTCTTTCCATCTTCCAGGTTTGTGATTATGCTCAATCGCGCTTTCATGATTTTTCTTAGATTCGGGGTGTTTGCGTGCGGAATATAAACATTGAGGTGGTGTTGGAGGCTAGATTCCAGATAACAAGCTCCTTGAGTATGCTCTTCAGCATGTCCACGAGATTGGTCGTTCCAAAGCTCACCACATCGTGTGTGAGCTTGGAGTTGAGAACAAATATGTCATATTAAAGACTGGTAAGACCTTGTCTCACTTCTACTTGTTGTAATGAAGGCCAGAGAAATTTTATGCATTAATAGACATAGCAAGGGTATGTTTATGTTTGTGTTCACAAGGAAGGGCAGTTTTGACTATAATTGTTAATTAACTTTAGTTGAAGCTTATGAGATTGGAAAGAATACATAAATTTGTTTACTGCTAACTAAGTTGTTTTAAGAATGAAATTAAATACATGCTCAAAGGTTGTTATGGATGGGAAACAAATCAAATATTTTGTATCTGAAAATTGAATCTCTCCCTTGGGCACTCTTATTTGAGTGTTCTAGTAAGTTGCACATAGTTCTGCTTTTTTGGAACCGAGCGTAAAAAATGGGAAAGAAATAAAGTTTACCTTTTCCATGTCTGGCTTTCCGTAACTGGTTTTCTTTCCTTCCTATACTCATTTGATTTATTTGTTTTCCCCCTTTTCTTCCTGTTTTAATCATGCAGGACGTCAGACTCTCCATTTCAAATTGGGCCAATCCTTCTTGTAAATGATCCCTTCACGGTTAGATTGAACATCATAGCAGTGTCTATCTTTATATTATTTACATAACAGAATTGACATGTTTGGTAAATCTGTTACTATAATGACAAATTGACAATGGGCTAATGACACCCACCATGAAAATTCGAAGAGATAGAGTTATGGCTCAATACAAGGACCAAATAGAGAATCTATACAGATATCTTACCAAATGCCAATGGTATGGCTCAATACAGGGAGTACAAATTGTAGTTCAATTAGTTTTGATTGCTTATACAACTGAATGGAAATGATTCCTTAATTTCTTTGGCATACCTTAGTATTTCACAAACAAATCAGCTCATTAGAAGCATACATGATAATTAATTACTGAGTATAAAGTGTGACATATGAGTCACTCATTTTGGTTTGGCTTTGTGTTGTAGCTTGCTTGACTGAATGATTGGTTCTTAATATTCTTAATTTTAATGTGTGTAATCTCTTATTAGAATATCACTACCTACAAATCATTTTAGAATTTAGAGTATTCATATGCAAGTTTTTCTAGATACAATATTTTTATTTTTCCATTCTCATCGAGTAGTTTGGCTCCATGAAGACATCGGATGTAATGTAAAAAATTATGACCTTGGGCATTCCTTTCCGGGTCTTACAATCAACGGTTGACCTTGAAAATTTGACTATATTACAGATTGAAGTCACTTTATAAAATGGAAGGAGATTTGAGGGGAAAGTGTTAAATGGTGACCTGCATGCAGATATTGCTATTGTTTTAGGTCAAAATGAGAATTTTGATGGGGACATATGGCCTTTCAGCTGGTTATTATGATGCATATTACAAGCGAGCACAACAGGTAATACTATCATTATTTTATGAATTTCTTGGTGGGTATGATGATCTGATCTACCTTTTAAGTCTTGCTAATGTTCATGAATTCATTTTCATAGGACTGGTGTACATTCATGTCGTTGCTTTAAGAAGTTGAGTTTCTAGATTTAATTATTATATGATGTATGTTGGTTCTTTATGTGTTTTCTAGAATCTAATGTGTACATTCATGTTCTGAATTTCATCTTTTTTTAGAGGTTTAGGATCTTCAGGGAGACATTTAGATTTCTGTCTAGAATTACTAAAGCTTAAATAGCTTTGAAGCTGTGAGCAGACCACAAAACTGCTGGTGATCAGATCTGGTAAAAATTTTAGGTGATGCCTTAGATATTGAAACTAACCGATCCAAGAATTATCTCTAATAGTCATTAACTGTAGGGTTGGTTGCATTGCATGAGTTTATCCCAAACATGTGTCAAATATATAGTATTGGGGGTTCTAGTTGCTCCACAAGGGATTTTTCTACTGGAATTAAGTCACATGTAACCAATGGTTAAGAACTTAAGAGCGTGATCTTTCTTTACTGTCAAAAGTTTCATTTCTAGCTACTTTCATATACATTGACATATCAAGCATAATGTTTGCCTTTCTTTATTATTTTATCCAGGTAAATGTTAACCTAGCTGGACTACCTGCCTTGGTTTTGCCATGTGGGTTTGTTGAGGGTGGGCCTGTAGGCCTTCCTGTTGGCCTGCAAATGATTGGTGGAGCATTGGATGAGGTATTTACTTTTCCTATCCACTGCACTGGACTCCTTGTTGATGTAGCTTCTCTATGTTACCTCTAGTTTTGTTTTCTTTTTTTGTCTGTCATAAAAATATAATAGAGGGAGATGGGGATAACCTATAAGATTTTTTGAACTCTAATTTGAAAATGATTGAACAAGATCCGGGTTTGAGGCTTTAGTATATTGTTGTCCATGACTTCCAGTTTTGTAATAATGGAGCTCTTTCTGATCGATTTGGTTTTCTCATCTATTTCTTTGCATACACTTATGAATTACATCATCAACATCATGTTAATTTGATTCCAGATCTGCAAGCTACTAATGCTGCTCTTCTGTAAAAGGTGTTTGGCTCCTCTTATTCATCGTGCAATAAATAACAGCTATAAATATAGAGTGCTAAATTTATTATAAATATATAATAATCTATTTTAATCCTTGGCTTTTTCTCACCATTGCTTTGTTCCTTTTTATTGCTTTGAGTGGATTAATTATGACCTCATACCTGGTTCAACGGGAGCAAAAGTTATTTTGTTCTTTTCAAAATTTCTCACTTAGTTATTTCCTTTCATTTCTGGTTTGTTTTATGAACTTTCTGGAAAATCCTGGAGGCTTGTTTTTGTTTGATGTTGTTAGTCCTCAGTTTGGTTTTCAGATTATTGGTTCAGGGTTTGTCCAAGTGATGTTTGCATTGAAAGGAATGGTGATTTGTTTTTAACCATGCATATTTAACTGTTTTTTTTCCTATTGTCAATATGTATATATTCACTCATATATTTCTAATTATTGTGTTGACTTTTTCCTATCATCTTTGATCCATTCAGCCAATATGGACCTGAAGAAAATGGAAGTTACAGGTGGCTAAGTCTTGCCAACTTCTATGGCCTATTCTGGTATGGATCTGTGTTTATGTCTTTATAAATTTTTTATGAGATGAACATCAATTAGTTTCAATTTTTACCTTCAAAATATAACAACTCTTTACCATAATTTATAGATATCTGGGAAATGTGTGAGGGAGGATCCAAATTTGGCAGCTTAAGAAATAATCGGCAGAAGACTAGTAAGAAGAATTACTGTAGGAGCAGAACAACTGTTATGGAATTTGAATCAGACTGGACAAAGCATAGAAAATCATCTGCTTATATTGCTCAAGTGATTCGTTTTGCAACATCTTTTATGCCTTGGTCTTGTAGAATCCCAATCATTTGCAATAAGTTTTCTTCATTTTGAACTCTAATGGATAATGCTATTGACTGTGATGTTTCTCTTTTTTTGTTAAATACTTTGTCCCGTTCTAGTTCAATTGAAGGTGCTTTACCTCAAAGGCCCAATATTGAATTTGCTTTTGATGCTAAACTACACCTAGCATGGTTTTCTGTTCTAACCCATGCCCTATGAAAGTATGATCTTGCCTTGAAATTCTAAACTGCACTTATGTTTCTTATGCACATATTTTCAATTCAACAAGTCTTAAATTTCAAGGACTCTTTATCTTGATAATGTAATTTTCACTCAAGTTAATTATATCTTGTTTGACATTTAGTTTAGCATTTTGAACAAGTGTATTTTGATGCCAAGTCCTTGATACTTTTATATAGGATTTCTTTGAAATTTATGTTTGGCTAGTTGAAATTGTTGGGCTAGTTGAAATTTATGAAGGTAAAGGCTTGTGAGTTAATTACTTTCCGGGATTAAATCATCGGGCTTTCTATTGGGATTTTTGGGAGTTTTAATATAACAGATAGGAATTAACTACGAAATAGCTACGAAAAAGGGATTTTTTACCGCGGTCCACAAAGCCAACCGCGGTAAAAAAGTGTGCAGAAATTTCACGCTTCCAGACAATAACCGCGGTTACTTTTCGGAACCGCGGTAAAATGCCTAACTCAATTATCGCGGTTCCGAAAATTAACCGTGGTAATTGCCTTTTATCCCACCGCGGTAGACCGCGGTCACAACCGCGGTAAAAGCCTTTTTTGTTATAGTGATTCATTGCATTCTATCAGAATATGGCCCTAATTTATGGGTTTAAAATAGATTATATTTGAGATTATCTAGCTTCAGAACATTTTTCCTTTGGCTTCTACTTTATACATAAGAGTGGCATCCGAAGAACTAACAAAGACCAAAGAAGCATTTAAAAGAGTTTATTTAAACTTATCTTGTGATATAAGTATTTATATAGGCATTTGGGTAAAGTTATGAGAATGATTTATCACATATTCATGAGTTATTTTAAATTTATTTCAATAAATTTATCGAAATAACTTATAAAATCGCTTATATATATATATATAAATAAAAAGTACCTTACCTCTCCTTTGGTTCTCATATACTTCCTTATAACTTAAACTCTTTATATCATAAGTATTATTGAATAAATACTTAATTAACCTATTTTTTCCGACGCACACAAGACTTCGAGTGGATTCGAAGACCCTGATTTGCCTACGGCAAAGACCAATGTCATGGTCCTCACTTATAATCAACGGATGACTGGAGAAAAATTGCATTGTGCGCCCAAAAAAGACAAAGAAGACTAATACAAAAGCTAGGTGGACCCAACAACCATCACACCGCCCGTTTGAGAGATTGATTTGTATCTAACTTAGGTTGACATTTGACCGTGAGATACTAAATTCATACAACAAAAAACATACAACACATTTTTTCTCTCTATATCTCTTTATCATATCACCTATCACATCTCACATTTCTCTCTTTTTTTTCCTTTTCTCCCTTTCTCTTTCTTGATTGTAATGTTGTATGGTGTATGAATTTCATTTCTCTTTTGCCCTCCCCTCCTGTCAGTGTCACAATACTCACTCTTACACCCACCAAAGATGGTCATTATGGGTCGGCTAATTAAGAGGTTGAAATTACCTTATTACAAACGAAAGCAATGTGAATTAGGTAATTATAAAAATCATATATATATATGGTTGGAGAAGTAATTAATTGAGGCTATTTTGGAGAGTGAACTCAATAACTGGTAGTGTAAAATAAAACATTGACCCAATGAGGCTTGTCTGCTACTGATTTGAGCGGGAAATGTGTTCCTGAATCCTTTGACTCAGATTATGAGTTAGTTGGTAGTTGTCACTTCATTAAGCCAATGATTTTAATTTATAGATAGAAGATCCTCTTACCTCTTTCTTATATTATTAAGGATCAAACGTAAAATAAGACAAATTTAAATTAGAAAAAAAAAGTCAGTTCTTTTTAATTTGTTTTGCATATAAATATATGTATAAATTCACTGTTAATATCTCATGTCATATCAGTTTGATTTTGATGGAGCCACTCTGATTCCTAGATTTCTATCAACACCAGCTACGGCATAAAACTTACAGCAATATCTTAGACCAACCATGCTAGCGCTTTGAAGGGAATCAATGTAGCTAGATAGCGTTGGAACTACTACAGAACTGTGACAGATAAACAGTTGAAAAGAATTAACTTCATGTATATAAGCTTCTCTTTGCATAATGACAAGCTTATATATGATGTGAAGCCCTCTGAATTGAATCTGATGCCAATGGATTGCTATTGCAATTTTGCTTCCAACTTCTCTCATCAATTATGTCATAATTGGAAAATACAGTTGTCCAGCCAATTTTTGGCACCATTTCATTAAACAAATTCATTGCACCAGACCAGAGCGTGATTGGGAAAAAAAAATATAAATTTAGTCATTCTAAGCCATTTACATGGTTTCATTTTCCCTCCAATTTCTTATACATTGTTATTATTTAATTAAGGTTGGCAGATAAATACTAATTAACTGGGCTTGAACATTGAAAAGGTGGGTCATTTCATTTGGCCCTTCTGGTTTGTTTATGACAAGGTTGGCAATTGGGGTAGTAGGTTACCAAATAAGATTTGCCTTTAGTAACATCCTTTTTCTTGGGCCCCTGATCTAACCCAATTCACTCCCGCTTTACCCGGTTGCTGTCGCAATCCAACATTGTTAAGCACCATAAACACAGCCGCAAATTTTGATTTCATGTTTGCTTCTTTTTATTTTCATCAGGATAACACCAAAGTTTATTTATTTAACCTATTTCTAAAGTAGTACTCAAATCTATATACTATATATTTTGTCATTTCTAATTTCAAGAATTAGAACCTTTATCATATGTAACCTGCAGCATATCCATGCTCGTGAGCTATATGTCCTTCCCAATTTGTCAAAGTTCCCACATATTCTTGCCTCTTGTCACTCTCAAAAATCTCAACTACCACCCAAATTTCACTCAAAAAAGGATATCAAATAATAAATAAATTAGAGAAGAAACCAATGCAACTGGTCTCTAAAACCAAAATAAATAGCCATTTTACCCACCACATTTATGCACTGACTCTCAAGTTAATTTCAATTTTCAAGTCTTCACCTCCTTATTATAAATCACAACACCCACCTCAAACCTTAATATATACAACTAGCTAGCTAATAGAAGCTATATACTTCATTTCTAGCACAACCCCATCTCAATCAACCATGGATTGGTTCTCTTGGTTATCCAGGACCAGCCTAGAGCCTTCCTTAATCTATGAGTATGGCCTTGCTTTTGCACGCAATGAGCTTCAATTGGAAGATGCTAGCTACTTCAACCATGAGTTTCTTCAAAGCATGGGCATTTCAATTGCCAAACACAGGCTAGAAATTCTCAAGCTTGCCAAGAAGGAACATGAGTCAGTGCTAAGAACCAACAAGCTTTCTGAGGTGATCAAAAAGTGCCTAAGGAAGTGTCTTAACAAGCTTGTTTCTCATGAAGAAGGTGTAAAAGACATGATGATGCCAACAGAGCCAAATTGGCACCAACAAGGGAAATGGAGAAGGGCACTTGTGACTAAACATGGGACAGAGGAACTCAAGGGAGAGAAGGGCATGTACAGAAGCAGGACAATAGCATTTTCAGGGCCTTTGGATGGAAGAATGCATGAGAAGATGGTTGGTAACAACAACAAGGTGTTGAAGTTTTCTGGTCCTCTTGATGGAAAGATGAATGAGAGAATGGTGCAAGCAAATAGAACTCCAATAGTAACTAGGCCTCTTGATGGAAGGTTCATGGGGACAGAAAAGAGTCCAAGATTGTCTGGGCCAATTGATACAAGAGCTTTGGTTAATAATAGGAGTCCTAGGCTAACTAGGCCCACAGATCAATGGGCTGAGAGCCCAATGGGTTACAGTCCCTACAGCATGATGAGGGCTGATTCTGAGTATGATGATTATTCACTGTGGCCCACATTGTTTGAAGATCTTAAACCAACTTGATTGTTTTGTGTTTGTTTTCTAGGCGTAAGCTTGGGTGGTGAGTGATAACAACGTTTTTCTCATTATCATAATGACAAGTAGCATATGAGATGTGATGTTTCATGAAATTTTGTTTCTTCTTTAGCCTCTTTCTTCGTCCACTTGAAAGTTCATTATGTTTCAACAAGTTTTCACCTGACGTTGGACATTAATGCAAGTGTTGACAGTACGGGCAAGTTGTATAAATCCATTATTATATCATCATATTATATAGCTATCATTATAGAGACTTTTCCTGGTGATAGACGCCATTACCCTAACATCTTTCTTATTTGGAAAATCACATCTAACTATATGATCAATGGGGAGAGTTTAATTAATTTGCATGATGTTTTTAAGTTCAAATCTCACTATCATCATTATTATTATTATTAAAAATAAAAGAAGTGCAAGAATAGTATGCGAAGTAAAGGAGGAGGATGTAATTTTTTGAACAAGAAGAATGTCCCCTGTTATTTAAATTTCCAATCTCCTCCAGCAATGATTTAGGTTGGTCTATTTGATACAATAAAAAGAAAAATATAATTTCTTACGCCCTTCTTCTGATTTAGTGTATGTTTAGTTTGGCAATACAACCATTTGTAACTTTTGAAAACTTGATTTTACCACATTCAAATGTTAAACCAAACATGCCCTTAGATTGCTGCTACATATTTACAGTCTGTAACCAAAAAGTAAAGAATGGCAGATCATATTTATAACAATAATGATCAAATTGCATAATTTTGAAGATTTAAGTTAAAAGAAAATTTGTAGCTCAAATGACACCATAGCAGGTCTCAGACTTTTGGTGTGTGATTATCAGTAACAAAAAAGTAACAAACAATATTAGTTCATATTTTGATGTTTACTACAGGTGTTGGAACTTGGAACATAAAATCCAACAAAGTGCATGAACATATCCCAAAATCACTTGCGACAAAAAGTTTAAAATTTCACATTAGACTAAATGATAGCTAATACGCATATATCTCACTAATTGTATTGTCACATACTAAAATATGTGACTGTCCAAGTATCTGATAGACTAATTCCCCTCTATCCTTATGTATACATACAGATCATATCAGATCATTTAGCCGGATCTGACTTCTCAGTAGCCAGTATCTTCTTTAAGGCTAATAACAAGCAAAAACAGGGCATTGTCCATGTGAGACACCAAAATTTTGAACTCCATAAGACTAAACAGGCAGTGCCATTGATGCTCAACTATGTAAGCATCGCAGTAAGGGAAGACCAAGAGGAGAAACCACCACAACTGGTACAAAATATTCCTAAGGACTGCTCTGTCTTATTCAATGTTCAACTTCACTACTTTTTCAGTGACTTGAAGATGTTTGAGGCAACCTGAAAGAACCTCCTGCATAAAGCATTTGGTAAACGGGCCTAATTCTCATAGTCAGGATAATGCTCAAGATGATGCCAGCACCACAAACACCAGCAAGAATAAAGAAAGTCAGCTTAAAGCAATTTGCACCCACGCAAGCAGCACCCGAAGCAAAAAGGTTAATACCATGCTGCTTTGCTGCCTCATTATCATATATGTAACCAGCTAGCAGAGCTGAGAAAAGCAATGCACCAAGTGGATTTCCGACTGCCATGAAGTTGCTCAATACACCAAAGTGCTTCAAACCAAAAAGCTCAGAAACAGTGGGTATCATTATGGAAACTTGCACACCATAGCAGACACCAAGAAATGCAATTGCAGGATAAAGGGCTCCTTTGACAGCAAAGGCAAATAGAAGGTATACAATGAGCATAATTATCTGTGTGCATGTCATCCAAGCTGTCCTTGGGATTGTTTTTGTCCTGAAAATTGTCGAAAGCTGGAATTACAATCTGTTGGATCAATTAAATGCAGAGAAAGCTGGTAATTCTTTGGCACACTAGTACACTACTGACATTCAATTCCAACACAGGCTAAATAGTTGTGTGGCTTTACAACCAGTTCAGTGTTGGTTCAGAAGTTGAATTATAGTTCCAAAATGATCTTTATTAACAAGGTTCAGTTACATATGAAAAGTTTATTCTTTTATTAACTTCGTGTAATGCTCTAAAGCCATGTTCACATATGGATGATTGTATGATTGTCAACAGATTTTATGTATGTCAGTCACTCTGATATCTTAAATTTACTCAGCATAAACATAAATAGATGTCACTAACCTGACAAAATGTTCTGATACAACTCCTCCACCAAGCCGGCCCACAAAATTGCAAAAACTGAAAATTGACAGCAAGATTGTGGTATCTTCCTCACCTTGTGCAATACCTATTTGGGCAAGATTATTGAGAACAGTAACTCCAGTGCCAACACCAACAAAATAAACTAAAAAGAGTAGCCAGAAATCAGCCTTTATTATAGCCTCAGTAAACTTAAAATCTTCCCCACGTTTAGGCCTTCGCTTCTTCTGCTTTACTGCTCCTTCACCTAAAGCAAGAAGCATAGCTACCTCCGATGAATCATCCTGATCATTAAAACTTCCAAGGTTTCCTGCTGATGAAGATGCTAGCAGGGGCTCTATTTTTTCATCTCTGCCTTGAACAAGAGAGTCAGAAGATCCAAGCCGTTGGTCAGGTGAGTCTGAATTGGAAGCTCTCTTAGGAAACAGTGTCATCTTTATAGGGACAGCAATTGGAGCCATGAGAAGAAGGATCATCACAGCCACCAAAATATAGGAAACTGTATCACTTAATTGAAGAGCATTACCAAATATTGTAGTTACAAGAAGATATATGCCCAAGACCACACTAGAAACTTGGATAAATATAAAATGGCAATTCGCCGCAGAGTCTTCATCAGAAGCCGGAGTACATGGCCTAACAAGAAACATCATACTGAAGCAAACAACAGGAATACCAATGGCAAGAAACAACAGGAACTTAGTAGAAGAGCTATGAAGCACTATGCTGTAAATTTCAGTAAAAACCGCAGCACTAAGCCCCCCATAGCCTTTCAGGATTCCTGCAACTTTGCCTCTACTAACAGGGAAATTTCTCATGTTGGTCACAAGAACAGCAGTGGTTAACCATGCACTACTATTGGAAGCAATAACGAGAGCAAACCATAGCTGCAACATGATACAAGAGTAAATGTCAATCAATTAGGCCTTTCCAGTCAAAATTGAGATGTTTGAAGTTGTATCAAGAATCAGCATAAGTAAGTAATTAGTAAAGGAAGCCAAAAAGAAGACACTAACATGCCTAACAAACAATTTACTAATTTTGGCAATTATAAGGCATAAAGATTTCATTTCAATCATGTTAAGACATGATAATTATCATTATGGATGAAGGAATTAAGGGGAAAAATATATATCAGACTCTCCAAAACAATTTTAGAGAAGATTAATGCTATGATTTTGCACTTTCTACAAACTAGCTCTATATAATTATAATATAGAGAGTTGGAGTAAGTAGGTTAGAATGAGCAGGTTATATGAGAGGAAGTGGTTACCAACAAGTAAGGGAGGTTGGGGAGTGTTTGGGTAACAGCGAGCCAGAGAAGACCGTAGCCAAGGAAAGAGGCGAGAGAACCGACGCAAAGGATGAGCCATGGAGGGAACTTGTTACAAGCAAGACCAGGAATCAAGCCAACGTTCTCGCCGATATCGTTGGCGACACCGAGAAGTGTGAGCTGTCGCTGGTTGAAACCTAAAACGGACTTCAAAGAGTGAGAGTATAGAGGGAAAGTGAAGGTGTTCCCTGAAGCAATCTGAACCCACACCGCAGCTCCTAGCCCCACCCATGGTGGTCTGCTTCCTCCTTTCAGAGTCAACATTCGATTCGATTTGATTCAACTATACTAAAAGAGTCACACTGCACAGCTTTGCTTTGTTATATAGTGAGAAGGAAAGAAAGGGAGAGAGTGTGTTTCTTTGTTCTTCTCCTCTTCTCTTGAGTGAGTGATTAGAGAGAGAGAGAGAGACTATTCTATTGCTTAGAAAAGGGAGAAGGAAATGGCATTTGGATGGGTGCGGTTCAGTTGCCAAAACCAGATCGACGTGTTTCGTTTCTCACGTGACGATGGTTAAAGCGGACCGGTTACAAATACAATTATACAAACCTATATGCAACAAGACTGAAAGGATACAAATCCGCTTTTGTCTTCTTTTTCATTAATTTCATTTCCTTTTAGTTTTACCCCCACCATATGGCCCAGTATACCCTATATTCCATAAACTCACATGTATCTTGTTCGCCACATAATTTTTTTTATAAAATAATAATTTAATCGACAACAAATTATTTCATAGTAATAAAAATAAATTAAAGTTAAAAATGTAATTGTTTAAAATTTTTCACTTTTGAAAATTGAAAAAAAAATAGTTAATGATATAAAATCATATTGATAATTATTTATGAATATCGTATTGTTAGTTGATGAAATTAAGTTTGATTAAAGAACTTATGAGAATAAATTTTTTAATGAATAATTAATTAAGATAAAAATAAGAATCTTGAATATATATTACAAGGTAAGAAAGATATGTGTTTCTTGGTGTTGTCTAAGCTGCACAAGTAAGAAACTTGTGCACCTTTACACAGGCTACTCAGAACCATTAGATATATTATTTTTTAATTGAGTGGTGGAGATTAATTAGAATGAACCGGTTGTGGGTATCATACTAATAACTTTATGAATATTGCAAAGGAGCTCTTCCGTGGAAGAATATTTTTTTCACAACCAGTATGATAAAAGGATCTGTAACATTGGGTTGAACTCAACAATGCCTTGCAATAAAATGTCAGAATATATCTAATGTAACCAAGCTAAATCAATAACCTATGAACAGTAACCATCCTTCACACAGCAATCCCCAATCTCCCTTTTCTTTATTCCCTTCTCTTACGGCTTGCATGAGCAGGACGGCGCAACCACATCTTGGAATGGGGGGCGGTGACACGGCGGTTTGGGGAAAAAAACGAAAGGCTTGTGGCGACGCTAATACACGGGGGACAGGGAGTGTGCACGGACATGCATGCGGTCGGACGAGGATGACCCGACAGAGGGAAGGGTCACGGTGGTATGGGGATGAGTGGCGGCTGGACAGGGATGATGCGGCAGAGGGATCTGGTCGCGGTGTCACCGGTGGTGGCTGCGTTGATGGGTGGCGGCTGGACGAGGATGGCGCAACAGAGGGAGAGGGTCGTGGTGGCACCGAGATGACAAGTTTTTTCTTCATTTCCATCTCATTTGGGTTTTATCTTCATTTCCATCTAATTCTTTGTTTTTCTGTTTTGATCATAAAAAACCCAAACTCAATCTTAGGCTGTGCAGAAAGGATTTCCTTCTAGTTCTAATCTCACCACTTCCCCTTGATATTTCCTCTCATTCTTACGATTTTTTTTCGCCATTTCATATAAAATCAAGCTGAGATTTTTGCTCCCTCACCATCATGCTAAGAGATTTAGTTTCTGGAAAAGGGTGCCTCCTACAAGTTCTCTTGTCTCTCACTGTGGCAGAATCACAGCTTGATTATCGCCTTTAAGATCATTGCCACCGTGAAATGGGAGAGAAAGGATGGCTGAGGTTGGAGTGGAGGGTTGAGAAAAGATGAATAGTCTAGTGGTGGTGGATCTATTCATAAATTTGAAAAAATAAAAAAAAATCTGAAACCGGTTGAAACCTATAAAACCGGCTAAACTCATTTGTGTACCGGTGCACAATTTAAAAACTTGTACACATTCACCCGTGTTTCTTTACCGTAAAAAATAAGATATGTGCTTCCTAAGAGCAGCTTGAAGCATTGATGCTTCATGGCAAATTGGCGTTGCAGGCACTGAGCTCAGAGCTATAGCGTATGCTTTACATTTTGTATGGAGGGATGAGATTAGGAGTCTGTGGATTGAGAGTAATTTTGCCTTGGCTATTCACCTGACCAAATGTCTAGTGCATACACTCATTTGTATACTACCATTTTACGCCAGATTTAAGCTCGGTAGGATAGGAGTGGAGTGTTCCTTTTTCTCATTGCTATAGGGAGTGTAATGTTGTAGTAGATTGGCTTGCTAATCTGAGATATTCTTTGGGTTAGGCAGTCAATGTGTTTAGGGATCCCTAGGGATGTTGACATTTTTTTATTGTAAGATTTCACAAAAGTTGTTTTAAGCATAGAATTTTAGTCTAGTTTTTCTTATTGGCTTTTGAGGCTCCTTGTAACAAAAAAGGTAATACAAAAATGTTTGTGAACTTTAACTCATAATGATGAATGTAATAGAATGAAATGATAAAAATAATATACCATGGTTTAGATATTTTTATTATAAAAATATAAGAAGATTCCATTTCACATTATTTGAGAAGAATGGAATCATAAGGAGATATATCATAAGTTGATTTTATCTCACATCTCAAAATTAGGGAACGAAAAATAAAGATATTAAATGGATGGGTAAGGTGTTTAGAGAAAACATATTTCTATTTGAGGTTTTTTCTATGTCTAGTCTATATAGTCATCAAATTTTATATTCTGTATATATATGGATGATTAACTCTCTTAGTGTGTAATAAGGATTCAATGAAGTCCTACTCAATGTCTTGGCCTATTTTAGTTTTACTAGGGGTCTGTTTGGTTTAGATTATAAACAGTGCAGAATCAATTCCATAGAATTGATTTTAAATCAGGTAGGTGCAACGCGTTTAGTGAAACATGCATAATTTATTTTTTATTATTGATTCTAAAATCAATTTTACTCAATTATAAACCAAATGAGTACTAAATTGTCCTTTATATCACATGGCTTTTCAATCTTATTAAGAGTCAAACTAAAATCATCTCATGAGTCATGACTTCGGTGTTAAATCAACCTATTCTAAATGTGTTACTTATAGTCCGACTTAATCAAAGGACCTAAGATACAATTCCCATTATATGAGAGAAACGAATCTCATCTAGTCACTCTCACCTCTCCACATAATTAGTGATATGCCCAAATACATGCTTTATAATCATTGGGTTACGTGTGATATTTAACAGCAAAAAACATATCATTTATAACACTTATATAGTAATTTATGACGAGCCAATTCAATATACCATTAAATAATTAATTTATTAATATATTGTGCCTACATTATGGCTATGAACAAGTCATTTCAAAGATTTTATCACATTAATCAAATAATATAATAAAAACAATATATATCTTCAATGAATAACACGATACTCCTTCCGATCCTTTTATAAGGAACTTCTTACAAGTTTGAGTGGTCATTTTTATAAGGCAATTTACAATTTCAATGAAGCATTTATTACCATTTTCCTTATTTACCCTTATTAACTTTAATGTTTTTCCAACTATCTAATGGTGTAGTGGAGTTAGTCACTGATATTAAATAAGGGTAAAACTAGAAAGTTAAACCATTTTTTAAAAACTCCAATAAAATTAACCAACTTTAACTATTTTTATTAATATGTGTAATTCGATTAAGTGTATCTTATAAAAAGTAGCGAAGAGAGTACATATTACATTGAAGGTCATATATACCTCAAGACATTATGTATATGGGCTTCTTCTCTTATATTATTTTCATTAATCTATTATTAATCGATGTGGAACTTCCAACTTAAATTTAATTTTCCAACATATATAACATTATAAATATGATAGAGCGTTACTTGACATATAGCTATTGTTATCAAACTTGACTCAATTGGGGTGTGATTGTTGTTCAGATAGCTAGCGAGAAATGGCCGGATTTGTAAAACCATACTATAAGTATTTAATAAATATAATAATAGGAGCATTAGCCAACATATATTTGCAGCTTAGAGTTTGATATTGCAAGAATTCATTTTCAAGATTCGAGTACCAATTAATTAATTAAATGTATCCACCGTATAAATTCAATAGACCAAAGTAAAAAAAAAAATGTCTAAACTAGAAATCAACCATTAGTGTAAATATAGTTTCTAGAAAATCTTTCAGCACGCTTCCACGAATTGGCAAATAATTATTTAATAATTCACCTCAACTGTTGGTATCCATTAAATTTAAAAACTTGAAGAGAATTGTTGACAGTGATTATTGAACTCAAATTAAGTGCTTATATACATACATCTATCTCGACTGAAACTCTGGTTGATGACTCATATAAGATTCTAGTCAAATTTATTTATTAGCCTACCTAACTTTTATTCGCGAGAGTATAATCATAAGTTAAACTGGATATGTATATCTGAATATGAGTAATTCGCTTAGTCGAATAGCAATTAATATACTACCTTGGTTTATTCCATTGAATTTTGGTAAGCCATCTGTTATACACAATCAATGCTATCTGGATCACATTTCATCCAACTAAATTAGAAATCGATGTGTTAAATATTAATTTCTATATATCTTTGTAAACTGACATAAAATCTGTGAGAAAGAGTTATCTGATGCTTGAGATTTCAGTGGAAGTTTCACGAATTAACTAAAGAACATGCACTGTTTCACCCTCCACACCCATTTTCTGGAGTGTTCTTAGTAGTATATTCAGAAACAAATACATACACTTAAACAGAAAAGGAAGAAACAAATATATTAACGTAAGTTAGGTTGTTAGGCATCAAATTCAAATTAAAATAAAATACATTGAAAATGAACATAAAGAAGAGTCCATGAACAAAATCTGCGGGTCGTGTGTGTCCATAAAGCATAAAGCCGAATTTCCGTAGAAAACGAAGATTTTTGGATGAAAACAGAGACACGACACGCAACTTGACCTACTTTTTGTTCACATATAATATGATTTGGTTCAATATCGCTGTCTCTGCATTGGTGAAAAAGAGTTATAGTGTTATGAATTAATATGATATTAATTGTTATTTTTTGAACTATTTAAAATAGAATAAACTAACAAATCAGTCCCTGACTCTGTGGGAATCTTACAGTTTTGTCCCTGACTTTTCTAAAATAGCACTTTAGTCCCTAACTTTGTTAAACAATGCATAAAGTGCATGTTTTTCAATAAAGTGAAGGACTAAAGTGCATGTTTTTTAATAAAATAAGGACTAAAGTGCATGCTTTTTAATAAGGTATGGTCTAAAGTGTTATTTTAGAAAAGTCAGGGACGAAACTGCATGGTTCCCACAGAATCAGAAACTGATTTGTTAGTTTACTCATTTAAAATAAGATAAAAGTGAAACATGATTTTTTTTTGTTTAACTAACTCGCGTGGAGTCAATTCTGTTTCGTTTTATCATAAAATATTAAAATGAATAATATGATAATTAATTATATTTTATATTATTTTATATCATAACTTCATTTCATTCTATCTCATTTTATCTTGTTCCATCCATCATTAAATATTCCCATCTCTGTTTGCAATAAGGATGTTGATATTGGGCAGCCCACACATGAAGCCCAACTATGTGGGTTCCTCTCTTTCTGTACCTTTGGGCTTTGGCCTGTGGGCCTTCATTTAGGAACTATCCATTGACCCAAAAAAATAAAAAGCGTACCTGCTCATCCTGATCTGATTAGTTCGAGTCAATATACTTGCACGCCATTTATGATTTAGGTTTACTTTATTAAATATTAACAAATATTTTTTGCTTATATTTTTGCAGATAATTAGATAACAGATTACGGTAATTTTTATGAATGTAAAATGTAAAATGTAACAAGAATGTACCTACACTTCGGTTGAGTCTTTTTTTTTTTAAGAGTAAGGATGAGTTAACTAATGCTACATTCATTAACTGTATATTTGTATAGGTTGATGTAGGAAGCAAATAAGTGGAGAGAACTAACAGCCATAGTTGCTTCCCTTTTTCTACGATATATTGTATTGTAACTTGATAAACTTCCATCATTCTCAAGACAGAATACTAAAAAAAATTTATTTAATTAGTCATGGCATGTAATCGATCATCATATCCCAATTAATTAATATTATATTTTCAGGTCTACTGAATTTGAAATTATTTATCTTGGTACTTAAAATATGAGATAGTACCAGTAATTATGAAGAAAAAAGATTGTCCCAAAAGAAAGTCCACCGAGATGAACACAAATTAATATTTGAAACATATATAATCCAATTAATAATTATATACTATATGCTTATTCAATGTTGTTAGGACAGATACATTGTAAGTTACCTTTCTAGTCAGAGTCAGATGATGAATCTGGTAGAATCTACAAAACCATGGTCCCCAAAACCAGTTGCTCCAAGCTAAGGGACAAAAGAATGGCTTCCTTTTAGACTCACTGCCAACTCACACGTACAAATCATCAAAACTAACTGCCTTGACCCATCACTAGCTTAAATAAATTTAATTTGACCGGGTTTAATTCCCCAACCAATTAAGCTATATATATATTAGATTGGTTTTGTGTCAAGCTTAATTTTGAAGCTCATGAACCTTTGACCCTTGTGCATATATGTATGAGATGAAATTAAAACATTATAATTGATCTTTAACTTTGTTACTTTAATATAATTGGTAGGGTAGGTAGTACTTTTTCAGTTAGAACATATATAACTTTATCTGAAACAATAGGTGGACCTACCTCTCTGGACTACCTAAGTAAACATCAAAATGCTGTTTGAACTTGTAAATTTGAATGACCAAATAAGAAGGCCAGGGTTCCCATTTAATTTGTTTCTCATAATGAAGTGACCAGAAATATGGCCCAGCTAGATACCTGGAGCTAAGGTACTGACTACTGAAAATGAAACTAAACTTTAATTCAATCAATCATGGTGGACAAACTCATCCGCACTTCACATGTTATGTTCCCATTTTGGACCATTAAGCAAGCAGATTATACATTCGAAAAGAGGAAACTATCACTTTCACCTCTAATTTTTAGAGCGTCTTGTAATTTTATCTTTGACTTTTTTAAAATAGCACTTTAGTTCCTTACTTTATTAAAAAATGCACGTTCCTAAACTTTATTAAAAAACATGCACTTTAGTCCTTGATTTAAGGGCTAAAGTGCATTTTTTAAATAAAGACAAGGACTAAAGTGCTATTTTAGAAAAGTCAGGAATGAAATTGCAGGACGCTATAAAAATTGGGGGCGAAAGTGAAAGTTTACTCTAAAATAAATAGATAAATAAAGAAAAAAAATATGTTAATAATTTATGTAAAATATAATCAATTTAATTTTTCATCCCCTGAAAAAATATTTTTTTTATTTTTGATCCTAAAAAAAATAAGAAAATGTGATATTTTAATTTTTGTTTCATATATGTAAAACACATTTACTTTAATTTCAATTCTTGTAAAAAAAATTTGTTTTAAATTTCCATTCTCACAAAATAAATAAATTTTGGTGATTTTGTCAGTGTTAAGGAGTAAGGACATTAAAGGATCAATGTTAATACTTTTTTATTTTAATTATAAGGATCAAAATCAAAAAATTATTTTTGCAGGGGTGAAAATTAAATAAAATGTATTTTATAAAAATTAAAAACATATTAAGCAAAAATAAATACAAGTTCAGCAGAATGGATAAAAGGGGTGGTAAGAGATGATGAGGTCCAATAGAATCCAATCGTCCAATGTACATAAAATCTCTCTAAAATAATACTATATATATCTTGATATATATCAATTTCTTATCTCTTCTGTCTTGGTGGTTACGTACTTGGAACATATATCTTCGTGATAGTTGATGTTGTTATATAGATAAGCTTGAAATCAAAATGATCGATTTTAATTTGCTTCATAGTGGCACCGGGAAGTTATATAAGATTATCAACAAATTCATTGGCAGTGTCGATATTACAAAAATGACATGAATATCCATATATAGAAAGACACGTCTTTTTGGACAGAATTAGTGTATCTATCAACCTTATCTCATCTGCCTATACACTACGCAATGAGGTCCGTATGACTGAAAGCTTAATACATAGTTGGCGACTCAGTAGGGGTATTCATGGAACATGTTGGGACGGGTTTTACATGTTCCTAACCCGGTCCTAATTTTTGACTGAGTCAATTTTATGGATCCGAACCCGTTTATAGATTCGAAGAGACCCGATGATGTGTGGATCTAAGTAAGACCGGGTCTAAGTAGTACATGACCGGGTTTGAGTAGTACATGATCGGGTTGACCCGATATATAAACTAAATATAATTATGAAATGATCCTATAACATGACATCACATGACAACAAGATTGACTTGTAAAATTACAAAAATTTCACCTCTTTCATTGGAATAGTAAGGAAAACTTCCTCATCAATTAGTGAACAACACTTTATTATAAGAATTAGATTATTACGAAAGTGCATGAGGAATCATACTGTTAATGTTGGGTAAGAACAAGAAATTGAAAACTTAAAAGAAAAAGAATCAAAGAACACGAAAAGAGAGAAGAAAATATGCCAGAGAAAAAACTGTTTCTCTATTTCAGACAACCCAGCTTCAGACAAGCTGTTTCAGACAAGGTTACACTGTTAACTTCAGGCAGGTTCTTCCGTAATCGTTCTCGCTCACTAACACACGCATTACCTTTTCCTATACAGCAAGATACTATATATAGGCAGCTTTGAGAGCAACGACTAACTAACCTAACTGAATTAACAACCTAACTGAATAACAAACTCATTCCTAAGTCATAACTGTCATAACTAACAATCTCTACCTTGACTATGGAATGACATCATTCAGACGAAGCCCACCAAGTTTAAGCATTTCTCAAACTTGCATCTTGGTAGTGTTTTGGTCAACATATCAGCAGGATTATCTTCAGAAGCAATCTTCACAATCCTTACTGCCCCTGTTTCAACCACTTCTCTGATAAAGTGAAACTTCACATCAATGTGTTTGGTCCTTTCATGGTACATCTGATGATTGGCCAAGTGAATAGCACTCTGACTATCACAATGAATCTGAACACACTCATGTTCGATTCCCAGCTCATTCGGCATGCCTTTCAACCACAGACCTTCCTTCACTCCTTCAGACAACACAATATACTCAGCCTCTGTTGTAGACAGTGCTACCACTGATTGAAGGTTTTCCTTCCAACTCACTGCAGTTCCAAATAGAGTAAACATATACCCTGATAAGGATTTTCGTGTATTCACACACCCTGCATAGTCTGCATCAACGAATCCTTTAATTGCAGCTCCACCTTCAGAAAGGTACCACTTCTTCTGATATAGCAATCATGAATCTAGAGTTCCATTCAGGTATCTGAGGATCCACTTCAGAGACTCCCAATGTGCTTGTCCAGGATCTCCCATGAACCTGCTGACAACACTCACAGCATGAGCCAAGTCTGGTCTGGTACAAACCATCCCATACATGATGCTTCCAACTCCACTAGAATAAGGAACATCATTCATCTTCCTCCTTTCATCTTCTGAATCAGGAGCTTGACTCCTTGAGAGCTTCATGTGGTGTCCTAAGGGTGTGCCCACAGGTTTAGATTCATGCATCCTAAACCTATTCACAACCTTCCTCAGATAGGCCTCCTGAGTTAAACGCAGTACACTCTTTAACTCATCTCTTACTATATCAACGCCAAGTATGAGTTTGGCCACTCCAAGATCCTTCATCTCAAATTCTGAATTTAACCTTGTCTTTAGCTGATTGATCATGTGCTTGTTACGACTAGCCACCAGGATATCATCTACATACAAGAGCAGGTATAAAATGTCTTGTTCTTCTCTTAAAATGTAGACACAACTGTCATAACTACACCTGCTGAAGTCCATTCTCATCAAAAAATCATCAAACTTCTTATACCACTGCCTTGGGCTCTGTTTCAGACCATACAATGATTTTTGAAGTAGACACACTCTCTGATCTTCAGCAAACCCCTCCAGTTGTTCCATGTAAATGGTTTCATCCAGATCTCCGTGCAGAAATGCTGTCTTGACATCCAATTGCTCCAGGTGTAAATCAAACTGGTTTACAATTGACATCAAAATCCTGATAGAACAGTGCTTCACAACTGGTGAGAATATCTCATTATAATCCACACCCTCAACCTGTGTAAACCCCTTAGCCACAAGCCTTGCCTTGAACCTCGCTTTCTCAACACCAGGAATCTCGTCTTTCTTCTTAAAGACCCACTTGCATCTGATTACCTTTTGTGCCTCAGGTAAGTCCACAAGTCTCCATGTGTTGTTCTTCTCCAGCGAATCAAGTTCCTCCTCCATGGCACGTTGCCATTGCTGCATCTCTGGACTCTCATGTGCCTCCCTGAAGTTTCTTGGTTCATCTGAACCCTGTATATCTTCAGCTATACTAAGAGCATAACAGATAAGGTCAACGTGTCCAAACCTTTTGGTAGGCTTTGGAACCCTCCTTTCTCTATCACGAGCTAGCTGATAGTTATTCACAGCGCGTTCTGACCCTCTGAAGTCTTCAGACCCTCTGAAGTCTTCAGACCTTCTGAAGTCTTCAGACCGTCTGAAGTTTTCAGACCTTCTGAAGTCTGAACCTGAAGTAGCATTTGATGTACCTTTTGAAGTAGCACCTTCTGAAGTCTTCAGACGATCCTCCCAGAGTTTGCTCGTAGATGCCTCCACCTCAATGTGAGCTTTCTCCCTCCTATTTTCAGAGTCTCCACCAAGCATTCTCATTCTCGTCTCATCAAATGTTACATCCCTGCTGATAATAAACTTTGAAGGTTTAGGTTCTAACCTCCATAGCCTATATCCCTTGACTCCATCAGCGTATCCAAGGAAGATACATTTCTCAGCTCGTGCCTCCAGCTTATCCTGCTTGACATGTGCATATGCCAAAGCCCCAAACACCCTCAGATTAGAGTAATCAGCTAGTTTTCCACTCCAAACTTCCATAGGTGTCTTGTACCCCAAAGCAGACGAAGGGCACCTGTTAATCAGATACACAGCAGTGTTTACAACTTCTCCCCAGAAGATCTTAGGCATCCCTGCTCCCAAAAGCATGCATCTGACTCTCTCCAGAATGGTCCTGTTCATCCTTTCATCAAGTCCATTTTGTTGAGGAGTCCCTGCCACAGTTTTATGCCTTTTCATTCCCTGGTTCCTGCAAAAACTGTTAAACTCATCTGAAACAAATTCCAGCCGTTGTCTGTTCTCAGTACCTTCAGCTTGGTCCCCTGCTAATTAGCAATTTGAGAATGCCATTCTCTGAACTTCTGAAATGTCTCAGTCTTGTTCCTCAGAATGTATGTCCATACCCTCCTTGAGAATTCATCAATAATGCTCAGAAAATAAGACCCTCCACCATGCGTCTGAGCCCTAGATGGACCCCACAGATCTGCATGTGCATATTCTAAAGGTCTGCTGGAAGTGTGTTTACCTGTTCCAAACTGCACTCTATGAGACTTACCCAAAACACACTGGTCACAGAAATCCAGCTTCTGAAGCTTATCACCCATCAGCAGTTGTTGCTTCTCCAACTCCACCAAGCCTTTCTCACTAACATGGCCCAACCGTAGGTGCCATAGCTTAGTCTTGTCTACCATAGACTGACTAGCAACTGATGCATGTGCAATGACAGTTGATCCATCCAGAATGTACAACCCATTACTTCTTCTCCCCTTAGCAACTATGGATGCTCCATTGGACACCTTCATCATTCCACCCTCCACCTTAGTGGAATACCCCATAACATCAAACATGCTAATGGACATAAGGTTCCTTTTGAGCTCTGGAACATACCTCACATCCTGCAGCAGCATCTCTCTGTTATCAAACATCCTCAGTCGGATTACCCCAATGCCCTGCACCTTGCAAGCTTTGTTGTTCCCAAGAAGTACAGACCCATACTCCTTCAGTTCTAAGGTCTCGAAGTAATCTTTCACAGGACACATGTGAAAGGTACACCCTGAATCCATGACCCAACTCTTCAGAGAGTCTTCAAATGAAGCTACCAAAACACCTGCATATTCATATCCTTCAGAAGCCTCTGCAACACCTGCAGTTTCCTGTCTCTTATGCTCCTGTGCATCTTTCTCAGGACAATGCTTCTTGATATGACCCAACTTCTGATACTTGAAACATTTGATCTGCTTCTTGCCTTCAGACTTTGCCTCCTTCCCTTTGTTCTCTGACTTCTTTCCCTTGCCCTTCACTGTAACTAGACCAGAGGGAACCTCCTCTACACCTTTTGAATCTTGAAGTTTCTGCAACTCTTTGGTTCGAACTGAGGTCACAACCTCCTCTAGAGTGATCATCTGATCTTTCCCGTACAGTAAAGCATCTCTGAAATGCTCAAAGGTCTTAGGTAAAGAATTAAGAAGAATTACGGCCTTGTCCTCATCTTCAAGCTTCACACCAATGTTTTCAAGATCATCAACAATCTTGCTGAAAACTGTCAACTGCTCTTCAATCGTTCTTGACTCCACCATCTTGAACGAGTAAAGTTGTTGCTTTAGACAGAGTCTATGAGCCAAAGACTTTGTCATGTATAAAGATTCAAGCTTGGTCCACATACCTGCAGTTGTTTTCTCCTTCGCTACCTCTCTGAGTGCCTTATCACCAAGACACAGAACGATTGCACTCCTTGCCTTGTCTACCATATTCTTTTTCTCTGCCTGCGTTAAAGATGATGACATGTTCACCTCCCCCTTCAACGCTTCCTCGCATCCTTGCTGTATCAAGATAGCCCCCATCTTGATTTTCCACAGCCCAAAGTCATTTGCTCCAGAGAACTTCTCAATATCAAACTTCGTTGCCATTCTTGATTATCTTTCTTTTTTCACTTTTTTCCCACAGACGACGCCACTTGTTGGGTAAGAACAAGAAATTGAAAGCTTAAAAGAAAAAGAATCAAAGAACACGAAAAGAGAGAAGAAAATATGCCAGAGAAAAAACTGTTTCTCTATTTCAGACAACCCAGCTTTAGATAAGCTGTTTCAGACAAGGTTACACCTGTTAACTTCAGACAGGTTCTTCCGTAATCGTTCTCGCTCACTAACACACGCATTACCTTTTCCTATACAACAAGATACTATATATAGGCAGCTTAGAGAGCAACGACTAACTAACCTAACTGAATTAACAACCTAACTGAATAACAAACTCATTCCTAAGTCATAACTAACAGTTAATAATACCAGTATATTGTAAATGGAAATAATGTGGATTGTGCCGTGACAACATCAATGCCACCCAAATGCACGGAAAATTTATGTTGTAAGAATATTTTTTTATTTTTAAAAAATATATTTTTTTTGTAAAGGAATGAAATTAAAAAGCAAAAAATAGAATACAGAGTACACCTCAATCTCTACCTCTAGGGAAAAACTCTCCCCTAGAATCAGCTAGAACTAAACTATTAAAGATCCCTGGAGAGTCTAAAATTACAAGAGTCTGACTAGTAGCTCCCTTTCTTTCTAAGGCATCAACACATCTATTACCTTCCCTATGAATAAAGTCAAAATAAATGGACCAATCTCTACCTAACAATTCCCTAATCTTATAGATAAGGGCAATATGTAGGTGATGATCATCTACTATCCCTGTGCAAAGGGTCCAAGCAGTATAAGAATCAGTCCAAAGCTTGATGTGTCTATACCCCTCATTCCAAGCAAAATCCAAACCATGTAGGATTGATAATAATTCAGTCTCCAAAGGCTCCTGAGCTGTAACAGGTCCAAAAATCCCCTTCAGCCAACCTCCAGAGGAGCTTCTAATCACAGCCCCAATACCGGCAGTAGAGGAAATTGCATAAAAGCTACCATCTACATTAAGTGCAACATAATCAAGGGGAGAAGCAATCCATCTCACCCATGAAATTGCTTGGTTGTCTGATGTATTTCCACTGTCAAAGGCAGATTTGAAAGATTGGGAAAGGTTATGGATCTTGTACTGCAGCTGTCCAGAAGTTGTAGCAGTCCCATTGAAAACTTTCCTATTCCTGGATAACCAAATTTCCCAAATTCCAGCTAGGAATAGATATCCAATATTCTTGCAAGACCAGAATAGCCAATCATAGGGATTATTTAGAGACCAGAATTCAAAATTCCTACTGATGCCAAAGGATTCCCACAGGAAGTTTATATATATACAGTCTCTTAAGCAATGTAAAACACTTTCATCTTCAGAACCACAGCAGAAACAGATGCCAAAATTTGTGATAGACCTGTGTCTCAGTAACTCCTTAGTAGGAAGCCTATCATTAGCTGCCAGCCAGACAAAGAATCTTACAGTCTCACTGCACTTGAGTTTCCAAACCCACAACCAGTTTGTCAACTGATTAGGATTATAATTCCGATTCCACACCCATTTGTACCCTTCTCTTGCTGAGTAGCATCCATTAGCAGCTGACCTCCAAGAGATTGTATCCTGGATTCCTGTCTGAAGAGGTGATGAAATTGAATACAGCAAGTGGAACAATTATAAATAATTACATAATATAATAATCAATAATTATATTATTGTATTATCATTTAAGAAAAAATTATAAAAAATTGTAAACACAATTAAAGGAATAAAACAATATACTAGTACCATTCAAATACGTGAATTAGTTGATAAAGGATTATTAATCTTATAAAAAGAAAAGAAAAGAAAACAATTATAACATACTGATCTACTTAATAAAATTTAGTTATATTATTAAGTATTATGATAAACTTTTCTTCACAAGACTTCAATATTTTCATATATTGTATTAGAATCATAAATGAAATATAAATGAAAACATTATTATGTTAAAATTATAATTCAAAACACTATATATTTAAAGATGTAACATGTTAAGATAGATAGAAAATTAAAGGCACTAATGAAATATAAGTAATATGCTCAAATAATAAAAGATTTGAAATGAAGTGAGTAATATTGAACAATTTGGAGAAAGATATATCCTACAATCAAATAACAAAAAAATGTTTTTTTTTTAATTTACACAATAGAGACCTTACAATTTGAATTATAAATTGATATATAATAGTAGGCATTTTAATTTGCGTTGTAAGTTACATTCTCAAAACTTTTGTTGTTTTACTTGAGTTTACTACTTTTGGTAGATTATCTCTTAGTTTCCTCGCATTTCAACCCCTTTTTATTGTATGTGATTGACTATAACATAAACATAGACCAACGATTTCAAGTTCTATTTTAAGTGCATTTATGCATAACATTTAGTTAATTAACCTTAACATCATTGAATGAGCATCATGTACTTCCTAATCCATCAAAATCTATTTCAAAGAAACAATAATGAAAACTAGAGAAAACTTGGTCTTCGTGCTAAGGACGTCATTGTACATATTGTTTACTAAATAACTTATTTTTAACATGTCTAAATTAATTTTTTTAAACATACAAACATTTTAATTAATTGAAAGTTGTATTTTATTCAAACGGTTTCAATTATAAGTTTTTCTTGAATCAAAATAAATTAGTCAAAAAGTTGTGTGATTAATTAATTAATTTCTGCAAATATAGTTGGCCGTTTAGTAAATGAGAATGTGAAAAATAAAGAAAAATAATTAAAAATATAAGAAAATAGTTATTGGGTGTCAAATTTTTTTTATAAAAAGTGAAAATATAAATTCTAATATAGTTAAAACATTATATTGCAGTTAAAAAAATATTAAGACTATTTAATAAAAAATAAGAGATAAATTCTTTATTAATTAATGATTAAAGAAGATATCAAAATCCTCTCTAGCGGGATATGATAGAATTTCTCTAAAAGAACCCACGGTTTCTAAATCAAAATTCAAAACTCTAACGGTGTGTTTGCAAAATGTATGTACAAAAAACAAAGATACGTCCAAACTCATGATCCATCAATTTCTTCCTTCTACATTTTTTATTGAAAAATGCAAACTTCCGTTATAAACCAAGAAACAAATTATATACACTAAATTTTCACTTAAAAGTTAAAACTAAACATTTATTTATTTTAAAAATGAAAATAAAACATTTATTTATTTTTAAATTGTTTATTTACAACAACAACAAAAAAGACTTTTCATATAAAAAGCAATACCGATAAGTAATGAGTAATCACATGATAATTACTCCTTAATAAATAAATTACTAAAGAAAACATCATTGTAGGGTATGATTCTCACACAGGAGAGGAGAGAAATAAAACACCCAATCCAAGGAAAGAGTAGAAAAAAGAGGGTAAATGCCACTGAGAAATCAGTAGATTGGCACGAAAATATTTGCACAAGTAAAATTCAGACTTCAAACTGAAAATTATTTTTAATTTTCAACTTTCAATCAAAATTGTTTTCATGAAATTAGGCGCAGAAGCTTCAAGCATGGCCATCAATGGCAGCTATTGATTAATGTTTCAGTTGTTTTATGTTCTATACACTGAATTATATACACAAATAGAGCATATCTAAAGTACACATCCACAGTCTTTGATCGGATTCGGATCCCGGAGTAGAAAAAAACCAAGTCCGTTCTGAATCACAATTCAAGTCTCACAGAACAGTGAGAAAATGGAAAGCATTCACGAATCTTCTTCTGCTTTAGACATGACAGATAGTCTGCTCGGTCGAGACTGGAAGTCGCTGCGCCGCCGCTGCTGGTGCGACGACGGCCGAATCAACGCCGCCAGGGCTCTCTTCACAAGCTCGCCCTCGACGCCGCGGATTCTCACCAGCGAGTTCGTCATCGCCGACCTCCGCGCGTTGAGCCGGTTCGGCGAGTACGGCGCCACCGAGCGAGAGCCTGAACTCTTGTGGAGGCTGCAACGGAACGAGCCTGGGTGCGTCGTCGGCGAGCACATGCAGGTCCGCTTCTGCTGGTGGCTCTGCCGTTTGACCGCCTTTCCGGTGCCGATGCCGGTACCGGAAACGGAGATGGAGCGGTTAGGTGAAACGGAACGATCGAGAGAGAACCGAACTGAGGGAACGGAGGCGGAGGAACCGCAGAGATTGACACGTGTGGGAGAGGTAGAGCGGTGGAAGAAGGTTGTGGAGCGAGAGGAGAAGCTTGAAGTCGAAGATGCGAATCCGGAGGAAGAATAGGACGCCGGCGATGATCGGGAATTGCAAAATCTGGCTGCCGGAGACGGTGACCGGAGAACTGATCCGCTTAATTTTCTAGAAGATGATGCCATTTTAGAGAGAGAAAGTGAAAAGCGAGGGAACGGTTTTGTTTTTTGGTTTTTTTAAAAGAGGGGATCAACCATCTGGTTCAGAAAACCTGCCTTTCCTATGTATATATAGGAATTTAGTTGGAAGATGGTGATATTTTTATTATTTTGCGATTAGGGTGCTCATTTCTTTTTATTTTCGTTGGTGACCCCCACTTTCTCGTGATTATTACGTGACTGAACTCTCCTATGTGGTTTGGTTCAAAAGATTTGAAAACTAAAATAATTGCTTCATATTGTTTTTTTATTAAAAAATTAATATATTTATTTATATGATAAAGGATTAAATATGATTTTAGTCTATTTAAAATACACTCGTTTTCATTTTAGTCCTTTTTTTTATTTTTCATCATCAAAAAATCATTTTTCCAAAATAGTTCTCATCGTTAGAATAGCTTAACAGCTTATTGATCATGTGTCTGTTATCAGGTTAGCAGACGTGACAATCTTCTCAACTTCATTTTTGTAAGACATATAGTCTGTCATTTTTTAGGTTTCTGCATATTCTTCCAACTCTTAACAACCTTAAAACTCTACACTTGAGCCAAGTAGATATCACCCCAATCAAAGACCGCACTTGTTATTAGAAAAGTGAATCTCTTTAACTGTTAACATTGTTAACACCCTCATCACCACCCTCCCTAACATCATTCGCATCCTCAACACCTTAGCTAATGTTACCCTTATTTAAAGCTTCATTCCTATTATCTCCTTACACATCACCCTTCGTAAGTGTCTCTCACATCCCGTCACAGCAAGCACGACGAATAAAACAAATAGAGATTTAGGGCAATAAAAATGATGGTTCCTAGCTAAGAGACGGTGAACAATATTAAAAGAGGGATTGTCCAAAAAGTGTATTTCATTTTTCATTTTCTAGGTTTGAAAAACTATTTTTTCACTTATTATATAATTTAATAAATTATTAAAATTTTTAATTGGCAAATCTGATATCACATAAGAATGAGAATGTTATATTAGGTTCTGCATAACGGACACATCAACAAGACTAACAACAACTCTAATAATTAAGAGTATTTTAAAAAAATAGTTTCATGAAGATGAAAAACTAAAAAAATAATAAAAACTAAAATAAAAATGAGTATATTTTGAACGAAATAAAAAATATTTAGCCATATAGTAATAAATTTTCTTTTATCCTTCCTCCCGGACGGCACAAATATAAAGTTGCGCAAATATCTTTCTTTTAACACTTTTTGCTGTCCATATACACAACTTAAAATTATATTTTTTTAGTAAGAAAAATATATTAAAATATCCATAGGTAGGTAGGTTTTGTAAATAAAGGTATTATGCATGCTAGAAAATGAAATTCCCATAAAATGTAGGGGTGGGTTTTCAGTCAATATTTGGGTATGGAAGTGGCAGTGGCAGCCAAAGAAGAGATATGGTTTAGTTACTTGACCTGAATTGAAGGTTAAGGTAGCAGCATTTTTGGCTCTGTTCCAACGGATTTCAATTCCACAATCACAAAGCTGTGGGCTCGCCCACGATAAACAAAAGATACAGATAATGGGTGAACGGTTTTATTTCAGAGTTAGTAATATGAAGTTATGAACTGTTATCTGGCACGACGTAATTGATACAAAGTCAGCGGGAAATGGTTTGTTATAATTACTTTACTATTTTAAAACAAATCAAAAGTAAACAAGATAAAAACAAGTTATGATCTAACGGCTGTTCTCTTTTAAAACAAAATGATGCATTCTTTTGGTCGTGAAACAAAACAATGCATTAAAATAAGGTAAAGGAACCTGCTACATCAACCAAGATTAGAGGCCCAATCTGATGTGGGTAGTCCTCCATCTAAATATGCATATAACGGCTGATTATTAATTCGTGAATTTTCGTGTAAAAACTTAAGCTTTCATTTCTTTAATCATTTCCTAATAATACACAGGATTATATATTAATACAGTAAATAAATTATATATTATCAAAGGGTTGTGGCTCAGTTGACAACACAGACTGAGATTGTGGGAAGAGCTCCTGGTTTGATCCCAACTAAACACATTTTTATATATTATTTTATAAAAAAAAATAAATTATATATTTTTATATATTATTTTATCGTATTATAATATCGTTTTAGAATATAATGTTATAATAATTTTCATATGATAAAATGATGAAATGTTTTTTAAATACATATATAAAATAATAAAAAATTATTTATACTATGAATATATATTCAGGGCCGACCCTAGCATAAGACCACTAAGGCAATTGCTTTAGGCCCCCAAAATTATTTAGCTATTTTAGTTCTCAAAAAATATTTTTATTTGTTGATTTTTCCTAAAAAAAATCTTTAAAGGAATTAGTATTAAGAGTGAATAGTTTTCTATAAAAAATTAGGTCCCTCATTTTACAACTCTCTCCCAATTAGTAATTATTTTATTAATTTTATTTGTTGATTTTTCATATTTTATTAATCATAATTAAAAATCATTTTCCATATACAATCTTAAATTATATCATTTTTATACTTAATATTTTCAGTTATCTTAGAAGTATCAATAAAATAGGGATATTACCATGTGCACTGTATAAGTGATTAAAATACTAGTTATTATTCAATTTTATAAACGTTGAAAAGTATTAAAGTGAGCAAAATTATGATTACTAAAAATATTGATTTTATTATTAAAAAAATTTATTACGATAATTTAATAAATAAAAAAAATCTAAAAGATTAATTTATAAGAAATTATAAATTTTTTGATAAATTATTTTAATTAATTTTAAAATGCTCAATATTATAACTCGCTTTAGACCTAAATAGACGTTGGATCGGTCCAGTATATAGCTAGCTATTAAATTTTATAATACTCCTTTCTATTTCCACAAACAATTTCAAAAAATGATAAAGCATTCGAAGGTTTTCTATACAAAAAAAAAAATGAATGAATAGATTATAACCGTTTGATTGTGTTTGATTATATTTTGTTTAAAGATTTTTTTTTTGTATAAACCATAAGTATCCCCTATTACCAGGGGCAATCCTATTCGGGGCTTAGTCACAGTTAAGGTTCTTCACCCCTCCCGAAGAGTGTGTTTAGTGGGGATCGAACTCGGGAGCTCTTCCCACAATCTCAGTCTGCGTTGCCAACTGAACCACAACTCTTTGGTATTTTGTTTAAAGATTTTTTTGTGATCTTAAAAAACAACAGAAATATACCTCCCATGATTAGTTAGGGCCCGTTTGATTTGCATTTTCATTTCCTGTTTCCATTTTCTGTTTCCTGTTTTCTGAAATTTTACAAAGGAAAAACTGGAAATGCTGGAAACAAAAATTTGCTGTTTTCAACATTTCCAGTTTTTCCTTTGTAAAATTTCAAAAAACAGAAAACAGAATGAAAACAGAAAATGAAAACAGAAAACGTTTTCTCGAACCAAACAGACTCTTAGTAAATATAAGTGATTTTTGTAAAAAAAATGTTTGGATATTCATCATCAAAATTGCTTTTGTAGTGTCTAATTACAAAATAGACTTAATTTCTATATATTATTCTTTATTTATATTTTCCATATAATAATTAACTTTTTAATAAATACATAAATATTTTAAATATATAAATGTTTGGATAATTTTTTTTAATTTAGGTTAGTTTATTAAAATAAAAAATAAATAAATAAAAAATATAAAAATTAATAATATAACCTTTTCAGTAAACCATTCAACACTATTTATCTAAAAATCAATAATCACCTTATCAGTAAATCATAGAACACTATATGATAATGTAATTTTTTTTATTTATAAATGTAAAAATCATAAGTTAAATTAATTTCGCATCGCTCTTAAATTATAGGGCAGTTAACAGGTATAATTCTTTAAATTATGAGATGAATCCAAACATGTTCAAATTGATCATGTCAATCTATCAATATAATCTTTTTTTCACTCTTAAAAGTGGATCCAAACACACTAAATATCAAATAATTATATTATTAAAATGATAGATAATAGTGAATGAAGATTACTGAGGAATAAAATTGTAAAAAAAAAATAACTATTAGCTCTCAAAAAATGAGCTTATTTTTTAAAAAAGTTACCCTCGAGTAGCATTTAAAAAAATTAATAGCTAAAAAGATACCTTGCCAAATATTGTTTAAATCATTTCAATTTTCATTTAACTAAAATGTCTTACCAACTTCACTCTTAAACTAGCCAAAGAGTTGTGGTTCAATTGACAACACAGGTTGAGATTGTGGGAAGAGTTCCCGGATTCGATCCCCACTAAATAAATTCTCCGGGAGGGGGTGGGGAGCCTTAATTGTGACTAAGTCTCGAATAGGATTGCCTCTGGTAATAAGGGACGCCTATGGTTTATACAAAGAAAAACCTCACTCTTAAACTCACACCTAATATCTTTATGGGAAATGAAGCTTCCATGCTCAATATTTTTGGTGTGGAAGGTGTGGAGAAGAGAGATAAACAAAATTTAATGAAGGAAAAAAAATAAAAGATGTGATAATTAATTAATGTGATAAGATTGAAAGAGAGGGATAGAAATGAAGTGTAAAATGTAGTGTATAAAATGTAAGCGTAGAAAAACCATGGTTGTATCTTTGAGATGATCAAGATAATAACAATATATGATCAATGACGGTGGATTCAGAAATTTTAATTTGTGGGAGTAAACACACATAAAAAAAATATAGTGGGGGAAATCAAAGCATATAATACTAAGAAAAAATTAAAATTTTTATGGGGACAATTATCCTCAAACCTCACAAAGCAGGTCCTCCCATGGATATTAATTATATATATAATTATATGCAAATGATAAATTGTCTTTCTGTTAAGTGTGTAACTTTTTAAAAAGACTAAACTAGGAAATTAGTCCTGAGAGATCTTGGTCGTGCAGTTTAGTCTCTGAGATATTTAAAATCCCAAAATGGTCCCTGAAAAACAAGCAAAAACAAGCTAATTAGTCCTTGAGTCATTAAAAAGTATGCAAATTAGTCCTTAAATTTTGCACTACAAGGTTCATTTTGCATAGTGGAGCAATCTCTCAGTGACCATTTTGGGATTTTGAATCTCTCAGGGACTAAACTGCACGATCACGAATCTCTCAGGGACTAATTTGCTAGTATAGTCTTTTTAAAATTTATTTTTAATATTTTTTATATTAGTTCTTTTTCAATTATAAAAAAATGATGGTGGTGCCTAGCAATAGTGGAAGAAATGGTGGAGAGTGTCATGTAGCAATGAAGGTGGTAGAGAATATGTTAGGTGGCAATAGTAACAACATGGTTGTTAGAGTAAAATTGTTCATGTGTTTTCACCTATTGACCAGGGTCGGCCCAAGGGTAAGGTTGCTCAAGTCCTTGCTTTAGGCCCCCAATTATTAGTAACATCATTTATATAAAAAATAAAAAATATTATTATAATTAGGCTTAGTTCATTGGTTTAGAAATTGATTTTTCTCCTTAAGAGTTAATGGTTCAATCCTTGCTAAATGAATTTTAACTTTTAAGGCCCTTTTTTTCACCTCATGTATTTAAAAAGACCCCAAAATAAAGGGTTGCTTGAGGCCTTACTACATATTGGGTCGGCCTTGCTATTGATTATATATAAGCTTTTGGCATAGTTGATTTTTTATATGATATTTGAGCTCATCAAGAGTTTGATCCTTGCTTCCATACTATTCTAACAAGAAGTTTAATTTTAACACAAGGTTTAATGGATCTATACATTTTTCATGCTTCAAATCCAACAAACTCTTGTTTGAGGGGGTGTATTATAATAAAATCATTTATGTGTTAAGTAGGCGACAATGAAGATGGTAATGGTACGTGGAGGGTTCTATGTAATAACTATATGTGGGTGAAAGGGGATGATAAAAAGTTATCATATACTTATTTCTAATTCAATTCCCTTTAAATAAAACTTATATATATATATTATATGTATATATATATATATATATATATACTAATGTTGGGTAGAATTGCAGACAAGATAGGTTAAGGAAAAAGATATTTTACATCCAAAATTTGAGTGTGAAAAATGTATGGAAGAAAAATATAAAAAAAGGGAGGGATGATATGATGATAGGAACGAATGTGGAAAAATCAAAAGTTATTAAGTTAATCATCCCCGGGCACTGTCTCTTGAGTTCATGAACCAATTGCATTTTGAACCCTTAATTTACCACCAAATAATTATGAAAATTGCATGTTGGGAATGGAATCAGTCAAGAAAATGACTCACTTACACAAGCAAAGGTAGCCATCTACTACCTAGCCGAAAGTGTCTTTCTAGTCATATATAGTACCCACCATTTTCCTTTGCTTTGGAAGATTCTCAATGGAAAAAAGAACTACAAAACAAGAACGACACGTAGTGCTCATGCAAGTGTGACTGTGTTATGAGTGTAAAGGCTGACTACTAAGGCCACGGGTTCATTTGGGTGGCTAGGTTTTGACAAAATCGCACATGTGCATGCCAATACAAATTAATATCTAAACTTTAACTATTTCATTAGTTTGGCATCCTTCCAATACTTATAATAATTAAAATTGTACTCTCCCGATTTAAATTAAATTAAAACGTGTATTGAATGGATCTTTGAGCTATTAAATTAACTAACAATAAAGTATCATGTTTATGAACATCAAATAGCAAGATTTATTCGATCAATCGGATTGAAATGCCTGTTATGGCTAAATAAATTACAATGAATTGATGAATTGGGTTTATGGTTTCCGATTATGCAACTGACATGAAATGGAAACATAGGAAGATTTATCAAATGAGTCTTGTTAAGTGTCTAATTTCTAGATGTTTGCTCGATTCTATCAAATAAATTTTTGATAGTTGGGTATGTCTTTGCTTACCGACAATGTGATCAAGATTCTTGTCGTCAATGATTCTTTTCAGAGTATCTCATTCCTGTATTATTTTTATTGTTTTGGTTGTTAATTATATTTAGATGTGTGGTAGAAATTCCTAGTTTCCTAATTTTGTTGAGGGTATTGAAAAACTACTTTATCTGTTTGAGTCTGATATGTGTACAAGTTATAATGCTTCTGGTGGACTAATATATCATTAAGGTGGGCTGTAGTTTGGTTAGCCACAATTTGGTAATTATGGCTTGTTAGGAATGATGCTATTTTTTTCGGATAAGATGGTAGTGCCTGATGAGTTGTTAGAATTGATTAAAGTTGTGTTTGGTTTAGCATTGAAAACTGTCAAACTCAAGTTTGGATTTCTGAACACATGCATTTGCACATCATTTAATGAATATAATAAATCATATACTAAATTCAATAAATGATTTGGCAATATATTATTTAATTGCAATGTGATTTTTTTTTTGTGCAATACCACAGGCATCCTCCACGGGAGGCAATCCTGTTCGAGTCGGGTAGGACCTCTATGATGTATAATTATATTTATTATATATATAAGTAATATATTTATTATTTATTATATGATGTATAATTATTATATTATTTATATATATTTAATATTATGTATTTATATGTTTATTATTAGTTTAATAGATATACAGTTACAATGTAAGTTTTATTACACTGTCATTCAATTATGTATTGACACATCATTTAATTAATATAACACATCCAGTGTTACTAAATTGAATAATTGATTTGGCAATATATTATTTGAAAGCAATGTAATTTTTTTTATCTTAATTTGTTGTCTTGTGTGTAGATTGTGCTGTTGTTGTCTTCTTTAATGTTATTCTGTTTGCTAAGCATTTACTTTACTGTATAAGGGGTTGGACTCTTTCTAAACATGTGAACCTAAGGATGTGATTAGATTTTATAGCTGGTTTGGCTATTTGTTTTTTCCTTTCAGGGGATGTCTTCACGAGAGTTGGTTAGTTACAATATTTTCTTTTGATTATTATTGTACCTTGTATCCTTAGTAGCTTTTGGGGCTTTCCTTCTCGCGGGCATTCATTGCCTATACCTCTTTAAGTTATAACGGGTTGGAGTACCCTTGTACTCCTTTTCATTTCATTTTTTGCTTGTAAAAAAATTAAATCCTTATATATTTATTATATTTATTATTTGATATGTAATATGTAATTATTATATTATTTATATATATATATTTATTATGTATTTATATATTTTTTATTAGTTTAATAGATATACACTGACGATGTAAATTTATTACATTACCATTCAATTATGTATTGGCACATCATTTAATGAATATAATACATCATGTGATACTAAATTCATTAAATGATTTGGCAATATATTATTTAATTGCGATGTGATTTTTTTGTTTACATTAATAGTGTAAATTTATTAAATCCATATATATTTATTATTTATTATTTATATATAATATATTTATTATTTGATATATAATTATTATATTATTTATATATTTATTGTCAGTTTAATAGATATACAATTACAATGTAAATTTTATTACATTGTCATTCAATTACGTATTGGTACATTATTTATTGAATATATTACATCATGTGTTACTAAATTCAAAAATGATTTGGCAATATATTATTTGATTGCAATGTGATTTTTTGTTTCCAGTGACAGTGTCAATTTATTAAATCCTTATATATTTATTTTATTTATTATATGATATATAATTATTATTATGTATTTATATATTTATTATTAGTTTAATAGATATACACTTATAATGTAAATTTTATTACATTGTCATTCAATTATATATTGCACATCATTTAATGAATATAACACATTATGTGTTACTAAACTCAATAAATGATTTGGCAATATATTATTTGATTGCAATGTGATTTTTTGTTTACATTAATAGTTTAAATTTATTAAATCCTTATATATCTATTATAAATTATTTATTTACTCATTTTTATTTATTATATGTTATATTCTATTTATTTAAAATAATATTATTTACATATTGCTTGACGGTCACTTATTTAATTTAAAATATATTTATCAAAGTAAACCTTAACCTTATTGTTAAATAGGTCAAGCCCTACCTAGCTCGTTTAGGGTCCAGACCCACAACAGTTTATGTACAATTCATGTAGAATGCATTGTGTTGTTAATTTTTTTTAGAAGTGTGTTATAAATCCCTAATTTGCTAATTTTTTCTCTATTATTTTTATTTTTCCCGTTGTTAGTTTTTTTAGAAGTGTGTTAGAAATCCCTAATTTGCTAATTTTGTTGAGAGTAGTGGAAAACTACTTTATCTATTTGAGTTTGATATGTGTACAAGTTATACTGATTGTGGTGGACTTCTATATCACTAAGGTGGTCTGTAGTTTGGTTGGCCACAATTGGGCAATTATGGCTTGCTAGGAATGATGATACTTTTTCGAATTAGGTAGTAGTGTATGATGAGTTGTTAGAATTATTAAATTGTGTTGTTGGTCATGGTTGAGGCCTAGCATCATTTCTTTAATTACCATTTTTCTTGTTGGTGCTCCACGCCTGATTCTTGGCTTGGCTTGACTTTAGTGCAGATGTGTCATATTGTTGCAGTATTGCCGTTGTTACATTGTTGGTTTTGGTTATGATTTATACCATACATATAAGTTACTATTTTTCAGATTTAACTGAGTGGAACAGTGCTATCATAAGACAACTTAAATTGCCTTTGTTACAGTGCTGGTTTTGGTTCTGATTTGTACCTTAATTAAGTTGCTATTCACATTTGTGTATTTTGCTTTTGTGAGTTTCTGTTTTGTTCTGTCAAAGTTTTGTCTTGATTCTTGTTACCGTCTCATCTTCATTGTCGTGTCTTCATTGTTTATTCTTATATACCTCTTCAATCAGTAAGTTGAAGTAGGTTAGAATTCCCACATGACAGTTTGTGTACTATTCGTGTAGAATGCATTGTGTTGGTTATTTTGTTGGCTTGTGTTGATTATTTTTTTGACTTGTGTTGTCAATCATGGAAATGGAAACATAGCAAGATTTATTCTTTCAATTGGATTGAAATGCCTGTTATGGCTAAATCAATTACAAATAAATTGATCAATAGGGTTTAGGGTTTCTGATTATGCAACTGACATGAAATGCAAACATAGCAGGATTTATCAACAGAGTCTTGTTAAGTTTATGATTTCAATATGTTTGCTCGGTTCTGTTAAATAAATTTTTGATAGTTGGATATGTCTTTTCTTGCCGACAATGTGATCAAGAGTCTTGTCGTCAATGATTCTGATCAGAGTAACTCATTCCTCAAATAATTTTTATTGGTTTGGTTGTTACTTATATTCAGATGTGTGTTAGAAATTCCTAGTTTCCCAATTTCGTTGAGTGTAGTGGAAAACTTCTTTGTCTGTTTGAGTCGAATATGTGTACAAGTTATAATGCTTGTGGTGGACTACTATATTGTTAAGGTGGTCTGTGGTTTGGTTGGCCATAGTTTGGTCATTATGGCTTGCTAGGAATGATGCTATTTTTTCGGATATGGTGGGAGGGCATGATGATTTGTTAGAATTGATTAATTTGCGTTGTTGAACATGATTGAAAGCCTAGGATCATACCTTTAGTTCCCTTTTTCTTCTTGGTTCTCCATGCATGGTGTTTGCCTTGGCTTTAGCACTTATGTGTTATCTTGCTACAGTATCAGGTTGCAGTATAGCCTTTGTTACAATGCTTGTTATGGTTATGATTTTTACCTTACATTAGTTGTTTTTCTGGTTTAACTTAGTGGAAGAGTGCTATCATAAGACAACTTAAGTTGCCTTTGTTACAGTGTTGCTTTTGGTTCTGATTTGTATCTTTATTAAGTTGTTGTTCACATTTATATTTTTTGCTTCTGTGAAAGTTTCCATTTAGTAATGTTAAGTTTTGTCTTGATTGTTGTTACCATCTCATCTTCTTTGACGTGTTTTAATTGCTTTATACCTCTTCAATCAGTTAATTGAAACAGGTTAGAATTCCCGCATGACAATTTATGTACAATTCGTGTAGAATGCATTGTGTTGATTATTTAGTTTGCTTGTGTTGATTACTATTGAATTGATCAATTGGGTTTAGGGTTTTTGATTATGCAACTGATATGAAATGGAAACATAACAAGGTTTATTAAATGAGTCTGTTTAAGTTTCTGATTTCATGATATTTGCTCGGTTCTGTTAAATAATTTTTTGATAGATAGATATGTCTTTTCTTGCCGACAATGTGATCAAGAGTCTTGCCCTAAATGATTCTGATCAAAGTAACGCATTCCTCTTTTATTTTATTTTTTTTGGTTGTTAGTTATTTTTAGAAGTGTGTTGAAAGTTCCTAATATCCTAATTTTGTTGAGAGTAGTGCAAAAACTACTGTATCTGTTTGAGTCTGATATGTGTACAAGTTATAATGCTTGTGGTGGACTACTATATCTTTAAGGTTGCCTGTGGTTTTGTTGGCCACAATTTGACAATTATGGCTTGCTAGGAATGATGTTATTTTATCGGATATGGTAGTAGTGTCTGATGAGTTGTTAAAATTGATTAAATTGCGCAGTTGGACATAGTTAAAGGCCTAACATCATTCCTTTAATTACCCCTTTTCTTCTTGGTGCTCCATGTCTGATGCTTTCCTTTGCTTTAGTACAGATGTATGATCTTGCTGCAGTATTGCCTTTGTTATAGTGCTGGTTATGGTTCTCATTTGTACCTTACATGAGTTGCTGTTTTTCTGGTTTAACTTTGTGGAAGAGTGCTATCATAAGACAACTTAAGTTGCCTTTGTTACAGTGCTGGTTTTGGTTGTGATTTGTACCTTAATTAAGTGGCTGTTCACATTTGTGTATTTTGCTTCTGTGACAGTTTCCATTTTGTTTTGTTCAGTTGTGTCTTTATTGTTGTTACCATCTCATCTTCATTGTCGTGTCTTAATTGTTTTATCTTATATCCCTCTTCAATCAGTAAGTTGAAGCAACTTAGAATTCCACCATGACAGTTTATGTACAATACGTGTAGAATGCATTGTGTTGATTATATAGTTGGCTTGTGTTGGTTACTTATTTGACATGCGTTGTCAATCATGGAAATGGAAACATAGCAAGATGTATTCAATCAATCGGACTGAAATGCCTGTTATGGCTAAATAAATTACAGTGAATCGATGAATTGGGTTTAGCGTTACTGATTATACAACTGACATGAAATGGATACATAACAAGATCTATCAAATGAGTCTTGTTAAGTTTCTGATTTCAAGATATTTGCTCGGTTCTGTTATATAAATTTTTGATAGTTGGGTCTCTCTTTTCTTGCCGACAATGTGATCAGAGTCTCGCCGACAATGATTATGATCAGAGTAACTCATTCCTCTATTATTTTTATTATTTTGGTTGTTATAAATATTTAGATAGGTTAGAAATTCCAATTTTCCTAATTTCGTTGAGAGTAGTGGAAAACTATTTTATCTGATTGAGCCTGATATGTGTACCGAAAAAGTGATTCGATTGATGGGGTTTGGAATTTATAATGCTTGTGGTGGACTACTATATCATTAAGGTGGTCTGTGGTTTGGTTGGCCGCAATATGCTCATTATGGCTTGCTATGAATAATGCTATTTTATCGGATAAGGTGGTAGGGCCTGATGAGTTGTCATAATTGATTAAATTGTGTTGTTGAACATGGTTGAAAGCCTAGGATCATACCTTTAGTTACCTTTTTCTTCTTGGTGCTCCACGCATGGTGTTTGCCTTGGCTTTAGCACTTATGTGTTATCTTGCTATAGTATCAGGTTGCAGTATAGCCTTTGTTACAGTGCTTGTTATGGTTATGATTTGTACCTTGCACAAGTTGTTGTTTTTCTAGTTTATCTTAGTGGAAGAGTGCTATCATAAGACTACTTTAGTTGCCTTTGTTACGGTGCTGTTTTGGTTCTGATTTGTAACTTTATTAAGTTGTTGTTCACATTTATTTGTTTTGCTTCTGTGAAAGTTTCCATTTAGTACTGTTAAGTTTTGTCTTGATTGTTGTTACCATCTCACCCTCATTGTTGTGTTTTAATTGCTTTTTACCTCGTCAATCAGTTAGTTGAAAAAGGTTAGAATTCCCCCATGACAATTTATATACAATTCGTGTAGAATGCATTGTGTTGATTATTTAGTTGGCTTGTGTTGATTATTTATTTGACTTGTGTTGTCAACAATGGAAATGGAACATAGTAAGATTTATTCGATCAATTGGATTGAAATGCCTGTTATGAATAAATAAATTACAAATGAATTGATCAATTGTGTTTAGGGTTTCTGATTATGCAACTTACATGAAATTGAAATATAGTAAGATTTATCAAATGAGTCTGGTTAAGTTTCTGATTTTAAGTTGTTTGTTCGGTTCTGTTAAATAACATTTTGATAGTTGGATATGTCTTTTCTTGCCGACAATGTGATAAGGAGTCTTGTCGTCTATGATTCCGGTCTGAGTAATTCATTCCTCTATTATTTTTAGTTTTTTGGTTGTTAATTATTTTTAGAAGTGTGTTGGAAATTCCTATTTTCCTAATATTGTTGAGAGTAGTGGAAAACTACTTTATCTGTTTGTGTCTGATATGTGTACAAGTTATAATGCTTCTGGTGGACTACTATATCATTAAGGTGGTCTGTGGTTTGGTCAACCACAAATTGGCAATTATGACTATCAAGGAATGATGCTATTTTTTCGAATAAGATGGTAGGGCCTGATTAGTTGTTAGAATTGGTTAAGTTGAACAGTTGGACACAGTTGAAGGTCTAGTATCATTCCTTTAATTACCCTTTTTTCTTCTTGGTGTTCCACGCCTTATGCTTGGTTGGCTTCAGTACTAATGTGTGATCTTGCTACAGTATCAGGTTGCAGTTTTGCCTTTGTTATAGTGCTGGTTTTTGTTCTGATTTGTACCTTGCACAAGTTGCTGTTTTTCTGGTTTAACTTAGTGGAAGAGTGCTATCATAAGACTACTTAAGTTGCCTTTGTTACAGTGCTGGTTTTGGTTCTGATTTGTAACTTTATTAAGTTGTTGTTCACATTTATTTATTTTGCTTCTGTGAAAGTTTCCATTTAGTACTGTTAAGTTTTGTCTTGATTGTTGTTACCATCTCACCTTCATTGTTGTGTTTTAATTGCTATTTAATTTGTCAATCAGTTAGTTGAAGCATGTTAGAATTCCCCCATGACAATTTGTATACAATTCGTGTAGAATGCATTGTGTTGATTATTTAGTTGGCTTGTATTGATTATTTATTTGACTTGTGTTGTCAACCATGGAAATGGAACACAGCAAGATTTATTCGATCAATTGGATTGAAATTCCTTTTATGAATAAATAAATTACAAATGAATTGATCAATTTTGTTTAGGGTTTCTGATTATGCAACTTACATGAAATTGAAATATAACAAGATTTATCAAATGAGTCTGCTTAAGTTTCTGATTTTAAGTTGTTTGTTCGGTTCTGTTAAATAACTTTTTAATAGTTGGATATGTCTTTTCTTGCCGACAATGTGATCAGGAGTCTTGTCGTCTATGATTCCGGTCTGAGTAATTCATTCCTCTATTATTTTTAGTTTTTTGGTTGTTAATTATTTTTAGAAGTGTGTTGGAAATTCCTATTTTCCCAATTTTGTTGAGAGTAGTGGTAAACTACTTTATCTGTTTGTGTTTGATATGTGTACAAGTTATAATGCTTGTGGTGGACTACTATATCATTAAGGTGGTCTGTAGTTTGGTCAACCACAATTTGGCCATTATGACTATCAAGGAATGATGTTATTTTTTCGAATAAGATGGTTGGGCCTGATCAGTTGTTAGAATTGGTTAAGTTGCACAGTTGGACACGGTTGAAGGTCTAGCATCATTCCTTTAATTACCCTTTTTTCTTCTTGGTGCTCCACGCCTTATTCTTGGTTGGCTTTAGTACTAATGTGTGATCTTGCTACAGTATCAGGTTGCAGTATTGCCTTTGTTATAGTGTTGGTTTTTGTTCTGATTTGTACCTTGCACAAGTTGTTGTTGTTGTTCTGGTTTAACTTAGTGGAAGAGTTCTATCATAAGACAACTTAAGTTGCCTTTGTTACAGTGTTGGTTTTGGTTCTGATTTGTACCTTTATTAAGTTGTTGTTCACATTTATTTATTTAGCTTCTGTGAGAGTTTCCATTTAGTACTGTTAAGCTTTGTCTTGATTGTTGTTACCATCTCATCTTCATTGTCGTGTTTTAATTGCATTTTACCTCTTCAATCAGTTAGTTGAAGCAGGTTAGAATTTCCCCATGACAATATTTGTACAATTCGTGTAGAATGCATTGTGTTGATTATTTAGTTGGCTTGTGTTGATTATTTATTTGACTTGTGTGTTCTATCATGGAAATGGAAACATAGCAAGATTTATTCGATCAATTGGAATTAAATGTCTGTTATGGATAAATACATTACAAAGGAATTGATCAATTGGGTTTAGGGTTTCTGATTATGCAACTGACATGAAATGGAAACATAGAAAGATTTGTCAAATGAGTCTTGTTAAGTTTCTGATTCCAAGATGTTTGCTCGGTTCTATTATATAAATTTTTGATAGCTGGATATGTCTTTTCTTGCCGACAATGTGATCAGGAGTCTTGTCGTCAATAATTCCGATCAGAGTATCTCATTCATCTATTAGTTTTAGTTTTTTGGTTGTTAATTATTTTAGAAGTGTGCTGGAAATTCCTAATTTCCTAATGTTGGTGAGAGTAGTGGAAAATTACTTTAACTGTTTGTGTCTGATATGTGTACAAGTTATAATGCTTGTGGTGGACTACAATATCATTAAGGTGGTGTGTGGTTAGGTCAGCCACAATTTGGCCATTATGACTATCTAGGAATGATGCTATTTTTTCGGATAAGATAGTAGGGCCTGATCAGTTGTTAGAATTGATCAAGTTGCGCAATTGGTCATGGTTGAAGGTTTAACATCTTCCTTTAATGACCGTTTTTCTTCTTGGTGCTCCATGCCTTATGCTTGATTGGCTTTAGTACTAATGTGTGATCTTGCTGCAGTATCAGGTTGCAGTATTGCCTTTGTTACAATGTTGGTTTTGGTTCTGATTTGTACCTTACATAAGTTGTTGTTTTTCTGGTTAAACTGAGTGGAAGAGTGCTATCATAAGACAACTTAAGTTGCCTTTGTTACAGTGCTGATTTTGGTTCTGATTTGTACCTTAATTAAGTTGTCGTTCTCATTTGTGTATTTTTCTTCTGTGAAAGTTTCCATTTTGTTCTGGTAAGTTTTGTCTATATTGTTGTTACCATGTCATCTTCATTGTCGTGTCTTAATTGCTTTATCTTATGTCCCTCTTCAATCAGTAAGTTGAAGCAGGTTAGAATTCCCCCATGACAGGTTATGTACAATTCGTGTGGAATGCATTGTGTTGATTATTTAGTTAACTTGTGTTTGTTATTTATTTGGCTTTTGTTTTCAATCATGGAAATGGAAACATAGCAAGATTTATTCGATCAATCAGATTGAAATGCCTGTTATGACTAAATAAATTACAATGAATTGATGAATTGGGTTTAGGGTTTCCGATTATGCAACTGACATGAAATGGAAACATAGGAAGATTTATCAAATGAGTCTTGTTAAGTGTCTAATTTCTAGATGTTTGCTCGATTCTATTAAATAAATTTTTGATAGTTGGGTATGTCTTCGCTTACCGACAATGTGATCAAGATTGTTGTCGTCAATGATTCTTTTCAGAGTATCTCATTCCTGTATTATTTTTATTGTTTTGGTTGTTAATTATATTTAGATGTGTGGTAGAAATTCCTAGTTTCCTAATTTTGTTGAGGGTATTGGAAAACTACTTTATCTGTTTGAGTCAGATATGTGTACAAGTTATAATGCTTCTGGTGGACTACTATATCATTAAGGTGGTCTGTAGTTTGGTTAGCCACAATTTGACAATTATGGCTTGCTACGAATGATGCTATTTTTTTCGGATAAGGTGGTAGTGTCTGATGAGTTGTTACAATTGATTAAAGTTGTGTTTGGTTTAGCATTGAAAACTGCCAAACTCAAGTTTGGATTTCTGAACACATGCATTGACACATCATTTAATGAATATAACACATCATGTGATACTAAATTCAATAAATGATTTGACAATATATTATTTAATTGCAATGTGATTTTTTTGTTTACATTAATAGTGTAAATTTATTAAATCATTATATATTTATTATACTTATTATATATATATATAATATATTTATTATATGATGTTTAATTATTATATTATTTATATATATTTAATATTATGTATTTATATGTTTATTATTAGTTTAATAGATACACAGTTACAATGTAAGTTTTATTACACTGTTATTCAATTATGTTTTGACACATCATTTAATTAATATAACACATCCAGTGTTACTAAATTGAATAAATGATTTGGAAATATATTATTTGATTGCAATGTGATTTTTTTTTTGTTCTTAATCTGCTGTCTTGTGTGTAGATTGTGCTGCTGTTGTACTCTTTAATGTTATTCTGTTTGCTAAGCATTTACTTTACTGTATAAGGGGTTGGATTCTTTCTAAACATGTGAACCTAAGGAGGTGATTAGATTTTATAGGCGGTTTGGCTATTTGTTTTTTCCTTCCCGGGGATGTCTTCACGAGAGTTGGTTAGTTACAATCTTTTCTTTTGATTATTATTGTACCTTTTATACTTAGTAGCTTTTGGGGCTTTCCTTTTCCCGAGCATTCATTGCCTATAGCTCTTTAAGTTATAATGGGTTGGAGTACCCTTGTACTCCTTTTCAATTCATTTTTTGCTTGTAAAAAATATTAAATCCTTATATATTTATTATATTTATTATTTGATATGTAATTATTATATTATTTTTATATATATATTTATTATGTATTTATATATTTTTTATTAGTTTAATAGATATACACTGACGATGTAAATTTTATTACATTGCCATTCAATTATGTATTGACACATTATTTAATGAATATAACACATCATGTGATACTAAATTCATTAAATGATTTGAAAATATATTTTTTAATTGTGATGCGATTTTTTTGTTTACATTAATAGTGTAAATTTATTAAATCCATATATATTTATTATTTATTATTTGATATATAATTATTATATTATTTATATATTTATTGTCAGTTTAATAGATATACAATTACAATAATAAATAAATATATTAAAATATTAGATTTAATATAAATACCCTTATTACAACTACCCATTGATATAATAACAAGCCACGTCATCATGTTATTTGGTAATTTTAACCCACCCACCACACTCCACACTGTTCTCACTATCACTTTCCCTCGCTCCCTCGACTCCTCCCTCCTCTGAGAAAACATATTCCCATCCAAAACCCACGATTTGAAGATGGTAGTTACTGCACAAGACAGAGGTCGTGGACGTTGGCAGATTTGAAGACGGTGGTTGGCAGAGCGTAGGGGTGGAAACAGGCCAGGCCAGGCTTTGGCAGGCCTGAACCTGGCCTGACTCCCAATTCTTAAGCTTGAGCCTGGCCTGTTACCTGTTACATGCCTTTTTGTAAGGCCTTGGCCTGGCCTGCGAAAAAGCCTGGCCTGGCCTGTAAGCCTGTTTAGAAGCTTGTTTTATAACAAGGCCTACAAACAGGCCAACAGGCCTATAAGCCTATGCAGGCTAGCAGGCCTTTTAAGCAGTTTTTTATATAATTAATTTAATATATTATAGTTTTTTACTATATTATAAATTTTTTAATTATATTTATAGTTATTTATATAATTAATTTAATATATTATATATTATTATATTAAACAGGCCGGCCTGTTAAGCCTAATAGGCTTTTTCATAGGCCTGAAGCCCTGACCTATTTAACTAAATAGGCCTCTTAACAAGCTTTGGCCTGGCCTTTTAATAAACGAGTCGGCCCCTGACAGGCCGGCTGGCCTATTCCCACCCCTAGCAGAGCGGTTGGGACCGAGGAATCCAAGGGGGATGCGACGCGGCCATGGATGGGATGCGACGGGGTGGGATAGACGCTGGATGCTGGGAGGCGCGGCGGGGCGCGGTTGCATGGTACAGAAGGCTCAAGGGGTGGTTCTTGAGCAATTCTTTGAATTAAGATATTACTTCAAAGATTCAATTTCTTTGACGCAATTCTTTTCTTCCATTAAGATATTACTTCCATTATATTCCTATTGCCGAAATTATATAAAAGAAGCACCGAGCCATAGAAGGTGTCAGTGCATCCTCCCTCCAGGGAATTGGCAGGCCCTGACGTCGAGTATCAACGCGCTAAGAACAAAATCGTTTCCAAAGATCCATTCTCCAAAAAAACTCTGGGTTCGATGCCCGTGCTCACAAGTAACTATTACCCTTATTCTCATCAATGTTTGCACTACCTAACTTTCTTCAATTGAATATGCTTATTTCAAATTTAATATTAATTTTTAGGCATTGATTTGACTATTTACTCAATCATAATTATAAACCTAAGTTTGATGTTTTTTTATAGTGATTATGAATTGCATCTTTAGATAATAGTTATTCATATGAACCAGATTTTGCTATCAGGGATAAGCTTGAATTGAAAGCAGTTAAGGATGGATCGGTGAGCTATGCAGCACTTGAGAGAAAGGCTGAGTTGTATGAAAAGTTAGTGAAGGGAGAATTGCCTAATGAAGAGGATCAAGAGAAGTATTGTATTGACTATTTCCGCAAGGGCATTGAGAAGGATGAGTTGCCGCAGCCACCGAGCCCCCGTGATGATGTCTCTCGGAATGTGCCTCTTGAAAATGAAGAGGCTGGTGATGATGGTTCTGTGTCTTTTAACTTCAAACCTGTTAGGCCTGGGCGAACATTTGGAGCGGTTGACAGTGCTAAGCATAAGCGCAATGTTAGGTACAGGATTTGCCTTCTTCTATCAGACTGTGTTATTTGCTGACAGAACAATGTTCTTATACTAGGTAGCCAAGGTAGATTCAATACAAAGCTTTTTTGTGTGTTTGAGTGAGTGTTTGCGAACTTGATTTTTGTTGAAAGTGGGATTGACTTGAATTGATGATGTTTGGATACCTTTGCCTGAAAAGTGATTTTGGCAGAATCAATGTTGTTTGGATAGTTTTTATCAAAACCACTTTTAGGTGTACAATTACCAAAATAGATTTCATAAGTGGGGTGAAGGCAATACTTTGAAGGTTGCTTTCAATTTGCTAGGTTAGAAATGTCAAGATTTATCAATGGGCTTCTGGTTCAACAGAAAAGTTAAATTTGTTTGACAACAGTTATAAGAATGGTAGTGGGTGCAATTTACCGCAGGATTTAGATTGAGCTTTGCTTAAAAATTTTATCATTTTAATTATTGAGTTTTCAGATGTTATATGTTAAATGTGTTATACATTCAATTTCTTTCCCGAAATTCTTTTCTTCCATTAAGATAATACTTTACACTCTGGACAAAAGTTACTAATTACTATGCAAAGAATGTTGGGATGGATGGGGATTTAGGTAAAAGCTATAGGTTCAAGTTGAAGTAAAAGCAAGTTCATGTACCCCAAAAATGTAATGTGATCTCATAGTAATTAGTAACTTAATGCTTTTACTATAAGTTAACTTGATGCTTCTGCAGTCTGGGTACCCTATGCATTTTGATAAGATGACAGCCCCTGGATTCATATTCCTGCATCAATAACTCTACTGGAGGTTAATAATGTTGTTAAATATTAATTTTGATTATGAGTTAATATGAAAAAAATGTACTCTATTTTTCTGGGAATTATAATATGGATTCAAATCTCTTATTGTTGTTATGGATTGCTTGGAATAGCCCCATGTTTTATTACCTGTTATTTTCTAGGACAATAGATGAAAGTCCTATGTTTAGTAGGATTTTTTGGATGTACCATCACTTAGGCAAGTCAATTTCAGAATCAATAGATTAATGTATCATGTGTTTTCATGAAGTTAAGATTGCCATCTTTGTGGATACAATCATTTTCTTAATCTGAATGTTTTTTAATTAAATATGATTACACAATTCTTAATCCATATGTATATATATTTTTCAAATTCCACTTTCTTCACTTTCCTCTTCACCAAATAATCATACCCTCCCTCATATCAACATCGTGAGTGTCTCATCATGTGGCATTTTATTGAGTTGTTTAGATAAATTTTGATTTCTACTATCTTGACATGTATTGTTTGCTATCTGAAGTTCTGAACCCTGAAGCTTCATCTCAATTTGACAGGCTTGCAAATGTTACTGTACCATCACCTGCTCCAGTTCCAATTGCAGCTCCAACTTCTATATCTCCAGGCACTGTGTAAGTATTATGTTTCATTCCGTGTTTGGAATGTGGTGTTCATAGTTCCTGTAATTCTGTATTTGGAAGGATAGAAAACTCCTCAATTCTGTTGATTTTTCATAAAAATCTGTTATATAAAATAATATTGTCTCCTACATAACAAATAAATAATTAATTCATATAGGCAAGTATTTTTTATTCACATTATCTGGAATTTCAATTACATGCCATTTAGCTATAGTTTTTAGAGTGATAGATACAAGCTTCTTAGAATTTTGCTTGAAACAATCCAAATTTGAAGCAGAGGCGTTTCTCTTAAAACAAGTGGATCATATGACTTTGATCATGAATTAATTGATAAATTCCTCAATTACATGGAGTTACCATCATCGAATGTTTTGGAAATAGCCTTTTAGATATTGAATGATAAAAAAGTCGTTCCCATCTGAAGACCATAGCTGTCGCCTCCTGTAAAACCCTTCAATCCCTTATGATTCTTTCTCTTCTAGAATCTGGTTCATTTTTCTGCAGTCTCGTGATTGAGTTGAGTGCTGTTTGAATTGAAATTGACAGTTAATTTGGTTTGCTTGATGCCGATGTGTATGGACCCAACATTCCCACCATGATGAACATCAATGCAAAGCCTGAAATCACCCTAGGTATATCTTTCTTTCTTTCTCTCCGTCTGAAACTTGGGTTTAATGCTTGAAACTTGGGTTTGTTGCTTCTTGGCTTTCTTTTTTTTTTAATGCTTGAATCTTGGTGCCTACAGGGAAGCTCTGGCGACGGTGCGCCCATAGCACCCTATTCTTCCTCCTCCTTTCACGAACGGGGCAGCCATGGACTGCGTAAAGGCCGCGGTGGCCTCTCTTCCCTTTTTCCGGTGGATGTGGTTGGTGCAGCCACGATGGGTCAAGGAGCTGCAAGGTACCCATTTCGTCTCTTGCTTTCATCTAGTTTAATGCTTGAAACTTGGGTTTTTTGCTTCTTGGCTTTCTTTTTTTATTTAATGCTTGAATCTTGGTGTGAAAAGCTTGCTACTTGGTTCTTCGAAGTGCTCTGATGTCTTGTGTTTGTAGCTTGCTTTATTTCTTGTGTGAATTGTCAGTGCTCTGATCCATTTTTGACGTTTTAATCATTGGGTGATGATTATGATAATGCCAAATATTTATAGGGTATAAGCAGTTCTTGGACTGGAATAAGTTCTTGAAATGGAATCAATTCTTGAACTGGTTTCTCAAATCAATTCTTGAGTCTGATATGTATACGAGTTATAATGCTCGTGGTGGACAAATGTAGGATGAAGATATAGGTTAGGGTGTGTCAGATAGGGAGAACTAGCACCTCAAATTTATTGGTGGCAACAGACATTTACATTTCAAAAGTAGGCCTGTTCAAAAATTTCTAAAAAACTGAACTGAACCGTGAGTTACATTGAATTGCACTTACTACTTAATAGGCCTATATACCCCTGGAGTTGTTCCAAGGAATTGGGGAGTTCTTTTACATGTCTATACTTTTTTAGTAATGATTTGGTGAATTGTCTTCCTTTTTAACTGAAATTATTATATTTTGATTTTTTCCTGTTCTATAGTTATTGAGGTAGAGAAAAATCTGGCTAAGATATAGTATTTTTTTATTTCCTATCTAGGCTAGCCAAGGATTGAATGCTACAGAGCTGTGTGTGAGATCAAATTTTCTTGCGTTTTCAAATATTATTTTGTTTTTCTCTTTTGAATAATGAGATTTTGAATCTATGTTTTGCTCTTGATAAAATGAGTACAAATTTGAGTAGTAAAAGAAGGAGGTCATGTTCAAATTTGAGTAGTAAAAGAGGGAGGTCATGTTCAAATTTGAGTAGTAAGTAATTTAGCTGGTGTTTTTTTGTAGTTTCATGTGAACATTCAGTTTAGCCATGAATTTATTTAGGATGGGCATATAAGTTTTTCAGCTGATTTTTATATGATGGGCATATATTGATGAGTTCTGAGCTAAGAGTGAGCTATAGTCTAAATAGGTAGCAAGGAAGGTATTTTATTTTTCTTTTCCTTTTTAAACGCAGTGTATTTGATATGTGGAATGGTACATATAAGAAGCATGTATTTTATAATGTGTTCGGGTCAATTATTGTTAGGACTATGACCTATGGCATGTGCCCTTGACACATTAACTTCTAACTATAATTTTCCCCCCTTTTCTCTGGAATTCATTTCATTCCCAATTTTTTTTATTGTTTTGGTTGTTAATGATAGTTAGAAGTGTGTGAGAAATTCTAAGGGCCTGTTTGGTTTACGAAAATATTTCCTGTTTTCACTCTGTTTCCTGTTTTCTGAAATTTTACAAAGGAAAAACTGGAAATGGTGGAAACAGCAAATTTTTGTTTCCAGCATTTTCAGTTTTTCCTTTGTAAAATTTCAGAAAACAGGAAACAGGAAATGGAAACAGGAAACGAAAATGCAAACCAAACAGGCCTTAAGTTTCCTAATTTTATTGAGAGTAGTGGAAAACTACTTTTAATTTACATTTCAAAATTGACAATAAAATTGTATTCTACTCTCTCTCTCTCTATCTGTAGTCATTGTCTGTTTCATTGGTAGGCGTGGTAGGCCTTTGTCACTCTGCCCAAAAGAGTTATTTCTCAATTGGGGTTTGCTTCATTCAATTGTTCTCATCTCACCACCAATCAAACTCTTCCTTTACCTACGTAACTCTTCCTTTACCAACGTGGTGTATACACACACATGTCATCTTTATCTTGAAGCAGTGTAGAATAGAATGCATTGTGTTGATTATTTATTTGTCTTGTGTTGTCAATTAGGACTCTTTTTCTTCCAATGGTGTATATATATAATTTTTTTATGATTTTGTATATATTATTTATTATTTATATTTATTGATTTATATATATTTATTATTATTTTAATAGATATACATTGACAATGTAAATTTTATTAAACTGTCATTCAATCATGTATTAACATATCATCATGTGTTATTGAACTCAATAAATGATTTGGCAATATATTATTCAATTGCAATGTGATTTACCCACTAAGGTCGACCTAGTGGTTGGTGGTCTCGGTAGTTTAACACTAGTTCCTAGGTTAAAACCTCATTGTTTTCCTTGTATGTTTAAAAAATAACAATGTGATTTTTTTTACATGAACAGTGTAATTTTATTAAATCCTTATATATTTAATATATTTATTATTTATATACATAATATATACTGAAAAAATAACAATGTGATTTTTTTACATGAACAGTGTAAATTTATTAAATCCTTATATATTTAATATATTTATTATTTATATACATAATATATATTTATATTTATATTTATTGATTTATATATTTATTATTAGTTTAATAGATATACACTGACAATTTAAATTTTATCACATTGCCATTCAATTATGTATATTTGGCAATATATTATTTGATTTCAATGTGATTTTTTTGTTTACATTAACAGTGTAAATTTATTAAATCTTTGTATATTTATTATTTATCATTTTTATATTTATTATTAGTTTAATAGATATACACTGATAATGTAAATTTTATTACACTGTCATTTAATTATGTATTGGCACATCATTTAATAATATTACACATCATGTGTTACTAAATTTAATAGGGATTTAATTAGTATAGACTGTCAGTGTAAAGAGATTTTACACATACATCCAATAGTGTGCCGTCAAATCATTTAATGAATATGACACCTCATGTGTTATTAAATTCAATAAATGATGTGGCAGCACATAATTGGATGTCTGTATAAAATTTCTCTACACTGACAGTGTATATATTAAACTCGTTTAATAAATAATTTGGCAATATATCATTTGAATCCAATGTGATTTTTTTGTTTACATTACCAAGGTAAATTTATTAAATCCTTATATATTTATTGTTTATTTATAATATATTTATTATTTGATATATAATTATTATGTATTTATAATATATTTATTTATTATATGATATATAATTATTATATTATATATATTTATTATTATGTGTTTTTATATATTTATTATTAGTTTGATAGTTATACACTTACAATGTAAATTTTATTACACTGTCATTCAATTATGTGTTGACACATCATTTAATGAATATAACACATTATGTGTTACTAAATTTAATAAATGATTTGACAATATATCATTTGAATGCAATGTGATTTTTTTGTTTACACTAACTGTGTAAATTTATTAAAACCTTATATATTTATTATTTATATATAATATATTTAGTATTTTATATATAATTATTATATTATTTATATATATTATTTTGTATTTATAATATATTTATTATTTATTATATGATATATAATTATTATATTATATACATTTATTATTATGTTTTTATATATTTATTATCAGTTTAATAGATGTACAAGGACATTCATTAAAAAAAAAGGAAAAGGATTATCTAGTTAATATTTTATTCAGGTATGATAATGATAATTAGACCTCTTGACGTGTTTTGACTCTTTAGGGTAAATTACATAAGGTTGTATTTGATATTTGGAATGATACGTATAAGAAGCCTGTATTTTATAATGTATTCGGATCAATTATTGTTAGGACTATGGCCTATGGCATGTGCCCTTGACACATTAACTTCTAACTATAATATTTTTTTCCCTTTTCTCTGGAATTCATTTCATTCCTAATTTTTTTTTATTGTTTTGGTTGTTAATGATAGTTAGAAGTGTGTGAGAATATGATTGTACATGTGGTATCCTTGTAGTTGTCAAGACACATGTATGAGGTTATCCTCAATTAGTCACTGTATTTGATTTTTAATGTTCCACTTTCATGACCAGTTATGTATTTATAATTCAGAGTTCATGACATATATTATTTAAGTGATCGTTGGTAACTTGAATAGTGCATGTTGTTTGTATCGATATCTAAATGGCGTGAAATAATTTCATAAATTCAAGATTTGGTTTCCAACGGACTAAATCTTTGAATGAGGAATTAGGACATTTCAGATGGATTTGTAGCTGCCACCAAATTGAATGACAAATTAAGGACATAACAGTAAAAGCATAAAAATGACTAAACTGTATGATTTCAAGTTCACCAAGAAACCGAAAATTTCAGGTAAAAAAAAAGGATCATTGATGGGACTTCCTTTAAAGTACCATCATAAAGGGCGCCAAACCTGTGGGATAAATCGATCAAAGATTCAAATTCAAAGCAATTTTTATAAACAATTTTTAATATCATTAGTGGAAGTCCCCCTTGATTCTCTAGTTGGCCTCTAACCACCCATCCCACAACTATAGAAGCCCACTTTGATAACGGGCTACAATGGGACGAGTTAAATGGGCTCACAGATTGGCAACTATAACTCAACTCGTTAAATAAGTTGATAAAATAGACTGACCCGATAAACTCAACCCATTTTATTATCCTAGTTATAAATAACACCAAGAAATTAGTTGAAGTAATAAAAAAAGGCATTCTATAAATTTGTTTCCTTCCGGATAATTAAGAATATTAAAGACATTTTTTTTAGACAAGTTGATATAGGGGTGGCAAATTAATCCATCTATCCATCAACCAACAAATCCATTCAATCCATCCAATGTTTTTAAAAATTTTAAATGGACCAGATGGATTGGATATTGATAATTATCGGATGGTTAATAATTCATCTCGTATATACTTTTAATCCATTGGATTGCCAATTGTTTGAAAGATAATAATCGCTGCCGCTGAATGATGATTACTAAAAAATTGATTTTAGAGAGGGATTTTTTCCCTCTCTATTTGGGAGGAATTTTGTGACGGATTCCAAAATTCGTCATTAAAGCTGGGCGGCTGAAATTTTGTGATGGATTTAGAGAGGGAAAAAATCCCTCTCTAATATTCCGTCACTAAATCCCTCCCTTAATTTTGTGATGGATTTTATCCCTCTCTAAAATATTCGTCACAAAAGTCCTTGCTAAATTAACAACTTTTTAGAGGGGGAACATTTCCTTCTCTAATTAGTGAGGGATTTATATTTCCCTCACTAAATAGAGAGGGATTTAGATTTCCCTCTCTAGTTAGCGAGGGAATTAGATACTCTCTAAATGGAGATGAAAATTTATTGTTCATGTAGTGAGGGAATTTTTCCCCTCTATGAGAGAGGGATTATTTCCCTCACAAAATAGAGAGTTAGGAGAGATAATATAGGGTGGATTTATATTAGAGAGGGAAATATAAATCCCTCTCTAATTAGCAAGGGAATTATAAATCCATCTCTTATTAGTGAGGGAATATAAAATCCCTCTCTAATTAGAGAGAGATTTATGTTCCCCTAGCTAATTACTGTTATTACAAATGGTGGATTTATATTTAGTGAGGGATTCATAAATCCCTCTCTATTTAGCGAGGGAATTTGAATTTACTCTCTAATTAGAGAGGGATTTATGTTTCCCTCGCTAAGTAGTATATTTATTAAAACTTATAATCAATTATGAAATAATTTATATAAATTAATATAAGTAAAAGTAATGATCTCAATAAATAATATAAAGTGAGTTTTATATATTATATTATTTATTTTAATTATTATAATGTTTATTATTACTTTTAGGAATAAATTATCATTAAAAATGACTTAAATATGTTTTTGGTCCTTCTAAAATACACGCGTTTTCATTTTCATCCCCTAATTTTTTTTATCTCTTAGTCCCTCTATAATTTTTTCTTTTCAAAATAGCACTCGTCGTTAGAATAGTTAATAGAGTGCTCGTCTTCGTAATCAACAATCATCTATTCCGGTTGATTCTTAAACCAGGTGCTCAAAAGAAAATTTTGCAAGATTCTCAAGCCTTCTCGGGAAGAAGAGGATCTCCTCGATCGAAGTATAAAGAAGGTAAAAATTCATGATACACTAGAGCTTGAACCCAATATTGCTATTGGGACCTCCGATTTGGGAAAGACAATTTATCAGGAGCCTCATACTACTCCTCTTGTTTCCCCTCCTCCCAAACCGTCCTACAAGGATATGGTGATCTCCGAAGATATATTTGAATGTAATCAAGATGATCTTATTCGTATGATTTCTGAGGACCTTTACCCCGTAGTAGAGTTGGCCGAAGAAGATCCCCCTTCGAGCGAAGCTTTCAACCCAAAGCCAGAGATAAAAAGATCTCAAGAAGAATACGCTAACTGCTGAAAGCCTTGGAAGAACACTTTAATTGTCAATCTTCTTGGTAAAAAAAGGAGGGGAGAGACCAATAAAGGAGAGAGGGAGAGAGAGAGAGTCGGAGAAATAGAGGAGAGGGAGAGAGTGGGGGGAGAGAATTTTAACGAAAGAAAAATGTAGAGAGAGAAAAAAAATTTAGTTAGAATTTTTTAAATTAGAGAAAAAATATATTAAAAGAATAAAAAAATTTAAAAATATATATGGATGGATTGGATGTTCATCTATAAAATAGTTGTTAATGGATGGATCGGACGGTTTTTATTTAATGGGTCATGAATGAATTTGATTTTTATAATATATTTTTAATGGATCACAAATGGATTAATGAATTATTTCAATCCATTCAATATAATCTTGATCCAAATCTATCCAATCCATTCATTTGTCTACCCTAACTTGATCGCGTAATTTAGTGGGCGGTGACTAATTATCATTATTGTGTTTAGGTTCTCTTTATTACATTGACACCTCACTAGTCATGAGTTGTCCACTTTCAATACCAAACTAAAACCAACAATTATTTTGAGCCAAGTGAGAAACCAAACCCTTTAACATATACTACCATATATATATATATATATGAGTCCCAACATCATAATTATAAAGCTCATGGTTTCTTTTTTTCACACAAAAGCTTGATCCACTCCTAAATGTCAGGCAACATTGCAGGCCCATTATTGATCATTTTGAATTGTTTATGAAGTTGATTAATAATCGAAGCTTTTAATTAATTTGTCAACGACTCATTATTGGTGAGCTAGATATCTACATTCAGAGTAACAGAATCTCCAGGCACTTTGAATAAGTATTTACACATATCAAATGCCATTGTGATGCTAGATTGCTATGATACAAACCTAATTTGGCAACTTATAATTTTATGTCATTTTAAGCGTCAAAAACAAAAGAAGACAAATAACTGAAATGAGTAGCACAAATATCTCTCTGACAAGAAAACATATATTGCCGTTAATTTAAAAAGTAATGTTTTTCTGCCCACTAAGACCCAAGAAGAACCGTCACGTGCCTGCCATTATTCGTGTGGGAAAACACTTACGTGCAATATTCTAGTTATATTGTAATTCAATATAAGTGTTAAAATTGATTAAGGCTCATTTGAAAAAATAATTTAATTAAGTATTTATAACATAAATTTTTATAAGTACTTAATGAATATAAACTTTTAAGAAAGAAGATGAAAATTGAATAGGGTATAATTTATTTAAAGAGGAGTGTTATCATCACACTCTCTAAATTGAAAACAAGTTAAAAACAGCTTATTAGTTTGTCATAAACTCTTTATAAATTTATCCAAATAATTACGTAAGTGCTTATGTTATAAGATAAACTTAAATAAGCTCTTCCAATTATACCCCCTAAAATAAGGTTAAATTAAAATGTTATTATATTATAATGAATTATAATATTTATATAATAAATTCATACAACAATTCATATAACACATGTTTTTTTTCTATCTCTCTTATATCATTAATCACATCACTTATCATATGAAACAGTTTTTTATTTTTCTATCTCTCACTTTATTATATGCATACAACATATTGCACAAATAATCTTTCTCTAATACTGTAATTAAGTTCTGCTATACTTTCATTTTCTTTACAACTTAGGAATGGTAAACTTTTTTTTAATTATTGCTTACCTCTTTATCCTCATTACATTACTATACTAAAAAAATCATGGCGGAAAAAAGTAATGATAATTTAATTTTCAAGAAAAAGGATGAAGCTATATAACCATGTTTGACTCAATGGTGAATGCTCATTTTCATTAAAAAAAAAAAATCCCACGACAAGGAGTCTCCTCTGGTTTGTCCTTTTATGCTAACTTGGATTAATGGTAGACCCTATGATTGCAAATTATCCCGATCAATAGTGACTCTTATCCTTTTTCTTTTTTTTGGTCAGCAATAGTGAGAGATCTTATCTTGATCCTACGCATACACAACAACAAATTGGTCATAAAAGCCTCCAACTTGTATTGTGGTCCTAGGTTGATGATGTTCATAAATGACATTCAATCAGGGCCGGCCCAACCCTAAAGCGGGTAAAGCACCCGCTTTAGGCCCCCAAAAAATATCTTTATTTTAGGCCCCTAAAAAATATTTTATTTACTATAAATATTTTTTTTAAAAAAATAATCTAATAAAAAATTAGTAAGTCATATTAAATTATTAAGATTAACTAAGTTTTTTTTCTTTAAAAGGCCCCATTTTATCACGACTTTCTCTCTTCTCATAAATAATAATTATTAATAATTGATTCTATCCATTTTTAACATTGATTTGCCTCATCACTTATTCTATTTCTTTTTTTTTTCTGATGGTGCTATATTGATAATACATATTTTCTCTTACTCTTTCAGGCTCTCTTTTTTTGTTAAGTGTAGAGATTTGTCCTTTAGTAAATATATATAAATAAGCATGTCACTTTACTTGAGTATACTCTATTGCGTCAATGTGAATAGATTAATTTATTTAAATAGATAATTTTTTTTAAAAAATATTCTAACAAACATACGTTAATATATTGAATTGGAGGATAAAATGCCCCATTATAAAAATCGCTTTAGGTCCCTATAAACATTGGCCCGGCCCTGCATTCAATTTGACAATTAACCTTGAAATACATCATGAAATGGACATGAAGGCAATCTTCTCGACATCACATGCAACAAACTTTAAGGGTCCAATTATTCGGGAGATTAAAAACTGCGAGCTAGTGGCTAGGGATCGATGCATGCATCATTCAATAAGGGTCGACCCGTTCTGTTAACATCTTATTGGTCCTTCAATTTTAGTATTAGTTCCTTCACCAACATGAAGCGAACCTTACTTTGCACACATGGAAATGACAAAGTTTAAAAAAAAAACAAAAAACAAAGCTTTCCATCATAAAAGGAGGGCACACATTTTAATTTGTCACACTCCATATATAATTAATACTTCCTCCGGTCTCAAATATAAACAAAAAAAATTCACATGTGTTGGTCTAAAATATAAGCACATTTTAACTAGCTTTGCCTTATTTAATGACTTTGGACTAAAATATCATTTACTTAAATTCAAATTGTTCTATCCAATAACCCTATTTAATGAACTATGTAGAGATGGTGTTTCCACTTGGAACAAGTTTCAATAAAATTGGAGTCTCCTATGAAGGGCAATTTAGAGAATACAATTCATTTTTAGATGACATCAAGAAAATTTAATGAAGTTAACTATCATTTTTTAATTAGCGTGAATTAATTTTTTTTCTTATATTTGAGACCGGAGGGAGTAACTTATAAACCAGGGGCTCCCATGCCAGCCTCACAACATCCAATTTATGATCATGAAACTAGAAACCTTATCAATCACATATATATGCCCTCTAAATGGTGGTTGTGATAAGCATCGCGTGCTTATGCTAGAATTAATGTTGGAATTGGGGTGAATGATTGCATTGAAAATTAATATGGGTCGTTTGTATTACATTTGACTATAACTCATTTTTTATAGATTTATAAAATTAATATCAGAAAATGAAATGAATGAGGTATAATTTACGAAATTCCTTAAAAGTGATTTAAAATTAAGTGTGTAAAATTAATTCAGATAGTTCCCAATTGAGAACCAAACAGATACTAAGTTGTTAATTGAATATAACATGAAGCTGATGCTTTAAATTTGAATTATAGTGCCTTTTATATATAATATACTAAACAAAAAAAATTCCTGATAGTTTATTTTAGATATTTTTTTTAAAACTTTTTTTTTTGTACTTGACCAGGGTATTCACCGCCGATAGCAGTGACTAATCCCCTCGCTGGTTTGTAGGCACCTCGATGGGTGGGACAACTGGCCCTGGATTTTAAAGGAGCTGCATGCCCAAGGCGGGATTCGAACCCCCGACCTTGGTTAAGGTTGGATCAGCCCCCTCCGCTGAACCAACCCCATGGTTATATTTTTTTTAAAACTTTGTTAACAGCTTTTTAAGGTGAAAATTAAAAAATATAATTATTTAAAAAAAAAAAAGTCTTTCCAAAGCACACACATTAGTTGTTGCCTCCACATTTATAAACAGTCTAAAACTTGGACTAGACAAAAACATAAAATACTAAGTGCAAGTTGGCAAATCAGGATACAAAATGAATACTATGAATAAATATTACGCTATCCTAGATCTTATCTAAATTTTATACATGATATTGATATTGGCCTGCATCTAATTCTACCTGATGTGAATATTTATTCATATTTTCTATATATTCTATGTCCATGAAAAGGACTAAGCGTAAAGACACTTTTATATCAATAGAGTGACCTCCACTTTGTCTGAATGAAAGAAATTTGTGTAGCTGAATTTTTAACCAATAGTGTTAGTTGATCTGTCCTATTAAATACTAATTTCAGATCTTATCCAGCACGACATTATCAATATGAATCATTTTTATATAAATATCTTGTATCCGCCAACTGTTATTATTGTTCTGTTGTGCTTTGTTTTACTCTTTCTTCTCTTCTTAAGTACAGTTATTCTTTTGTTGATTCATGGTAGCGTAATTTAAACAATTCGCCAACAGAATTGGAAAGTTTATCTGTGTCCAAGAGACATAATGAAAGATGCCCACATGGCTAGGTCTTAGCCTCTTTAGGTGGTTAGAGGTTTCAAGCTTTAAGATGTTGTAATGTGTCAAGGAAAAGGGACAGAATGACGAATGAATCAAAGGACTCTATAGTATTATGATATATAAAAAAGATGCCTTGCCAACCCCTTCATTTTACTTTCTACCTTTCTTTCTTCATTTCCCCAATTGTTTTTTCTAATCAAATATTCATTTTTTTCCTTAAGGGCGTTTTGATTCACATTAAGGTATAATATAAACAAAACAATACATAAAAAAAAGAGTCATAACCTAACTTTTTATTTAATTTTGATAGTCGATGAACAGGAGAAAAGGGGAGAAAGGATGGAAGAAGGTTGAGGAAAATAAGCAGACTCAAAGAAGATATATTGTTATCACAAAGAGAAAAAAATTACTTTTTAAATTTTGAATGATATTTTGTACAACAATTATCTTATAATAGTGTGTTTGGTATACCAAAATCACGTTTCAAAAATGGATCCAAATAGAAGCTACATTTAGTAACGTTGTCAAGATCCACGTTTAAAACGTAATTTTATGGTAAACCAAACACACCCTAAATAGTTTACCGATAACAAATTTTAAAACTTCTAAATTTTTTATCTTGTACTTCATAATCATTAAAATTAAAGGTGAAATATATATGTTCTACCATCTAATCCTTCAATTTTCCATAAATCAAAATGGACCCTCAAAGAACTAAAAAGTAGATTTTGTTTGCATCCCAAGTAATAAGAATCAATATGGTAGGCATAATTTTGCAGAACTCATCAAACTCTTTTAACAAAAAAAAGAAAGATAGTGGCACTCATAAAGAAACAGAACATTTTCAATTCTTCAGAAATTACATTAATTAAGCACCATGCATTGCAAAACAAGTGAAGAATGTCATCAGAATCAAACCCCTCTTTACAAAATCTACTTTTTTGTTTCATACATAAGAAACTGTAAATCAAAACTGTGATTTCTTGCCATTTCTATTATACAACATTTTCAAAATCTTATATGTACAGATATCCTCAGACACACTCTTTCTGACCCTAGAAAAAGAAAAAAAAAGTGAAAAGGAACAAGAGATTCCCTTATATATTATATATACAACATCAAACATGAGATTGATAGAAGGACTAATTTCTGATCAAGAAACTGCAACTGCATCTCTATTACCATTCATCAAACAAAACCGAGTAGGCTTTGGCTGGAAATTCTTCCTCCTGTGTAGATCATGGCTAGAAGGCTTAATAATTTGGAGAAGAAATGCCTTTAAAGAATTAGTTTTTGCAGCCATAGATGGCTCCAAATGATGAGAATTTTTGGAGGGGTTCTTAGGCACTGCTCTGTGAGACTTCTTATGCAAGCTGCACCTGAAGGAACCAGGGTGTGTGGTGGGTGAACATAAGCACGTACGTGGTGTTGGGTTTGTGTGAGATTGAGAATGAGAATGAGAGTTTGTAATGGAAGGAACGGTTCTTGAGGCCATGGAATAATTCAAACCCCACAAAAGGCAATAGAGTTAGAAGTGTATGATTCTCTGTTTTTGAATGTTTTTTAGGCTCAAGTAATGGGAGGTTGTAGTTGAAGCCTTGAAGGGGATTTAATAGAATGGAATTCTGTTATTTTTTTTGTGAGTACATTAATGACCTTGTGTTCCAGAAACAATTCCTTGTAAGGTAGCAGGTTGCTTAAGTAATTTCAAGGAGATCATTGCCCTTTAGGGGCATTTCCCAATTTGTTCAAGGGGAAGACTATTTTCAAAAGGTCAAATGAGTAATTGCAATGGTTGTAAATCTCTTTCTTTTTCTTTACATATGGTGTCACAAGAGTTTCTCTTTTTCCTTCCGTGAGGAAATCAAACATTGGATTGAAGTAGTTTGAGACGTGGAAGTGATGGTGGATGGTCTAATCATAAATCAAGTTAATATAGTTTGTTTTCCATGGTAGAATGAGGGAGTTTTTTTGGGTCAAAAACAAGTGGATTTCTTGTTGTATTACTGTTTTTTTTTCTGTGCCAGATAAGCGGGTCCAATTGTTTCACACTGCGCTTTTCAGGGGTCATCTTTGCTAATCTTTTTGTAATTGTTGCCTCGTTGGATAATGCACCACCATTCAGTCAACAAAGCATTATCATCTGTTAAGTTCTAAGATATTAAGGGGAGAAGCATGGAGAACGTGAATGCTTTAGCGCATGATAAGCACAAATTCCAAAACTTTGTTGGGTGAGAATCAACAGGTTGTTACTTCTGGTTGTTTAAATTGAAAAACAAACATGCTACTAAACCCTTTGGTCTCAGATAATAAGTTACCAACAACAAACGTGAGCTTTATCTTAAAAAAAAAGGTGAGCTTTATCTCAGACAGAAACTTTACTAATTCCAACGCACCCCAAAAAAATAGAAAAAAGTGAGTATTTCACCAACAAAAATTATAAGGAATAACAAAGTTCCTTATTTTGTCGTGCATCTTCCCAATTGGTAAAAACTCTTATATTTTCAATCACGTCTAACTCAACCCCAAAAGTTAGCTTGTAGAGTGAGAATTGTTTAAAATTTATATATTTTTAATTGATTTTATCTTTAGGCAATGTGAAACTCTAACACACACCCTCATGCCCAGAGTTAGATATCTAGTGCGTGAACATCTATACGGGTGACGGCCCAATAACAACAGATCATATAGGATAGGATAGGCTCAAATATTATCTTAGATTTTGGATCTAGTCTAACTCAACCCCAAAAGTTAGCTTATAGAGTGAGGATTGTCCAAGACTTATATACTTTTAATTGGTCTTATTTTTTTTTGGCAATGTAGGACTCTTAACAAAAAGTAAAATTATTTTTTTTATACTTTCGACCAAAAAAAAGTAAAGTTCATTTAAATTATTATCATGGCCACAATAGTTTGTTGGACTTTTTTTATTATCATGGCCACAAAAGAGTGCCTAGTTATTTTATGGTCCGCAACAAGTAACACGAACGGGACAGCCCACCTAAGATAATTTTATCCATTTCGGAGTCAAACCTAAACATGGGCTCATGATTCAAGTTCATTGGACTATTAAAGCCTTAATATAGACGGTAGGTGCAAAAACTCATAACACACTCGAGTAATGTGTTTGATTTACTCCAAAATCAGAATCCAAATAAATGTTATTTAGAGTACATTGGCGCAAATCTACATTTAAAACATAATTTTAGGGAAAATCAAACACTTAGGTATACAATGATTCAAAGAACCCCTTTTAACACCCTTTTAAGTCAATGTGATTGATAAATCCTACCATAATTTTTTGCCACATTCTTCTTAACATACCTGTCAAGTAAAGTTTAGTAGATACCGATAATAAATTCTTAACATTCTTCCCGTAAATAATGTGATTACAAGAATTGCATCAACCCACAAACAAGGCCATCCAAATCACACAATGTCATAGTGCATAACAAAATTCAAATCAAAACACACGAATAATTCTTTTGACCAGTAACTTCTGCTCCATGAATTAACTTTCCATACATCTACTCAAGTATGTATTGGTATGGGTAATTGTATGATAAATAAATAGCTCTACATACATCACATAAAATAAGAGACCAAACTCCCAACTCAGAATAACTCAAATGTACATGAGATTGAGAATCAATCCACCTGAGAATGTTGTTTTGTTTATCCAGAAATGAACTGTTTAGTGTAGACACGATGCCGCCGCTCTCTGGCATAGACAACCCAAAGGATCAAAGACAGCATCACACCAAGAGATACCACAAGCAATCCAATGTAAATCCATCGACTATTTGACCGCAGACCAGGACAATAATTGTTGCTGATGTCTGTGAATGTTTTCCTCACAAAAGTGCAGTCTTCCAACTCAACCAAGAATGGAACATAATGATATAAGCCATAGCTTATATTCACAGCAGCTTCCATTTGGCCATAGATGATAGGGGTCATTCTACCAGGCGTCTTGCAAATGCCTGATGGAGATACCTCACATGTATAATTCTTCCAAACCTATATCAATGGAACAAAAACTCAATGTTACTCAACATTTTATATCAAGGAGCATGTTGTTTGGATCAATGTAGTCAACAAGATTACATGATTCCATGAGTTTTGTGACACTAATCCTCCTATCACGCCTAGAAAAAACATGATCTGGTGAGATTATGCAGGGTCATCATGCCTAGACACAGGATTAGAGTGGGATTGGACAAACTAACTGTGCTGACCAAGATACCCCATTTGTCAAATATACAAAACTTGTTGAGCCTGCCCAAAATTTTAAGACCCCTTCTAATCCTATAGTTCATTTCTGCCATTTCAATCTCTTCATGACTCTACCATTCATGCTAATCCCTTCAATCTGTTTCCTCTTGATCTGTTTGGGGGCAACAAACAGTTGAGCGGTGGTTCCACATAGGCTACTGGGTGGTGGTATGATGTTGAGTGACAATGTTGACTAGGTTGAGGATGGTGGTACAATCTACTTCATGGTGGTGGTTCACATACATATAGCAGTTGTGAGTTGTGACTGAATAATATGCTCTAAATATCTGGTAGTTGGGGCTGTATTTCTTTTAGTGTTTTAGTGTTGTATGCAGTCAAAAACTTAAGCTTTCAATTGTGAGTTGTGTCATTTTATATGCATCTCTGTAATCTGTATGTTTGAATATAATCTTGTATTTTAGATAGGATCTTACAATCACACAATTTACATGTTCCACCTCCTCCCCCACTTTTGATCTGAGCTAGTATTTTGATTATTAATAACCTTGGTTTAGATAGATGTGAGTATCCAAACCCATCAACATGCTACCAGGTAAGAGAGAAACAAGCAATAAAGAGTTAATAGTATCATTTTAGGCTAGAAAAAAGTGAAAACAAGGATACCTAGCAAGAAAATGTCTGGCTAGGCCTTACTTTACTGGATATAGATTTGCTTTTCATAATCTTAAATAGTCCCTTACCTCTTTAGCATCGTCCAGTGAAACCTCCCCAGGTGCACATTGCCGAGTCGTGAGATCAGGGTTAAATGGGCTGCACAGAAGAGGCATGAGAGGGCCTGATTGATTGTAATACACCGGTCCAGCAACAGGAGGGAAATTTCTATTTGTGACATTGGAAATGATTTTGTCAACCAATAAAACGAGTTGATGTGTCACATCCCTGCTTTGTAACAATGTTTGCTGGGCAGTTGCATTATCCACACATGGAAGAATTTCATCCAAGGCTGTATGTGCAGTGGGGTTCTGAACCCACTCATCCATGGCAACGCACGTATCACCAACAACACTGGTGCAAATATGCAATAAAGTAAGTCTTTTATCATTCATATACATGCAACATAAGTGATTACTGCAGCAATGAACGTCATCAAATGATATAGAAACACACAATTAACAGTGTCTTCACGAGTAAATCATAAAATAGAAGATCTTGAAAGTGGTAATTGGTAAACGAAACATAGCAGAGCATTCAAAAAGTATCGATATTTTTTTCTGCTCTCAAGTAGGAAGAATTTGTTTTATTTTTATGATGATTGAAAAAGTACAGCTTGAATTGACAAGACAGGATCACACAAGTATTGCATCATCTATGATAATAGGCCAAAGTCATATACAATACATTAGAAAACATTTAACTCACAGGGAAAACAAATACTCCGCTTTTCATTTTCCTCCAATGCCGATCATCAATAATTTCATTGGGGCCAAAACACCTATCATTAACCCAGATGTTGTCCCATTTTTATGTTGACATATTCTACCAAAGAAGCAAAAAAAGATTTCTATTGAACAAATGAAGCTATGAACTGGCGGGGATTCAAAAGTAACAAAAGCCTAATCCTCATATTTTAACATTTTACCATCTCAATAAGAAAAAAGAGTAGGTGTAGAATATAATGATAATGAAGCCAACAGATAGTACAAACAAAATACCTAACAATATTTATATACAGATATACTCCTTAATTTCCCATCCAGGCTTCCCTATCAGCAGTCAGGACCAAATGCTCAGATTTCTAAACATTGAATTAAGAGACCCCAGATCCCAAGGTGAAAAACAAAGACTCACAATTGACAAGACAACAAAACATCCAAAATGACATTAAGATGAAAATTAAAATAAATTCAATATAATTCTACATGAAAACAGGAACTCACTTGTGAAGAAAAAGAAATACACCACATAGTATAAATGTCCCTGCAACAAGAATCCATCCAACAACTACCAAGCTGCAGCCATTGGAAACACATCATTTACTTACTGTAGATTCTAACAAGCAAGGATTAAACAGTCTAGAAGGAATAAAGAAATAGAAAATTGCTTGATCAATTTAACTTACAAGTATACAAGGCCTTGCAGCCCAAATATCGAAAATACTGCAGAAAGAAGTTTTGACCGCAAAACATAAGCAAATTAGACAACAATATTACTGGAAAACTTTAGCATAAAGCAAAAAAAAAAAGAACAAAACAGGTATTAAAAACAAACATACAGAATCCAAGAAATGCAAGAAAGAGCATAACAGCAGCAAGAATAACCAGAGCCAATCTCCTACAGTGGAAAACAAATGATGGTTAGCACAAATATATTTTTCAGAAAAAATCACTACAAAGATTTCAACTTGTACTCACATCCCATCGATGCCATCTTTTATTTTCTCTGAATTATCTTCAGTCTTGGTGGAAAGTTCCACAGCAGCAGAATTTATCTTCGTTTTCACATCATCGATGTTCTGCTGAACATCAGTGGGTAAAAAAACTGCATCAACTCCAATCTTCTTGGCTGCATCAAGGTAATCTGACACGTTCCTGAGGTTTTGAGCAGTGAAGTCAGCCTGATTCACCACGTACTTCAGTGTGTTTGAGGTGCTTCCATGAAATTTCCCCTGAGCAGTGTAAAGGACAATGCATCCAGCTCTAACACAATCAAACACACACGCTTAGAAAATCAGAACAAACATAACAAGATGGATCATTTGTTTCAAGGAGAAGAATAAGAATAGATAGAGAGAGATACATTGCTGCAAGGGTGAAGAGAATGAGGAAGATCAAGGACAAAGCATAGGCCACACGAGAATAGCCATAAGGCTCTCTAGGACAACAGCAGTAGCAGAGGCAGATGATGGATAAACTAAGCCCAAAAATCACAAACCAAACTGCAGCAACAACAAAGAAGGGAACCGCAGTGAAAACAACAGACTGCACCAAAAAGCAAACAACAACAACATGAAGTTAGCCAAACATTAATATTCCCAAACAACCTAAACAACATTACAACATCAAATACTTCATAGAAATTCTGAGTTAGAGCCAAAAAAAAAAAGTACCCGAGAACAAAATTAAAACCAAGTGACTAATTATCAATTCAAGTTCCATGTGAGAGAATTATTAAAAAAAGGCACAAACTTTTGAAGAAGCAGTTATGAGTGAGTAGAGAAAGTTAGATGAGAACTGACGGCAATGTAATGGCTATTGCTGATATTCCAACCACCGGTGTAACGGTTAAAATGGTCAAGAGGGTCCTTTCTGTTTGTCCGTTTCTGAGCCAATATCATAGACGTGTTGGCCGCAGCAGCATCTTCCGCCATGGATCTCCTTGTTCTCCATGGTAGCACCTCGTCATACCCTATCTCACCAACAACCTCAACACCATCTGAAAACGGAACCGACAAACGAAAAACACGTACCCCATTTCAAAATAATAAATAAAAAATGAAACTTTGATAATGGGACAAGGACAGTAGACAGAATTAAAAAAATGGGGAGAAAAAAATAACAAGAAAAAGAAGAAAGAAAGACCTGGAATACGTAAGGAATGGAAATGAGAGGTTTTTGCAGTGGTGGAGGAGAGAAAGAAGAGGGGGAGAGAGAAGATGAGGAAGAAGAGGAGAGAAGGGTGTGGTGTGAAGCACCCCATAATGGGGTTGTGTTGGTTGAGAATGGGGTTTAAGGTTTGTTGGGGTTTGGTTTGTGTTTTTTCCTACGGTTCCCCCAGAGTTTCTGGTTTTGCAGAGAAAAGCAGAGGAAGAGATGAGGTGGGAGAGGAAGAGAAAGAGGGTGAAAAGGGAAGAAATTTGAGGCTTTATTTTGGGGTAAGAAAATCTTCTTCTGCATTACATTACAATTTAGCAAAGAGAGAGACTCTTCATATTCGTAGGCCCTCTCTATATATCATTTGTCTGTATTTTCACTCTCTGACCATAATGCCCTTGCATTTCCTTTTCTTCTTTCGCTTCTGATTCCAATGACATTCTTGTCCTTATAATAGTATTTCTTTCTTTTCTGGTTTTTGTATTTTATTTTAACACAATTGAATGTAATGGAGCAGTTAGTAGCATATTACAATTACAATTATTACCTCCCTCGTGCTATCCACTTGTAAAAAATTAACTATTCTCTACCTTTACCTAAAAATGACTAAAATAAAAGTATCTCTCTTATGTTTGTTTGGGAATACTTTTAGGGTTTTAATGTATATATGCTGATAGTATAAAAAAATTTACATTGTTATTAAATGATATGTTATCACATAGTTTCGGTGTTCTATCCCTACTAAACACACTTTTTAGGAGGGGTGAGAAGCTTTAACTGTGATTAAGCCCGAACAGGATTGCCCCTGGTAATAGGGGATACTTGTGGTTAACACACAAAAAATGATATGTTATCACATTATTTAATTTACTTAATACTGATACATTATTAAATGACAATGTAAAACTTTTTTACACGGTCAATATATTTATATTATTATTATATAAAGAAGATATCAAGTTTTTTATTTCCATTTTTAATATCTATTATACCCTTAATAATCATGTGATAATCACCCACTTTTTGTATAATTTTATTAGGATAATTTCACTATATTATTTCAACCAATAAAAAATTTCACAATATTACGTAATTTCTCAAATATATATATATAAACAAATTTATGTCTTTATCTTAAAAAAATATGCGGATTGATATTTGATGAGTGTATGTTACGAATTAAACTCATACTTTTTCTGAGATTGTTAATTTGTTATATATTTAAAATAAAATTATTTAATTTTCAAATACAATACTACTAGTATCAATTAACACGCGTAAGTTTTTGTTGTTCCATCTCATTGTACCAACAATGATTAAAGACTCAAATAAAAAAAAACAATAATTAAAGACGCGTGAGGTTGTTTCGTAACTTTCGTTTGCTTTTGCTTAATTGATTTTTACGTTTTCTATCTTAACCAAACACCCTTGATGTTAATTGCCATGTGGCAGTCATTGACTTTTATATTTTTAGAAATAGTAGTTTATAAACATTCTTTAATTTATAATTTTAAATTTCAAATTATAATGGCAGATTATGAATTTAGATTCAAGTGGCGGTAGAATTCTTTTGAACTTTATATATAACTTTGTTAATACTTTTTTTACCATATCATTTTACGAATAAAATATGCCACCATATAGTATGGACGTTTTAAACGTTGGTTTATTATGAGTCGTGTTTTTAACTATTGATTTAATGTTTAAAAAATGAGAGGCTACTATTTTTATTGACCTATTATGGTAAATTAAAAATCATCTCAATATCTTTATCTGGACCTCTGAAGCAGAGCTCATTAGTTGAGAGGGGAATTATTTTTTTTCTAAGAAGTTTGTCCTTGATTCATACAGAAGTGACAAAGTGGGCTGCCATACCTTATTCTACCTAGATTTATTATAAGTCTTGAAAATCTGGCAAATAATTTCACAAATCCTATCAAGTCTCTTGCAAGTGCCGCAACACTGCCCCTTTAAGGCTGCTTACCCTTTATGGGAGAGTTGCTTTCCCTCCATGGAGACCTTCTATTAATTTTAGGTGAATTTTCTTCTCTTCATGATAAGAGTTTTTTTTTTTTTTTCATGTTCATAGTTGCATTTGTCTTCATCTTTTATGATGATTTTTCTCTTATTTCTGGCCACTACTTCCATAACCTCTAACCCTCTCAGATGCTTCGTCCTGTTTTATGTTTAAACCCTTACTCGTCTCTTTGGGGTGAGTTAGAATGTAAATATATTTATAAAGGAAACTATCCTCTCACCCTAAATTTAAATCCATTAAAAAAAACAAATAAATTAACAAAATGCAAAGACTGAAAGTTAAATTCAATTTCTTAATGTGGAAGGGCATTTTCGTACACAAAAATACATAAAAGGAAAATCCAACGCAACGCACCTAGCACACTTGTCTCAACGTGATTCTGTGTTGTCCAATCAACCAATAAAAAATTACTTATGAGAACGTGGTTGCTTTTCTTGTCCCAACACGACTATGAGCTTTCAGATTTCAATTATAATACGACGACGTATTCCACAGTATTAAACTATTCACATTTCCTGGTTTCAGTGACACCCAGATAGATCCTCCTTACAAAGAAGATATTTCTATTTACATTCTGCTACGTGTTTGTGTCTCAGTTTGATCTCGTGTCATCTTAGTTTTGTTTGTCATGAATGATACCAAACTCAAGATAATGACGCTTTGTCCTATTGGTATTGGTGTCACTGTCCTCAGAATCACATGTTTTAAGTATAGCTAGCTGAGCCTCTGTCATTTGTCTATTTTAATTTCAACCAAGATATAGATACTCACCGAACTTGGGTCCACCGCAAAACTAGACAACATCTCGACGGTCCATTTTTTTAAAATATCAAATAAAAAAAATTAAAAAATTGACACATTAAATTAGGGTCGTTAGATCCGAATTGCAGACTCTACAATACTGTATTGCAGAGGATCTCAGCCCATACTCACCACTCATTTACTATAGTTATACATTAATCATTTAAAATCAATAATTTATATTTTTTCATATTTTTCCTTCTTATAACATCATTTATTATATTTATTATTTATCCCTTCTCTTTTTTCTCTATGTAAATCTAAACACCCACATGTGTGTCTATCAATCTTTAATCCATTTAATTTTGCCGGTAGTTGTTTTTTTTAATACTTACTTGATAGAAATATGATATGCTACGTGGTTTTGGTATCAATATGTCTCATGTATTCTATATATTAAAATTTCAGTACTAAAACGTCATATTAATAAAAAAAATATATATTTATATTCTCTCGGATATGCTTCCCTCTCCCTTTAATTTCACTCATGTCATGATGGAAGTCGTGAATCATTTGTATTTAATTGAAGAATGTCAATGTTTTTTTTTTACTTTTATTTACATGTCATTTCCAAATGCTACTTCTTGATTGTAATCCAATTATCACGTTAATAACTTATTTAATTATTATTTTTTGGCATTTTATTTAATATGAATGTATATTAAAATATAATTGTTTTGAATTTGGAATTATATTTATTATTATATAAAGTATGTGTTGGATTTAAATAAAAAATTTAAATTAATTATGTACATTTTTTTAATTAATATTAATTATGTATATAATTTAAATTCAATATATAAATATTAACAAAAACCAATTTAATTAGGGATTTAATTTCCATGTATTTATTAGAGGATATCTAATTTCAGTTTGAATTACTAATTCATAAAAATCAATCTCATTGTTTTAATTTAAAAGGGAAATTCTATGGTACCTCTATTGAGAGAGGGTTTTGGCATCTTCTTTGATCATAATTTTTTTCAACTTTCTTAAATGGTCTTAGTATTTTTACAGTAACGAGACAATATTTAACTATTAGAATTTATATTTTTAATTTTTGAAAAGTCTTTTTGACTCTCTATAACCATTATCCTGTGTTTTTTATTGTATTCTCCCATTTTTTTACATTCTCATTTGCAATACACATGTATCTCATTTTAAAATCTACTTTATGTCTTCAAAATAATTTAAGACGGAATACACAACTTGTTCCTACGTAATTTTGACCTTTATACATCCATTCAATAAAAAAAATAACAAAAAGATACCAAACTCCTCTATAATTAAAGGGTACCAAATTGCGACCCGTTTTAAAAATCAACCAGACCGACCTGTTTGACCATAAACCGTTTGATATTCATTCCATAAAAATAAGTTGAACGGACGAGTTTCTAAAATCTATAATTTTATAAATTCATAGTTAATTTAAAATATGATAAATAAAGATGAACTTTTAAGAATTACGCATAATTATATATTATTTAATCAATTACTATTAATTTCTTATGTTATAACACATATAATAAGGTGTTTAATAAAATAATTTACAATCTTATATATTTGATTTTTTTTATAATTTTATATTATTTTATTACTTAAAAAATTATATAAAATTAAAATATATATTTATTACCGGTTCGATCGATGAGTCATGCACCATTACCTTCATTCATTTAATTACTGGTGTGGTTTTTTTTTTGGTGAAGTGGTGTGGTTTTAAATATACAAACCAACTAATATTCCATATAATTTTAATATTATCATTTTCTTTTATATATTGTAAAAAATGAGATATTAATCTTTCTAATGTCAAACTGACAATTATTACATCAAGTGAATTTATAGATGCATTATCCTTCAAAATTAATCTTTCCGATATGCAGGATCAGTGATGGTGGACCCTTTTTTTTTTTGTAATAAAAAATTTTAGGGTGAGGGGATGGTGCCTCAGTACAAGGCAATGCCTCTGGGCTCAAAGAGCATACACTTAAAGAGGTACTTACATTTTAGCTCACCCCAAGAGACGAGTACGAGGGTTCGAACCTGCGACCTATCAACAACCTATCAACAAACGTTTACTCTAGGAAAGCAATCAAATAACTTCACCCGTGTTGTGATCAATCAAGCATCTCTTGACAACTAATAAGCAATAATAGAGTAACTATATAGAATATGAAGCTTATGGATTTGGGAATGATAAACCAAAAAAGAGAGCTAGAGGTTGTTGACAATTTTATATCCCTTCATAGAAACTGAAAGGGTATTCATGCTTTAATTTTTTGTTCTCTTTTTCATTTTTCAAGAACCAGCACAATATATTATTCAAAATTCGGTTAATGTAAACAATATAAGCGTTTATAAAGTAAATTGCCTATTTTTAAAACAACTGTAAGAGCAACTACACATTGAATATATATGTACACAAAAAAGATTATATACATTGAATTTAACTAATGAAGTGATTTGAAATTATCTCTAAACTATTGTTTCTTTTTGTATATGACAATTATGGTTCAATTATTGCCCGTTTAAGCCTAATTGTGAAACTTTAAATATCTTCACTCACTATTTCCGGCATTGCATATTACTATTTATGTTACATTCATGCATGCACCTGGAAATAAATCCCACTAGCAACTATAAATAACATTTTATTAGTGGGTCATGGAACTTTTCTATGACAGATTGCTATAGGCATCAACCTATATGCACCAATAAGAAGCTGCCACTTATATCAAATAACTACTTTTACCCTAAAGTTGGCAACTTTATGTTTTCCATTTATTTTTTTATTAATAATATATAAAAAAAGGTTAATTAACTTTACCAATAAATATTTTCAAAACAAATTTCTCAAAAAAAAAAAACTCTTGTAATAATGTTTGTTAATATATCCCAGTTAAAGATAAAGAGAAATATTCATAAATATTATATTGATGTGATTCTTTTAAAGTAAGAAATTTAAAATCAAGTTGAAATATATAAATAAAATATAAATTCCTTTTTCATATATAACATTTTACAATTCCACTTGCAATGAAATATATAAATATTATTTTGCCGAAGTAGGTCATTAGGATAGGTGGTTTCAGCATGGGAAAACTACCTGGGATCTGGGCAATGGCTGAAAGGTGCATAATAAAGACAACATTGTTTGTTTTATTACCTTAATTTAACATATTTAACTTGTTAGTTGTACTTAAAAAGTATTCATTAGTGGGCATCAATTAAGAACATATATTTGAGTTAAACCACACAGATTATGTTAGATTGGATAAAGCATTATATATTAGACGTGGTTGTAATATATGAGGAGGAAAAAGTAGAGAAACTACACCATGCTTCCATTAGCAATTAAAAATTAGAATCATAAATAAAACAAGAATCCAACTAAACTAAATCAAATCTTGACGACAAAGTACGTGGATCAGCTTGTAAGGGGCTGTTCCAGCTTAACCAGTGGTTTCGAGTTCGAGTATTGTATATGCAACTGTGTTAAATACTTAGATGGAGAGCTTTACCGCGCTCATAGAGGTCCTACCCGATTCGAACATGATTGCCTCCCGTGGAAAATACTTGTGATATTTAAAAAAAAAAAATCAAATCTCAACCAAAGTGAAAGAGTGGAAGTGAGGTGCCTTTTGTGGGAATAAAGCTGAATTAGTCATCAAAATTGGAGCTTTATGTATGATGTGACTGTATCAAAAATTAAAGGGCCCATATCTGACGTTGTAAGGGCACATTTTAGTTGAAGGTCGACATGATGCTTCTCCACCATACATCTCTGCTTTGATTAATTTCCATATTGTACAATCTGAGCCTTTTCCCTCTTTTCTTTTGGTTCCTAATCGTTATTAATTATCGAAGTTAAATTCTCAATGCATTAAGTGTAAAGTTTGATTATAGATTTGTTTAATATAATTCCTTTTAAAGTATGGTTATGGTTAAATAAGGAATGAAAAACCAAAGAGTCAAGTAAATGGACAAAAGAATCAAATTGAGGCGCACTGGATCGGAATACAATATATAAGATCTAATTGATACGGTAATAATAATAAGTTGAGTTAGTGGGAAATATATTCAATTGAGTCAATCATGTTTTATAGAGAAGAATTTTGAGATTATGTTCTATTCTAATGAGTGATTATGACAGTGAGCAAACCGCAGATTTGCAAATCTAAAATCTTAAGAGCATCCGTGGCTGAAAGTGGTTTCAATTTCTTGTCAATCCATAGTGATTTATCTTTTTTCTATTACTATTTCTATGGACGGAAATTTTTTTCACTATATTTCTTTCAGGATAATAATCACACCTAGTCTTATCTATGTTTTTTTATCCTTTTAAATTTCATTCCTTAATTTTTGCGTGCAAACAAAATAAAAATTCTGTTTTTTTTTTTTGTTAATAAATCATTCATTAAAAAATGCCTAACATCATTTACAAAGCCTATAGGAGGCTAAATAAAAAATATTACAACAATGCACTACATATTAAACCAACAAAATAAATATGCATACTCAGTCAATGTAAATAATTTAGTAATCCTAATAATATAAAAAAAAAATAATCAAAGCCTCCTATATCAAAAAATTCTGAAACAACCTAAAACCTTTTTTTTATTCTTTCCGGATCAACAACACATGTCCAACAAACAACTCCATGCAAAAATCTATGACATCAATTACAGTCAACTTGAGTAAATCATTGCTGCAAAAATTAGTGGAAGTGCAGAAATGGTACCGAATCTAAGTAAAACAATGCTGCAAAATGATGACCTTATTAAAATCTTGCAGAGGAGGAGAGGTCAAAGGTTATAGAAGTGGTGGTCGAAAAGGAGGAAGAAGAGGTGGTGGTGAAGGAGAAAGAAGTGAAAAAAAAACAACAAACTCACTAAAAAGGAAAAAATATCTCACCTATAGTGAGTAGAAACTCCTCATTATAGGAGGAGGCCCTCTCCCATGGAGGGAGAGAGCCCCAATAGGGCAAACAATCTTCCATTTTGTCACGATGCTATGCTAAAAAACAATGTATTTCATAAAGTTGTTGAAGATTAAGATGTATTTGGTTGAAGAAAATATATTTTTTATATTAATAATTATAAAAAATCATTTTTATTTTTTAATATTTATATATAAAATGGAATAAATAATAAAAAAGATATTTTTATTATTTTTTATACAAATGTTTAGCGGTAAGGAATAAAATAAAAATAATGCGATTCTTTTGTAATTATAAAAAATAAATTAAAAAACAAAAAAAAATGAATTTCTATTGCCATATAAACAAGTTATAAAGATTTTTTTTAGTCAAAACAAGTTATAAAGAATTTATCTTTTTTTTTTCTTTGGTCAACAGAGCTATACATTACTAAAATAAGGCAAAAGCCTAAATGCCCAGAGGGCCCAATACAAGGAAAGCAAGTACAATGGAAATCTATCATGCAATCCAGTGAACCCTAAAAACCCAAAGAATTTATCTTTGTATCTTTAATTCTTTTTTGTTTTGGTCGAAAGAGCTTTGCATTACGGTACAAAAGCCCAAAAGAGGCATCTTTAATTCTTTCTTTGGTGTGTCATAGAGCGAATCTAGGGTCTCGTTGTATTTTTGCTAGATTTCGCAGTTATCTCTGCTATTGGGCCGAATAGGCTTAATTCTGAACAGGAACAAGCATAGCACAAGTAATGAACCCGGGCTCTTTTTTTTAATTTTGGTCCAATTAGCAAACTTGCAACCAACGAACAAAACGGGCCAAAAGTAACAGAGCCCATTTTTTATTTTGGTCTAAAAACAGTCCATCTTGACAACGGCCCATATGTTAAGGCCCAGTGAAAAGTCCCAAGAACATTAATATAGATCTGAAATCTTGAAAAACCCTAAATTCTGGTTTGGAAGTCCCCGTCTGCACCACGAGAAGAGAGCAGAGCTCGCGTTTTGGTGCTACAAATTCTCAAGGTATGGTATCTATCTCATCATGATTCTTCATGCTTTCTCAAATGTTGTGTTTCTTCTTCTGATTAATAATTGTGTGTAGAGGGGATCGTTTTTGCTTGGAGGAAACAACGATGGCTTACGCTGCGATGAAACCTACTAAGCCCGGTTTGGAGGAGTCTCAAGAACAGATACATAAGATTAGGATCACTCTCTCATCTAAGAACGTCAAGAATCTGGAGAAAGGTATTTATATCTATCTCTACTTTCTTTCTTGTACAAATTACCTTTCTCTTTCATTCATCAATTACTTTACACACTCAAATTGTTTGATTGTGTTTTCTGTTTTATTGATAGTTTGCACCGACTTGATCCGTGGTGCCAAGGACAAGCGCCTTAGGGTCAAGGGTCCTGTTCGGATGCCGACTAAAGTTCTTCACATTACCACCAGGAAATCCCCCTGTGGGGAAGGTAATTCTTTTTGGTTTCATCATTTTAATCAGAAATTTAATAGTTTCATGATCTTGATAATAAAATTACACGTATCACTTGGTGTTTTTTTTTAATAAATCAACAGTTGTATAGTGATTGCACATTGGTTTGCTGCCATATTATACTTAATTACATGTTTCAAATTTGGTTGTATCTTAGCGACAATATGTGATTGCTTCCTGGTTGTTTTAGAGATGTCATTAGGGTATCAAATAGCATAGATGATAGATTGAAGGAGCAATATTACTATAGTCTTGGTCTCATGTAGTCCACTAGCAATGCAAGCAACAAAACAACACACTTTGTAATTGGATTATTTTCTAAAATGTTAAGTGTCTGTTTGGTTTATAATTGAGTAGAATTTATTCTAGAATCAATAGTTGAAAATAATTGATGCACGTTTTACTAAGCACATTGGACGGAAGTGATTTAAAAGTGGAATTAATTCTGGAGTGTTTGGAATTTAAACCAAACAGACTCTAATACTCTTGCATAGTAAATTGATCACTATTTAATAAGTTTGTTGAGTTTTTAAATATTAAATCAATTATGAAATTGAAGAGTGTGTTGCTACTTGCTTGCCTATCTTGCTACTCCAACTGTTGTGAGTCGTGACCTGTTATATCACTCTAGGTGTATTTTTGGATATTTAGCATGTTTGGTTTACCCTAAATTCACGTTTCAAATGTGGTTTTGGACCAACGTTACAGAGAGGAGTTTATGTCCGGATCCATGTTTGAAACACATAGTTTTGATATAAACCAAGCTCACTAATTGTTTTCATTTTGAATGAATGATATTCATCTGCCTTTTGTTCACGTCTTGCTTCATTGTTCAGGTACCAACACATGGGACAGATTTGAGCTGCGTGTGCACAAGAGAGTCATTGACCTCTACAGTTCCGCTGATGTGGTCAAGCAGATTACCTCAATCACAATTGAACCTGGTGTGGAGGTTGAGGTTACCATTGCTGATGCTTGATTTTGACTTAAAATATATTTTTTTCTTCTGCATTCTAGTTTAATTTGTAATTTAGCCTTATGGCTAGGAATGTGCTGAGTCCAATACATTAGGGTTAATGTATTTCCTTTTGCTGTTTAAAATTTTGAAGTTTATTTATTTTGGCAGGGAAATTGAGTTGATTGATTATTATTATCTTGTGTTTTACGGTTGTCGACATTGATCAATACCACGAGAAATCATATTAAATATTTTTAGATTTGAAATTATATCACACTTTGTTACTCCATTCCTTGGAAATCAACGGTGAAGATCAGCCGAGCCTAGTGTGACTAATCTTAACTATGAAGTAAAGAAATAAGAACAGGGTAAAATTTGATCATATTCATTTGTATCCTTTTCTTTTCTCAAATAACAACGTATGGCCCCGATAGAAAGACAGTTTTTTTTTTAATATAACCGGTGGACCTCGTAATCCATCATTTTAAGTATTTTTACACCCTTTTTGAGAGATTAATCCGTCGAACTAAAGAATTTGGACAAATGTTCTCCTTTGACAATAATACACTTCATTCCATTGACTTGTTTATGTGCCCTTAACTCCTTTATACTAGGATCATAAGCCCAAGTCTTGCAAAGTGTCTGTAGTGTAGAAGTCACTTCTCAGCCATCATGCCTTAATTTCAAGTTCCTTATTGCATATTTTAATGTAGAAACGGCAATCGTTTTAGGGATATGAATCGTGACATAGTATTTCTCTTTTTGATTACTTCAGTGTTATTTTGTTGTCAGAGACACTTGGAAAATCAACTGAGAGTGTGCAGTTATAATCTAAAGATATAAATTTTTGTATCAACTTTTTTATTTTTTTTATTTATGCATTGAAAAATTGAATGTCCGATATTCCGTCCAGTTTTTTCTATCAACCGTAGAGGATTCTGGTACGGAAGTGTATTGCTAGATTTGGGATAATTTGTTTGTATGAATAAATGATTGAAGGTAAAGAAAAATTAATTATATGAATAAAATAGAATGATAACTATAAGCTTGAGCAAGAGTTGGTTTTGGAGTTGGCAGGATAGTTATGCGCAGAACAGAGAATTTTGTTTTTCTTGCTCTCTCTTTCTTCTTGAATTAGTTTAACTTTTTATGCGTTCAATATCATCAATACCATTCATTTTTATCTAGAAAAGAAACTCATCCTATTAAATTGTAATAACAATTCTCTCATCTCATTAATGATGAGTTTGGATGAACATACATACATACATGAATGTATTTATCTGCCTCAATTGAGGCACACACTCATTTCTCACTCGGATAAATAATCACATCACTCTAGGAAAAGTGATATTGTCATGCAACTTCTAGCTGCCACATTCTTCATATTATCCTTTGTTTCATGTAACAAACTATTAGAAGCTGCTGTAAAAATGACCACATTCAACGTAATGGATTATGGTGCTGTTGGAGATGGCATTGCAGATGATTCTCAAGTAGACCATTCTTAGATTTTTTTTCTGTTTATTTTCATTCTTGTTTATATTGAATATATTTGTTTATTAATTTGGTTCTTGTTACATTTACTTGGCTTGGACTTGTGTGGTTTTTAATATTTAATCCAAGGTTTTTCTGAAAGCTTGGAGTGACGTTTGTGCGATGAATAAGGGTCCTGCAACCCTTAAGGTGCCACACGGAAAAACTTTCATGCTGAACCCCCTGAAATTCAGTGGTCCCTGCAAGTTCTCTTCGGTTCATTTTAAGGTAAAACAAATGTACAAAAATATATGGTTAAATATATTTTTAGTATCTGAAATATATTGGAGATTTGATTTTAGTTCCTGTAATTTAAAATCGGTGGTTTTGATCTTTCAAAAATTGAAAATATAAAAATTTAGTCCTTATCGATAAAAATTCGTAGCTAATTGGTAGCAAAATCTTTAGCAAAATTATGCAACAAGGACTAACTTAGTTTATTTTCAATTTTTGAAGGACCAAAACTACTGGTTTTAAATTGTGGGGACTAAAATCAAATCTCGACTATATTTCAGGGACTAAAAACATATTTAACCCAAAAATATATTATCAGCGAATATATAGTACTCGTAGGAAAAAGCTCAAATTAATCAAACTTAATTGCACTTTTGGTCTCCATACTATAGCTTATCCGTGATTTTAGTTTCCTAATTTTTTTTCACGATTTTGGTCCCCTAATTTTTTTTTTCGCGATTTTGTTATACTTTTCTGTTTTTTAAGTCAATTGAGTCTTTAGATCTTCCACTCACGGTATGATTTGCTTATAAAGAGATTGAAGACCTCGAGGTTAAATTGGTTTCAAAGAGGAAGTAGTACAACAAACTTTGGGACAAAAATCGCGAAAAAGAAAATAGGGGACCAAAATCACGAAAAAAAAATTATGGAGATCAAAATCACGGATAGACTATAGTAAGGGAACCAAAAGTACAATTAAGCTAATTAATTAATTAATTATCATACAACTTTCCTCTAACTGGAATATTAAAATTATATCAATAACTTAGCATTTTTCTTTTCTTTATGGAATCATACTTTTGCTTCATTTTTATGGATACTATATAGTCTTTGATTTAATGTGATATAAAAGGTTGAAGGAAATATTGTTGCACCAAACAGCACTAAAGCATGGAAGGAGCAGGATTCTAGCAGGTGGATTGAATTTTCGCACATAGATGGTCTCATAATCGATGGAGGTGGACAAATCGACGGCCAGGGTTCTGTTTGGTGGAATGCCTGTAATGTTAGTTTGGTATTTTTGTCATTGTATTCAAAATTCAGACCATGACCATTCATATATATTGAAAATTAGGTTAGACTTACAAGAACTAATAAGCATTCTTCTTGGTGTTTATTTATTTATTTTCAGGGGACAAGCTGCACAAGACCAACTGTAAGATATATATATACATACACACACATCTCTGTTTTTTAATTTTTTTCCTTATGCTTTTTGGGGTTCATAAATTAAACGTTTGTTTCATATATGTCTATAATTGAATTGGCATTTTTATGCATGAATTTTTTTGTGCAGGCCCTATTTATTAACAACTGCAGCAACCTCCAGCTAAATGGAATTCACCATCTCAATAGTGGAAGAAATCATATATCCATAAATGGTTCCAATCACACAAGCATATTCAATCTCACTATCACTGCACCTCAAGATAGCCCAAACACTGATGGAATTGACATTGCTCATTCAAGCTATCTTCTAATTCAGAACTTAACCATTGCAACTGGTAATAGGCATAGAAAATAATACTCTGCAAATTCTTTACATTATAGTAATGACTATTGAGAATATATGACAGAAGATCATATATTATTTGAAAGTTTTTATTTCTATAGGAGATGATTGCATCGCCATTAACGGTGGTGCATCAAATATTAACATTACTGGGGTAACTTGTGGACCAGGCCATGGTATAAGGTAAGAAATAAATTATCATGATTGAAATTTCAATAATCTATTGATAGAATTTCTCAAAGGTAGAATATTCTCATTCTCTCTTTTCTTGTGGCTATGTGTTCAGTGTAGGAAGCCTTGGTGCAAAAGGAGCTTATGAAACAGTGGAACAAGTTTATGTAAAGAATTGCAGTTTCAAAGGATCAAAAAATGGAATGAGAATAAAGACATGGCAGGTACAAAGACAAATAAATAAGAATTTATATATATAATTAGTTCAGGAATTAATTCCATTTTCACATTCTAACAGGGTGGATCAGGGTATGCAAGAAATATCTCGTTTGAACAAATCATACTTATAGATACCAAAAATCCTATAATTATTGACCAGAACTACGGAGATGAAAAGATTGAAGACATGAATAAGGTTAATTACACATAGTTGTTATGTCATAGGCAACATTGGTACATTTGAATAGAGGGATATCCATTATTGCATAATTTTAATGTGTGTATATTTTTGGAATATGATGACACAGCCATCAGCAGTTCAAATTAGTGGCGTGACATATCGTGATGTCCATGGAACTTGTTGTAGTGAGATGGCAATTAATCTGAATTGCAGCGAGGGTGCAGGGTGCATTGATATCTTGATGGATAAAGTTAACATAACCTCAACTTCTTCAGGATCAACTACACAGGCTTGTTGCAATAATGCTCATGGAGCAGCTTCTTCTACTTCACCTAAAGTGCCATGCTTGTCGCAGTAATTAACCTTAGTTGTTTTCATTGGCTCTCACATTGCAATCATTCCTAAAATGGTTCGCAATTTGCTTTTTCTTCAGTGCTCAATTCAGGAGATTATGCTGCTTTTACTTCTTCGGAACTCCGGAATGTACAAAGAAAGGTAGAATATTTTAGTTACTAATTTTATTATAATAGTCAATATGGGTTGTACTCCTCTTCTTATTGTGTTATATATGTGACTTGAAGAACTACATGAAGTTTTTTTATTCCACTTAATTACTTTCTTTTATGATACTTGTTAGGACATCTCCAATCGTGGGTTGCTTAAGAGTTACTTAAAAGATTATTATATATTATTTCTGTGGGTCCTACATGTACACATTATTTCTTTTTGCTTTTTAAGCAACTCTTACAATTTAAGCAACTCTACACTCCAACATAGCAACTTTACAAGAACTCCATAATGGAGCCCACAAGCTACCCCACCTTTATTATTTTAATATTAAGTTCAACTTAAAATATTATTTATTTTTTCTAAATAAAATTTAAACATAAATAATTATAGAATAATTTTCTTAAAATAATTTTAAGGTAATTAAATAAAAAATAAATTTCTAAAAAATTTTAATGGTAATTGTTTAAATCTTCTCCACCTATTCATTTCAATCTGACTGTTACACTATTCATTTCAATCTTCTCCACCCATCAGCACCGTCCATCTCACACAAATCACAATCATCACCATCCATTTGAATTTTACATTTTTTTTCCTTTCCAAAAATCAGATCCCCCCAAAGCACACACACAGTTCACATCCTTCATTTTGCAACCACACTCATCATCTCTCTTCTCTCTTCTCTCTTCATTTTGCAACTTCTCTCTTCACTTCGCTCTTCATTTAAGACCCGTAATTTACAGATGCTTCCACAAACATTTCTCTTTCTTCAAATTCTTAGCAAGGAGTCCATGTAGATTGTCTCCGACGGTGTCCCAGTTGCTTAACACAGTTCTTAAAAGTAAGAACTTAAGAAGCAACCCGCGTTGGAGTTGCTCTTAGTATCTCAAGAAATATCATTTTAAAAAACATAATATTAGCAACAAATTTTTAAATGACCAAATGTAACACTGATTTTTCATGTAATAATTATATATATAAAAAGAAATAACAAAATAATAGGTAGGGTTTCAAATGATCTAGGTTGAGAAATCCAATTTAAATTATATATGTTTTTAGTTGCCTATTATTAGTTATGAAAATAACCTTTGGTTTACTTGGATTAATTACTCTCCTTCATTCATTTTCTATACAATTTCCATCATTATTTTGAAATTCTATTTATACTCCTTCCTACTTATTAACCACTTCATAAAAATTAAAGAAGTTGGTTAATTTAAGTGGTTACAATAAATTTATTAAGAATGTTTATGATCTTTCTAAAATTGCCTTTATAATTATTGAGGTCCATTATCTTTATTTTAAATTTAATTGCTCAACTGTCTCATTCTCTCTACTACTTAATTGCTCATATGTATAAGGATATCTTTGTCAAAAAATAATTCATATACTAGTTAATTTAAAAATATTCTTATGAAAAAGATCAAGGTCAACTCTCCAAAAAATTCTTATAATTAAGATGAAATAGAGTAGTAATTTAAGTACATATTTGAGAATTGAGATGTGGAAAATCACTGTCATTGTTAATTGAATTAGTTTTAGTATTTGTTTCTATACTTAGCTTAAGGCTTTGTTTGGAAACATAGTAGAGTGCATTTTCACATTTTTAAAAATTTAAATAAAATCAATTCATTTTAATGTACATCATAACTCATGGACATTTCACTTTCATTCATTAATTTTAAAATCAATTTTATTAAACTATAAATCAAATGTACACTAACATTGGTTTACATTAATTTTTGTGTGTTAAAAATCACACACGCTAACATACATAATTGGCCTTTTACTCAATAAATATAAAAAAATAAAAGTAAGTGTTTCTTTAGTGTTTGATATGATTTTCACCGTTACATTTCAAATATTTCACAAATTGGTTAATTTCAAAATTTGTCCAACTTAGGCAATTGACTTCAAACGCTTGAAAATTTTCAAGAAATATTTTAGCTTGAAAGTACATTTGATAGTTACATGATCCTAAAGTAGTTAATTGACATATATATACCAACATTATTGGGGAGATTTACGATAGTTGTTATTGTGAAAACATTTGATGAGAATGAAGAAAATTACTAAATTCAAGAGGTTAAAGGGAAGTTGCGTTCGGGGTGAACTCGTGTCGGGTGAGAACCCGATGGGTGGCTCTCGGAGTCCCGAGTGTTTGTGAATGGCCGGGACGAGGTGGGAGTACCTGCAATAGACACTCCGACGCTCAAGTTAGTCTAGGGTCTTAGCAGGTAAGGAGTAATTGCGGAGTATCAAATGAGTTACGTGTACCGTTATCAACAGTGGTCTTTATAGGCCTAAGGTGATGCGTGGGCCTGTAGAAGGTCCTCCGGACCGCCCGTACGTCTTTTCTGGGCCGACCCGGGAGTGTGTGTTTGGGGGATCGGCCGGGTTGTACGGATCCACCTTTATGTATGGTTAAATTCGGACATTCGGATCCGGATAGTCACCGGGCTCAGGTTAATTGGGCTTGTGTTAGTGGCCCAATAACTCGATCAAGAACAAGTTGGAATTCGTAGAGTTTGAATTCAAATTTGAAGATAAGGGTTATTTTTAATAATTGTGTGAGTAAGAGTTTTTCTTATCTATTTTCATGAAAGACGTTTCTGCATTAGGTGTCAAGTAGAGGTGGATACATGGATTGATTTGAGATGGTAAACACAGATCAATGGGTTAACAATGTGGCTTGCATAAGTGTGCATTTAAACATGTTTATTTTCAATAGACTTACAACTTGCATATAGTTCCATATTTAAATAGGCTTATGTGATTGTTTATTATTTTAAAAATTATTAAAATATTATATTTATTTATTTGTAATTATGTTTTTTTAAATAAAATATTAATAGAGTGAAAAATAATTTAGTTAACTATAGTCATAATTTTATAAATTAAAAAAAATTTAATCTATAATTTTTTAAATAATAATTATTTTAAAATGAAGAAAAAAACATAAATAAATGCACACAAACCATTGCTTGGAATGAGTAAGCACGTGATATGAGCAAGACAAAAGTCCCGACCAAAGAGATTAATTAAACTAAATGACTTCAATTTCGAGTCCACTACTTCAGTCAAAATATGATATTAATAATTAAAAAATTTAACATTAATTTTTGTAGTAAACTAGCTACTAATCCTTTTTGTTTTCCCTTTGTTAGGGTTTGAAGTTGGTAATTAAGAGCTAACACAATGGAGATCTGTGAGGGATGCCTTTCCTTCTACTCATGCTGGTAGCCATGTCTTCATCTGAAACCTTGTTATTAGCCATTAATCTTGCACACACATTCCACCCACTCCTCCTCTTCCTCACAATCTCTGAAGTGCAAGCCATGCTCATCATGTTCTCTGACCCTGAAGAAGATGAACTCATTGGCTCATCATCCCCCATCTCTTGTGGCATTAGGAAATCAGGACTTAGCTGCAAGGTCTTGCATGTTCTCAAATAGGGAGATAGATCCTTGTAGTGTTTCACCACAAAATCCACCTATTCATTCATATACATATATGCATAAGCCATACAAAATCAAATGAGACTAAAATTAACTTAGATTCTCATATTTGATTTAATTAAAGGCCATAGTTCCATGTATAATTGCTTTGTTGAGATTCTATTTCAATTAATTGACTTGTGATAAATTACACAGCTTTAAGTTAAATTGGAAAAGGGTTTGAATTGTTGTCCACAGAATTAGCAAAAAAGGAGAGAATTTTGTTTGCACATATATACCTTGCATCCTAGAGAGCAATGGATAAAAGGTTCTTGGAGACTTCTATCACATGAAGTGCAATAGTTTCCTGACCCTTTGAATTGCCGATTTTGAGGTCTCTTCTTGATGAACACCACCTTCGCACTATTGATGGTATACGCCTAATCAATACAATTGAAACCCTTTTTTGATTAGCAAAACATACATATATATAACACTAAAATTGAATTATACATGTTTAACAAGAAACATTGAATTGTAATTCTAGCATGTTTGAAACCTGGTAAACGCATGTTTTCAATGCTAGAAATAGCTGCGTTGAATGCAAAATATAAACTTGAGTTTGACCAGTTCCAAACATAGAGAAAGTTATAACAATTACCTGGACGTTAGAGCAGTCTATGAGTTTGTCAAGATCTTCCAATCTGACAACATCATGATAAACGTAGCGGCGAACCTGAAGAAGCCTATGGAAGCGATGGGATGGTAAGCAATGGGGGCAAATACTTATGCAACAATCTAAGCAGCAAATGTTCTTTTCATTCTTTTTTGCATTCTCATGGTAAGAGCACCCCACGAAGAACTTTTCTGTATAAAGAGCTTCCAACCATGCAGCCTTTTGGTATCCCTACATATAGAAATTAACATAGTAAGTTAATTATTTGAAACATAAGAAGAATTTGCTTGCATAGACAGAGGAGAAAACAGGGGAATTGAAATGAACCATGATCATATGTGTGTGTATTGCAAGTTGGAAGCTTTAATTTTCTGGTTGTGGTGTGATGAAGTGAGAAAGGAAAGAGGGACAAGAGCATAGAAATAAGGAGTGAGTATGAATAGGACATATAATTATTTATTCCTTGAATAGGTAGATACTACCATTTTGTCTATAGGGGAAATGTTATTGTTATATGAGAGAGAGAGAGCCATAAAGAGACAAGTGAGATTAATAGGAGAGGAACGTGCGCGCTGTTTCCGTGTCTCCCATTCTCTCTGTTCTGCTCATCTCCTTGGCTTCAGAGCTCTATTGCTAAACAACCTAACCTCTCTTCTCTTCTCTTAGAACCACCTCCAATTGCAATTTTTGTTTTCTATATATATTGTTATATCATGATCTCTTTGATTCTTCAAAGAATCACTGGACATGACTTTTATAATGGAGAGCAATATATAGAGTTTTAAATTGCGGCCGTGGTTATAATAATTACATTATAATTCTTGATATTGCAGAAAATTATTGATAAATAGGCTGATGTTGTCACAATTAGGGTTATGATGTGGTAGTAGAGACCTCAAACTATGATGTTGCTATCACAATTGTAGTTGCAGTGATTCAAAATCCTTGATTAGATTTCATGTTTCGACATTATTTAGTGTAAACCAGTAGTAGTTATTTACTTGAGACATTCTTGTACTTAATTCAGATAACTTAACAAAGAAAATAACCTCCTTTTCGTTACTAAAATTCTTTCATCACACCCAACCCTTTCATGATAATATATCCTCAATTATATACATTTACTCTTTCTTATATCTCAATCTCTACCTCCATTTTTTCCTTATCTCTCTTATCATTAAGTGTATATCAATTTCATGGAATATATAATAATCAACATTTTCCTTATAATAAATACACCCCAAAATAATAAAATAATTATATAATCTCTTGAGCCCTTAGGATTCGATCACCCCTTAGATAAAAATATGTTAATGTAGAACTACACTCTATATATCTAATTATATGTATTGTACAATATCTAATTAATTATGTAATTTCTACCCTTAACGTAGAACTACACTCTATATGTTAATTATAGAACTACACTCTATATACCCAAAAAAATGATTGGTCAATTACTTTATATTAATAATGTGCATTGATATATTAGGATTAACAATTGTGTACAATTAATTTTAAAATCAGTGGTCCTAAATGAGTGGTACGCATTTTATTTTATGAAGTATGTTAAACAAAAATAATTTAAAACCAATTGATTTTGTCAAGTTGATACAAGTTATTAATCAATAATTAGCTCATTATAATCAGTGTAGTGTGGCGCGTTGAAATTTAAGTATAAAAAAACGCTTTCTAAAACCCAAAGAGATGTTTCCTATCTATGGTGGTGAAATTTCAAAGTTATTTTGGTAATGTATGTGCATTTATCCCGGGTCTCATGTTTGATGTTCATGTAAAATAGCTTAACTAAAATTGCTAAAGTGGAATGATAGAAAAATTATATTAAGTCAAAATATTCCCTTAGTGTGTAAAGTAGAACTTTGGTTCCTGACTTTGTCAACGTCTTTCACTTTGGTCCCTAAGATTATAAAAATCCTTTGTTAGTCCCTCACTTTGACTTCCGTCTTTCACTTAGGTCCAAACCACTAATGTCTGTTAAATCCTTGTTGAGGTGTCACTCAATAGGGACTAAAGTGCAAGATTTTTAACAATATCAGGGACCAAACTACATGGTGGTCCCTTATCTTCTTCTTCTTCTTCCCTCTTCTCTACAGAATTCTCATTCCTCTTCTTCTCCGCTCTTATCTTCTTCTTCGCTCTTTTGCTTCTTTATGCAAATTAGAGGGTTTGAAACAGAAGTCTTCAAATTCTCCCATATGGTTTTTCCTTTGCTTCAATCTCAGAGTTTCATAATTGTGTGGTTTTAACCTCAGGGAGTTGAGTTAATACTTGATAATTGATATATTCTTTCAAATGAAATATTATGTGATATGTGATATTCAAATTGTCCTCCTCATGTTTTCTCCCACTGGAAAGCCTACATTACTACAAGGAAAGCGCAAGTAATAATAATAAGTCATTATTGTGTCTCGTTACTCTATATAAAACTCTGAGATTGAAGCAAATGAAAACCATATGGGAGAACTTGAAGGCTTCTATTACAAACCATCTAATTTGCATAAAGAAGCAAAAGAGCGAAGAAGAAGAGAAGAACGAAGAAGAAGAAGAATGAGAATTCTACAAAGAAGAGGGAAGAAGAAGATAAGGGACCACCATGCAGTTTGGTTCTTGACATAGTAAAAAATCGTGCACTTTAGTCCCTGTTAAGGGACACCTCATCAAAGATTTAACAGACGTTAGCGGTTTGGACCTAAGTGAAAGACGGAAGTCAAAGTGAGAGACTAACGAAGGGTTTTTATAATCTCCCAAAGTAAAAGACGTTGACAAAGTCAGGGACTAAAGTGCTAGTTTACTCATTCTGAAATATTTAAGATTAAATAAGTTCACTTAGAAAAACAAAAATAGAAGCACTTTAACCGCGCGCAACTGACTAACTCTGAATTTTTATAAGGTTGGAGTGGAGACATATATGCTGGACAGAAGAGTAAATTTAAGTTAGATATAATAAATAAAAGAATGAATTTGTAGACAAAGAGCTTATGATAATAAACTAATTAAAATTATTATTGAATAATATATATAAATGGAATAAATGGTGCCGTATTTTTCTTATTATTATCTTAGGAAGTTGGCCTTGGCCAGTTGCCCAACATATAATTTTAAAACCGATTGAGAAGGGAGTTTGGTTGAGAAAGCCAATTAAACAGAACTTTGGAGTCACCTTTTGTTCAGACAATATGTTGGATTTCTGCCATACCTAATCCACCTTATTTTTGCATAGTTAAAATACCTTTTACTGCTGTATGATGACTTCAAAACGTTTCTTTTATGTAGGAAATATTTTCTTTTTATGTTTTTAATAATAAATAATTTCCTTTACATCAAATGCCTTTTATTTTAATTTTTAATTTTTTGACAAGATGCCAAACCTGGTCGTTAGCTTGAGAATTCTCCGACCAAGATCCTATCTAGGTAAGTAGTATTGACTGTGACATTTAACCAAGGAATGTTTCGTGGACATAGGTAACACTGTTCAGAGTATTGCTGCGTACACTATTAACAACAATTGAAATGTTACGTTTGTGTGACAGGGAAAACTTTTGGGGACCAAGATATTTGAATCTTCTTTTTCATTAATTCTATGGCAAGTGGGGTTGTTGTAATTAGAATTGGGCATGGTTTTCCTATATATGGTGCTTTCCCCGAGTGACTTTGGGAAATGAAGCAAGCAGCAGCTAGATAAATCAGTGCCAAGTTTTGTATTCCATGCTTTAATAATACAAAACAAAAACCCAATGAACGCGTAAATTGTCCTAACTTTCTCATCTTCCATTTTCTCATTAGCTGCTCCAACCCAAATTTATTCAGCCACTTTCACAAAATCTGTCCTTAGTGCTAGCACAGCCTCACCTAAACTAAGCTCAGCAGCTAAAAAAAGAGGCATGTAGGACGAAATACCCTGTTTTTGGGGAATCAAACACGGGCAGCAATCAACCAATCAACCACTCCAATAAACTAATTCCTGAGCAGTGTGTACATTAATACTCCAATATATACACAATCAGTACAAAGAAATTTTACACAGACATCTAATGCGTTGGCACATCATTTATTAAATCTAATAACACATAAAGTGTCATATTTATTAAATAATGTGGCGACACATTTTTTTACACTGACATTTACACAAACAGTGTATATCAATTAACCTATAAAAAAACCCTTAAAATATATTGAAATAATAATAATAACTAATGTACATTGATTGAGGTTTCAATTTCTTAATAGCATTAGCCAGCAGCAATATTCAATAATATATAAAATAATAAAAATCTTAATTTATAACACTCATTTTAATATTTATTTTAAGTATTTTATCAGTTGTGTCTATGAGCTAATGAAAACATCACTTGTGTGCAATAGTTGTTCTTGACACTTGACAGAAAGGCACAACACATTAAGCACTAACAATAGGAAAATAATGACAAATTATTTGAGGGCTTTATTCAGTGATAGTTTTGAGGACCTCAATTCACTAATTGTGCTTTAGGCTCTGAGCGCTCTAACCAAGGGCTATTCTTTGGGGTTTGAAAGAACCCTTTCCCTGCACTATAGGTTTTGTATAAACTCCATTCACGTGATGTTAATTGTTTAACCTTGCCTTGATAGCTGCCAGTTCAAAACAATCGTACAGAGAAGATATGAAAAACAAGTTGATCCCTAATTTAATTTCTCTAGAAAGTTCAGATCTCTATAGGTCCTAAGCTATCTTTTAAAAAGCATGGTAAGGCAATTTTGCACCATACACAGAAATGTGTAATTGGCATGGATCAAAGTGGACCGGCAGAGATATGTTGTTATTCAACAATGACTGGAAAAATCTAAGAGATGCTTTTCCACTATATATATATATAGAGCCTGTTTGGGTGGAACTTCTACCGAAGTTCTTCTAGCTAAAAAAAATAGCATGAATCACATAGGTCAAATGCATTTAACTTCTCCATAAGTTAAAATTAGTTACTTTTAGAGAAGTTAAATGGGAGAACTTTTGGATGAGGTGGTCTACAATGATTAATTTTAACTTATGGATAAGTTAAATGCATTTGACCTCTTTGATTCATGCTATTTTTTTACCTAGAAGTACTTCTGTAGAAGTTACACCAAACAGACTCATAATAGTACTATATTTTTGTTATGATACATTATTTGAGATTTGATTATCTCAAAAAAAAATTGAAGGATAAAATATATAAAAAAATCGCTTTTGGTTAGGACGGTAGTTTTCTTTTTGAGTTTTCAATTATCACAATTTATATGTTGAAATTACTAAATATTTCAACCACAGAAATTTACATTGTTAAACATTAATCACTAAATTTTCACATTATTGCAAATGGATTAAAAAAAGTTTTAAATTATAGTTTTTTATATAACTTACATACATACTTTTTTCAAGCAGTTATATATCTCACTCACATTTTACATCATAGGTGTTTGATTTACTTCAAAACACGTTTTAAATATAGATCAGAGTTAATACTAACGCTACTGAAAGTAACATTTCAAACATGCATCCCTTACCCACTGAAATGATACTATACTGTTTATTTAAGAAAAATGTTATTCTTCCAATATATATGCATAATTAATACAACGCATTTTTTTTATCTATTTATATTACACCTTTAATGTACAAATAACATTTCTTTTAATTTTTCTTAATAGCTCCAACTGAAAATTCATTAAATAATTTGTTAAAGAGAAAGATAGAAATAAATGATAAAATTATGAAATTTGATAAATAATATGATGGAAAAAAAAATTACAAAAAAAAGTGTAGTATGAATTATTATATAAATTTATGATATGAATAAAGAGACTCTTTGCTTAATATGCTACTATTATGGAATAGACCTAACTTAGTAAATAAAGGAAAGCATACCAAAGCCTATCAATAAAGTATGATGAATTAACCATTAACTTTTTTCACATCATCATAATACATTAGTATATCATTAAAAAAAGTTAAATTTCTCAACTAATTAATTGTTCTGACAGTTAAGTTCTTTTAATAATTCGATGTGAGTGGATAATAATATAAAATTTTTAACATCAGATGAATTAAACTTAAATCCCCATATTCTATTTCACTCAATAACCAAACATAATCCCTCTAACCAGAAATCTATAATGGGATTGAACTTTCAGTGTACATTGATAACATGTTATTTTATCAAATTAGTAAGACAGTAAAATGATTAATGAAAACAGAAAAGTTGATGGAAGAAAAGCATTGTATTGTTAGGCCACACTAAACATGAAAAGTAGAATGGTATGGTATTGGTATTGGGCAAGGACCTCACTTGCAAGGGATCCAACAGACCGTGTCCTGGCCTGATCATATTATTATTTACACATTCCTTTTCCTCTTTCATTGATTCAAGTTGTAAAGTTTGTGGCAGTCAAAGGTCAAAGATAGAGATGATGAGGTTAGAAGAACAAACAGAGAGTGAGTCAGCGGGTGAGGCGCACGAGGGGATCTATTGCAGTTGCCGGTGCAATTTCTACCACACCTTCACCCCTTCTCTTTGCTCCCACATGTCCTATTTTATCTCACTGCCCTTATTTTTATAGGGCAGATCACGTGAAGGGGTTTTTCCAAAGACCACAAGGTGGATGTAATGAGCTCACACTCAAATAAAGTTTACTTTTTTTTTTACAACTTAGCATCTGTTTTGCCTATTTGAAAGTCAAAAAATCAATTTTACTGGTGTTGGACAAAAGTATATTCATATCTGAGAATTCCAAAATCAGATAATAACAGTAAAACAAGATGATATAACTATCCTAAATGTTGTGTATATTTTTTATATATAAGTCCTTTGAATACTTAAATTCTTATTAACATTATAATAGACCCTTTAATTAAATTGAAACTAGTAGGCACTGTGTATACATGTGTTAGGGAGAATTTGCCACCTATTGAGGTTTTATCATACTCGAGTAGGATTATCTCCAAAAATGTATGTGATCTTTCAAAAAAACAAATCTAAGTCTTCTAATTTTAATAGGAAAGCAGTATTGAATGATTCTAAACTTTTTTTTTTCAAATAAATATAAATATCTTCTGTATAATTTTTTAGTAGGATTAATTAGAATGACTTGAAAGTTCAAGTTACCGAATTGTAAAAAACACAAAATTTAAGCTAATTGTATAATCTTTTTCCATAATAAGTTTAGTACCCTTCAGTAATGCTACTAACTCAAAAACACTATCCATGTATTGTTGTTTGATTTCTTTTATACAAAGGAGGGAATGAAATTTGAATCTGAAGCCCATGCAAACAGCCTAAACTCCCCATTAGGAATCCGAGTGGCTTGTATCATTGTTTTATTTATAAGAAATTTAATCTAATTTTTGTCCCAACCATAAATCTGACCATCATTATTAATTTGTATCATTAATTATTTGGCATTGTTGCTTGTCCTTACTTTACTGAATCATCAATGTAATGACTAATAACACAGGGTTTTAGACCTAAAGCAAGAATAATTGATCAAAGCATATCTTGTGGGACAAAACCACTAAAGAGAAACAGGTTAAAAATAGTTTGGTTGAGTTACATGATCGTCTCTCCAATTTCAAGAAAGCAATGAGGGCTCATAAGTGATACAGCCATATTGGTCTTGAACTCTCAACCACATCCTTGACATGTCCCGTACTATCCAAATCTCTATTCTGGCACTTACACAATATAGATGTTCTTTATAAGAATTGTCAGAATTCTGATATATAGTTAGGCAATAATATATGATGCATTTACAACCTGTGAACCTTTACACGAGACTATGGTTTCACCTTTTCATTTCTGGTATATTTACAATCTCTTTACAGATGAACCAAATAATATAACAAATATGGAAGGGATTAATAAAATGTAGGAGAATCAGTGTAATAAATGGATCAAATCTACTTTTAAGGTTTCTGAGCTGTAAACATAATAAAAGACTGCTGAATTTTGCTTGAGTAATTGGTAAGACCACATGAGGTGCCAAGATCTTTGATCTCTTCCTCTGTTAAATAGCTATAGCCTTGAGAAGTCCTCTGCAAACCAAGACCTTTAATCAACTTGGCTGGGATTCATAGGAAGCTAATAAAATTGTAGAACGGATATCTCATTTATGGATTTAGGAGATAATAAAGAAATCACTACAATAGATAACTCATACCAAAAGGCACGGCCAATGAACATCTTCAACATGCAAAATGTTGACATTTCAGATTATTGTGACAAAAGATCAAAGATATCACTATCAGAGTTTACCTCTCTCAAGGAGCGTACAAACCAGGGAGTTGATGAAGTGTAACGCAGAAAAGTGGTTCCAACAAATATTCCACCACTTCTTAGTATCCGGGTGATTTCAGCAACCTTTAAGAAGTTTATATTTGGAGTGTCATTATGAAAATTACATATATTTAATTAGTGTGAAACAGATATGTGGAAGAACATGCAAATCACATGGACAAGGTAACCACATTGACAATAAGAAAATTAGAAATCCATAAACTCCCATGACTAAATGTTTAAGAATTTCAGGGTAAATATAAACAGAATGAAGATATGAGGAGTGGGGGGAAGAGTTTCCGAGTTGTGCACACAGCTTTAGTTATGACATTGAAGCAGTAAACATTCTGTTATGCAAACATTATTTTCAGAATGCCCAATTAAATACTGATTTTCTATTGTAAGAATCTGAGTAATATATATTAGTTTGTAGTTCGTAGCCTTGTATGGTATCTCTGCAAAAAGTTTTACAATTTACACATTAAGATATAGAAATGCAGCACAACAGGATGTATAATGTGAACTAACAATAATAGACCTAAACTATCATGGAACTTAGGATAACAGGGACACATGTTTAGAATTTAAGAACTCACTTAGCCGTGTTGTGTATAGAGTGATTCAAGATTTTAATAGGCATGACCACACATAATGATATCAGTCTGTTAAAAAGGTTGCTCCAACCCAAACATTCCACTTTTCACCACACAAAGACACAGAACTTACAGCATTGGAGGGAGATGGCCAGCAATGCAAAGCTGCACCAGCATGAACAGCATCAACTGAACCTGATGAGAAGGGAAGCCTAGAAACATCCGCCCTTACAAGAGCAAGATTACTGCAAACAATGATATGAAACAGTATTCAGGGCAAACATGTACCATCATACAAAAAGAAAAATATTGAATTTATTATCCAATAGCTGCATTAAATTCAGAATCAAGGAGAGGAGGAGAAAAAGAATACGTGGTTGAAAGTGTGTCATCTTTCTTAATGAAGTCATAACATTGGCGAAGCATATTTTCAGAAAAGTCTAGTGCAATGACTCCAGAATAGGTTCCAGATTTGGCAAATTTTCGGGAAAATAAACCACTGCCACAGCTAACATCGACAATAAGACCACCTTGAGCAGGTTCGAAGTACTCTTGAGCCATTTTGAACTGCATCACAAAGAAGAGATAACAAGCTTAATATGTATTGCATTATTATGAATTAAACCAAAAATAAAAAGAAGAAAAAGGACCTCAGCATTGATTCGATGATATATATTTTGGACAAGTACCACGAATATTTTTCAAGTAGCGGGACATTGCAACTGCAGTATAAGCAGTGAAAGCATACCTCTTCATCCGGACCAGGAAAGCCACTTTGCCTGAAATTCTGACGCCAACCTCTTTCATATAAGAATGAAACAAGGGGGCTCCTAATAAAGGTTTAGACACATAAGAAACATAAGTTTTTCCTAAATGATTGGGCCATGCAGAAAACTGAATTAGATTACAACTCAAGTCACATATATTAAAACAATAATTCATATGAAAGAGAAAATAAAAAAGAAGAAAAATATCTCCTCAAACAAATAAAAATAAATACATGGAAAAATGGATCTAAAATAAGAGGATATTGTAAAAATAATGGTATTCACCTCATGTGACAATAATTTCCCATCAAGTTATAGTATCATAGGATTATAACAAATGACAATCTAATGCCATGCAATTGGAGCTAAATCACTCTTCTATTTATACCTGAAAAGCTCAGTCCGAACTGGTTGGATTTCAGTGTAATCTCTCAACCCAGCAGTTACAGTCAAATCCAGATACCTGTCTTTGCTAGAGTATGTTTTTTTACATCTCTTACACATGAAACCAGACCTATAGATTGCTGATCTGAAGTTCCAAAACCATTTAGTAAAATTACTATGAGACTTGATATTTGATAGTACATACAGAACTAAACACATTTGGCCTCATGCATATCTACTCAACTTACAAGTTAAGTCCAAGAGGACCTTTTCTTATCAATGGTTCATAACAAATTGGGCATGCGAAGAAGTCCACTTCTTTTGCCTGATCATGCTGTGTACTTAAATCCTGAAAGAAAAATTAACAATAATCATAATATAACTTGGGAGTTTTTGTTTATGGCCAAAATATAATAAGTAAAGCAGATATTATAACTTGGTTGAATTTATTGCATTACCAAAATTTGCAATTCTTTCAAATGAAATTAATATCTATGTACTTAAAGACAATGCATTAAAAAAGCAGCTCGTACTGTTTTATATAGCTTCTACCATAAATAAAAGGAAAAAAGAAGAAAATTTTAGGGTTTAGTAATACTATACCGAGTCCAGAATAAGAGCGGAAGTGGCGCGAATGGTCGTTTGAGTTGGGAAGCGAAGGGGCCGAGGGTGAAAGTGGGATTTAGAAGAAAGGAGAGGACATTTGGGGAATTGTAGAGGGCGAAGGAAATTAGAAGCACAAGACATGGCCATGGATATGGAATGGAGAATGAAGGCAATCAGCTAAGCGTGCTCGTCTTCTTGTTCTTGTTCTTCTTGTTGTTCTTTCCACTCCACCCAGAAACTTGTTCACTTGTGAGCCAGAAAAAAAATTGAAAACATTAATAAAAAAGGAGTGGGGTTAGGGATAGATGGGAAAGATTCTTCTTATTTCAGACCGACATAAGTAAATATAAATAAATGAATCTTATTGTAAAATTTATGAGGCTTTTTTTTTTGTTTTTTTGGTGAAGATTCATGAGCCTTTATTTATCTCTCTTTGGTTGAACCATTCCCCTTTTTAGGTATATTTTGTGGGTAAAATTTCCAATTTTTCATTAATTTTTACATCATGTAGAACGAGGATGCTAATTCACTAAGACTTTACAAATGGTAACCTCCTAATTTACTTAGCTCACTCTCAAAAATTCTTTTAGACGGTTGATTAAGACTCGATTTAAATACATTTTTATATGAAAAATTGTTAAAGAAAAAATAGAATGAATTAGAGAGATTAAATAAATTTAACTTTTTTATAAATTAAAATTAATTACTTATGAATTAAATAAATTTTACAATACAAAACATGTTCACTCATATTTTAGTTCACTCATATTTTAGTTCAACCAAATCATTAAATTAACTGAAAAAACAACAAAATTCCTAGACTAATTAATCATATATTGGAAGATTTTTGTCTTTGCTTCTTCTTCTTGTTTTTTTTTCTCTTTTTAGTTAGCTCAACTATAACTATAAAAAAGTTTCTAATGTTTTATGTATAAATTAAGCTTCCAAATAGTGACGGATCACAATTTTGAAAAAAACAAAATCAGAAATGGTGGTTTGTTGGTCAAGTCCGAATCTAGAGTTAGAGTCCATATTGTGCATACAACCAGGGTCTTTAGTTAGGTTCTTGCTTTTCCTACCGTAATTTTTGCTATTCCCACCCCCTTTTAGTTTTTGGAAAATTATAAAATCCTAAACTGCCTTTTAATTAATTGATTTACGAATAACGTTGTCTGGAATTAGTTCCCGGATAACGGTGTCCGTAAGCATTTTTTACAAAAAAAAATGGACTTACGAAGACAAATGTCCGGGAACCATTCTCGAACAGCTGCGTCCGTAAGTTTTTTTTTTAAAAAATGACTTACGGACACAGTTGTTCGGGAACCATTCTTATATAGTTGTGTCCATAAGAGGGAAAGGGAAAAAGGAAAGGGGTGGGGGGAAGGGAAAAGGGAAAAGGGGATGGGGTGAAGGAAAAATGGGTGGGGGAGAGGGGAAGGGGATGGGGCGGGGGCAGGGTGAGGGTGACAGGAAGAGGTAGGGGGAGGGGTAGGCTGGGGAAGAAAAAAATAGAGGGGTGGAAATAGCAAAAATCACGATGAGAAAAACAAAGGCCCTTTGACTAATAGTGGTTGGATACATAATTGGCCCAAATGATGATCATCTTTCTTGATGGCACAGTAGTTTAGAATAACTTAAATAAAAATAAAATAAATAGGGTTAATACTGAGAGTTTAATATACATGTAAAGAAATTTTACACAGTCGACATCTAATGATGTGGCGACACACCATTGGATATCTATGTAAAATTTCCTTACACTGGGAGTGTATATTAATTAAATCCTAATACTAAACAAAAAAAAATAAAACATAAAAATAATAGAAAATAATAATAATAAAGTAATAAAATAATTTAGGTTTTTCTTTTCTCATGTTGTAAATTGTAATAGTATGAAATAATAATCATATTGAAATTAGAAGAAAAAAAATAACCCTAAATTTTGTTTGTACCAAAAAAAAAAGTTTGTTTTCTATTCAAATTGTTGATATACGTAAATATCCTATATTCATGCTATGTTTTTTTTTTGTTTCTTAGTTTGTTTGGTTTTATTTTATAACATTATTAAAAAATGAAACAATAAAAGGTAATTTTACTCCATACAATGACCAAATTATGTTAATTGAGTGGCAAATGTCATTCTTAACATCACCTGGATTATGAGGGTTTATTTTCAATAACATAAATTGTTACCCTAAATATTGTGCAAGAACGGATTAACGTGAGATGTTTCACAAAAGTTAAAAATTAAAAAAAATATTTCCAAAATTGAGAAATCAAATTCTTCTTAAAAAAACAATTTATTTTCAAAATTAAAATGAATAAAAACCAATGATTTTTTTAAAAAAAATATATTTCCAAAATTAAAAAAATCAAATTCAATTTTATCTTCAATATTTTTTACAAATAAAAATAATCCCATCTTAAATAAAAATTAAACAAAATTAATCGTTTCAAAATTAAAATCAACTAACACGTCAAATTTTTTTAGAAGAACCAGAGGGTATATAAGAGTAGGAACGCCCCTATTAACTCAAAATAATTTATTTTTATAATTCAATTCTTGTAAATAATTTAATCCTTAATTGTAAATATTATTTTGCTTTTTTCTTTTATGGATAAAATAAATATTTTTAAATTTTAATTAGATTTTCACAATTAATTCAAGGCAATATAAGGATAAATGTATAGTTGTGTTGTGAGGGTATAATCTCTATCATTTTTTATGTATAACCAACTCCCGAAGTTAATTAATTATATTTTCACAAACCATTCTTACTATGCCAGGAAAAAAAAAAACTGTGAGAGTGCTTATGTGTCAATTTTGAAACACCCACATTGAAAACCTATGAGAATTGATGCCTTAGGAGGGTGCTTCAAGGTCAAAAGCGCCCTTACAAATACTTAATTTAATATTTTAAAACGTTTGAAGACATGTGAGGGTTTTCCAACAAGATTTTTATTTTTTGATAAAGTGATTTTACATACCTACAAACATACATATAATTATGATCCAAGTAACGAAAGAAAATAAGTAAGCATAATAGAGTGTTACATTAAATTACATATGAATATTATGTGTTATTCAATTCTCACAGTTATAATTAAAACCTAGACTGGACCGACTGGTCCAATCAATTTGATCGTGAACTAAACTCATGGTTGATTTGATCAAGAGTTTAGATTATACTGAAATGTGTGAATCGAGCAAGAATAAAAGGGAATCGACTGGGTCAATGAGTCAGCTCATCTAATCTGCTATTATTTCTCAAAATGGCTACAAGGTGGTTCGAACTCAGGCCGATGTGAATGCATACCTGCACCCTAATCACTCCACCATACATGACAATTTTTATATATACACATGCACTTTTTTTATTTTGTATATAAATACATGTACTTTCTTAATATATTTCCGATTTAATAACCTATTCAACGAGTGACTCATTGGTTAAATCACTAACCCGATACCTTTATTGAGTCAATCACTGATCCTAGTTTTATAACATTTATATAATCTCATGGTTAATGTTGCCACTACACCCTAATGTATTAGGTATAGAGAGATGAAGGGAGGGAGGGATAAAGATAATAAAGAAAAATAAAATTAGAATTATGATAACTTATGTATTGAGAAGGAAAGAGATAGATAAAAAAATAAAATGAAGAATAAATTATAAGAGAAAATGAGTGTATAAAAAATTGTAGCCTTCTGATATATTCATATATACCACATGTATCTATATGCAGCGGCGGATCTTTATTGTAGCCGAGGAAGGCCATGGTCCCCCAAAAATAAACTTTCTTCGTAGATATAAGTAATTTTAACTATCGTCCCCAGTGTAATATATATTTATAGATTTTTTTTTGGTTCAAAATACACATTACATATATATCTCTTATTATCTGTTATTTTCATTCCTATTTATTTGTCTTATTACATGAAAACATATATATTAAGAAATATAATAATTGTGATGATTTACATTAAATTTATTATATTTTTTTTAATGTACCCCTTATCTCTCTATTGTATATATTCATTAATATTTGTACTTTTTATTTCTCTTATTATGAGGACAAATTGAAAAATATAATTAATTTCTTCTTCAACTTCTAAATGAACTGATAAATAAATAAATTTTTCAAATAAAAAATAAAAATAGAGATAATATCTTTCTAAACCCAAACCAATATGATTCCAAAATTATTTAATCAAGATCCGTCGCTGTGTGTTCTTATTGGAACATGATAAGGAGGCTCCAAAATCAAGAAACGTGATATTTGGTTTTGCAAACTGTTAAAACAAAATGAAAGCAACGTATTTTTGTCTAGTTGTTGATTCTGACCATTTATGATATCCACCGTTCGAAAAGAACGTGATCTATAAAGTATAAAGGGAACATTTCAATTTACCATAGTGAACAGTTTTACAAAAACTAACTTAATTTACTTCTACTTCTATTTGCTTACAAATCAGTACTATATACCTTAAATAATTTCAAAACCACCACATTTCTGTCACGTTTTAAATGATGTGGCAAAATGGATTCAGTCCAGCTATTGTGGGGTCTTGTGTGTTGTATCAGTTCTCTGATAGGTTATTCTATGGTTTTTTTTTCCATTAACAAATGAAATACATAGTATCAAAATTATTATCTCCTACTCATATATATTCATTCATTAATTTTTTTGGAAAAAAAAGTGTTATAATTAAAATTAATCTTTCTTATTGCCATGACTGTACGTAGCACCCATGCATTTGCACAAGTTTGAATCTATAGTTTAATAAATAATTCATAGAACACAGATAAATTTTCAGAAAATGAAGAGTGGTGTATTTGACGTACTTAAAATTCTCTCAATATATAGTGTAAGCGATAGTGATAAGCTTCAGGATAACCTTCATGACGAACACTATGATCTAATTAAACGTTACAATTCATTCAATTAACACACCATTCCAAATTATATTCCATTTGAATACAAAAAATAATGTGTGAGTGTCAATGGATTGTGTGTACGGCCACGAAGTAAGACACCATTAATGATTTTGTTGTCCATTAATATTTAATGACAAAGAAGTTGTATCATATGCATAGAAACAAACCATAAAAAACAACAAAACAATCCAATCCAACAAATTACAAATCCTTTCAATTATTAAAGACCCACATAATCAGTGGGCCCATATGGCTCAAACATCTCCGCAAAAAGCCCATTCTTCCTTCTAGGGTTACATTTCATGTCTTTACACAACATATCATTATACCAAATGCCACAAGAAACAATGCATGATTTCCAATAATATCTTCCACCATATCTCTTCATATTCTCTTCCCACATTGTCACATCCTTTTCCATCTCTCTTATGCTAGGCACTTCAATGTTTCCATCCAAAAATTGTGCCAGCCATTGGCATCTCATCTCATTGCTAAAAATATTTGATAGGCTCTCTGCATATCCAATTATTGCCATTTGTGGAATCCGAGGGTGAATTATTTGCCTGAAGTGGTAAATCATAGATTTATTTACCTTTGGTGAACTTACAATTTTATGGAATAAATTAAATAACATGTTATGGAAAGAAAATAACAGTGTCTGACCTATAGTGGGGAATTGCTGACCCATTGATGTAATTTTGGAAGATTGGAGATTTGAATATGTTTTTGAGCTTTTGGTCACCTTTGTACCCTGTGGCAAGAATTACTAGGTCTGTTTCTAGGGGCTTAGCTTCTCCATCAATGATCAAACCTTCTCTGCAAAAGCTAATGCTTTGTGATTTCTTTATAAGGATGGATCCTTCTTTTATTTTGTCAAAGTAGTTTTCAGGTAGAATTGCAATTTGACATGAAGAGATGTCTTCAAGAAAGCTGTGTTTAGGTACCAATCCATACTTTTTCAGTGGCAGCCTCCATTTTAGAGATGTTTCAACAAATTTAGAAATTCCCCATCTCTGAAAAAAGTTGAAGTTAAAGAGTGGAATTATGAACATATATACTCTTCTTCACTTAATTTTAAGTAACAATAGGTATATTATATAATATATAGGAGATAATTACCAATGGTGAGAATAAAGAGGCCACAAGGCTAAGTAGGAAGGGTTCTCCAGGCTTGTGAACTAAAAGCTCCGCAAAACGATTTAAGTATAAGAGTCCAAGATGAATGCCCCAAATGCTGTAATCTGGAAGCAACCAATGTGCGGTCCTTTGGATAATTGTGCAAGGATATGTGACTCCTTGAAAAAGAAAGAGATATCATAATTAAGGAGAATGCTGACAAAGAAATATAACCAGTGATGTACAAAAAAAATAGTGAAAAAAAAAAATCAAGAGGATAAATGTTTCTTGCGTGTTTGTTTTAAATTTTGAACGGTGCAGAGTCAATTCAACAGAATTGATTTTAAATCACTTCTATCTAATGTGCTTCGTAAAGTGTGCATCACACATTTTCAACCATTGATTTTTAGAATCAATTATACTCAATTGTAAACCAAACAGATATAATTCTTACCATTTGCATTTGCACATTCATCTGCTATATCAACAGCAGATTTCTGTGAGCCTACAATTGTTATTCTCTTTCCTTTGATCAATTCAGCAGCAGTCTCATTGTCCAAAGCAGAGTACTCCATGGAGTGCATAACCCTGCCTTTGAAAACTTCTGGACCTTGTCCAGGTGGAAACTCAGGAATGTTAGGAAAACCACTATATTTCCCAAGGCAAAGAATGACAAACTCAGCCTTATGCACCTGCTCATGTAAATGTTCAGTTTATTTAGCATATTACTAATATAAATAAAAACAAGTCAAACATCTAATCTATCAAAAGCTTACTGTTTCTTTATTGAATATTTGAACTCAAAACATATCTTGCAATGCATACCATGGTGTCATATTAGGCATTTGAAAAATAGAACATAATTAAGTGAGAAATTGGATACAGAAATTGCATAGAGATACTTGTTACAAAGAGACTAATAAAAGTTAAGACCTTCTCATATTAAAAAGTAAATTCTGTCCAAATTATACTATCTAAAAATACACATACATACCTCTGTGGAGAAACTGTTGGTATCTTGCACAGTAATATGCCATGTTCCCTTAGAGCCAAAGGGCCTGCTATTACTGCTCCATAATTCCCATGACTCCATTTCTTCATTAGACACTCCAACATAATCTATGTGAATGACTCTAGAGTTGAATCTGATGCAAGGAATGATGTTAAAATTTTGAGCATATGAGTTAAGATAGTCTAGCACTTGTTGGTTACTTGGATACTCATCTTTTACTGAAGAGTGCCATGGAAAATCTGAAAACCGGTAGTATTGTTTGTTGTTTTGGAGCTTGGTAGACTCTATAGTGTGTCTCCAAAGTCCTCCTATGCCATCCTCAACTTCAAACACAATTGGATGAAAACCAATCTGTAGAACATATTTGCAGGCAAGAAGGCCACTGATTCCTGCCCCAACAATTGCTACCCTTCTTTCCATTTCAGGTAAGAGAGTGAGACTAATTGCTGCTAAGTGCTAACTCTTTGCTCAGATATGGTTAAAGACACTGGCCACCAATATTTTGAAGTGAATGCATTGGGCCAGAATTTATAGATAAAAATGTTTGTCAGTTTGTTCACACCGTTCACCGAATAATAGCATTTTTTAATTTCCCTTTATATCAACTCACATTTCACTCAAAAAACATGAGTAAATGTGTGTTTGGTTTAACGTTAAATTTGATGAAGCTCAAGTTTGGATTCCAGAATGTAACTATTTCTAGCGTTGAAAACGTGAGCTTACCACGTTTCAACGCTAAACCAAACATACTATAACTCGATTTAGAGCAGCCAAAATGGGATGGCCCGACCGGGCCAGCCCGCAAAAATGTAGGGATTAGGCACCTAATTTATAAGCCTGAATAACCCCCGGGCTTTTTAGTTCAACCCAATAAAGCTCGCTACCCGCAAAAACACGCAAAAATGTCGGGTAGCCCGCAAAAAATCGGGCTACCCGCAAAAAGCTCGCTAAAGGCTAGGGTTCGAGCACCTATTTTAGAAGCCCGAATAACTTCTAGACTTTTTAGCCCAGCCCGATAAAGCCCGCTACCCACATCAAACTGAGTCGGGTCGGGTAGCCCGAATTAACAGTTGTAGCACGATTTTACGTTTTACCTTTTCAAACGGTAAACTAAACTTTGACCAAAAAAAAAAACGGTAAACTAAACTTTGTTATCACAATTTAGAATGGTTTATTTTAACTATATTCATACACTCATTTTATTTTTAGGTGTATGTTGATAATTTTTCCTACTGTAATCATTGGAAATGTTCTTGACAGCTAGAGCTGGCAAAATGGGCTAAGTCCATCGGGCTGGCCCGAGCCCGCCCAATAAATTATAGGGCTTGGGTTCTAAATTTTGAGCCCAAAATCAATTATATTCGTTATAAGCCCGAAATGATAAAGCCCGTGTCTTAATTGGGCTCAGACCGGGTTAGCCCGATCGGGCTCGGGCTGCTCGAAACAATTTTTTATAGAAATAAATTGAAAATGAGCAGTCTAAAAGTCACTTCACGTAGGGTTGAGATGACGTTGTAGACACCCTTCTTTTTCAACTTTCCTTCTCTTTCACGCTACTGAGAAGTTGAATAGGCGATTACCAAATTCCCTTCCAACGCCCTAAGTTTATTCTTTCACGGTGTTGCTGCACTGCTGCCAAAAGATAAAGGAGATTGAGAAGCGGCTCTCAACGGTGAGATTACAAGACCAATTCATGTCATTCTATTAGCAAGGCAAGGCCATGTTCTATTTTGCCTTCCTTTTTTTTTCATAGTATCATCCAAGTAGTATTGAACTCTTATGCCTTTCATTTGCATTCTCTGTGAGATTATAGAGATAAATAGATATTAAAATATGAAAATAATGTCTTAAAAATAATGGGAACGAGACTTCAATTCGGACCGATCTAACATTACGCTAGTACCAGAAACTTCTACTGGGGATGATAGCTCAAAGGAGGAAGAAGCTGGACAAAGTCTATACAATTTTTTTGTTTATCAGATTTTTTTTATTTATATATAGTTAATAGTTAAAGTCAAAATGTAATAAAGAGAGATAATAAGAGTGAGGGAGGAGCATTTGCATTGCAGAACAACACAACTTGTACCATTGCAATGTGTTGCATCATTCAATCACTAGCTACCTGCACCAACCGTATACATAATTTGAAAAGCCTACTCATTTGAAAAGGAAAACTACATATAATTTGAAAAATCTACTTGATCAATTTGAATAGCCAAAACTACATATGATTTATCAAATAATATAATATATTATTTAAAGCCCAAAATGATTGGATGTCGTTCACCTGTTTTAGTAGTAATATTGCTTTTTTTCCAAGTCCAAATGATTTGATACTTGTTCACACTACTACAAAAACGGTCTTCTATGACGGTCATTCCACGACGGTTGTGGAGCAACCGTCGTGGAAAATGACGCGGTGGCATTTTTGCAATTATGTGGGTAACATACAACGACGGTTGTCTGTGAACCGTCGTGGAAAGTCCTGGAAAGGGAGTTTCTACGACGGTTGTAAAACAACCGTTGTGGATACAATGCAGATTTTCAAAAAGGAAGGGGTGTCAATAGCAAGAAGGGGGAGGTGCAGGAGTAAAAATGGGCTACCACGACGGGCCCAATTTATAACCGTCGTGGTAGAGTTAAAGGGGTGTGATGAGGAAAATGGGGTGGTGCAGGAGGAATAACGTTTTCAAACAGGAAGGGGGTGTCAATAGCAATAAGGAGAAGGTGCAGGCGTAAAAATGGGCTACCACGACGAGCCCAATGCACCACCGTCGTGGTAGAGTTAAAGGGGTGTGATGAGGAAAATGGGGTGGTGCAGGAGGAATAACGTTTTAAAAAAGGAAGGGGGTGTCAATAGTAAGAAGGGGGAGGTGCAGGCGTAAAAATGGGCTACCACGACGGGCCCAATATATAACCGTCGTGGTAGAGTAAAGGGGTGTGATGAGGAAAATGGGGTGGTGCAGGAGAAAAAGGGGAATACCACGACGGGCCTGTTGAACAACCGTCGTGGTAGGGTTAGAATAACTGCAGCCCTAATTCTCCTTCTCCTTTCATTTGCGCCGCACGTAAAGATGCTCCTTCTCCTTCCATTTTTCTAAACCTCCTTCTCCTTCCATTTTTCATCACCGTCCCTTCCCCTTCCCCATCGTCCCTTTCCCTTCCTCTCAACCCTAAACCTTTAAGTCCAAGGACACTGCGCCCTTAATCGACGTCACCCAGTTTGGATACTTCAAGGTGGTTGCACACAGCCACGCACGATGGAGCGATGATGCGATAGAAGACGCGCGGCGATGAGGCACCGTTTAGCGGCTGTGACAGGGCGCCGGTGGTGGTCCTGAAGTAGATAACGGAGACCAAAGAGGCACATCCGCGAGCCGCGGTGGCTGGAAGTGGTGTTTCGCAGCACGACGGTGAGGGTTAGTGGTGGTTTGATTTTTCCGGTCTCTCTTCCTCACTATTTTGTATCTTACTATCTCCTGCTCCTTTACAATTTGCACCCTTTTTTTTGTTTTGAATAGGAGGTGATGCTTAGGGGGCTGCTAGACAGAGGCTGGTTTTTGACAAGGTTCATGATTTTTTATGACTTTTATAATTTTTGGTGAATTCATGAACATGACAGTTATGTTATAGAAACTGATACATGACTAATTTATGGTTATAGTGTATGGATACTTTCATCTCATATGTAGAATCTTCTTCAGAGGCAGATAAGATTCAAAGTTTGCCAAAAACAAACCCTGCTTCCATGCCTCTAATTCTCTGGCTAAATGGAGGTAACGTATTCTCACACTACACAATATTTGTCTTTATGTTGAATTAATGCGTCAGACAGTTTTGTGAATTATACTTAATTATGTATTTAGTGATGGAGTTGCTTGAATTTTGTAGGACCCGGTTGTTCCTCAATAGGAGTTGGAGCTTTTATCGAACATGGTCCTTTTATCACCAATTTTGACCAATCTATTACAAGGAATAAGTACAGTTGGAATAGAGGTGCCACCTAAAGACAGGTCAGTTAAAACACATTCTTCACTTCTTTTGGTGTGTCCAAATGCATATTTCTATTAACTAGGGCCGTGCAAATTTCTTTTCTGAAAGGAGTGGTGGATGAATTGTTCACTAATAAAATATTATTTTAGTTGGATTCTGCTGACCTTGATTTTATGCTATTGTTTAAGCTCCTTAAGATGACACTAATAAAATGATGGCATCAGTTTTTGTTGTTCTTTCCATGTTGGAACTTAATTTCTGTTATTCAGGGTTCAGGCTCCAATTTTTGTTAAGGAGCTCCTTGCTAAAGCAGCAATTGTATGCCTCTATCTTCTGATGCTTCTTGTATTTCATAATGGATGCTTATTGTAACTTATTGCTTTATATTTATTGACTTGACTGCAATTTATTGTTAATGAGTTAACCTTGTGCAACCTGCTGCAAGGAGTCTATGTAGGCCAAAATTTTAATGAGGTAACCTTATTGTTTACACTAACTATTTTTGCAGCAATAATCAATCATTAGCCAATGTAGTAAATATGCTTGTCCTAGTTGGTCATTTGCATGCAATGCTGATGTTTGCATTCTAATTCCTTGCAGTGTTTTGCTGTTGTCATTATGAGGATGAGAGAACCAAAAACAACTACACTTATCTTTGCTTCTGGCAAGATGGTATGCTCCTTTGTTAGATGTACTACTTCATGTCATAGAAGTGTTTTTTTATTCCTTTCGTTAACATTGTCCTATTTCAATTTTATTTAACTATATTTCTGAGATCAATTGATAGATTGGTATCAAATTTGGATTTGTCCATTTGTCCCGAGTCTCTCATTGAAGGAGGTGCTTATAATGAGGTTGCAAACATATTGAAGTAGTCGCATGAATTTCAATTCAATTCATGCAATGTTTTATGCCAGTCTCCACCCAAATAATTAATATACATAAAAGGAAATAGGGAGACTATTCTATTTCAATGTAAGGATCTGATATTGCGAAAAATATATTTTATGCTATTATAGAATTGATAATGGACCTTAGAATTCACAATTCATTTTAATTCACAATTTGTAAAATAGGCCTTCTGATTTACAATTCACAATTCATTTTAATTCATATTGCTTAAGAAATTAAAAATGTCAAAAGAGTATTAAAATGTTCAATACTGTCAATTAGTGAATGCCTTTGGATATTGAACCTAAAACAAATGACACAAGCAATATTGAATGCAAGGGTAATGGGTAATTTGGCATCTGGGTTACCCGTTTGTTTTTCATGAGTAGAAAAAATATTTTTGGACAGTTGACAAAGAAGGCCTTACTCGAGCAGTGGCCTGAAAGAGAAACTGTAGGTGCATGCCTTGGCTAAGCTTTTTCCCATGACTTGTTTGTTTGCATTCAATTTTCCATATGGTTAGTCCATCCAAGAAACTGACTTCCTGAAATTCCATTAGATTAGATTTTCTTTATATTTGGATTCACCAAAATTTTTGCTGCAACTTGCAAGTACATGGTGGATATACCTGTTGTTGTTCGGACTTTGAACCAGTAATGCACTAATGCCCATTCATATGCTTCACGCTTATTGATTTTAGCGAGGTTTATGTTTATGTGAATGACAATATAATTAACATCTTGTTTTTCTCTTAAGGCTTTAATTTGTGTACTGCTTGTAAAGGGCTTCTATTTCTTATGGTGTTTAAATTTAATTGGCATGACTAGGTTTGTACTGGAGCTAAGAGTGAGCAGCAGTCTAAATTGGCAGCAAGGAAGGTATCTTATTATTATTGTCTATTTTAATCTCATTGTATTGTCTAAATTGGCAAATCTGGCAAATCTCATTGATTCATTGTTGTCTTGATTCATTGTTGTCTTGGTAGACATATGTTTCAATAATTAACATTACAATTATAATTTTAAATTTATAATGTCTTACTTACCTTTTGTTATTATATCTAGAACAATTATAATTTGGTAGTTTGGTATAACTAAATATATCAATATTATATCTTTGGTAGTTTGGTATTACTAACACATTTTTAATCAATGGGTAAATGATTATAGACATAACGTTCAATCTGTGAATATGTGTATATAAATAATGATAAAAAATATTTATTTTGTATAAAAAACAAATATGCATTACGAAGTGTAATTATAACTAGAAAACTATTACTTAACTATTTTTTAAAATGTTATTTTATTCCTTTTTATATTCTTATTTATATTGTATTTTAACATAAAAATGTCTATTAATTACTAAATAAATTTAAAATGGTTCGTAAATTTGATAAAAAACCAAAATAATTTATTTAATTTTTTCCTGGTGTTTAATTATTCATATTTATTGTATTTTTTCTTTTGTTGTCGATTATAATCTCTGGAATCTAGTATTTAGTTTTACAGCTTGAGCAATGCAATACAGAAGCTTGACATAAAAAAACATGATTTGATTAGTTAAACGCCTAGTCTCTTTGTATAAGTTAGATAAGTTCATAAAGTAGTCAAAGTCATATGCTAATGCTAAATTGCTAATATTATTACTTTACTCTGAATTGATGTCTTGCTTACGAAGGCCGAATGCTCCATATTAGTTAAACGCCTAGTCTTTGTTTAAGGCCTATTTTTTGGATTCATGATTGGTTAATTTAAAAAGTTAGTGACAGGTGGAGTTTTTATTTTAGTTCATTGGTGGTTACTACTATTAGTATTAGTATTATAGTTAGCAGTGGATTTTTTGGGCTAAAGGTATTAGAATTATGTATAATTGTTATTTCAGACCCTCATTGGGCTAAAGGTGTTTTCCCCTGTTAGCTACGGATTAGCTATAGAAATTTAGTAGCTAACCCACTTTTAACGACGGTTATGGTTATAACCGTCATGGAAAGTACGAAATTTGGAGTTGTGAAGGGACTTTCTACGACGGTTGAAAGGAAAACCGTCGTGGAAAGTAGAGCATTTCACGATGGTTACCATCTTAACCGTTGTGGTTTCTCTACTTTCCACGACGGTTTTCCTTGCAACCGTCGTGAAATGTCATACTTTCCACGACGGTTACCAGCTTAACCGTCGTGGTTTCTCTTTTCTACGACGGTCCTCACGCATCGTCAAAATTCAAATTTTCAACGACGCCTGGTTCTACGACGGTTGTACAACCGTCATAATAGGCCATTTTCAACCGTCGTAGAAGACCCTTTTTGCACTAGTGTCATTATGTTTGTTAACAGCCACTTGATTTTATTTCTTTCAATGTTTCTAATTTATCATTCTTAATATATGTTATTAGTTTTTAACTTATTACATTTTTCATTTTTTAACGTGTTTGTATATATATATTATTCTTTTATTATGTCTATAAATGTACAGGGGCATGAACAAGTAGAATATTATACTTTTAATGTATTTGTGTGTGTATATATATATTATACTTTTATCATTCACATAATTATTGCTTTTGATTATTATTTTGTTATCATATAATGCAGGGAAGTGTGATTCATATTACTTGAGGAAATATGGATAACTTTTGTCCTGAAAAGAATCTTAATGATTCTGTTGATGGTCAAATATTGGAAAGCCCCCCACCAAATGTTCAAACTCCACCACCAAATGCTGTTATAGAAGAGGAAATAAGGGCTTTTCAGTTAGAGGCCAAAAAGCGTAAGATTCGAATCTCTGATGTATGGAATTATTTTGATAAAGTTGGTGTTGGCTTAGATGGAAAAGAAAAATGTAAATGCAAAGGGTGCAAAAAAGAATTGGGTTGTGCACCTAAAAATGGAACTACTCATTTAGCTCGTCATAGGGACAGTTGTAAGTTCCTTATTAAATATCATGATTTGGGGGACATGCTTGTTAATGCTGAAGGAAAATTGCTAAAGAGAAAATTTGACCCTAAGGCTAATCGTGAAATTTTAGTTGAAATGATAATTTCACATGATCTACCATTTAATATGGTTGAGTGGAGGGTCTTTAGGAAATACCAAAAATTTTAAATGATGATTGTAGGTTCATTTCTAGAAACACTATTAAAGCTGATGTATTGAAAACTTATGGGGTTGAGAAAGAAAAGTTGAAGTCAGAGTTGGCTCAAATTTCTGGGAGAATTTGTTTGACATCTGATGTTTGGACTGCATGCACAAATCATGGTTTTATTTCTTTGACTGCTCATTATGTTGATGTGAAATGGAATTTAAATAGTAAGATTCTGGCATTTGCTCACATAAAACCCCCACACACTGGCCATGAATTAGCATTGAAGGTATTGGAATTTTTAAGGGATTGGGGCATAGAAAAAAAAATATTTTCCCTCACTTTGGATAATGCTTCTTCAAATGACAACATGCAAAACATTTTAAAAGAACATTTAGGATTGACAAATAGTTTATTGCTTAATGGAGAGTTCTTTCATATAAGATGTTCTGCTCATATCTTGAACCTCATTGTTCAAGATGGTTTGAAATTGGTTAGTGATGCATTGCAAAAAATTAGACAAAGTGTGTATTATGTGAGGGCATCAGAAAGTAGAACAATGCAATTTTTTGAATGTATTAAGCAAGTTGGTGGGATTAATACATCCATTGGGTTGAGGTCAGATTGTGTCACTAAATGGAACTCCACTTATATAATGCTTGATAGTGCAATCAAATATCGCAGTGCCTTTCATAGCTTAGCTTTGAGTGGTCCAAATTATAAATGGTGTCCATCAAGTGATGAGTGAAGAGGGGAAATAATATGTGAATTCTTGAAGCCTTTTTACAATATTACCAACTTAATATCTGGATCTTCTTACCCTACATCTAATTTGTATTTTGGAGAAATATGGAGGATAGAGTGTCTTTTGAACTTAAACTTGACAAATGAAGATCCCATGATTCAAAGCATGGCTCACAAGATGAAATGAAAATTTGACAAGTATTCGAGTGAGTACAGTATGATATTGGCATTTGGAGCTATTCTTGATTCAACCAAGAAGCTTAATTTCTTGAAATTCACTTATAATAAACTTGATCCAAACAATTGTGAAGAAAAGTTGCAAAGGGTCAAGATGAATTTGTGTAGGCTTTATGAGGAGTATGTCAAGAATGGTGTTCATTCCAATACAAGTCATTCACAACAAGTCCAAGATTCATCTTCATTTAGAGAACAAAGCGAAAACATTTCGGTGTCATTTAATTTGTATGATGTAAGTTGATTTTATAAATTCTGCATAATTATTTTCTTTGATATTCTTACTTTGTGTGTGTGTGTGTGTGTATTCATTAGGTTATTTATTTTGTAGGAATTTGAAGAATTTGAGAGTGCAACAACTATCAATACCGGAAAATCTGAGCTTGATATTTACTTAGAGGAGCCAAGGCTTCCATCATCGGGTGGTTTTGATATCTTAGCTTATTGGAAGGAAAGAAGTCGTAGATGCATTGATCTTGCAAGGTTGGCTTGTGATGTATTGAGCATCCCAATAACCACAGTGGCATCGGAATCTGCTTTTAGCATTGGCTCTAGAGTTTTAAACAAATATAGAAGTTCTTTGAAAGATGAAACAGTTCAAGCTCTCTTGTGCACACGTAGTTGGTTAAATGGCTTTGCAGGTATTTTATTTATACGTTTTATCTCGTCTTAGGATTTAAAATCCTGCAATTACTTTATATAAGAATTTATTACATACTTAATTTTTAATTTTAGATTATGATGGTGAAAATAATGATGATGAACGAGAGGTTATCAATTTAGAAGTTGTAAAGCTTTCCGAAGAAAATTTAAGTGTCATTGTTGAGGATGAAGAATGAGGATACAAAACACATAGTAAGGAAATTTCTTACTATTTTATATTTGAATTAAATTATCTATTTTAATGCCTATATGGAAAAAATATGATTATAATGTTTCTCTTTGTCTATTTTACAGGTGTTTCTATTTGCTGGAAGATTGGTGATTATGTTTTTTTGTTTTCATTTGGTATAATTTATAGACTTTTATTTTAGCTTGGCTTTGATATTCACGTAGACTACTTACTAATTAGTACTGAGATGCTACCTTTCGAAATTTGACATAGGCTTTCATTTTGATATAACTTACATTTGAATTTGCTATCTACTATTCGGTTGAACGTTGTAAACGTTTGGATTGGAACGTTCATTTTGTATTTTGTTGCTAACAATGTGTAATGGAGCAAGCAAGCCACTGCCTACTGCAACATTAAATTGTTGAAAAAATCGTTATGTCCCAACCCAACGTAATCACATAATGGCTTTTTTTTTTTGAAAAAAAAACATGTTGAAAGTAAATTAATTTGTTGCAACTTATGAAAAAAAACTCAACAAAAAATTATCGGGCCAGCCCGAAAAGCCCGCAACCCGCATAGGGTCGGGCTTGGGCATTAATTTAGGAGACCGAATTGAATCTAGGGCCATTTTAGCCCGGCCCGTTGTAGCCCGAGGCCTGCAATGGGCTGGGTAGCCTGTTTTGCCGCCTCTATTGACAGCGGTGTGCTTTATCTTTTTTACATAGCTCTGGTTAATTTCCTAGATTCTGCATGTTTTACCCAGGATAATGCTTCTTATTTTGTAATATTGCACAAAATACTTGGAAAAATTAAAACTGAATACTGAAACATTACCAAAGATGCATGGACAAAGGGGGAATTTTATCAAAAGAACAATAAATGGTAAATGTTTACATCCATAACAGGTTTGGAATTAGGGATGTCAACGGGGCGAGGCGGGTGAAGGTAGTACTAGGGCTGTTCAAATAAATTATGTGAACTGTACCGAACTGGGAACTGTACCAAGCTGCAGAGAAAAAAACCGAACCATTGCAGTAGTTAATGAACCGAACCGGAAAAATATAACTCAGCTCACTAACTTAGAACCACTCTCTCGAGCAGTACAGTACGATTGTTTAACCGAACTTGGTCTTTCATTACTTGCATAGGCATGAACTTGACAGTGATTGCGTAACATATTAAACAAAAACATAGAAAAGTAGACTAAGAACTTAAAGAGATAAGGTATTTATGGTCTATTGAATTTGAATATTAGTGATTAATCACTTTCTCACATCATTTTTGGAAACAGATTTTTACACTGCCCAAGGATACATTAATCTATCCAACTCATGACTACAAAGGATTCACCGTAAGGAGACCTTTAAGCTTTCTGCTTGCTGAATCTATATAGAGTTGCTTATCCAAATACAGAAATACTGATTTTAGGTAAGCACTGTTGGAGTTCAGAAAACCAGTTCGGTTTTTAATTACTGAACTGGTTAACCGAATTACAAAAACTGGTTCGGTATAAAGGAAACCAGTTCGGTTCAGTTTCATAGAACCAGTTTCCAGTTCATTATAAATTGGAACAGTTTGGTACAATTCATATACCATGAACAGCCCTAGGTAGTACCTACCCGTATAGGTACCCGCTAAAATTAACGAGTACCCATGCGGGTAATGGGTATTCGCGGGTATTCACGGGTACTCATTAATGTTTAAGAATTTAAATTTTATTAAAAAAAATAGAGGAGATGTTATATAATAAATTATAATATCATACTATATATATAAACAATCATTATATAATACCATTACATGTTAATATATTAAAAATATTATAAAAAATTAATATAAAATAAATTATATCTCATTATAAAATAATAAAAAATCTTAATATTCAAATATATTTAATAGAAAAATATGTTTTAATGAGTCTGCGGGTACCCGCGGGGCGGGTAGTATAATATCCGTCCCCACCCATTTAATAAATATGCGGGTACCCATTGCGAGTATATCCGCGGGTATCCGCGGGTGCGGGTTTTTTTGACATCCCTATTTGGAATCGGTTAGTTTATTCTTGGAATATGAAAATTATTATTATTTTCTTAAGAAAATAAAACACAATAAGTTTTTAAGAACAAAAATAATAATTTTCTTTCATTTAATGAAGTGACTCGTCCTATAGCATGAAAAATGATGTTGATTTTTTTGTGTAAAAAAATGTTGTTGATTGCTATTATAAGAAGCTGACTAGGGCTGTTCAAATAAATTATGTGAACTGTACCGAACTGGGAACTGTACCAAGCTGCAGAGAAAAAACCGAACCATTGCAGTAGTTAATGAACTGAACCGGAAAAATATAACTCAGTTCACTAACTTATAACCACTCTCTCGAGCAATGCAGTACGATTGTTTAACCGAACTTGGTCTTTCATTACTTGCATAGGCATGAACTTGACAAGGATTGCGTAACATATTAAACAAAAACATAGAAAAGTAGACTAAGAACTTAAAGAGATAAGGTATTTATGGTCTATTGAATTTGAATATTAGTGATTAATCACTTTCTCACATCATTTTTGGAAACAAATTTTTACACTACCCAATGATACATTAATCTATCCAACTCATGACTACAAAGGATTCACCGTAAGGAGACCTTTAAGCTTTTTGCTTGCTGAATCTATATAGAGTTGCTTATCCAAATACAAAAGTACTGATTTTAGGTAAGCACTGTTGGAGTTCATAAAACCAGTTCGATTTTTAATTACTGAACTGGTTAACCGAATTACAAAAATTGGTTCGGTACGGTTCGGTATAAAGGAAACTAGTTCGGTTCAGTTTCATAGAACCAGTTTCCAGTTCACTATAAATTGGAACAATTTGGTACAATTCATATACCATGAACAGCCCTAAAGCTGACAATATTTCTTTTTATATTATCTTTTCATATTTTAAACCATGTATGTGAGAGATAAGCTCTAGACCGACCCAAGGGCCAAACTACTAAAATAATGGTTTTAGGCCCCCAATATTACATAAATCTCATAATTTTTTACTTATATTAATTATATTTATATTTAAAATTTATATAAATATAAGATTTTATCTATATACACTGACAGTGTAAAAAAGTTTTACATTGTCATCCAATGATGTGTTACCGTATTAATTAATGAGCAAATAATACATGAGGTGTCATACTCATTAAATGATGTGGCAACACATCATTAGATGACAGTGTAAAATTTAATATATAGTGATTAAATTCTTAATAAAATTCTCTTTTGATTAAATTAAATAGTAGGTCTCGTCTTAATATAACTTTTTCTCATAATTAACAATTATTTTATTAGTTGATTTTTCATATCATGTTAATCTTATAATACATATTTTTCTATTATGTAATGTAATAAATATTGTAATATATCAAAATGGGTGGGGATCAACTTACTCCAGGAGTAAGTCTGGGTAAGTTACTCCGCTTAATAACTTCTTATAGAATGTGAATTTAACAAATCTAACTGTTGATTAATTTGATATTAATATGATGATTATGTACACCAAATTTTAGATTAACTGGACATTCATAGGTATGTAATTTTAGAGTGAACATTTACTTATATTTTAAAAAGTATATTGCCCGTTAAATTGAAGTGATTTGATGAAACATCAAATGATTTTTAAATTTTATAAAATTTTATAGGCTTGATCTACTCAATGAAAACTGTTAATATGACGATTGGATTGATGAAATTCACATTCTATAAGAAGTTATTAAGCGGAGTAACTTTACCCAGACTTACTCCTGGAGTAAGTTGATCCCCACCCTATCAAAATTACCAAAATCCTAATATAAACATTAATTATACATAATTATAATTTAATAAGTAATTTTATATCTACAAAATTTAAAAGAAAAATTTCAATAAAATTATAATAATTTAATAATTGATTTTAGTTAATTAGAAAAAGCCTCATTTTAAAAATTTGCTTTAGGCCTCAACATGTGTTGGGCCGGCCCTAATCAGCTGACACAGCTAATAGGGAAGGGAACAAACACCAACACTGTGTTTTTACTAATTGATGTAGAATTAAGACTCAGTTTGGATACAACTTCTGCAGAAGAACTTCTAGAGGAAAAAAATAGAATGAGCTTGTTTGGGTGGAACTTCTACAGAAGTACTTCTAGGTGAAAAAAATAGCATGAATCAAAGAGGTCAAATGGATTTAACTTCTCTATAAGTTAAAATTAGTCTTTGTAGATCACCCCCTCCAAAAGCTCTCTCATTTAACTTTTCTAAAAGTAACTAATTTTAACTTATGGAGAAGTTAAATACATTTAACTTCTTTGATTCATGCTATTTTTTTCACCTAGAAGTACTTCTGTAGAAGTTTCACCCAAACAGACTCAATGAATCAATGAGATAAGATGAATTTAACTTCTCCATAAGTTAAAATTAGTTACTTATGGAGAAGATGGACTACAAAGACTAGTTTTTACTTATAGAGAGGTTAAATTCATTTGAACTCTTTGATTTGTTCTCTTTTTTTCCTCTAGAAGTTCTTCTTCACAAGTTATATCCAAACTGGACCTAAATGATTTTTTAATTTAGTATTTGATTTTATATTAAATCTGTAAATAAACTAGTATAGGGACCCGTGCGTCCTATTGGTTTTCTTGTATTTTATGAAATTATTTGTATATAATTAAATAATTATTTAATATTTTATGTTAATTAAATTATTTAAAATAGAGCAAAATATCTATATCTATTCATATATATAATAAAAAAGGACAATTCGCAGTTTTTTTAATTCTAATCAGTGATTTTTTTAAAGATGTTTGTAAAAAATTAAAGTCATCATTAATGTATAATTGTTGTTGTGATTGATACTTTAATATTAATATAATTTTGAAATTATCAAAAGACATTAGTCTATGATTTTTTTTAAAATTATATATTAATTAAATATTTGTCATAAAATAAACACATAAAAATATCAATATATAATGATAAAAAGCTCGGTAAAATTTTAAAATATTTTAATGAAAAATGGAATATTTTGCCTTAAATGTCATTCCTTTGTGAATTGTTAATTTTAGTGTGTGCTTAGAATAATAACATGTCATTCTCAACTTTTATTATTTTAAAATTTAAAATTAAACCATTTTAATTAAATTTATATATTTATTATTTATTATATTAATATTTATAAGTAAAATGTTTATAATTAAAACTAATTTATATTCAAAGTTCTGTTTACAGTACAAACTATCAGCGTAAAAAAGTTTTACGTTTCATTAGATGATGTGTTGTCCACGTTATTTATTAAGTTTAATAACACATGAAATATCATATTCATTAAAAGATATGACAACACTTCATTAGGATGACATGTAAGAGTTTGTTTACATTAACAATGTATGTCAATGAAATATTTTAAATATATTAAAATAATGTGTAATTTTCATTTAATGAAGTGACTCGTCCTATAGCATGAAAAATGATGTTGATTTTTTTGTGTAAAAAAATGGTGTTGATTTCTATTATAAGAAACTGACAATACTATTTCTTTTTCGGTGAGTCTAACATACACAAGTACAAACTTGTGCATGTGAACACAAGTTAAAATAAATCATCAGATATAATATTAAAATAATGAAGGGTGGAGATATGGTTAAACAAAACGGTTTTCGTGAAGTGACACTAGATTTCAAATTTGCAACTGTGTCCAAGGGTAAGTTTAATGTGCACAAAATTATTTATTAAATTTGTGTACCGATACCCAAACATTTCGACCTGCAGTTGCAGGTTTGGGCGGATGATATTTATTATTATTTCAAGTTTTAATTATTGCAAAAAAGCCTCCCCACCATGGAAGTCTCCTGTCGGCTGCCTCCCACCCTTATTCCCCCTACCTTCTACCTTTCTCTTAATTCAAACAGTAGCCACGGAAATTGAATTTGATTACAATGAAAATAAATGGTGACAATTAGCCACTTTCCACCCTTTTTCACTCCATACAAAGTGTTTGAGCATAAATTTTTCAGACACTAAACAATTGTTTGCTCCTTTCCACACACTCTTGGATTCATCGTCGACATCTTCCCCTTTATCTCTTCCCCTTATGGTAAAATAATTTTTTATTTTTAGCTCTAAAAAAATTGTCACTTTAGATAAAGAAAACTAATAAAAAGTAACAAAGAAAATAAAAATTTGAATTTGAATAATCTACGTCAATCGACAAGTTGGAAAGTCGCCGTAAAAGGTTCAAACTGACCGGTAGCATTGGGTTTCAAAGTCTCCGGAAAAAGGTTCAAACTAACCGGTAGCATTGGGTTTCAAAACATGGGGCGATGCCGGTAGTAGAATCCTAAGGCCATTGCCGCCATTTTTTGGTGCACCGAGCAGTGTGATAATGATGGCAAGGCACACTTCACGGTCTCCACCTCTTTCGATTGGGCGGTGTGAAATGGAGGATAAGATTATCTAATGAGTAAACTACTAGATTGGTCCTTGACTTTGTAGGGACCATGCAGTTTAGTCCCTGACTTAATCAAAATTAGTCCCTCACATATAGATCTGTCCATCACTTTAGTCCCTGGATGTGAATTCTGTTAACTTCCAGCTGACACATCAGCTGCCATGTAGGACATAAACGACGTCTTATAGCCAATTGAAGTCTGTACTGGGTTCGCGGCGTTCAACTCTCTCAGGGTCTCTCCTTCGCCTTCTCCGTCATCAAGTACATATGCTACGACCAAGACTTAGCCAAATCCAAATCGGGTCCTCTGAGACCCTGGCTTGGCCTCGATGGAATCATCGTCGCTCTCGCCGTCGTGCTTTTCCTCGTCCTCACCATCGACGTCGGCGACACCCCTCTCAACAATCACCCTGAAGGTTGTTAGGCGTAACAGGGTTGAAAGGAGGTTGAGGGTTTTATCAACTATTCCTGCTGCTTTGATAGTGTTTTTGTTTGGTTTGGTTTTGTGTATTCTCCGTGACCCTTCGATCATTGGAGATATGAGATTTGGGCCTTAAAGCATTTTTGTGATTTGTATCACGTTTGAGGATCTGAAGATTGGGTTTGTTAGAGCGGCGATTCCGCAGATTCCGTTATCAATTTTGAATTCTGTTATTGCGGTTTGCAAGTTGTCGAGGGATTTGTTTCCTGAGAGAGAGGCTTCGGCTATGCATGTTTCGGTGAGTGTGGGGATTTTGAATTTTGTAGGGTGTTGGTTCGGTGCCATGCCTTGTTGCCATGGTGCGGGTGGCTTGGCGGGTCAGTATAGGTTTGGGGGTAGGAGTGGTGCTTCTGTGGTCTTTCTTGGAATTGGAAAGTTGGTGATTGCTTTGGTGTTTGGGAATTCGTTTGGGAAAATCTTGAATCAGTTCCCTATTGGGATTCTTGGGGTGCTTTTGTTGTTTGCTGGGATTGAGTTGGCAATGGCATCCAAGGATATGAACACTAAACAAGAGTCCTTTGTTATGTTTGTTTGTGTTGCTGTTTCTCTGACAGGGTCCAGTGCTGCTCTGGGATTTTTTGTTGGCATTGATCTCTATTTGCTGCTAAAATTGAGGGAGGTTGAATGTTATGGTGGTAGTGGGTTTGGGTTTGGTTTATTCAGATCCAAGAAGGCCAAATCTTCTGTGGATGAAGAAACTCGCTTAATTTCCTAGACCTAGACAATTTGATTCGCATTTTGGTTGCACAGATCAAAATTGAAGTAGTTATGCCTATATATATACATGCAGTTTTTATTGCCAATTGGGGATGGTCCTGAAAATGATCACCAAAGTTCTGATCAATGGGATGGGAGGTTCTTACTCACTTTACTAAGTACAACACACCTATCTTCCACCACGTTCCAAATAATTGGATCTTTCTGTGTTTGTATTGGTATTATGTTTCAGAAAGGTTGTACAACATATGTGTATTTATAGACTTGCAGCAATGGTCTCTGTAAATCAAGAACAAAGATGAGCAAGGTAGAAGAAAGGGAGAAGTGAGAATTAGGGCAATTTTGAACCCAATACAGACTTCAATGGGCTAGACGACGTCGTTTATGTCCTACATGGCAGCTAATGTGTCACTTAACGTGGCACATCAACTGGAAGTTAATAGAATTCACATCCAGGGACTAAAGTGATGGACGAATCTATATGTGAGGGACTAACGTGCTATTTTGAATAAGTCAGGGACTAAACTGCATGGTCTCTACAAAGTTAGGGACCTATCTGGTAGTTTACTCATTATTTAATAATACTGGATAATATTGGACACAAGGGTCTCTCTACGGTACACAAAATACATGACTTTTTTGACCTACAACTACAGGTTAAAATCCTTTATCCAAACTTTTGCAATTTATCTCATTTCAAAAGTAATTTTCAAATAAGCCCCCTTTATTTTACTTTCAGCCCCTCATTTATTCCAACATTGTCCACCGTAGAAGTGGCTCTCCCACCATGAAAACTTCACGGTCCAGGCAGTGCAACAATTGTTAGCATTGGTGGCCTTTTCTACTAGTAGCAATGATTGATAGCTATTGGTTGATCGTTAGTGATGGTTCCCTTTTCTCTCTTTTTTTTTAAAAGTCTTTTAATTTTGTTGGTTGTTGATTGCTTGCAATGGTAGCAATGACTGAGTTATGTCTAGACAGGAAATCTAAAAAAGAGAGGGAATAGAAGTGTGAGAAAGAAAAAGGGAAGAAATCATAACAAGAAAAGCAGGGGACCTCCCCGGCGAACCATTGGCCTCGCCGACAGTCCATTGGACTTTCTGGCGTGTGGTCGCGACTCACCGTCACGCCGCTGTCCTTTTCGATTCACCACCATGTTGAAAGTTCCATTCCAGCCACTGTCAACAATCTAGAAAATAAGGAAAAATCAAACAGAGAAACCCAATGGTGGAATCCCCCTCACTGTCGTGCGCTGCTTCTTCCCCCATTGACGTTGTGCGTGCCTTTCCGGTGTACGGCGTGCGACAAGCTCACCACCTCTATTACGTTTTCTCGCTCCGCCACGCCGCTGGGCATTTCTCTAGTCCTTGTCTTTGACCTCGATCGCACCACCCCTTAGCCTTGCCACTCCATCATAAGGTTATTTTAAAAAATGTAACTCAAACAAAAAAGGACCAAATGTTAAATATGAACAATATTTACATTTTCAGCTCAACAGTTTTAAGGTAATAAATCTCAAGCGTTCGTTTAATTTACATATAAATCAATGGCCAATAATTTTTTATGTATCGGTACACAAATTTCTCATTTGTGGACCATAAATTTTTCCATATAAATTGTTGGTATCTTGCACAGTAATATGCCAATCGTTGGAATTTGTTACTAAACTTTTGAAAGATGAAAATTATCTTTTAAAAAAAAATAGTTATAAAATAAGAGAGAAAATAGTTGAAAGATGACATGTCTATGTTCTAAAAACAAATTTTCACATATAATGCTATCTATAAATTAATTCAATTTCTTTTATTTTTTAAAAAGATAATTAATAATTTAAAATTTGGGCCTGAAAAGGATTTGGAGGCCCGAAGTAATCACTTGAAACAAAATACGAACCATATATACACACCGCTGGAAAAGTTCTTGGCCTCAGAAGTCAGAGTCAAAGGGCCTGCCATTATTGTTCAATTGCCACATGACTACTTCAAAGACAATTGAAGAAAAACCTCTTCTCTAGAATGTATTTGCAAGCAAGAAGGCCACTGATTCCACAGCTTCCTTTTTTCCATGTTTGCTATGGATGCAAGTACCTATTTGCTATGCTAGCTTTTTTATATTTATTTCAAAAGTTTTTTTTTTTAATTTTAAAAGGGAGAAGTCTCACATTGACAAATGAGGAATAGTAAAATATTTTTTTTATTTTATATCATTTTCTTGTTTTTTCTACTTTAATTTGTGGTAGTTTTAACTTAGTAAATCCTATATTTTTTTTCTACATCACTAACCCTGTCTATTTATTATATAACCTCTTCTTTTCTTTGACCTACTTCCCTCTCTATTGACGTCACATTCTTTATCATTACTATTTTCCTCTTCTCCAACATTATTGTAGCCGTAGGGATTAATATAATTTATCTTTATAGTTGTCGTACTTTGATATTTATCTGAAAGAGTCTATTATAAATTTCAGGGAATTTTCACTCTAAACAAATAAATCCTTAAAGATAATGTGATTATTGAAACGCGATCTAGACATACTTTTTTTTGTTTAACCACGGATATCCTCCACCGGCTCCACGAGAGGTAATCCTGTTCCAGTCGAGAACATCCACATCATAGTGAGGCTAGCTCTCCCCGTAGGGATTTTTCCCATCCACAATACTCGAACCCGAGACTTTACTTAAGGGGAAACAAGCATCCACGTACTAATTCCTCCTATATATTTTTCTACAATTTCAGCCCGGCCTAATTAATTAGAAAATAAATCAGGTTTAAGCTTGAAGGTCTTTTAAGGCTTAAAGTAGACCAGCTGACCTATATATTTAAATATAAAAAATATAATACTTATAACTACTTATTAATTGAGTAATATCCCATTTTATTCTCTTAAAAATATAATTAAGTGACATTAATTTTGTTCTTAAAAAAATGTTGACACCAATTTAGTTCCTCAATCTTAAAAATTGACGTCAATTTTTTCGCTCCAAAGTGTGTTAAATTCAATTTAATCTTTCAATTCAGCTTTTTCAATTAATTGATTTTATTTTCTCGATCATGTATCTTTCATGAAAGATGAATTTACTCGAGTTGAAACATCCGCATCAACTCAGTACCATATTCAAGGGAATATACTTGAGCTACATTACCTTACCTAACTAAGTGATCTATTAATTGAGGTATTTTACATTTTTGGTTTGAACCATAGTATTCTCCACGCGGGAGATAAATTAACGTTCTAGCCAAGAACACCCAACCAACTCCGATTGGTTGGATTTAGGGGTGATCATGTGTTGGGTCAACCCGACTAACCCATCGGGTTTGACCCGATCCACACACATCAAGTCGAGTTGTTTGGGTTCTCAGGTAGATCCAACCCGAAAAATTGAAAAATTGGTCCTAATAGGTCGGGTAGCGGGTTGGGTGTTTGCAGACCCGAACAACCCGATCTGACCCATATATATATATATATATCATGCTTTATTAAATTATTTTAACAACTATGAATGTATGGCCCAACAGGAATTTTTTTTTCATTTTTTTGCGACAGCCCAACAGGCCCAAACCAAATAGTCCAACCTGAGAACCCACTCAAACCGCCCCACAGGTTCTCGGGGTCGGGTCGGGTTCATACTCACTGTTTTCTATCACCCGAACCGACCCACAACCCATGTAACTCCTCGGCTCGCTTCCAAAAAACGGTGAACCCGACCCGACCCGAACCAGGATCAGCCATAGTTGGATTTATATAAGAAAGGAAGAGTTTTAACTTTGTTTTATATAATGTGTCCTTATAAATTAAATTTAAGTCATTAATATAAACTTACATCATAGTCTTCTTCTCACAAAGCCACCATGATATATATATATATATATATATATTATATGACATATTATGAACTTTTATAATGAATTATATTAATATTTGTTTTTTTAATTAAACATTTAATTAAATGATATTTTTATTTTTCTTAATTCCTCTAATTAATATTTATATAATTTTTTCAATTAATATTAAATATAAAAAATTTATAAATTACTTTCAAATAACCTTAAAATCATTTTTCATATAAATTAAAGTTACAATTATTCTATCCTACTCGAGTCGGAAACATTCACACACTAACTTTTCTAACAGGTTTTTTTGTTCTCATATACAAGAGTTGAACCCGAGACATTTCATAAATGGTATGTTTGTTAGTTGAATTTTGAAAGAGAATGGAGGGAAAGGAAGGGTATATTGGAAGCCCTTTCCCTTGTGTTTGTGAGTTTAAGTATTTTACAAAGTTTTCCCCCTCTTCTCCCCCTCCCTTCTCCCTTCAATTCTTTCATTTCCCTCCTCTCTAAACTCACAAACACATCCAAAGAGAATCAAACGTTTACCATTTAAACGAGCCATTCTTTTGTTTAAATTCATTTGTTTCAATTTGAAATGGATATTTTAATGAAATAATATTTACTTTTCACCAAAAGATAAAACTTAAACCAAGTCTATTATATCTTTGTTATTAGCAGGGACGGATCCAGGATTCACTTAAAGGGGGGGCGAAATATAAAATTACTAAAGGTTCTACTAACAAGTGCGCTAAGAGTATTAATTAAAAAATAAATATATATACTTTTTTTTATTGATTTTTTAATCCGTGCAATGTTGTATAGGTTAATAAATCAAAAGTAGAAAAATTTTATTGGAATTTACAACTATCACAACATTTAATGCATTGAAAATATGAAATGTTATATTTTCTAATAAAATCTTTCCATTTTGATTTATTACACTGTGCAACATTGTACAGGTTAGAAAAGTCGATTGTTTATTATAAATTACGATATATTTTTTTTTTACGGAAAAGACAAGAATTCCATTAGATTAGTGAGAACTGGGAAAATCCAGAGCCACTTAAGCAATAATACAATCAGGAGTCTCCTTTACCCAAATAAGATCTGTGTTTTGGAGGGCAAATTTAGCTAAAAGATGAGCTGCATTATTACCAGCTCTTATTACATGAGAAAAACTAAGAGAATGAAATTCTTGTTTAAAAGACAGACAATCAGATATTGATTGCATTATAACATTAACTATTTCACATCTCAATAAAAATTGTTTGTATATGAATACTTAATCAGTACCCTAAAAACACTCGTTAACATTTTCCTAAATGTTAAATAAAAAATTAAATATATCACATATTTTATCTAAATTATACTCATTTATGTTATAAAATTCATCAAATATTGGTGTCAAAAAAAAATTTCATCAAATATTTTTTTTGATAAAAACACTTAAAGGTGCTAAAATTTTTTAATAATAAATATTAAATAAAAGTTAAATCATAAAAATTAAATGAATTACATTTATTTTATCTCAATTATTATTTTTTACTTTGTGTTATATTTAATAATATGAATGTGTATATTTATATATTTTTTTGGACAAATATTGGATATATATTGAAAGAGGGAGTGGGGGAGGGGGCCAAAGTCCATCCTTGCCCCCTTGTATCTGTCCCTGGTTATTAGGTTTTCAAATTAAATAATGATTCATGGATATATATTTTTCAACATTAAGCACATTTCAATAAAATATATTGCTAAATTAGAAAAAAAATTATCATGTCATTTTTATGTTTAAAAAACTTGATAATAAAAATATAATTAGTAACTTGATTTAAGTTTTGTTCTTAACCAAGTTATCCCTCTAATAAAAAAAAAGGTTTCAAAAAGACCTTCTGTCTACCTGCTTATGGCGTGAAATTTAATAGCATCTCATATCCTACTCCAATATACAGGAAAAAGAAAACTTGTGAGTTGTGACAATTACTAAACCTAAAATTAAGTATTAATTGTCTTGCAAATGAACAAGCTTTATGCATAGCAAAATTAGGTTTAGTCGCGCAATCGCGATTTACGGACACCCTATAGTGCACATTCACCGCACTCATATTTTTTCTTTTTTTCACTCTCTTTTCTAAATTCTTTTTTAAAAAACTGTTTATACCTTTTTTTATTAAAAAAACAATTTTGTATTTTTATTTTTATTTTATTTTATTTTTAGTTTTATTTTTATTTTTATTTATTTATCTCATCAAATAAAAATATAGATGAAGAAAATACAATTAAATGGTCATATAAAAATTATGTTAATTAACCTCATTTACAAATATATTCATCGTTTCTGTTAAATTAACCAAATATCCCACTCTGTTAACCACCAATGTATACACCATTAACCTCATTTACAAATATATTCACCATTTTTGTGCACACAATTAACCTCACAAATTCATTTAACCAAATATCTCACTCTGCTAACCAAATATCCCACTCTGTTAACCACCAATGTATACACCATTAACCTCATTTACAAATATACTCATTATTTTTGTGCACACAATTAACCCCACAAGTTCAATTAACCAATTATCTCACTCTATTAACCACCAATGTATACACCAGTAACCTCATTTACAAATATATTCACCGTTTCTGGCCACATAATTAACCTCGTGTTAACAGGAGTTGCAATAACCAAGAATCCTACTCTGTTAACCACAAACGAAAACACTATTAACCTCATTTTTTAACATCACCGTTTCGGGACACATAATTAACCCCGTGTTAATTAACATAATTTTTATATGATTATTTAATTGTATTTTCTTGATCTATATTTTTATTTGATGAGATAACTAAATAAAAATAAATATAATAATAAAATAAAAATATAAAAATTACTTTTTTAATAAGAAAAGGTTAAAAAACAGTTTTTAAAAAAGAATTTAGAAAAGAAGGGTGCAAAAAGAAAAAAGGAGAGTGCAAAAAGAAAAAAAAGAGTGCGGTGAAATCTCGGCGTGCACGGTGAGCGGTGCAAGAAACATTATCGTTAGTCGCGTGAATCACATTCATATTGGTAGGTGCACCCCATATCTGTCAATGTTGTATAAATAAGAAATGAGACAACGAGTTTTAGCCCTTTGGATTTGTGTGTATGGGAGCGCTCCTGCCACATGGGAGGTTGGGACAATGTGATGGACAAGTTCATGTGATGTGACTATATGGGAGAGATCAGTGGCGGACCTACGTACAAGTGAGGGCTAACTTTGATAAAATTACAAGTAATTATATTGAGTTTTTATATTTTGCCCCCTCTATTTTTATATATTTGAACCCACTACCCTTCAAATTCTCATTCTCCTTATATATTTATTATTATTTCTATCTAAATATTTGATTTGAAAATCAAAATTTATCTTTTCTTTAATATATAGTTGCAACTATTAGCTAGTTTTTTTCCCTGTCACCTTTCATTCCCTTTTTATATATGATAATAATAATAATTATTTCTTCTTAAAATAAATTGCCCCCACTAACTCAGCGGTCCTAGACCCTAGATCCGCCACTGGGAGAGATAAAAACACATAGGTATGGGAGGTGCGAAAATATAGAAAGAGATGTTGAAGGGCCAATATATATAGAGTATACTAATGATGTATGGGAGAGAAACACAGTGTATTTTGGGTCTGAGCTAGAATATGATCAAAGCTGATCACAACATATTCAAAGCCTTATATGCATGGTGACAAAAAAAAAGCCTTATATGCATATATATAACGCATGATCGAAACATGTGTTTTCAGAGTTTAAAATTGTAATTTACCAAAAGAAAAGAGTTTAAAATTGTAATATTGTATATATTGTAACCATGGTAAAGTCAATGTAGCACACATTTTAAATTAAACCAATGCAGATGTATATTTCTATTCCATAAGCACTGAAATCCTTATTATATAATATATTATATCTGAATTGAGTGTCCTTATAAGCGTACCACTCCAGTCCACCGTTCAAGGCAAGTCATCAAAGTATGAGAAGAACCACCACTACTTGAGTTCTATACACCCAACGTACATATTGTATTTTCAACAAAAGATTAAGATTTGTTTTTGTGTGAGCATGCATCTATTGGTATAATTAATTAAAAGTATAAGATAATACTAAAATAGATTTTTAATATCTTTTTTATCATTATTTTTAATATTTTTAAATTTTAAATTCTAAATTAAATATGCCTAATAAATACTGCATGTGTTCATGTAAAATTTGCTCAAAGATTAATGATCTACTCCTTATATTTTACTATTAAAATTTTTTATCACGAACTTTATCACTTTTTAGTTGAATTTATTGCGGGAATCGAACTCTGCCATCTATATTTATACCAAGAATAATCTTAACATTAGTTGAGTAATTAATATTTCGTCTTTATGAGTGTAGGGTCTTCAACTTCCACTACTACAAAAACAGCGTACTACGACGGCCATTCCACGACGGTTGTGGAGCAACCGTCGTGGAAAGTGACGCGGTGGCATTTTTGCAATTATGTGGGTATGATACAACGACGGTTGTCTTTGAACCGTCGTGGAAAGTCCAGGAAAGGGAGTTTCTACGACGGTTGTAAAACAACCGTCGTGGATAGTGGCAGGAGGAATAAAGTATTCAAAAAATGAAGGGGTGTCAATAGCAATAAAAGGGAGGTGCAGGAGTAAAATTGTGTAGCCACGACGGTTAGCTTAATACCCGTCGTGGTATGTTTGCGTCCAAAAACTAATGGGGTGTCATTAGAAAAACGGAGGGTGTCATTAAAATTGGGAAACCGCGACGGTTGACCTCTTAACCGTCGTAGTATGTGTGCTTCAAAAACTTAAAGGGGTGTTATTAGAAAAATGCTGGGGTGCAGGAGAAAAACTCAAATACCACGACGGGCCCATTGCATAGCCGTCGTGGTAGATGTAGGTTAAGTGCCCTACTTCTCCTTCTCCTTCTCCTTTCATTAGCGCCGCCCACCCTCTCCTTCTCTCTCACCATTCCCCCTCCCTCACTGGCCGCCCTCTCTCCATCTCTCCCTTTCCCTCTCACTGTCGTCCCCTCTCTCGCAAAGAGCCACACTCCGGCGGCCTCCACACACTCCGACGGCCACCGTTGCATTCGACCCACAAGGTAAAGCCACATTCCCCTTTCTTCTTCTTTTTTTTTAATCTCTCTATTTTTGTTTTTGTCGTTGAATAGCTAGAGACGGAGTTTTCATAGACTATAACATAAGCCAGCTTTCTTTCTTCTTTGATTGAATTGAACTTAATTGGAGCATGCAATGAGCGATAGCGAGGATGGAAGGGAGCTTAGGAAGCCGTTCCTCAACACTGGAAGCTGGTACAGTATGGGTTCGAGGCAATCAAGCATCATGGCCTCCTCATCTCAAAAGGTCATGCGCGATGCTTCTATCTCTGTCCTCTTTTGCGTCCTCATCGTTGCCTTGGGTCCTATTCAATTCGGTTTCACGGTGCTTAATTCTTAATTACTCTTCACTCCATTCTTATTATTATTGCTTCTACACTCATCTCTAAATTAATATTTCTCCTTTCCTTTTTGTTCTGCATGTGTCTGTCTTTTTTTCTTTTGCGCAGTGCGGGTATTCTTCTCCAACGCAAGAGAGTATAATCAGAGATCTAAAGCTCACACTTTCAGAGGTTTGACTCTGTTCATTGCTGAATCTTTGGATGTGAGTTTACCTCTTCTTTTTCATTATCTATATCCAATTTCGATGTGCCCCCAATTTACTTACCATATTATGCAATTGATTGATATTACCATTAAAAATCTATTTATGTGGGTTCTCTCATGGTTTAATTGAAGATTTTTAATTAGCTTGGTCTATTATATGCAGTATTGGTGTTGTTTCTGGGAAGGCAATATTTGGACCCCCACTTGATGACTATTGGAAAAAGAAGCGTCAGGAAGAGGCAGCTGCAGCTGCTGCTAGTGCTAAGGAGAATGACTCAGCCTCAACTTTGTTCACTATCATACAAAATCTGGGAAGTTTTTGCTTTCTTCCCATTTATTTTCTATCGGGTTAGATTTAGTATGAAACAACATGCATTTCCTAGAGCAATGTATTCTTATGAGTCCTGGTTGAAGCCACTAGTCCTAGAGCATTTTCCAATAACTCCAAAGGGGTTATCTAGAGTTTTAATCCCTTTTACAAGGGTCGTCAAATAAATATATAAAGGAGTATACAAAAAAGTTACAGCGTTAGGGAACCACAACATTCCCCCACTCCCTGCCTCTGCCTACTTCTTAGTTAGGTTTATTTGCTTAGATCATAAAATTCTGTGAATGCCGAAGTAACTTTCACAACTTACAAGCTTTACATGATGGTTTGTGGGAGTCTGTCACAGAAACATGTAAAATGGTGTTCCGGTAAATACCACTCATGTTGAAGATTCAGCTCCTATAAAATGTTTTCAGGAAAAATGGAACAACTGAACACATCTTGATTCCATCATAAACTATTTAAAACCATGTGCAGGAATTGAGTTTGCTGCATTATACTGAACACAATTAAGAATCCAATTTCATATTAATATTTGTAATCTTCTGGAGCCTTTTATTCTTGATTTAGTTTTTCACACCATCGCTTATATGACCCTGGATGTACCCTGCCAGAGCCAGCTTGATATATTTCACTCTGTTTGCTTCTTTCAAGTTTCAATGTGTTTAATGTTCAGTCGGACTTTGATGCTGAAATTTTATCTTCAGTAATGGTGTTGATCATCTTTCCTTGTTTCATCTCTTGAAGACTAACTCTTGCATCTTCAGTTTGACAGTAGTTACTTCACTTCTTGAGAAGTATGGGATTGATCCTAAACAAATTGGTCGTATGGAAGTAGGCAGTGAGACTGTGATAGACAAAAGCAAATCCATCAAGACATTCCTGATGCAGATCTTTGAGGTATCCTTTCCGTGTCAAACTACATTGTAGATAATTCTTTGTCAAAGTAGACTGACTTTCTTCACCATGTGATGGTAATTTAAAACTAAACTGATATATATAACAACCTTAGTTTCAAGTATTTAACGTCAGATTAGAAGCTCTTTAGCAGTCAATCTTGTGTATGTCAAACAAATAGCACAGCTAAAGTCGCATAACTAGCAGGACTCTTTGTCTATGAAACAACATGCATTTCCTAGAGCAATGTATTCTGTTTTTAGCATGATATCTGTTTTTGGCTTGGTAAGGCAGGGGAGAGGGATAGCGTAGTGAGAACTTCCATTAAGAATTATATAAAATAATTTGGTACTCTCGTAAATGAATTATATAACTTCCAGGGGAAAGAGTTAGTTCTGTGTGTACTTTGTGTTAATTGGTGTATTTAGATATATTAAATGAATCGAATGTACCTATAACCTTTGATACATTTTTTTTCTAGAAGTTCATATAGCTATGTGATCAAATTATTTAAGAATTACCATGTATATATATTTATTGGATATTAATTAGCCCAATTAGTAGGTGTACAAGGTTATGAAGGATATAGGATAATCTAGGGCTGATGATGAGTGGATTACTATTACTATTATGTTATACATTAGGATCTCTTCTCTGCTTTTTGACATTTATAAGGTATTTTCTATTTTCATCAAGGTCTCAGATATATGCTAAAAAAATATGAGTTATTACGTTGTACATATGTGACATCTTCTATTCTTAAAGATAATTAATTTCTTAGATGGAGTTCAAATGAAAATTACTCAATGATAAAGAGTGTTTTGAGAAAGTATTAAAAAGGTATTTTGCAAACATTTATTTCAATAAGATTACTTGCTAAGTAAAATTTTGAAATTTGTGTCACTTATATTGATTTAATATTGAACTTCAGGATGTTATTTCTTACATTAATTTATTATGACATGATTGGCATGATTTTATTAAAGGAAAAGTTTACTACATGGTTATAAAATCTATTGTATGAAACTAAATATCATTGAGTGGTTAAGAACAAACAAAAAATATATATAATATAGCAAAAGATGAAAGGAATATATATGTCATGATGTGATTCCGATAAGGTTATTAGTTATGTGTTGATTGCTTTTCAATTCTGTAATTTCAAGATCTTAAAAATGAAGTTTTTAAGGAGAATCACCCAATTTTTTTTAGTTATGTATGGTAAATTTAGGTTGTGTCAATATGAATTTTGTTTTTTTGGTTAAAGTAATTGAAAATTTAAGCTGTCTTTTTGTAGTTTTGAAATTTTATTTTATTCTTTAGGAAAGTTAAAGGTGATAGCTTTTCATTATTAAGAGCCCATTTTGCAATGGCTACAGATTAACTACGGAAAATGTCGTAGCTAGCTAAAAATGTCATATGGGGTGGAGGGTTTTCCACGACGGTTATTGTCACAACCGTCGTGGAAAGTATGGCATTTCACGACGGTTAAAAGGAAAACCGTCGTGGAAAGTAGGGCATTTCACGACGGTTACCATCTTAACCGTCGTGGTTTCTCTACTTTCCATGACGGTTTTCCTTGCAACCGTCGTGAAATGCCATACTTTCCACGACGGTTACCAGCTTAACCGTCGTGGTTTCTCTTTTTCTACGACGGTCCTCACGCGTCGTCAAAATTCAAATTTTCAACGACGCCTGGTTCTACAACGGTTGTACAACCGTCGTAATAGGCCATTTTTAACCGTCGTAGAAGGCCCTTTTTGCACTAGTGTTCTCCTGACTCTTCTCTTTCCTTGTTATTCATGTTAAAAGCAATTTTTTCACTTATTTTTCATGTTTGTTGAAAGTTCAACAATATAATACAGGGGTACGTCTCTGCCCCACCATGTCATAAAATTGGGTGTACATTGATGAAATGGTAACATGCATGGTTCATCAATTCATCTATATGTGGAACAAAACCATGACTAACCAGCTGAGTTCTAAATGTCCGTTTAGTTTACAATTGAGTATAATTGATTATAGAAATTAATAGTTAAGATGAGTGATACACATTTTATGAAACACGTTAGACGAAAATAATTTAAAATCAAGAAATCATGGTTTTGCAATGTAGCAACGGTAAAAGAAAGAGGCTATAACTTCCCTAAGAAAGACGAAAGCCATATTTTCTCTTTCTCTTTCGGGCAAATGAATGACAACTTGTCGTGTATATATCAAATTTAACTCAACTCTAATTTTTAAATTACTTGCATCGATTAATTGTTAAATATACTAAGGAATACTCTTCAGAAATTTATTAACAAATTATTAAAAAGTACTTAATAAAAATTGAGGATATGTACAATAATTTCAATTAAATGACACTTAAAAAGGAAAAAAATATCTTATATAATATATATGAAATGTATTGGAAACATGATGTATGATTAATGGTGTCAAAGTGAGCCAACTCGGCTTACGTAGGTTGGCTCATCACGGGTTGGGCTAAAAGTGAGTCGAGAGCTGAAAAAATACCAACCCGGCTCGACCCACCGCAGGTTGGTGGGTTAAGCGAGCTGACTCACCTAACTTAAAAAATTATAAGAATAATAAAAAAGTCAAAAAAATTATAAAAATTTTAAAAAATTATAAAAATGACTTAAAATATATAAAAAATTAAAAATTAAAAAGTGAGTCAACTCATCTCAACCCGACTCGAACCCACTTTGACTCTCGAGTTAAATGGGTTGACCCATTTTTTACCCACGAAAATGTGAGCCTATATCTTACCAACCCAACCCACCCCACCAGTGAGCCGGGTTGGCTCACCGAGCTTAACCCAAATTGACACCTCTATGTGTGATAAATCATAAAACCATGTAAAATCACATAGATTACTTATTCTGGAAACATTATTTTCATGGCTACTTGTAGGTGCATCTGAATTATATATAAAAAATGTACAGTAAATTTATATATAATTGATATTTAATTATATGCGGTCATGTACATATATATTTAGAGAATAAAATATGAAATTATACACATTAATTATCTTTGAACTTATTTAGTAGGGAGAGAGAGAAATAGCATAAATAAGTGGTGGGTCCCTCGTAAAATATAATCTCTCCTAATAAGGGGAGAAATAGGGGTGATAAGGGGTTATTTCAATGAAAAGTCGATTATACCCCTGATTTTCTTTTACCATTAGGTTTTATTTTAATTAATGTTTTTTATTTCAAGGGTAGTTTAGTCTTTTCATTTTTATACATCTCTCTCCCTCTCATTTCTCCACAACTAAACAACTATCATAATAAATTTCTCTTCTATCCATCTCCTATTTCTCTAATACCAAACAACATTTCTACTCTATTTCTCCCATTTTTCTCTTTTCCCTATCTCTCTCTTTCCTATTTCTCTCTTCCCTATTTCTTAATATAAACCAAACAGACGGTTAAAGTAAGTGAAGGGAGAGGAAGTGAAATAAAAATAAGAAAATAAATGCTCTAGTGATAATTACTTATGAATTATTATATAAAAAAAGTTTTGCGAAAATAACTTTGCCTAAAAATGAGGACCTGTTTAAGTTTTAAAAAATATATTATTTTATTTTTTATTATCATTAATAATTATAACACTATCATTAATAATTATATTATCATTATTTTCCATCCCTCCATCCCATCTAAAATAATTAGTCTTCAAAACCACACTTGACTATCAAGCAAAGAAACTGTTTTGCTCTAATCGAGCCATCCCAATCCCAAAGTCTCTTCCATCTAACATCTAAAACTGCAACTAGAAAATCCATAAGCATCTTATAAGCTGATTCGGTGAAAAAAAGAGCCATCATGAGAAGGCTTCCAAATAACCTTGTCATCCCCCAGATGATCCAAGGCATGAAAGGGCGTGACATCAAAATGAGAGAGGCAAATTTGTGTTAAAAAAAACCTAAACCCTAACCCTATCACTACCAAACAATATTACACTATCATTACCAAACAATACACTCATTTGTATTAGGGATTGCTATCGAAAAAAAGAGAGGCAGAGATTAACTCACTTTCACATTTCGCCCTTACCAGATGAGGCCCTGCAATGTCTGCGATAGAGCTGATGGAACTGTGTCAGCGCGGTGGTACGGTGAGGTCGCAGTGGCAGGTGAGCTAGGTCGCGGTGGCACGATGAGTTCACGGTGGCGCAGGGAGAAGGAAGGGAGCACCCGCGAGCAAGGAGAAGGAAGAAGGAAGAAGGAACTCGCGAAAATTAAATGATAAACACTGAACCTCTGAATTGGTTTATTAGGTTTATTTTTTTTTTTCAATATCACCTTTTATATCGGGCACCTATACAGCCGATATAAAAAAGTTTAAACAATTTTTTTTTTCTTTTTAACTTAGACTTTTTAAATCGGTGACTATATGCACCGATTTTAAAAATAGTTTTTACATCGGTTACTTCTAAAGCCCATTTAAATTTATATCTTATAATTTCAAAAATGTCACCGCTTCACTTTTTAAATCGGTTACTTTATAGCCGATTTAAAAACTCGTTCAATATTCCTTATTTTGTACTAGTGATTTTTACAAGATTCTTTTGATGACTTTATTTAGTCATTTTTCTTAGACTTTTTACAAATGTTTAGATGCATTTCTTATCTTTTTTTCATCTTTACCCCTCATAATTAGTGAACATTTATAATTTTTAGGTTAGTTAATGTTGGAAATACAATAGAGTTTGACTTACAAAAAAAGATATCGAAAAAAAACTTACAATAAGGGTAAATTTAAAAGTTGCATGATTTTTTTAAAAAACTAAAGTATTAAAACATCTTTTTTTTTAATTTTATTATCTAATAACCCTAAAAGTAAAATTCAAATCAAATCAAAGAAAATTCCTTTTTATTCTTGTAATATTTTTATTTTTTATCATGCAGATCTAAAAATCACAATCTACCAAAGATTTGTGGCTTAGTTGGCAATGCAGGCTGAGATTGTGGGAAGAGCTCTCGGGTTTGATCCCCACTAAACACATTTTTCGGAAGGGGTGAGGAGTCTTATCTATGACTAAGCCCCAAATAAGATTGTCCCTGGTAATAGGGGATACCTATGGTTTACACCAAAAGAAATAAAAAAAACAATCTTCTTTAACTTTGAATAAGACTTTGTGATCTCTAAATAAGGAAAAATAATTAATGTAAAAAATATATAAAAAAAGAAATGAGGACTCAATACAAGTAGTAAAAGAATTATAAAGAGGTAATACTATAAAATTTACAAAATATTTTGGGGGGCCGGATTAATAGTTAATAAAATATATTATGTGAGATCTATATATATAATTGATAAAAATATTGAAAAATTGTGGGGGGTCGTGGCCCCTGCCAGCCCCCTTGACTACGCCCATGCTCAAACCCAATACAAAGAGTAACAAATAAACAAAACTACAATACCCAAATCACCAAAAACAAATCAAATGCATGTAAAAGCCTAACATGACAACATATAAGAATAGGCAATACATCAGTCAACTAGATCATGCTTTGATATTATTTAGTCAAGTGATTATTCAATTAATATTTATCATATGAGATGGGAGGTAATATCATAAAAAAATCACACAAGTTGATTTTCATAAGTTTATGTAGGTAAGAAATTTATTGAAATAAGTCTTTTTTTTATCATTTTTATAAGTTTAACTAAATAGTTTGAAAAGTACGTACTTATGTTATAAAATAAATCTAAATAACTTCAGAAATTAAAAACTATTTCAAATATCTCCTAAATATAGTACATATGTAGTGGCATGGATCTCCTATACTATAAGTTAACAATACAATATTATATCATGTAATAGGACAACAATTTTGTTAGGTTTTGTAACAACTCCGAAGCTGAATTAATTGTTTGGTTCTTATCAAGCATCCAATCGGAAAACAAGTATCATTTTCAGACTTTAAAAAAAAAGGAAAAGAAAAAGAAAAGGAGAGACAAATACACTTTCAAGTAAGAGGCAGCCGAAATTCATAGTCCCAAAAAGTGAAGTCCCTTTGTCCGACCGATGTCCTCTAAAAGCTCTTGAAAATAATTAAATTAATGCATCTTTTGAAGTATCCATATATGAAGTTCAAGTTGAAAAAGTTTATAATTAAAGAGTGTTAAAAAAAGATTAGGGTTAATTAGTGTTATACCATGCATATATATAGTATATTAAGTAGTCTATTGGCGTCCCATAAGAGCCCTAATATCAATATTAAAAGAGATCGAATGAAGTGTTATTCAATTATGATTTGTTTAGAATATTAATATTGGTATGTGCTCACTGTTCACACTTGCCAAAACAACAGTGTACCCGAAAGAGTATCCACTACCCCCAATCTAGCATCCCTCTTATTAATTAATTGCGGTGCAAATTAAAAGATAGAAAATTGCACATATCATTATCAGCAAGATCATGGCGACATAAATTCCGAATTTCCGCATTAACTAAAGCATGCAGTAACCCGCAGTTGTTTCTCAAGAATCTACTATTCTAAATTAAACATCGATACCCACGGTTAATATTATCTCTTAAATTAATGAGTTTAGTAATCCATATATATTTTATTTGTTGTTTGTTCTTAATTAATTAACAACATTTTTCATTGTTACTTTTGAGTCAAGGGTCAAATAGCCATGAGTTTAATATATCTTCAGTTGTGTTAAAGACTTTATTTATTTAATGGACCATATACCGTCAACTTTTTTTTCTTTCTCAAGACAACATTTATAAAGTTTAACGATGCTAATAGAGAGTATTACAACAGTGCATTACAGATGAAAACAATAAATCGAGCACGCATACTCGGCCAATCTAAACAATTTAGCAGTCCTAATAATAACAAAAAAATAAATTAAAGTCTCCTATTACAAAAATTCTGAAACAACCTGAACTTTTCTTCTCTTTTTTATAATTCCTTCCGGTTCGGCACATGTTCAACATCAACTCCAAGCAAAAATCCACAATATCAACCGCAGTCAATCTGAGTAAAGCGGTACAACAAAATCGAGCTCTAGTGGTGGAAATGCATGGAAGGCAACAAGACTGAGTAAAAATAGTGCTGCAAGATGATAACTCTAAAAGAATCTCGCAAAGGAGGAGGTAATGGCCGGAAGGGAGAAGAGAGAGGTGGTGATGGTGGTGGATGGAGAAAGGAAAAGAAAATACAAAAAAAAAAACACAAAACATAAAACAAAACATAAAAACTCTCTCTAAAGAGAGAGAAAAACTCACCTATTGTGAGTAGGAAACCCTCCTATAGAGGGAGGAGCTCCTCCCATGGAGGGGAAGAGCCCCCCAAAGGGGACGAAAACTTTGCCCGCGGCGCTAGGATACCTACTTGTTCATATCGTTACGGACTGGGTCCAAAAGGCCCAAAACCATCTGACCTAATTTGGACCCAATCCCTCAGACTAGGTCGGTACGACTTGACAAAGTCGACTCGACCTATAATAAAGGCGACTTCAATCTGGATGGTCACAGGATATGGAGCACCATAGTGCCTCATACACTGCATACTACAGGATAATATCTTGTGGATTAGGGTCCAAGACCTAAATCCCAAGATATTTCCCTATAAATACTGTAGACGTCAAATGTCATGTACGCATTAATTACATATTTATTGCCATAAACCCGAACCATTGTTGATTTGAGCATCAGAGTGTCTTCGTAGGTACACCCCACCGCCATCATGAACCGACTTATGAGATCTACCAAAGCAAAAACCCGAGTCCAAGATACGAAGAACCAAGTCAAAGTTATATGTACTCAAACACATATTTTATGAGTGGATAAAATACCTGTGATATCATGGATTGAGACTTAATTGTATGTGATAGAGGCAGCGTTGGGTAAGAACAAGCAAATGAAAGCTTAAAAGAAAAAGAATCAAAGAAAACGAAAAGAGAGAAGGAAATATGCAAGAGAAAAACGTTTCTCTATTTCAGACAACCAGCTTCAGACAAGCTTCTTCAGACAAGGTTACACCTGTTAACTTCAAACAGGTTCTCCGTAATCGTTCTCACTTACACGCGCACCACAACTCATTTCCTATACAACAAGGTACTATATATATAGGCAGTTTAGAGAGTAACGACTAACTAACCTAACTGAAATAACAACCTAACAGAATAACAAACTCATTCCTAAGTCATAACTGTCATAACTAACAATCTCCACCTTGACTTTGGAATGACATCATTCAGACGAAGCCCACCAAGTTTAAGCATCTCTCAAACTTGCATCTTGGTAGTGTTTTGGTCAACATATCAGCAGGATTATCTTCAGAAGCAATCTTCACAATCCTTACTGCCCCTGTTTCAACCACTTCTCTGATAAAGTGAAACTTCACATCAATGTGCTTGGTCCTTTCATGGTACGTCTGATGATTGGCCAAGTGAATAACACTCTGACTATCACAATGAATCTGAACACACTCTTGTTCGATTCCCAACTCATTCAGCATGCCTTTCAACCACAGACCTTCCTTCACTCCTTCAGACAACGCAATATACTCGGTCTCTGTTGTAGACAGTGCTACCACTGGTTGAAGGTTTGCCTTCCAACTCACTGCAATTCCAAATAGAGTAAACACATACCCTGATAAGGATTTTCGTGTATCCACACACCCTGCATAGTCTGCATCAACGAACCCTTCAATTGCAGCTCCACCTTCAGAGAGGTACCGTTTCTTCTGATATAGCAATCCTGAATCCAGAGTTCCATTCAGGTATCTGAGGATCCACTTCAGAGACTCCCAATGTGCTTGTCCAGGGTCTCCCATGAACCTGCTGACAACACTCACAGCATGAGCCAAGTCTGGTCTAGTACAGACCATCCCATACATGATGCTTCCAACTCCACTAGAATAAGGAACATCATTCATCTTCCTCCTTTCATCTTCTGAATCAGGAGCTTGACTCCTTGAGAGCTTCATGTGGTGTCCTAAGGGTGTGCCCACAGGTTTAGATTCATGCATCCTAAACCTCTTCACAACCTTCCTCAGATAGGCCTGCTGAGTTAGACGCAGTACACCCTTTGACTCATCTCTTACTATATCAACGCCAAGTATGCGTTTGACCACTCCAAGATCCTTCATCTCAAATTCTGAATTTAACCTTGTCTTGAGCTGATTGATCATGTGCTTGTTACGACTAGCCACCAGGATATCATCTACATACAAGAGCAGGTACAAAATGTCTTGTTCTTCTCTTAAAATGTAGACACAACTGTCATAACTACACCTGCTGAAGTCCATTCTCATCAGAAAATCATCAAACTTCTTATACCACTGCCTTGGGCTCTGTTTCAGACCATACAATGATTTTTGAAGTCGACACACTCTCTGATCCTCAGCAAACCCCTCTGGTTGTTCCATGTAAATGGTTTCATCCAGATCTCCGTGCAGAAATGTTGTCTTGACATCCAATTGCTCCAGGTGCAAATCAAACTGGTTTACAATTGACATCAAAATCCTGATAGAACAGTGCTTCACGACTGGTGAGAATATCTCATTATAATCCACACCCTCAACCTGTGTAAATCCCTTAGCCACAAGCCTTGCCTTGAACCTCGCTTTCTCAACACCAGGAATCTCGTCTTTCTTCTTAAAGACCCACTTGCATCTGATTACCTTCTGTGCCTCAGGTAAGTCCACAAGTCTCCATGTGTTGTTCTTCTTCAGCGAATCAAGTTCCTCCTCCATGGCACGTTGCCATTGCTGCCTCTCTGAACTCTCTTGTGCCTCTCTGAAGTTTCTTGGTTCATCTGAACCCTGTATATCTTCAGCCATACTAAGAGCATAACAGATAAGGTCAGCGTGTCCAAACCTTTTGGTAGGTTTTGGAACCCTCATTTATCTATCACGAGCTAGCTGATAGTCATCCACAACGCGTTCTGACCTTCTGAAGTCTTCAACCCTTCTGAAGTTTTCAGACCTTCTGAAGTCTGAACCTGCTGAAGTATCATCTGATGTACCTTTTGAAGTCTTCAGACGATCCTCCCTGAGTTTGCTCGTAGATGCCTCCATCTCAATGTGAGCTTTCTCCCTCCCATTTTCAGAGTCTCCACCAAGCATTCCCATTCTCGTCTCATCAAATGTTACATCCCTGCTGATAATAAGCTTTGAAGGCTTAGGTTCTAACCTCCATAGCCTATATCCCTTGACTCCTTCAGTGTATCCAAGGAAGATAAACTTCTCAGCTCGTGCCTCCAGCTTATCCTGCTTGACATGTGCATATGCCAAAGCCCCAAACACCCTCAGATTAGAGTAATCAGCTGGTTTTCCACTCCAAACTTCCATAGGTGTCTTGTACCCCAAAGAAGACGAAGGGCACCTATTAATCAGATACACAACAGTGTTTACAGCTTCTCCCCAGAAGATCTTAGGCATCCCTGCTCCTAAAAGCATGCATCCGACTCTCTCCAGAATGGTCTTGTTCATCCTTTCAGCAAGTCCATTTTTTTGAGGAGTCCCTGCCACAGTTTTATGCCTTTTGATTCCCTGGTTCCTGCAAAAACTGTTAAACTCATCTGAAACAAATTCCAACCCATTGCCTGTTCTCAGTACCTTCAACTTGGTCCCCTGCTGATTAGCTATTTGAGTATGCCATTCTCTGAACTTCTGAAATGTCTCAGTCTTGTTTCTCAGAATGTAAGTCCATACCCTCCTTGAGAAGTCATCAATAATGCTCAGAAAATAAGACCCTCCACCATGCGTCTGAGTCCTAGATGGACCCCACGGATCTGCATGTACATATTCAAAAGGTCTGCTAGAAGTGTGTTTACCTATCCCAAACTGCACTCTATGAGACTTACCCAAAACACACTGGTCAAAGAAATCCAGCTTCTGAAGCTTATCACCCATCAGCAGTTGTTGCTTCTCCAACTCCACCAAGCCTTTCTCACTAACATGGCCCAAACGTAGGTGCCATAGTTTAGTCTTGTCAACCATTGACTGACTTGCAACTGATGCGTGTGTAATGACAGTTGATCCTTCCAGAATGTACAACCCATTACTTCTTCTCCCCTTAGCAACTATGGATGCTCCATTGGACACCTTCATCATTCCATCCTCCACCTTAATGGAATACCTCATAACATCAAACATGCTAATGGACATAAGGTTCCTTTTGAGCTCTGGAACATACCTCACATCCTGCAGCAACATCTCTCTGTTATCAAACATCCTCAGTCTGATTGCCCCAATGCCCTGCACCTTGCAAGCTTTGTTGTTCCCAAGAAGTACAAACCCATACTCCTTCAGTTCTAAGGTCTCAAAGTAATCTTTCACAGGACACATGTGATAGGTACACCCTGAATCCATGACCCAACTCTTCAGAGAGTCTTCAGACGAAGCTACCAAAACACGTGCAGATTCATATCCCTCAGAAGCCTCTGCAACACCTGCAGTTTCCTGTCTCCTAGGCTCCTGTGCATCTTTCTCAGGACAATGCTTCTTGATATGACCCAACTTCTGACACTTGTAACATTTGATCTGCTTCTTGCCTTCAGACTTTGCCTTCTTTCCTTTGTTTTCTGACTTCTTTCCCTTGCCCTTCACTGTAACTAGACCAGAGGGAACCTCCTCTACACCTTTTGAATCTTGAAGTTTCTGCAACTCTTTGGTTCGAACTGAGGTCACAACCCCCTCTAGAGTGATCATTTGATCTTTCCCGTACAGTAAAGCATCTCTGAAATGTTCAAAGGTCTTAGGTAAAGAATTCAGAAGAATAACAGCCTTGTTCTCATCTTCAAGCTTCACACCAATGTTTTCAAGATCATCAACAATCTTGCTAAAAACTGTCAACTGCTCTTCAATCGTTCTTGACTCCACCATCTTGAACGAGTAAAGTTGTTGCTTTAGACAGAGTCTATGAGCCAAAGACTTTGTCATGTATAAAGATTCCAGCTTTGTCCACATACCTGCAGCTGTTTTCTCCTTCGCCACCTCTCTGAGTGCCTTATCACCAAGACACAGAACGATTGCACTCCTTGCCTTGTCTACCATATTCTTTTTCTCTGCCTGCGTTAAAGATGATGACATGTTCACCTCCCCCTTCAATGCTTCCTCGCATCCTTGCTGTATCAAGATAGCCTCCATCTTGATTTTCCACAGCCCAAAGTCATTTGCTCCAGAGAACTTCTCAATATCAAACTCCGTTGTCATTCTTGATTATCTTTCCTTTTCACTTTCTCCCCACAGACGGCGCCACTTGTTGGGTAAGAACAAGCAAATGAAAGCTTAAAAGAAAAAGAATCAAAGAACACGAAAAGAGAGAAGGAAATATGCAAGAGAAAAACGTTTCTCTATTTTAGACAACCAGCTTCAGACAAGCTGCTTCAGACAAGGTTACACCTGTTAACTTCAGACAGGTTCTCCGTAATCGTTCTCGCTTACACGCGCACCACCACTCATTTCCTATACAGCAAGGTACTATATATAGGCAGTTTAGAGAGCAACGACTAATTAACCTAACTGAAATAACAACCTAACAAAATAACAAACTCATTCCTAAGTCATAACTGTCATAACTAACAGGCAGATATATAGATAGAATAATTCTTTTAAAAAAATATATAAATATAAATCATTGTAATTACAATTAATGTTTTAAATTATACAATTACACAATTATATATGACCGCAACATGAAAATTTTGGATATTTCCACGACCTTTAATTTAATTTTTTTCACAATATATATAAAAATCATGAGATAATTGTAATCGTATAACCTATTTCTAACCTTTAAATAATAATTGATGGAAAATATTGACAGTGATGAAAATGAAGTGAATGCAATAAAATGTAGGTGTCCCCACCCCACAATCGGAGCTATATATTTGGGTGTTGGCTTGGCGAGAGGAGTAACAAGCCGCGTGAAGCTATATATGGTACCCACGTGCCTGAGATGTCGACCTCCACGTGCCTTTCACATTGAATTGAGCTTGCATTGCGTTATCAACATTAAACATTCTAGGGATGGCAATGGGCAGGGGTTGAGTAGGGTACTATAGTACCCGTCCCCATACCCGCGTTTTAAAAAAATACCCGTACCCGGATCCATACCCGCGTGGGTAGTGATTCTAGTACCCGTACCCTTACCCGTTGGGTACTCAAGTACCCGTACCCGTACCCATTACCCGCACTTTCATTAACTATAAGAAAATAAATTGATTAGAAAATAAAAAATAATTAAAAAGTAAAAGAAAAATAATCCATAGATCATCTAAGTTTAACCTATAAAACAACCATCATATGTGAAAGTAGATGAGAGATTAAAATAATGGGAGGGGAAATGGAAAATAGTTCATGTTTTGCTATTTTTAGTGTGTAGGAAAAAATTATAACATTTAAATTAATTAAATTAGTAATATATATTAATGTTTTTTTGTGACTATAATATATATTAACATTAATTATTTTTTTAAAAAAATACTAATTAATAATATAAAAATATATATATATTAAATTAATTATATGTATATAAATTACATTAATTATATATATTATATAAGTGCGGGTATGGGTAGGGTACCATAGTACCCGTACCCGCACCCGTACCCATTAAAAAGTGCGGGTAATTACCCATACCCGCACCCATACCCATTTGATGGGTAATTACCCTAGCCATTATGGGTAATTTTTGCGGGTACCCATTGGGTCTGGGTCCAATTGTCATCCCTAATTCATTCATTGATTCCTCTTTCTATACTTTCAAGTAGCTAGTGGAGGTTACAATCAATGAAATTAAAGCAAAATGAACATATATATTAATCAATTATTGTAGTTTAACAGCTACATATGTTTATGAAGCTGGTATATATAGGACTAAACTCCATCTTAATGAATTTATCATATACATATATATATAAAGACTGATTTACTTAATAACAGAAAATAATATATATTTCACTATTATATATATGGTGTTAAAAGGAATTGATAATTGATAGGTAGGATAAGCCGTTTTAGCGTAAATATTGATGCCTTGTAGGTAGCTAGCTGGAGTAAGTAGAAAAGATCCAAATGTTAAGGGACAAGTTAGGCTATGAACAAGTTTAGAAATGAGTAAATCAATCAGACTGTCATGTAGAGGAGACAAAAGGACCCTTGGTCTTGTTGCATAAAAGTGAATGAGACAGACCAAAACGCTGGTATCATGGGGGTTGCAAACATGCAACTATACATTTCTGAACAACAAGGAAAAAGAATAGTAAATCAGGGAAACTAACATCACAAAACAAAACATTGTAGCATTCCCAAAAGTAAATTAATGTGCACCTTTTTAGATTTCACACTTCACCCAATATCTTTCCTTATATACTAACTACTGTTTAATGCAGTGAATATTCTAATGCCTAAAACAATAGTATTAATCTTCTTTTCATTTAACTTTAAAACATTTTCAACACCTAAACCTACACTTAAATGATTGGGAGATCATATGATTCATAATTTCCTTTGACAAAGGATATATATAAAACACTTTAATTAAGGATGGCAGAACAGAACAAATGAAAAAGCAAGAAAAATAGCTCCCTCCTAGCTAGTTTATAAGTTGATGAACTTCAACGTGTGGACCCCTACACATTCATTCATAAATATATAAATATAAGTAGCCATCCATCCATCCATCCATCCCCCAAGCCATTAATCACTCACAAATTTTGAACAGAGAGGAAGCTTTACCTGAAGAAAATTCCACCCATTTTGTTAAAGGGTTCAATCTTCTTACTTAATGAGGCCTTCTTTTGTAGTCTCTCTTCTGCTTTTGACCCTCTTTCTAACTAAGGTTCAAGGTAAATAAGTACTTATTACTATATATATACTTTGAAAAGAACTTCATTTAGGCCTTCTGTTATGATTCTAGCAACTGGATTTCTCATGTTAGTTAGTTGTTTTTGTTTAGGGATTCTCTTGGAGAAAGAGTCTTTTGCAGCTCAGCAACATAAACAACATGTTGGTGATCATTACTTTAATTTGTTGTTTCCATGTTTCTTCAATCTTCTTTTGATGTTAATTAATAGAAAATTAAATTCACTTGTGATTGTAGGATAAAGAAAGAAATATGTTGAAAAGAAATGATGAGGAAGCTATTGTCTGCAAAGATGAAGAATGCACAGGTACCTTGAAGAAAAGAGTGATCTCTAGAGCATCCAGAAAAACAAACAATCGATTACCCCGCATTCATGAAGATTACTGTGGACCTAGACATCATAGACCTAGACACCATTAGTTAACTTAAATCTAGCTAGCTAGCTCCCACAAATTCATTTTATTTTGTCTTTGTTCCTTCTTATATTATAACCATTCTTCCAATACCTTACAAATTAAATGAGACCATGTAATTCTTACTACAAATTTGCCCCTCAAAAGTCCTGATTGCATCCAATTTTATGGTTATAAAGAAAAATGAAAGTCATTATCCTCTTTGCCTTGCTCTGTACTAAAACTTTACAGTGTAATTAACAATATTAATTAAGCATCATGCAAGATATTTTAGCATAGTACTAACTTCCACTATATATACCATAATATTAAGTACCCTGGGTTTTCTTATGTGGCTGCAGGAAAGATAAAGAATAGGAAACTTCTTACCACATCAGCTTCTACTACCCATGCCATTTCAAAGGTTGGTTTAGAGATTAAAATAAAAATAATAATAATAATTATATATGTTTGGTTGTTTAATTTAAATGTGATCAAGTCTAATGAAACATTGGAATTTCTTCCTTTTTATGGTCTCTGTGCATGGACAGAATGTGAAGAACAGAGGGAATGAAGCTCACCCTACTAGAAATGATGAAGGGGGAGAAGAGGAAATAAAAGTAAATAAGCAACAAGAGCTTCCTCATGAGCATTATCCGGATCTTGTAGACATAGCTGACTATTCTCCAGCAAGGAGAAAGACTCCCATACATAACTGACTCTTGGAATTATCAACTAGAAAAACAGACACTCTCCATTTAATTAGCAAAAATAAAATATTAGTTAGCAGAGAAGTTGGACAGCATTACAGAAATGCTGCAGTTTTTTAGGCATAAGAATGATTTGTATATTATATTATATTCAATCATCTATTTATTATAATATATTTTTATATAATAACATGATCTCTTTTATGATTGAATCATGAGTATGTATATATTAGGGCAACTTCTTAAATCTAGGTTCTTTTGTCTTTACTAGCTAATGGTTTTACTAGAATTCCAACGAGCAGAAAAACTAAGCATGTTTGATCATGTGTTGGAATATGGTAAACTCGCGTTTTCAACGTTAAAAATAGTTGCGTTGAGAAATTCAAACTTAAATTTGATCAATTTTTTTAACACCAAATCAAATACACACAAAATGAGTTCTTTTATCTTGCATGTTATTACATTATTTGAAACTTGAAAGTCATTTTGATTTGGATTCCAATTAAGTTGAGTTCAATCAAGGGAACCTATCACTCAAGGAGGCAAATTGCAAATTCTTCTAGCATTTTTTTTCATCCATGATTTTTTTTAAAAAAAATTAACATTTTATGTTAGAAAAAAAAATTTCTGGCCACTTATCAATATGTATCTTGTTGTCACCGACCATCAAAGGGACTCTGAAAATATAACAATAAAAAACCTGAGACGCGTAGATATACGATGTCTTTAAAGGTTAATTCACGGGATGTGTAACCCTAGGATATATCAGGACATTCTCAGATGCACTAAGGTATCATAACAGTGTCTATTGTCAGCTAAGCAGAGCAGAATCAAAGAGAGGAAGAGGAAGAAGCATTTCGATATTTAGAAGTGTGAAAAATAGGAAATGAAGTAACCACTTAGAAATCGGGTAGGTTAAAGCTATTTTAAAATTGAATAAGCAAAAAGCATGTGAGGCCCAATATCACGCACGCGAGGGCAAATCCACCAATCCACCGATTTGCACTAAATTGAATCACTAACGTCCATTTTCATGCACGCGATCTCAAACCTTACACAAGTTGTTTTAAGGTCCCATCACATTCTAATATATAAGCACTCAATCATACTCTACTCCAAATAACGTGGGACATTGATTTTAGAAAGGTTTTGACATCATATCTTTTGTGGTCAAATGGAATGAGTTTTGTGTTTCACAAAACTATACCTTTCTCACAATTTAAGAGAAAGAACAACGGTCAAATGAATCCAAAAATAATGGTTTTGTTCTTTATTCCGTTAAGAAGCTGAGAAGGCATATGTATCCTTGTTGCTTACTCAAAAATCTGTCCACAATACAAAGTCCATTATATAGAACCCCACCCAAAAGAAAATGGATTTAGTGCTCAGAGTCAGAAGCCAATATTCATTCATTTTTGCTCAAGTGTGTCACCTTTTAGACTTATGAGCGCAATTCTTTTGCAAATACAGTATTTATAAATCACAGTTAATAAAAGATTATAATATATTTAAACTCATGAATTTGAAATTAATTATGTGTAATAGATGCAAGAATTATTCTTTCTTCATAGAGAGAATAGAAGATGTGGGTCATTCACATTATTAATTTGTACGAACACATGGGAAGAATTGATGGTGAAATAATTGCCAATTCTTGCAAGTGGGACCACCTTGAAAGGAAAAGGAGAGGGATTTGGTGTAGGGTCCCATTCCCATTCCGATTCCGATCCCTATATTATGGGTGGGTATGCTGTGTGTAGTTTTATTTTGACTAAGGCAGGCCCTCCTATTGTCTCACTCCACGCAACCGATTGGGCCCAACATATTTCACATTTTGATCTTGATTTCATTGTTGTGAAGGGACATTCTTAGCATATGGGTTCACGTGTTATGTCATTCGTGTGCACAGTTGAGGCCCGTTTTTTATCTGAGATTGCGTTGCGTTGGACCACGAGGGAAGAAAAAAATTACAAAGAGAGTCATATTTGGATTGCTGGTGATTGATTTTTTGAGGATTTTTTTATTCAACCACATATATCTTTTATGATAGACAATTCTGTTTGAACCGAGAACATTCACATTTTTGTAGGACTAACTCTCTCAGCAATATTTTTTCATTCACGAAACTTAAACCCGAAACCTTACTTAAAAAATTAAACATGTACCAAATCTCATTGATATTCCCAACGAGAGCTGTCAAAACAGCCCCAAGCCCCACCCATTTGGCCCTTTTTTATGACCCCAACCCACTAACCAAACCCACGGAGCCCCCACTTAATGTGGGATAGGACAAGGTTGATAGGTGGATCAACCCACTATTTACAAATTTTACATTTTAGTTAATTTTGTAAAAATTTCAACCCTAATTCTAAAACGGTTTAAATATGTTTTTGGTCCCTATAAATATGAGTCTTTTTGCGTTTAGTCCCTAGAATTTTTTTTTTTGATTTTTAGTCCCTGCTTAATTTTCCGTCAAGCTATTTAGTCCCTGCTGTTAAATGCAGTCTGATGTGGCTAACGGAGGCCACATTAGACTACCACGTGTCGTTGAATATATATTAAGCTATTGTGAGCCCTTCCATCTGGTCAATCTCAGTCTCTTTCTTTCCCCAAATCTAGTTCGCATCTCCCTTTCCCCATGGCTACTTGCTCAAGGTCATCATCTTCGTCTCCGTTTTCACGTAAGAGGTGTGGCTGTGGTGAAGAGGTGATTGTTTTTACAGCAGGTATCAAGTCTATCCCCCACTTGTTTCTGTTGACCTTTCCCCGCCACCAGCAGTGAGAGAAGGAGTACCTGCATTTTATACCATGACCATTATGTGTATTCGTGAAAGAAAATGATATGAAATTGTGAATATTGTTCTAAAATTTGACCTTCGTCTGTAATATCATATGGTTACTTCATTATGGTAGTGTTTGAAAATCTTTGTACTTTACTCGGTAGCTATATGTGATGCTGAGATGCTGCAAAATATTTGTATAGAATTGTTGCCCTTGTGGGTTCCAACATATTGCTATTATTTGAAACTTTGGAGTTTCTTTTTGGTTCTTGTGAACTAAATTCTGTTGCTTGATAATATTGTCACTGTTTAGTTTGCGCATTGCACTAAGTTTATCTGGTTTCCTTCCCATGTTTTTATTCTTTCTTGCCCTTAAGTAAATATTGGTTGAACTAATTTGTGCAAATTTCCTGGTTATTGCTTGATGATTTAATAAATCATGCTTGCACACTCCATATGTAAACTAGTAGCTTTAGAACTGAGTTCAAAAATGTCTATAACATCCAATTTAAGGGAAGTTCTGAATTGCTGGCTATTTATTGTGAGAAGTATTGGCTGTAATTTTAATGAATCCAGGTTATCATAGCTTTTGCTTCCTATTTGTTGCAGATGTGTGAACAAGCAGCAGAGGCACACAAGTCAAAGGGAGTTGGCCACTCATCAAGGAGGAGTAGGATGATTTCTGACTCTGGTCAACTCACTAGATCATCAGTTGATGCAATCTTGTCAAATAGCAGTCGGCTTCATCCTCACTGGTCCATTCTTGCTCCTTCCTTTTATTCAAAAGAAAAAACTTTATTTTTCCTTCTCTTTTGGGTGTTACAGATATTTACTGCTTGTGGGATTTGAGTTTTTTTTTCCGTTAATAAACTGCTTCTGATACGAACTTTATTCATGAGCATTTTGATAAATTATTATTCTTAATGATCTGTAGTTATATATCATGTTTTTACTGTGCCCATGTTGGGGCATGATTCAATGTTTACAACCTTTTAAAATCAATCCCACAAGAAATTAAAAATAATCACCTCTTCACCACAACCACACCTCTTACCTCTTACGTGAAAACGGAGACGAAGATGATGACCTTGAGCAACTAGCCACGGGGGAAAGGGAGATGCGAACTAGATTTGGGGAAAGAAGGAGACTGATATTGACCAGATGGAAGAGCTCACAATAGCTTAATATATATTCAACGACACGTGGCAGTCTAATGTGGTCTCCGTTAGCCACATCAGACTGCATTTAACGGCAGGGACTAAATAGCTTGACGGAAAATTAAGCAGGGACTAAAAACCAAAAAAAAAAAATTATAGGGACTAAACGCAAAACGACCCATATTTATAGGGACCAAAAACATATTTAAGCGTTCTAAAACCATTGTGAATTGGAGGAATCAGAACCCAAGCGTCACCACCGAACCATAGAGCTCTGTCTCCGGCGAACCCTCTGACGATAGCGAGAACCCACCGATCTCTGGCGACCCCTTTGGCGACGGCAAGAACCCCTGTTGAGGTACTCTCTCTCACTTTATAGTTTATACCCACATTTTCAAAGGTTCTGATCTACAACCTAAGCATGTGCGTATTGGGGTTTTGCGATTGATGCATGTGTGTGTTGGGGTTTTGCTATTGATGCATGTTCAGGGTGTTGGGTCTCTGTGAGTGCAACTGTGAATGCACTGCATATTTGTAGTCATGTGAGTGTTGGCTTGTATTTTTAAGGTGTTGCTTCAGCTATAATGTGCCTTATAATGTGCCTTTGGTTTGTTTTGTATGATTGTGTAATTTGATCTTGATATATCTAGTGAAAAAGAATTTGTTCTGTGTGATTGTGTAATTATGCTTCAGCTGCTGTAATTTGTTCTGTGTGATTGAACTATAAAGCATTCACTATGATCTAATAGCTCGCTGTTTATTAGTTTTGATTACATGATGCAATTTTTTAGTTTATGATTTTGTTCTGGTCGAGCTGTTGTTGGTGTTGCTTGTAGCCAGCAAATAATGACATACATCCCCTTGTTCCCAATCCCTTGTCATTTCTAGAAGAGAGTGGGGCTAATGTTATATTTTACTATACCTGAGGCAGGGTAATAATACTTTTCCCTATCAAGAATGACATTTTATTTGATAATTATGATTTGTGACTGTCAGTTATAAATCATTAATTTTGGAGACTTTTTAATATTCTGCTTTTAGATGCTTTTACCTATAGAATTAATTTTGGAATTTTAGCTTCTCATAGAACTAAAAAAGATAAGAATACTTATTTCATATTAATTAAAGATTATAATGAGACTAATTGACATGAAATGCAACTAAATCAGTAAGCCTTATATTCTGCTTCTAATTATTTTAAGATGACTGTTATACCTATGAGACTGATTTCTGTAGTGCATTATTGGTGTACAGCTATGTATTTACTATTGGTTTCTGTTGTTTACACTGAGAATTTATTATATATATTTGGCGAAATCAAGATATGAAAGTTTGCTATATAAGCAGCAGATAGAATAATAATATACATGTCAGTCATGTGACTTTTATGAATAAATGCTTCTTCCTAGTCCTAACTATAGATTTATATATAGACGTGAAAAATTCGTACATCACTGAAATCAATCTTTTATATATATTAGTTGCACTTGGCACATGGACATGTTACTATAGCTAGCTAGCTAGCGAAAATAAAGAACCCAACCAGTGCAGTTAAGTGTAGCAATTTAATATATGATTGAGTAGTGAACCATTTCAATTGAAGTAACCAACATATTAACATGGACACTAGTGTTGCTGATCATATTTCCAATCATAATTATTACACAACAGATATATATTTGCAATCAGCCATCCTTTTAAGTTTTTTTATTTTTCCTTGATTAATTAAGTTAATTATTTTGCGTGTGGAAGAAACAAGAATGGAAACTAGTTTTTGCGGTGCATTTGTTATTCTCTTTGAAATTCAAATTGAATTGTTTGAAAGTTTATGTCTTTACTTAGAAGTTGCTATAACTGGTATGGTAGGAGTATCTGCTCAGATACTCTTGCTTACAATTCGTCATAGTTTTCTTTACGTTCTGTTTTTATTTCCTGGCTGCATATTCTACCTTCATTTTGGAAGCAGAATCTAAATTCTAAATTCTAGTTTCTAAGCTATACATAATAACAGACAGACTGTGTTTATCTTCCTGATTCTCTTCTGCCTTGAAGAAAGGAGTTAAATGAAAAGTGCAAAAATTGTAGTATTGCAAAAAAAAAAAAATTCAGTTTACTGGTGTATAGGTATTCATATCATTTTGCTGGTTCTCCTTAATGTTCCTTGTTATTGACATCTGTTTGCTATTAATGTGGTTCTACATTCCAAATTCATGATATTAAATTGTTTGTTTTAATGTATAGGAGCTACTAAAATTATAGAATGGAGTCTAAAAGTAATACTATAAATTTAGATGATGATAATGCTTATGAGGCTCCTAGTGTTAATACAACCAAGAAAGAAATGTCTAATGTGTGGAATTTTTTTACGAAAATTGGTAAAGACAAAGATGGTATTGAAAGGGCTTTGTGTAATCATTGTGGTAATCGGTATGCAGTTGGTAAGAATCCTAGAAGTAAAAATAATTATGAGACTTCTCATTTGGGTCGTCATGTATCTGCTTGTAAAAGTATTTCTAATTCAATTTTGGGTGTGAAAGATGGAAAGTCTAGCATGAACAAAATTAACCAAAAGACTCATCGTGACATGCTTGCACAGGCAGTTTTTCAACATGACCCTCCTTTCAATTTTGTTGAGTATGAGAAAATTAAAGAGTGGGTGTTTTATTTGAACCCTGATACTATAATGCCTTCTAGTAATACTCTGGTGGCAGATGTTAGGAAATTATACACTAGAGAGAAGGACAAACTTAGGTAAATGATGGCTATGATTCCCAATAGAGTGTGTCTTCTGATGTTTTGACAACAACTACTAGTGAGGGATATATATGTGTGACTGCTCATTTTGTTGATGAAAATTGGAGATTAACAAGTAAAATTCTCAACTTTTGTCGAATGAAGCCTCCACATACAGGTATTGAAATAGAAGCTGTTATATTTGATTGTTTAAAGGAGTGGGGCATTGAAAAGAAGATTTTTTTCTATAACCTTAGACAATGCTTCTGCAAATGACAATAAGCAAGAAATTTTGAAAAACCATCTTCGTGTTCAGAGTATTTGTTGTCTGGTGGGGATTTTTTCATGTTCGCTGTTCTGCCCATATCCTCAATTTGATTGTTCAAGAGGGATTAAAAGTGGCTAATTTCCCGTTAAGGGTTTGAGACTAGGGACAATGATCCCTTCAAGAAATTAATGGCGTCAAGATTAGAACTTCATTGCTAGTGATATGTGATGGCAAGCTAAAAACTAGAGTCATTTAAGTCGTTGGATAATAATAGAATATGATAGAAAATGATAAGAGAGATGAATAATTTAAAATCGAGATAGAAAATAAATTTTAATAAAATATATTAAATATAAGTCAAGGCTTCATTTGGTGGATATGATAGAATATTATAGAAAAATGATAAGAGAGTTGGATAATGAATTAATAGGATAAGAGTAGGGATGTAAAAAAAAAAAAAACTCGTACCCGTGGATGTCTGTGGATATACCCGTAATGGGTATCCGCATATTTATATAATGGGTGGGGACGGATATTATACAATCCGCCCTGCGAGTACCTGCATACTCATTAAAACATATTTTTCTATTAAATATATTTGAATATTAGGATTTTTTTTATTATTTTATGAGATATAATTTATTTTATATTATTTTATGATGATATTTTTAATATATTAACACTTAATGGTATTATATAATGATTATATATATATAGTATGATGTTATAATATATTATATGACATTTCCTCTTTTTTTATAAAATTTAAATTCTTAAACATTAATGGGTACCTTTAAATATCCACAGATACCCGTTACCCGCATGGATACCCTTTAATTTTAACGGGTATGTATGGAGGTAGGCACTACCCTCCCCCGCCCCGCCCCATTGACATCCCTAGATAATAGCATAATAAAAGATTGTTGAGATTGAGATAAAAGAGTTTAAAGGTTAGGCCAAAAGGGGAAAGAAAAAGTCTATTATATTCTGTCATTCTATAGGTCAAACTCCATCGGGATAAAAATTACATTAAAGAATGTGATATGATAGCCTAACATGATAAACTTATTTTATCTTATCGACAATTGTTGCAATAAACAATAGAAATTAAATAGTTGGAAATTGATATCCTATCATGTCTTTTATCCTTGCCACCGAATTAGTCCTAAATGTGTGTGTATATATATTTAAGTAATACATATTATACATTTAAGTTATAAAAAGTACCAATAATAGAATTTATATCAAGCAACTCTTTAATAGAAACACATTAAAAGGGGCAAACAAAATTTAATAATAAAAATTAAATGCATCACATTTTTTTATTTAAATTATTGTTTTCTTACATACATGTTTAATAACATTATATGTGTGTGTTGGGGGATCAAGTTATTTCAAAAGTAACTCTTGATAAGTTACTCCATTTAACAACTTTTTTTATAGAATAGGAATTTCGCAAATCTAACTGTTGAATACTATGATATTAACATGATGACTATTCATACCAGATTTTAGATAAAATGGATATTTTTATGTATGCAATTTTGTAGTTAACATTTTCTTCTAATTTAAAAAGTGTATAATATGTTAAATTAAAGTAATTTGATGAAATATCAAATTAATTTTAAATTTTATGAAACCTTATAGACTTTGTCTACTTAATCATATCTTTCAATTGAACGTAATTATCATTGATAACTTTAAATAAAATATAATTTTTATTCATCAACCAATTGAATTATATTTATTCACCATCTTAATTATTTGTCCCAAATCTTATAAAATTTTAACAATAATAAATTGATAATCAAATGGTTCTTATTTTCATACATTTTAAAAGTATATAGAAATTAAACATATCTTGAAAATGTATTAAACAATTAAGGATTAATATAAAATTTTTTAGATATAATTTTTATGATGGTAACTCTTAATCTAACAACTAATTTTGAAATATAATTCTTTGTTACAAAGTTATTTATCTTGGTGTAATTCGATCATTTCTCTATATGTAATAATTTGGAGAAGCTAAAACCCATGCATGTCCCTTAAATTTGTCCCTAATATATATAAATGGGACAAAATTTGTTACCGTCACTTTTTCGCATCTTAAGCGGAAATTAAATGGAAAGGGAGGGAAGGGAAAATGAGATGGCAAGGGAGGGAAGGAAGAAGTTTATAGGAAAAATTTATCTTCTTTGTATTTATGAGTGTGATTCTCTTCTCATATGACTTATAAAACCTCCCTCATCTCTAATCCACCTCCCCATTTATCCCTCTTCTCTCTAAACCCCAAAACACACCCTTATATGACTCTAATAGTAATCAATATATGACTAATCGAACCATCATTGATACATTGCAGAGCCGGCCTAACGTTTTTATGAGCCTAATACAAATTTTATGATGAGACATTTTTAAATGAAAAATATTAAAATATTATAACTTCATTTAAAATTTATCTTTGATCTTTTTTAGATGGAAAATTATTTTTTAAATTATTATAACAAGTTTCATTTAACATTTTTTTCTATCGATAATAAAGTAAATCCATTTAATATTTCTCAATAGTCAAGACATGGTTGATCTTAGATAAGATTTTATTAATTTTAGTTTGGAAAATTGTCTTTACGCTAAAACAACAATTACTATATTTGTTAACACTATTCTATAAATAATATATGCATCTGGAAAAGAATAAACTATTTTTACATAATTAAGTATATTGATTGGTGTGTCGGTTTCTAGTTGTATAATTTCTTTTAAAACTTCGGATTCTAAAAATAAGTCTAATCCATCAATATCATAGTTATCATTATGCTTTAACAATTTTTCAATGTTAAGTAATTTTTTAAAATTCTCATTGTCTAATGACTTTAATTTCTCAACACTGAATAAAAAACCAAAAATATTTCCATACAATTTAAAATTGTTCATATCTACTTTGTAATATAGTAATTTCATGGTCTATTTATGAATACAAAAATAATTAATCCTAAATGCTTATTGAGAAGATTTTTATAACTATGTTGCAGTGCTATAGGAATCGAACCGGACCGGTTGAATCGGAAACCGGACCTCTGATCGTTCCAGTCAAGATATTGGATCAGATGTGCAGGTGAATTGGCCTTTTAATGGCCGAACCAGTCATAAACCATCCAACTCGGTGAGAACCGGTCTGGAACGGTTCAACCCGGTTGCAACGATGCGGATGCCTTTACATAAAAAATTGAAGGGCAGCATGGATCGAACGTGCTCCCCTGCTAATGCAAGTCCCCACGTTTTATCATTAAGCTGCAAGTGCTTTTTTATTACAATCATTATCATATAACATATATATAAGTTTTATAAGTATTAAGTTATAATATGCCATATTACTTATTATTATAAATACATTTAATTAACACCTATTTAAATAAAATTAAATGTATAAATTATAAATCATTTTTTCACCATTTTAATATATTTATACTATTATTTTTTATAAGTCCAATAAATTTAAATAAAAAATTCATATATTTTTATACCGGTTTAAACCGGTTCAACCAATAACTCAGTACTTCGACCGAGTCGATAACCGGTCTGAGTTTTATAACACTATGTCGTCATCAATAATTATATCAATTTGTCACACAACACATATTGAAGAAAAGACTAAAAAGAGAGCATAGAGATTCATTTTACAAAAGATAAAAAATTTAGTTTCATTCACTCGTTGATAAAAAGAAAGAGATCAAAAGAGTAAGAGAGAATAAACAATTATAGTATAACACATAAAGAAGAAGAAAAGTCACAAAAAAGCAGGTAATGAGAATCATGTTTAAAATCAATTGTTAATAATTATTACTTATGAGAATAGAGAAAATGTTGATAAAATGGAGTATTTTTTCAGAAAAAATTACGTACTTACTCTCAACAATTTAGTATTATTTACTAAATAATTATTAACTATTTTTAATTCCACTTTAAAAAATATTAATAGTAAGTAAAATTTTCGGAGCCTAAAATAATTGTAGTAGTTATTGTTAATGACATATATTTACATCCTATCATATAGTATTATATTATTTATATGAACTTATATTTTTTTAATTAACGTAGCAATGAAACATTAGAATGGTATATGATAAAAATCACGCTAAATGAGTAAAATTGTTAGTTATGTAAATGATTGTAATTATTTTTAAACTTGTATTAATCTAATCATCAAGCCACTTTTTGTGAAGTTTTTTTTTTTGGTCGAAAAGAAAACATTTAAGTTGTATTTTATTTTTGGGCAATTTTGTAATTAATTTGGGTTTATGTAATTATAATCATGGGCTTCAAAAGGAACATCCTGGAATATATTATAGCCCACCTCATAAAGCCCACAGGTTGAAAGATGGAAAATAACAAAAAAAAAACGTATTATAAAAGCAGGCTCATCACTAATCTTTAGGGTTTCTGAGCTAGTGAAGATCCTCCTCCTCTGCAGCTGCAAACTTGGCCAGTGAAACAAAGCCTTACCAACCATGGCTGAACAGGTTTGTTATCTTCACATCGATAGTTTTCGGGTCTTGTTCTGAATCTTCCATTGACAATATCTAACTTTTTTGTTTTATATTTTTAATTTTGATTTGCAGACTGAGAAGGCTTTTCTGAAGCAACCCAAAGTGTTTCTAAGGTATACTCATACACGGAAAATACTCAATTGTTCTTTTGCTTCCTTCCACAACTCAACGATGGAGTTTAAAATAGTTATTACTGCGCGCTTTCAGTCAAATTCACTGTTACTTTACATATCGAGCACTCCATGTAAATTTGAGCTTCACCTTCTTACCTTAAGCTCTGTGCAAACCGGTGTTGAAACCCCATAAAATCAGGGATTTTTTGGTTTGTAGTTACAAAAGTTCCAAAACCCAATATTCATCGTTACGGTAGCTAGGTTTAATTGATCAAATAATTAATAAGATATGCACAGCTTTTCTGAAGTAACCCAAAGTGTTTCTAAGGTTTGTCACGGTTGTTTGTTTTATTTGATTGGTGACTCTTATTCTCTCTTTCTTGAAGCTCAAAGAAATCTGGGAAGGGAAAGAGGCCCGGAAAAGGTGGCAATCGCTTTTGGAAATCCATTGGGCTTGGATTCAAGACTCCCAGGGATGCCATTGAAGGTATTTTCACTTTGATTTTATATACACCAGATAAACTATTGGAATGTGCTCTTTTCATATTCAGTGTCTTTCTTGTTATTCTTATGGCTTATGAATATGGGTTTCATATATTTATACCAAAGATTAATTTTTATGATGTGGGCTGCTGGTTAATTTAATTATATATTTTCTTTACGATCACTTGTTGCTTCCCATTTATTTCTTGGAATTGCAACGATTTTCTGAAGTTTTGCTGTGTCACATTTGTGCAATTTTTTGTGTATGGGTAGTGGTTAATGTTAGTGGTACTTGTTATATGATATAGTGCTCCATACATATGTTTGGTGGCTGAATCATGGAGACAGACATGAGTTGGAAAGTTAGGCCTGATTTGTTTGTGAAGTGTGTATACCTAAATGGTTTTTATCTAAGAATATGCAGATACTGTGGTGTTGTGTCATGTAACTTGTAATCTAGCAAACAGAATAGGATATTTAATTAAATCAAATTCCTTTTAAATTCAAAGTCTGATGAGGATGAACAATTAGATGATAATCTGTAGTATCTCTATTGAAACCCACTGTTGCACTGATAATGTCATAAACTTATAATTTTCATGTCCTTATATTATTCCACATGAAGTCTATATTTCAATGTATTTGCATATGGTCACTTCTGTTTATTATAAACACAGCCTTTTTTTTGGTTTAATTTTTTTTCATACAGGAGCCTACATTGACAAGAAGTGCCCCTTCACTGGCACTGTCTCCATCAGGGGTCGTATCCTAGCGGGTACTTGCCATAGTGCTAAAATGAACCGTACTATTATTGTTAGGAGAAATTATCTCCACTTTATTAAGAAGTATCAGAGGTATTGCCCTTTCATACTGATGGTGAGCAGTTTTCATTGTATTTGTGTACTACAGACATAACCATCTTTTTGTTTACTTGTTCTTTGTAGATATGAAAAAAGGCATTCAAATATCCCTGCACACATATCACCTTGTTTCCGTGTGAAGGAAGGTGATCACGTGATTATTGGACAATGCAGGTTAGACCTTTATTGGAGAAAACTTTTCTGGGTTTATTGAACAGAGGATTTTTTTTTTTTTTTGTATTATATAGATAGTACCACCTGACTTCCTTTATTTGTGCCATGTATATAGGCCACTCTCAAAGACAGTGAGATTCAATGTGTTGAAAGTGATCCCAGCTGGATCTTCTAGTGGTGCGAAGAAGGCATTTACTGGAATATGAGTTTTGAATTTTCAGTTATCAACTTATCATTGAAGACTGTGGTATCTTATGAGTTGGTAGAAGCCTGTTTCAAATATTTCAAGGTCATACATGGAGATCTGATCAATTTTGGATATCCTTTAAGGCTTTGCTTTGATTTAAGTGGTTAAATGTTAAGGATTTTGATATACATTATGGTTCTTGGAATACTAGTTGCAGTTATTTTTGGCAGTCTGGCAATGCTTACTCTATGTATTTTTTTTTTTTGTCTTGCAAATTTTTCGAAGGTATCATTACTTCCGATCCATTATTCACTAACTTCCAGAATTGGCGATGATGGGAACTAGCATAAAAAAAGTGTAATAGTGGGGGAGGGGGAATCTGGTGGTTAATTGAAATTGTCCAAAGAAATGGCAATTTTCAGTTTACAAATCATATAAGTTTTCAATTATAAGTTTTCAATTTTTGGTTGAGTTGGTAATTTTTTTTTAATATTTTTAAAAATAAAAAATTGAAAACTCATCATCACCCGAAAGGAACTAAGGAATTGTGTTGTGTTTCTTCGACACGGATTTTTACCACTACTTCTAGAACTAGTTTTTGGAAGAGCAGAAGCTCAAGTAGTAGTGGGAGATTCAAGCACCTCCATTGTCACTTATTAATAATATTTATTACTCTCATCAATTTTGACAAATCCAGGAAGTATATATAAGTCCTAAACAAAATTTAGTGCAGCAACAGGTTTATGATTTATCATATACTTGAGATATCTTAAACTTAGTACCATCTTAACATCATTTTGATTCAAACACACAACATCATCATCATCCACAAGCCGTTCAGGCAATATCCCAGATGATGGTGCCCAAGCAAACTTTCCAGTAGGCACTACTGCTTTGAAAATTATGGTTAATTGGTTAGCAAATGGAAGTCCCTTGTTTCTAAATTTGGCATACAGAGGGTTTTCCTGCAAGTATACAATTCATAATCATAATGTAAAACTTATATATAATGCACATTTTTACTCATCACATACCAATTCCTTTTTGTCCCACCATTCATAGGATGCATCCACAGTATCCTTCACACTATCCCACTCTAAGCCAGTTTCTTTTCCAAATAACTCATACCATTCCTTCTCAGGCTTCCCCACTTGTGATATGTCATAATTTCTTCCACTTAAGTCATTAAATTTGGAAACAATACCATTCCACCCTTTCTATTGGTCATCTTACCACTATCCAATGGTTGGTGTGATAAACAAGAAGAGAGGGTTGCTGCAATATGGCATAAAACAGAGAATGGTGTTAATATATCAATAAGAGAGAAAAGAAGGTAGAAAAGGGGGAAATTACCGCTCGCAGAAACAAATTTCATATGAACTGTAAACCCAAAAAGATGGCAATGCAAATCCAAACGAGAGAGAGTCACACTCAGAGTTGTTGATGGCTTTAAGCAATATGACCTTACCAATGAAACAAGAGATGTATTTTAATTGAGCAGTCTTGCTACTTAATTTGTATGAAAGAATTGTAATTGTAATTGTGTTTTAATTAAATTATAATTATGTATTAATATAATAAAAATCATTGAGGTGTAATGTAATTGCCATACCATATGACTAAAGCTGATTCAACATGTTGAATCAGAGCTCCGTTTGTTATGTTAGTGAAAAATTTAATAGTGTTAACGTAGAGACTAAAGTTAAGTGATTTTATAACTTCATTGATTTTAAAGTTTAGGACTAAAATCAAATTCGGGTCAAATTTTAGAGACTAAAAACATATTTAATCCATATAAATATTTAGGGGGTGTTTGGTAAAACTAGCTGATAAACTAGTTGGTAAACGTAAAAGGACATAACTACGTATGTTTTATTATATAAATTCAATTCGTGTTTTCTAGATAAAAAATATTATTATGTATTTATAATTTTAGATTTTTTTAAAAATAATTAAATTCTTTTTAAACCTTTTAGTGATAAAATATTTAATTAAAAATTAAAATAAATAGTAAAATATAAACATAATTTCATAAAATAGTGAAAAGAAAATAACAATTTAATTCATTCGTGATTTTTTTAAATTATTTATTATAAAGGTAATAATAGGTAAAAATAAATTGAAAGATTTTTGTCACTAAAATTAAAAATAGGTAATAATAGGTAAAAAGAAATTAAAGATAATAAGGGAAATGTATTAAAATATAAGGGATAGAGATAGAAGAAATTTAAATAAGCCACAAGTTAGAAGTTGGGTGAAGTAGCTTGTAACTTATAAGTTAGAAGCTTTTAAAATAAGCTACCTTACCAAACACTTTTATGTTGGTCTTATCATACACTCAAATTCACCTACTTATATTTAAAAAAAAAAGAAAATAATGAATGTAATTTATCAAACAGTTCATTTTTTTATGTTAAAAGTTATATATTTAAAACACCAATTTTATGGTATTTCATTTCACGATATATAGTATAAAACAGTGTTATATTAGTTTATAAAAAAAATAATGTTATATTAATGTGAAATTTTGTAAGTATATTATAATAATAGAAAATTAAATATAAAACCAAAATAATGATTTTGTAAAAATAAATTATTCAATAAAAAGTATTAACAGAGATGATAGAAATTAATAATTTTGTAAATAAATATCCATTCTATTTCTATGTATACTTCCCAATGTTCCCATATTATTTGAAAATATCTCATACTAGTAGCAAATAAGACCTAAAAGATGACAACGATTTTAGAAGCCCTTCCACTAACGTCAAGTTCTATAGGCACAAAACTTCATCGAACGCCGTTGTTCCACGAGTCCAACCTAGGCGTCATGCATAGCAAGTGTCTCGGATCACTATCCTTGTTAGAATTCAATAGGGCTGAGGGACAAGACAAGAAAAAGAAGACATCAATTTATGTATGTTAAAGTTGATTCTTATATCATATCTGATATATAATTTCTTATGATTAACACATCAATATATGGCATGCACTTGCCCCTCCCCTCCATTTAACAATTAATTATGAGTGCCTATGCTTAGCCAATTGCCCAATTGTTTGCCACCACTTCCACTATAGGCGACACATGAAGTGAACAGAAGCTACAGGAAGATATATAATATAAGACATTGATTCGTTCTTACCTTCAATTTGATAAAGTATATATATTTCTTTTTCACCGAAAAAGGGAAAAGATTAAAGTATTTCTTTTGGGCATAATTTATCCTCAAAGTTCAATTGGAAACCTGTTTGCTTTAAAAAAAATGTACTTTTCTTTTAATTAATTTACTAAATTCATCTTCCAGTAGTTGTGTTTTTTCCCTTCCCAATTTGTTGTATTACTAATTACTTGTATATTAATTCTTGATTCTTCCACTGGGTAGAGTCACAATCGAAACGTCAAATATTAATTTCAAGCAACTTGTATATATGAGCCTGGGCAAATCCATGTCGGTAGTCAAAACATGATATCTAGTGGAGAGACAAATAGATCTCTTCTCCGAAAAGGTGTATGGGTGGAACGTATGTAAGATGGCAATGGTTAGAGTACTATAGTATTCATTCTCATACTCGTGTTTTAAAAAAATATCCGTATTCAGACTCATATATGTGTGGGTAGTGATTTTAATACCCATAACCTTATCTGTTGGGTACTTAAATACCCGTATCCATACCCATTACCCGCATTTTTGTTAGCTATAAAAATAATTAATTGATTATAAAATGAAAATTAATTAAAAATAAATGAAAAGTAATCCATAAATCATCCAAGTTTAAACTATAAAACAACTATGGTATGTGGAAGTGGATGAGGGATTAAAACAATGGGGGGAATGAAAATTAGTTCATGTTTATTTTATTGTTTAGGATAAAATTATAACATTTTCAAAATTATAACATTTAAATTAAGTAAATTAGTAATATATATTAATATTTTTTGTGAATATAATATATATTAACATTAATTTTTTTGAGAAAAATTGTAATTAATAATATAAACATATATATATATAAAATTAATCATATGTATATAAATTACATTAATTATATATATATATATTATATAAGTGTGGGTATGGGTTGGGTGGGGTATCATAGTACTCGTACCCGCACCCATACCCATTAAAAAGTGTGGGTAATTATCCATAACCAGATCCATTTAATGGGTAATTACCCTACCCATTGTGAGTAATTTTTGCGGGTACCCACTGAGTTTGGGTCCAATTGTCATCCCTAGTGGGATGGTACACTTAGAGCCAGCAAAATAGGTTAATCCAACCGAGCCGGCCCGCAAAAATCCATAAAAATGTAGGACTCGAACACCTAATTTAGAAGTCCGAATAATTCCCGGATTTTTTAGCCCAGTCCAATAAATTTGCTACCCGTAAAAATGTCGGACTATCCACAAAAAGCATGCTAAAAGGTAACTCGGTGCTACTCGCATAAAGCTAGGCGGGTCAGGTAGTACGAATTGACAGCTGTGCACCACGGAGACCATCCTATGTTCCTTTCTATCTTTCATTATCCCAGCCATATATACTATACTTTAGAATCACTCTTAATTAATCTTGTTAATGGGTATTATGGCATCTCCATTTGACCATTTCTCTCATTCATTTACCTTCCAAATGTCCTGGTTGCTTCTTTAAGAGGGCCATGCCACCGACACATTGTGGATAACGAATCTGAATTTTTGACAAAGGATTAGGTAGTTTCTACCCACCCAAACTGTAGTTTCGCACTTTTGTTTTACTTAAAAATATAAAAGGAATATGTGTTTGAATATAGTATTATTATGTGAATGTGAAAGCCAGAAATTATCCAAGTTGGAGATGGAGTTGGATTTCTAAAATGCGTGCATTGCACGGTACACCTATAATTACTACCATTCCAATAAGTTATTCTGTAGTCAATACTTAATAGTTAATAGGCTAATTAATCCTATAGAAATTTCCGAGATGTCATTACATTACTAGTATATAATTTGCAATAAGAAAAGAGCTAGTAACATCTTCTTTGGCACACTTTTTTTAACACACTCCACTTGAGGTTAAAAGTCACATGAGTCCTACCACATTGGGAGTAGAACCACATAATTTGATGGGACCTATGTAAATTTTAACCAATCACATAAAGTATGTTAGAGAGTATGTTGCTAGCACTACTCTTTGCAATAATTGATGATTGCTACCATAATTAATTTTTAAAATGTTAATTATTATATTCTCATTTATCACGTTTGGAACATATTAATATATTACTATAAAGGATTGGATTTGATGACTTTCTTTCTTTATTCATATATTTATTTTAATCTCGGTTTACTTTGAAATTGTTTGTTATTTTCCACAAAACGTTGATCATTCATTCTGAACGGGATGTAATTGCAGAGGCTGTAATGCGTCGCTAATAATAAATAAAACCACATACTTTTCTTAAAATAACTGTGTTACTGATATTTTTTAAAACTCTAATAATTCAAGTGAGAATAATTTAAAATGGTGGGAAAAGATCATATAAACAAAGAAAACCAAAATCATTCATTTCGATTCCAAATGTCCAATTATCAATAACACAAAAAAAAAACATGATTTTCACGTGTGATGAAAAATTGTATCAAAAGAAACAATGCTCTGTATTATACATATTATATAAGAGAAATTCTCTTTTACCCTCTAGAGAGAATTTTGATTTTTTTTTATAAATTAATTCTAATATTTTTATAGTTACTGGACAATATTTTAACTAATAGAATTTATAACCATTCTTTTTTGTTTTTTATTGTGTTTCTTCATTTTTCACATTCTCATTTACAATACACTTGTGTTTCATTTTAAAATTCACACTATATCTTCGAAATGATTTAACAGAGAATGTGCTCCCTAAACTAGGTAATTATAGGGTGGACCCTTTGAGTTTGGGTCCATGGTAGAATTTTACTATAAATAGTATAAATTTAATATTAAAAAATTTATTAATATATAATATAAAATTAAAATGATGAGTCCTAGCAACACACTCTTTTGAACACTCTTTCCAACATATTTCATGTGATTGATTAAAATTCACATGGGTCCCACCAAATTTGTGGCCTCACTCCCAAGTGGTGGGACCCATGTGAATTTTAACCAATCACATGAAATGTGTTGGGGAGAGTCCTCAAATTAAAATTACTTTTTATAATAAAAAAAGTTAGTGGTCTATGGTGGACCCAAACTCAAAGGGTTCACCCTATAATGAACCCATTAACTTATTCCTATGTAGTTTTGACTTTTATACCTTCCTTCTATTAAAAAAACATAAAGATACCAACATCCTACCCATCATATAAACAATAAACTACTTCCTTTCCTTTGTATTGTTGTATCAATAGTGGGGCTAGGTACGTATAGAGAAGGATGTTTCCAACTCAGGTTGTGTTGGACACAAACATTTTGATTTTTGATATCAAAATACCTAACAACGTTGCCTTACCCAACCAACCAATTTTGAGCCACGCTTTTCATAGGGAATTCTGGAGCTAACGTGTCTACTTCTCTTTCGTCTCCTTCCCACTGACACTCATACCACTCTCTACTTTTCCCAACATATTCTCAGAATCTTCTCTCTCTCTCTTTCTCGTTGTGTCTACAGCCAGCATAAGCCACAAAGTTGCCTCAAGTGCCTTACTACTTTCCATATCAACAACAACAAGTTGCTGAGTCAAAGAACCGCTGCTACCCCACGATTGCTGTCATCATGTGTGTTCAGGATGCAGAGCAAGTTGCCCCAAATGAGGATAACAACAGAGGCAAGTCTTGGCCTTTGTATGGTGAGCTTTTGCTTACCCAGATGGACAATTGGGAAAAAGGACCTTCTTTCACTGACAGGATGAGTGTTCAAAGTTCTTTCCCTGTAAGTATTGCCTTCCCTGATCTAATCTTCTCTCCTTACATGTTTTTTTTGTCAATTTTCCCTTATGAGATAGCTTTTGTAGAAACTCTTTCAATCAAACTCAGGTAATGGCATGTTGATGTTTTCCTCCTCTTCTTGATCAATCTTTCTTCTGTTTTTTGTCCTTTTGTCAAGACATATGGATTTGAATTCTAATGATTTTCTTAATTTGACATTGGTTTGTATCTGTGCACATGGCTGCTCATCCTTTTTCATTGATGCCTTTTATGATTCCTTGGTGGAAGAAAATCATCCAAATGAAATTTGATTATGATGCATGATGTGATTGGTGGTCTATCCAATCTAGTAATAGTAGTTTGAATGCTGCAATAATTTGGAAGTACATGCATTATTTTGTTTTCTTATAACTATCCTTATCTTGTGATGGCTTCATGAAGCAATGATCTGATCTCATGGTTATGCCATCTTGGATTTTCTCTCATGTGATTATGAAGGCTGGCTGGTGTTAGAAATGGTTGTGAAAGAAATTAGTTTAGTCTCCTTTCATATAATGGAGGCTTAATTTGTGAACCTCGTAAAATAGCTTGATAATTGATTGTGTTGCCAACTGAATCAGCTTTCATTTCTGGCAATTAAATTGTCTTCATTTTTTGTTCATTTTCTACATAATTTGTTGGTGTTCTCAATAAGTATACCTTTTTGGAGATGACTGGAAAAAACTGCAGGAATTAGCCCTGAAAACAACTTCAGTTTTGTTACTTGTCAACATTTTATTGTATTTTGTGTTCTGTCAGAGAGTGATTTCTCTCACTTTTTATTGCTTTCTTGAGTTTGCTTAGCATCTTCTATTTCCTCACTTCATCACTGATCACTGTTCCTTCCATCTTAACTCAACACCTTTTTTCTTCTGTGGTATATTTAGCTGGAAAGCATATGCGAGGACACAGTTATTGCTGACAAGAAACAGAACCTGATGAATTTTGTCCCTGCTCTTCGCTCTGGAGAGTGGTCTGATATTGGAGAACGCCCTTACATGGAGGATACTCACATATGCATTGAAGATTTGGCAAAGAAGTTTAATTACAACAAACTTCCTGAAGAAGCTGTTTCCTTTTATGGTGTAAGCTATCTACCCCATTATGCTAATTGCCTGTTGTCATCAATTTCAATTTAATTATTCTACAGCTAATCTGTTTTTGTGATAATGCATGGATAATTTAAACATTCTCGACCCCTCACTTGAAAAAATGGAGTTTCTTTGAGATGACCAAATGACAAATATTATATGATGCTATTAGATTCCATCTAATCAGGGTTTGACATGTAAAAGGCAAATGGTCCAATGTGCAGGTGTTTGATGGACATGGAGGGAAGAGTGCTGCACAATTTGTCCGTGATCATCTGCCAAGAGTTATTGTTGAGGATGTTAACTTTCCTTTGGATCTTGAGAAGGTGGTCAAAAGGTCATTTTTGGAGACTGATGCTGCATTTTCAAAAACATCCTCTCTTGAGTCTTCCCTTTCTTCTGGTACAACTGCACTAACTGCAATCATAATTGGAAGGTAAGCACTTGTCTTCTATATGTTTTACATTTCTATTGCCTCTTTTTGTCTCATTAGTTGTTGCTTATATAGCATTGCCCTTTTCATTCTTTTGTACAGGTCTTTACTTGTAGCCAATGCTGGAGACTGCAGGGCTGTCTTGTCCCGTCAAGGAAGGGCTATAGAAATGTCCAAAGATCATAGGCCAAACTGCATCAAAGAAAGGAAGCGGATTGAGTCCCTAGGTGGATTCATTGATGATGGTTACCTGAATGGCCAGTTAGGTGTCACTCGTGCTCTAGGTGACTGGCACCTTGAAGGAATGAAGGAAATGAGTGAAAGAGGTGGACCACTGAGTGCTGAACCTGAACTTAAATTGATGACATTGACCAAAGAAGATGAATTCTTGATAATTGCTAGTGATGGAATCTGGGATGTTTTTAGTAGCCAAAATGCTGTAGATTTTGCTAGAAGGAGGCTTCAAGAGCATAATGATGAGCAACTATGCTGCAAGGAAATAGTGCAGGAAGCAATCAAGAGAGGATCAACAGACAACTTGACAGTTGTAATGGTGTGCTTTAACTCAGAACCACCACCACCTGTGGTTGTAGAAAGAGCTCGAGTAAGGAGAAGCATATCTGCAGAGGGACTTCAGAATCTTAAATGCCTGCTAGAAGGGTAGAACATTTTTGTATGTAAAACAAGTGGTATAGCTGATTTTCAGACCTTAATTATTTACAGATATTCATCCATCACACAGAAAGGACCAAGTTATGATTAGCTTAGTCCCTGCCCTCGGAGGATGGAGAAAAAGAACTGTGAGGTGCCAAATTCCTAATAAAATTTCTATATTTATAATTATTTTTCCCATTGTGATTGGGAAAACGAGAGTGAAACTGATTGGAGGAGAAAATAATGTAATCTGAGACAATATGATTTGTACATATTATTGTTTACATCCTACTTATTTTTCATCAGTCTAATGTAAATAATTGATTATTGGTGAAGAAGCTTCTTATTTTAGGTGTTCCTGCACACCTGGCATTAATTCTTATATCTTTGCTCTTAGTAATCAGAGCTTTAAGGTAGTGGCAACTAAGATTTTGCAGAGAGATTCAAGGAAATGTAGTAATACATAACACCAACACAGATCATCAAATGTGAAAATCATAGTAACAATAGTGAATTATTCATTATAAAAATTTGTGTTTACTATCAGCGAATAAAGAATGAGAATATGATACCAATATTAATCAAGCCTTACAACAATTTCTCCATCCATAGCTACTTACTATGCAAAAGATGGGCGTGTGACATCAATAAAGGACCTACTGCCTAGACTAAATAATCAAATGTGTGTTCCTAAAATGTTTAAAATCATTTTCCTGAAAGCTTCTCTCTTATCTCAGTTCTTACAACACGAATCAAGAATAAACCAGCAAAGAAAATAGACAAAATGAGCATGAAAAAGACACTGTTCCATCCCCTAGTTGAAATATACCCTGCCAAAAGAGGTCCAAGAGCAGCTCCAACAGAACCGGTACCATCTATGATTGCAGTAACAGTAGCCAGTGCCCGAGAATTCCCACCATCCAAGTTCTGTGTACCAAGATCCGCAGCCACAGCAGTCGTGATCAGTGAGTATGGGCCATTGACCAAAAATCCAGAAAGAAACATTAAGGCAATGTTGGCCAACATAGAGATGCTCCCAAAAGCACGATACAAAATAAGAGCTGGAATTGATAGAAACAAGAACAAAATTGAAGTAATAGCACGAGCTTCAATCATATCAGAAATGAAACCCGCTGTGATTCCGCCTAGGACTCCCCCAATGTCAAATATTGTTGAAAGTAACCCAGCAGTTTTGTGCGATAATTGCACACCCGCAACCGCTGCAATGAACCCCAAATTAGGAATCAAGGTAAGAACATCATGAAAAAAAAAATGTAAACTGACATGAGATGACATAAAACACTAGGTATGGTACTTAGTATTCCAATTTCTAAGAAGCAAACCTTGAAGACACTGTATTAAGAAGGTGGAGCTACTAGTAAAAAATTAATTGGATATGATTATATGAATAACATGCTGAGTAAAAAATCAATGCAATTCTATCTGACATCATATATTTTTGTAGAAAAGAACAATTACCTGTGTGCCTTATGTAGAAGGGCAACCAATAAAGAAAAGTATAAGCCACGAGCTTTGAGAAAAATAGGCAGAAAGCAAATGGAGCCACTCCTGGTATCTTCCATGCCTCTAAAAACCCAATTGCAGATGAAGAATCTGGACTATTAGCCTCAATAAGCCTTGCTTCCTCTGATTCCACTTTCTGCAGATTCTCTACACCATCTGTTTCAACACCCATTTCGATTTCCATTCCAGGATGCACAAACCCCAGATCCTCCGGGTTCACAACAAGAAATAAAAACACCAAAACCCCTACCACAATGATCAGAAGTCCAGGCACCACAAATGACCAACCCCATCCAAATTCCAAAACTCCTGAAGCTACAACTGAACCAATGATATTCCCCACTGAAGTATGTGAATTCCATATCCCCATTATCAAGCCTCTCTTTGATTCCCCCAGCCAATTCCCCACAACAGCAACCACACAAGGCCACCCAATGGACTGAAACACTCCACAAACAATCTGAACACCAACAAAATATCCCAAAACATGAACATCTAACCAGTATCCTAACCCAAAAAGTATGGTAGTAAGGCCACTACCCATCATCCCAAACACAAGGAACATCCTCAAATCAATCCGATCTCCAACATGGCCTGCCAAATACATGCCAATGGAGTAAGAAGTAAGGAATGCGAGATCAAGCTCGCCAAGGTGGTGTGTGCCCCTGGTTCCATTGAAAGGGGGCCAACCAGAATCAATGGAGGAACTCAAGTTGGGGGCTTGAAGTTGAGTTAAATTGGATGCAACTGTGGGTCCCAGAACACTCTTCACAATACTGGGAGGCTTCCTAGAGGCATGGAAGGAAGCATATGCAAGGAATGTGATAACAAGAACACAGATTTGGTGGAACAGTAGGGTTTTGTGAGGGGGTTTCAGGCCTGGGAAGAGTGTTAGAGCTGGAGCTAGGCTCAAACTCTTGGATTGCATTTTTATTCATGGAGATTCTAGTTTGCACAGAGAATCTAATCTAACCTAATCTAGCACAATTGCATAAAGATCAAATCTTTCTCCTATTTCTTCTAATGTATGTACTTTTTTTCTTCCTTTGCAAAACTGCATAAGATAATAGAATTTATGATCTAAAGAATGCCATAAATAGATCCAAGATTGGAGATTGGAATTGCATACCGAATGATTGAAAGGGCTAACAATATGCGTTATGCGTCACCAAGACACGATTTGTCCTTGTCGTTTTTTTGGGTGAAAAGCACAAGTTTTAGGTGTGGTCAGAAGACAGAGAAGAGGAATTTGGTGCTATGCTAAGGAAAATGCCGTGAAAAAGCAGTGACATTCGTTAACAGATTTATGGAACATGGAAACCTTTGAATTGCAGAATGACGCAGGAAAGGAAACTGCTAAGACAAAAAAATCTAAGGATTGCAAGTCAAAAACGGTGGCGTGCAACTTCAGGGATCACAGCCGTTAAAAATTAATCCTTGTGGTTATTTATAAAAAAATAAATATATATCACATGAACCAATCACACTTTATACTCTCTCATTATCATTATTACTAAAAATAATTGTTTAATGTAATTCAATTTTTTTTCTCAAAAGTCTAGTTTTGATTGGAGTCTCTCTCACATCCATTTATTAAATTGGATATTATTATGAGGGATTTTATTAATTATTTTGATTAAATTTTCACTCAACATATTTATTTATTGAGAGGTTTTGAAAATATTTGATAAAGATATGGATACGGGAAAGCTAGCTAGATTTTCAAGAAAGATTAATTTTTAAAGAGAATACAAATTGTTTGTTAGAAAAATTGGATTGAATTTATAAATATTTTTAAGAGATTTAGGGCTAGTTTAAGATAAGATAGAAAATGGTAAAAGAGTTGAATAAGAAAATGATAGAATAAGAATTTTATAGAAGAGAGTTGAAAGATAAGAGTGTTGAGAGATTAAGTTCAAAAGGAAAGAAAAAAGTTTATCTCTAACTGAGGTGAGGTGATTCCTAAGGATAAAAAATGCAAATAAAAAAAATTATCTTGTCAACCTCTATCCTAGGCTCACTATGCATAAAAATTACATTAGAGAAAAAGATAAAATAGCCTAATGAGATAGACTTATCATATTGATGCAACAAACACGGGAAATATAATAATATAATATATTAATGTTTGGATTTAACTCCTCTAAATTGAATCACTTTAAGGGATAAAGTAAGTAGTAATCACAATTAATTGAAAAATCAATGGATGAGATTTAAATAACAACATAATTCAATTTTGTATGTGTTTGTACATAATTACAATCTTTATTGTTGATTTCTTGATTAACTACTATCGTTACTTACTTTATTACTATCTAAATCGAATCTCTCAAACCATAGGAGCCACAATCTTATGATATTCTTTATCTTTGCCTATCATTGATTTAAAAACTATAGTTGATGTTTAAACAATTTCATGTGTTTGTATACATATGTATGCATAATCTCAATAATTGACTTTTCAATTAATAATTGTAACTCTTTACTTTGTCATTTAAAATGATTCATTGACTTTAAAAGAGTAAAATTCATTTTTAAGATGGAAATATAAAGGTATTTCATTCAAGTAAAAAAAATAATCCAATATTATCTAAATTCCAAAATTCATAGACAAAATTAAGTTGTAGTTGCCTTTATCAGGAAAATTGACGAGTTGTAAACTAAAAAAAGACTATAACATAAAAATAGGAATTCCCTCCAAATGAGGTTTCTACTAGGGTTATACACCAGTTAGGATGAGTTGGATTTGCCTATTTTTGGACCCAATCGGATTAATCATGTTCATGTTGGATTGAGTCGGTTTTGTCATTTTTTAAATGAACCCAATCCAACCTTTTTTTGTCAACGACCCAATCCAACCCAAACCGATCAAGATCGAGTTGGGTTGGGTGGTCGAGTCATGATAATTTAAAAATAAATAAATGATAAAATTAAATTTATAGAAACTGGATATTTTTTATAATTATTTGGACTTCATAAATTATATAAACTTGTATTTCCATGATTTTGACACTTCGGCCATATAAATATTTCAAAAATTTTATAAATCAAAACTAGAAGAAAATATGACATACACTTTCCACACATAATTTAATTCAAATATTTAGCATAATGCAACAAAGAGATGTCTCGAGTAAGATATTACATAACCATAAAAGTCCCCATCTCACAATTTAACAAACTATTGTTTCGTCATGGCATGAATTTTAATTGAATTTTATTTTAACTTTACTAAATTTAATTTATATAAGATAATTATTAATAATATAATAGTTTTTTATATGGGAGGTCAGGTTGGGTACACTAGGTCGTACTTACCCAAACTGATCGGGTTAATGCTTACTCAATGCAAACAGACCCGATAACCCAACTCAACCCACCAAATAGTGGTTGAGTTAGGTTGAGTTGGTTGGGTCGGCTGGACCCATGTGCAAGTGCAACCCTAGTTTCTACCGCTTATAAAATGGGGTTTTATTTCCCTTTTTATGATTTTTTTTCTCTACTTGGATGTTTATAACTTTATGTGAATTTTAGTTTATTTAAAAAAAACGGCATATAACATGACTAAATTCCATAAATACGACTATAGATGAACTATATAGGTTAATAATTATACACTAACCATGTAAATAAAGTTTACCTAAACATCTAATTATATTTCACCATTCTAAGATTTTATTATGATGTGGCAAGAATACTCCTTTTATAATTATTAAACTTATATTATTATAATTTGGACTTTATTCTCCAATTTAAGTCAGGTTTAATTTATCTCAGTTTATTGTATATGAAGAGTTGATTACTTTTTATGATCTCAGTTTGATTAAGTGTTTATTTGATTTACAGTTGAGTAAAATTGATTTTAGAAATCAATGGTTAAAATGAGTGATATATACTTTACGAAGCACATCGAACAAAAGTGATTTAAAATCAATTTTGGGATATCATGATTTTACATTGTAATTGTATAACTAGTCTTATACTTTTATTCTGAAAAACAATTTGTTTTGAAAAAAAAAGAAATAGTTTTAGAAGGGGAAAAAAACAAATAAAAACACAATCCACCCGCTAAACCCTAACCCCTCCCCATAATCAAAATCAGAACCATGTTCTCTTTTGATTCCGAAGAATAAAAGTCCCACTCAGAATCGCGATTCAGGTTCACTGTTGTCTACTTTACTCTTCTTCTGGATCGCTTCTTCCTTGGTTAGGTGCTTCGTGAGCGTTTAGCGTTGGGTGTTTCGCAACACCTCTCGAAGCCGCATAACAGTGAGCACTTTATCTCAATTCTCATATTAGTTTTGCTAAAAGTCATTTATTCATATTCTTTGCTTTCATATCTATGGCAGAGCAACATTTATCTTGTACAACACCAGTGGATTTGGCTTATTGGCTTAAAGGGGTGTCTTTGTTGAAGGTTTGAAGCTATGGATTATTTATGTTACTGCTCACTCATATATCATTAAATCGTTGCTTTATTCTTGGATGTGGAAAATGGGAACCTTATTTCTCTTTCTCCGGATTCCTCTAGATCACACTGTTGTTTTACTCTTGTATTTGAAAGACACATTTTCTTGATTCATCAATCAATCTTCAGTCCTTAGTCCTTACTCCTTTGCAGACAGTTACAATTTTACCCGCTTCATAGCTGATGATGATTCATGTTAATTTGGCATGTGTTTACTGAAATTGAAAATTTAAAGAAAATGAATAGGATTTGATTAATAATTTCTCAACACAAATATAATACGCCATAGCTACACTAACCTAGACTCTTTATTAACACTAATGACATGATTAAAAGTCATCCCAACATTAGGTAAATTTCGTGAGTATTGGAGTAGTTTTGCTGGAGTTGATATCCATCAAAATTATATTTTATATTTTATATCTTGGATCCAAAGTCCAAACCTTCTATCAGAGGGATATAACTTGTGGTTTCTGTTTCTCATTGTGAAATTCGGTTCCTCTGTTCAAGCTTGGTGGGGTTTTATGTGTTTTTTTTTTTAAATTCAATGAGTGGATTACCTGTTGAACTTAATAGTGCCATTATCACCATATGATGATAACTTCTGATATACAATTTGAGCTGCTAACTTACTTATAGTTTTGATTACTAACTGAGTTATCAATTATCGCATGTTTGGGGTGTTGGATATGATGCATCATTGTTAATTATACATGTACTGTAGGGATGTCTGAGTTGTGAACTTGTGTTGTTTATTTGTATTTTGAACTTGTAGGACTGAGGGCTTATACTGTGAATTGTTGGGAAAGATGAGACTGCTAACACACAATATGCTATCATCTAACATAAAGGGTGTGGTGAATGGATTTCCACTGCGTATAGAAGTAGAGAAAGTGGTAGAAAAGACGGTGGAAATGAATGGTGAGTTTCTGAAAAAGATGTTTGAGAAGATTGATTGGAAGGCTTTTGTGGGTGCATCTAGGGCCATGGGATACACTGAACTACCTAAGGAGGCTTATTCTTCCATGCTGGATTCAAATGAATTTCTGAATAGGTTTCACCATGCCCTCTTGGAACTCCACCTTGAAGAGGGTGCCCTTGTTTGCCATGAAACTGGACGACGCTTCCTCGTCACTAACGACATTCCTAATATGCTTCTTCACGAGGACGAGGTCTGAATTTTCTTATTAATCCATTATCATCACCTTCACCTGTTCTGTTCTGTAGCACTCTCCCCTGTTTGTTATGTTCTGCCACTCTAGTTAAAGATGCTGGTAAAGGAAAGAACTCAACTTCAATTAGGATTTATTGTTTTGATCACCAAGTTTACCTTTGTGTTAGTATCAAATTACAAGGACATCTACGTGGAAGTTTTAATTTCAACATGAATTACTTATCTTTAACTCGAGAACAAATAAATTAATTAAGATCATAGTTAACCATTTACCAGTGAATTACGATGAGAAAAAGGGTTCAATTGGATGTAAAATATTAATGGCTGATTTTTTCTTCTCTCAAGAAAAAATGTACTCGTGGCATCTGCCTTTCGTAGAAACGGGAATAGAGAATGGTGTTGGTCCGAATCCACGTCTGAAATGTGGTTTTCATGTAAGTGTGTGTTTGATTTGGCATTGAAACCGGCTAAGTTTAAGTTTGGATTGCTCAATGCAACTATTTATAGTATTGGAAACGTGAGTTTACTACTTTTCAACGCTAAACTAAACATATTCTAAAATAAACACACTATAATTCATTTTCCAATAGTGTTTAATCCTCTTTTTTTAGTCAAAACATGATCTAATACAGGCAAATCTCTTCTCTAAAAAGACATGCGTGGAATGGTAGAGACCATGTCCACCTATTTGATGCATACGTTTTCTTCTATTTGTTGATAATATATTTTCATCTACAAAACACTAATTATTTCTCTTGAATTGACAAAATGAACTACGTTTTCTTTTTGTTGACAAAGAACTACCAACATTGCAAACGAGTAATATATGCCCGTAAAGTGTCTGGTTTTCTGTTTTGTTACTAAGCATTTTCTAAAGTTTAAATATTTTTTCTTCATTCAAGGAAGAAAAAAGAAAACTGCCTGCAAAATAATGGATACCGGGAACTTTGAATTTGGAATTGCATTTTTCGCAAGGGAAACCTTGAATTACGATCTGTTAATTGATTAATTGATTCTGAAACTTGATAAATTATCGTCAAGTGTGCCGTATACGTATATTATTCACTAGGACCAAATAACATTATAAAGGATTCATATTTATTGTAATGTAATGCCTGTAGTCATGAAAGGACAATATGATATAAATAACTCAAACATTTACAAGTATTTTTACTGTCCTCATACATTGTCAAGATTCTATAGTCCTCAAAGGAGACACTATGATATAAACATAGATATTGTATGGAACTATAGACAATTCAAGTAGTAATCACAGGTATTTTAGCTGGTCTCAAAACAATATATAGAGACTAAACCAGGATTCAATTTTTTGGAACTTCAAGTTAATTTAGTTCCACTTACTCCCAGCGTAACCATCAGAAAATGGATTGATGCCACTGCTGCGCAATGAATTATCTTGATGAGCAAAATGATTTGGGTGAAGGTTTTCCTCATCTTCAAATGTTGTCCACCCCATTGAGTTTTCATGTTTTTCTTCAGCATCTTTGCGCATATTTTCCATTTCTCCAACATGGCCTTTTGATTCTTTCTTCACCACATCCAATACAACACCACCATATTGGTCACACAAAGATCTTCAACACAATAGACAAATATTAGTAAAACAATGATTTTGAAATAGATAAGAGTGATCCAAAGTTAAAACTATATGTATGGAATAATGGAAAAAAGTAATTAGCTGTAGCCACACTAACTACTCCAATTTCCAAACAGCTAAGCATCATAATCATGGTCACTAAGTTACAAATATAAGATCAGTTATGTGGACTCACTTGGGAAAGTGATTTTTTAACTGGGCCTTGTTCTCTGAAAGTTTGGTAGAATTTGCTTCCATCTGATCATTCCTATTTTATATAACAAAAAGTAAGCAATAGTTACATTTTTGCAAGTAACTCAAACCAGATTTTTTTAAATAACAAGTATAATTATGCAGAAAAATGACACAATGGAAAGAAAAACTCACGAAAACTTGAGACCCCTTAGTTCTGTCTGGATTCTTGACACCTCCTTCTTTATCTTGTCCTGTTTATTCATCAACAAAATTTTGCTCAATGTTCACAAATAGCTTTTGTTGTTTCCATCAAAGCAAATTAGACACGTAATTTGAAATGAAGGATGGGGTCTCATACCTTATCACCTATGGAAAAATCAGATGGTGATCCATCAGAATGCAACTTGTTCTTCATTGACATTAACCCCTCCCCTGATGCCTTTGTAAAAGGCTGATAGGAAGCCAAGTAGGCCTCACTATCAGACTTCTCATTGAGAGACAAAGGAGCTGTCTCATCATCTGAGTCACTTCTCTTCCCTTTCTTGAACCCATCAATCTCCCATTGTTTTTTTGCTGACTTCCCTCCTTTTCCCTCCTCTTCCCCACCACCATGCTCCTCTCTCTTCTCCCTATGAAACAGAATTCTAAATGGTTTCCTCTTAGACTTTTCTGGACCATTCCACAAGGGGTTTTCCTTGGAATGCCTAATTTCATTTTTGGCATAGATAGTGGAAGGAGGGATTTTTGAATGGGCTGAGTGCATGTGTAAAGAGGGTGAATCAAATATACTCTTCTCCATTGAGTTTTTCCCAGGTTTGTAAGAAGAGCCAAAGCTAAAAATTGAACTTGCTCCTTTAATCTGCTTCCTTGCCTGCTTTGCATTCTTCTTAGAATTTGAGTTCTCCTTGTTCATCAAGCATTGCTCATCCTTCAAATCAATCACCGACCATTCTTCCTCTGAATTTTGTTTCATGTCTTTTGACCCTGCAAGGATCTCTTCCTTGCCTTCAATGTCACCACCTCCTTGAGCCCCCAACCTCTGGAGCAAAGGCCTTTTTGAAGCATGGTACTCCCCTTCAGAAATGCATTTGGCATAAAGAAGTTCCTGGAAAGTGGAAACAACCAACAAGCAAAAGGGAATTTATTTGATTCTCACCTAGCTAAGAGCCAATGCCAATTGAACTAGAAAATTGGCAAGATTCAAAGATTCTTCTTAGGTAGCATTTGTGATCTGACAATATAGAACAGAATGTTCTATCACATTCAGATTCAGTTCTATTTGATGCTACCTTTTTAGTGAAACCAAATAGTATCAATGTTCTATTTTATTCTGCTTTTAAAAAACACCAAATGTACACAATAAAAAAACCTACATGGTATGTTTCATTTACCAATTTTAGTCATTAACAGTATGAAAATGGCACTCAAAATTTTCAACAGTGAGCTAATTTGCAATTACTTACCTGTAAAAATACAAGCTTGTCTCTGAGTATAAGGGGATGGTCTTGTTGTGGAGGAGGAGAAGCAATAAGGGAATCAAGTAAATGAGTTCTGAAAGCTGAAACCTCAGCTTCAGGAAGAATGTCTTCTTGGTGAAGACCCATCAACTTCAGCATCTGGTGGAAGGTGTCTTGCTGCCATTTGAGGTTGTCGGATTGGAGCTTCCACAACCTGTGCTCTGCGGACACTAAACGGCAGCGTTTCTTGAAGCCCAAGGGAAGAATGGTTTTGCAGAGAGAGGTGATTGAATCATGGAGAGTTGAGTAGTATGTGGTGGGTGCGTTCGAGTACACCATTTTCCACCAAAAAGAACCAAACTTTTTGCCAAATGATGTTTTTGTGAAATTTGTAGAAGCAAATGCAACAAAATGGTGTTGTAAGGATTATGGGATTTTCAAATCTGGGACGCTGCCATAAACGGTCACAAGATGATGCTGGAAGGAACTAGCCGTTGTGGCCTTGTGACGTGAGAGGGACTAATGCTGAATTGAAATTAAACGGTGTCGTTTTCCATGCTTCCCCCCGTTACCTACAGCTACAAGGAGTATTTTATAACTTTCTTTTTTTATAACATTATTTTAAATAATTTAATCAATCTTTCCTCCAACTAGTAATTCTAGAAAGTTTATTAAATGAACACCATCATTGTTATCTTCTATAATTATTTTTTCCCAAGTTAGCTAATTTATTAAATTGTCCAATTCTACAATAGAAAATAATACCTCGGCATCCCATTTTTTTATGTGTGTGTGAGAGAGACTGTGAGGTGTAGGAAATAATAAAATAAAAAAATAAAAAATGTGATAGTTAATATGATAAAAATGAAAGAGAAATTAAAAAATGAGGTATTGATGGGGTGTAAGAGATATAAGAATAAAAAAAATTAGAATTCTTATACAATTTTACATATTCTTTACCTTCACCATTTTAATTAGTTATTTACCGGTACAAAAGCTTATTATTGAAAATAAATAATTCCATCATTTTGTATTGGATAGTTACAACATTATATGAAATAACATGTATGTGCATATATACAATTCATTGACATTTACCATTTTTTTATAGGCAAAGAAGGTAATTAATAGGGAGTACAAGAGGTACTCCAACCTATACATAAAATCTCTTAATTACGTTTCTAATAAATTGTCTACTAGGTAGAACCAACAAAAGAGTTATGATTTAGTTTACAATGTAGATCGAGATTGTGGGGAAAGTTTATGGATTTGATTTCTATAAACAAACTTTAGGGAGGGGGTGAGGGAACTTTTATATGACGATAACTGTGATTGCCAAAAAGAATTGACAAGAAGATAGAGATGATAGACCATTGATATAAAATTTTGTTAAAGGATTTGGTAGAGGTTAAAAAGAGAAGTAGTATACATGACAACTCATCACACTCACTCACAAAAATCTAGTTCCAAGGGAAGTGAAGAGAAGAGTCAATGTCTCTCCATTCCTGAGTGGTCCCAAGCACACGGCACAATCCTCTTGTTCCGTGGCCTTCCAGCTCAATTTGCTCCAACTGAACCTCCTAAAACCTCTTTTCTTTGACCCGTCTGCTATGCTTGCTCTTCTTTCCTCCACACACTTTATGCTACTTTGCCTGGTAATCGATTATGAGTTTCAATTTTCATTCTCCTCCTAGGGGTTCATTCAGATAATCAATATGAGTTGCACGTATCGGCCCCGTTTGAATACACTTCTGTAGAACTTCTAGAAAAAAAAATCAAAGAAGTAAAATGAATTCAACTTTTTCTACAAGTTGAAAAGTTATTTATGGAGAAGTTGAATGAGATGACTTCCAAAGAAGTTGAGTTGTAAAGACTAATTTCAACTTCCCGGAAGAAGTTGAACAAGTTGAATTCATTTTACCTTATCGATTCACTGTATTTTCTTCTCCCAGGAGTTCTTATAGAGAAGTCTATCCAAACTGGCCGATCATCAATCATGAAGGAGGAAAACAAAAAACAAAAACAGAGACTTTTTGGTCTTGTTTTTGCAATACCTACCTTTTATTTTCTGATATCCTTTGTGCTCTGAACTTGTCATCCAATCTCTGTTTGGCTTCTCTGGCTGCTCCTACCATACTTTCATCTGTTTGTGCATGGTATAACATGCTTCTTTGCTTCAAATCCACAAAGAAAATTAATTAAAATGAATATTAACATGGAAAAGCATATATAAGGGCAAAAGTTGGTGAAGAGAGAAAGAAGAGACCAGTGAAGAAAGACAGGATTCATGGTTACTTGCATACAAACAGAACCTTGTAGAGTTATGGGGAGCCAAAAATGGTGAATCCAAACATTCTCCACTCTTATGGAACCTTCTCCTTCGAGCACATACAACTCCTACAACAAGCATTTCTGCCATTTTTGCCTTTCTCTAACGCACTAACATTCTTAAGCCATGGGGACTTGTTCTTTATACTATACTTTGTCTTTGTCCTGTCTCTGCTTATGCTTTGCTGACAGCTGAATTTAAAAAGAAAGAAAAGGAAATGCTGGAATTCAGAGAGCAGAGAATCCCGTAGCTCAAGTAAAAAATGGTAATATTAAAGTTCTGATTAAGCTAATTTAATCCAAAAATAAGGTGTTACCATTAAAATAACATATCAATAATATAATTTGAATCCATTTAACTCAACTTCTTACAAAACAAAACTATTTTCTCTGTTTATAACACTCTCCAGCTTAAAATTTTGTTTTAAATAATCAAGTTTCTCAATTACTTCTTAAATTGAACTCTAATTACTGTAAGATTTTTTCAACTATATCAAGTGTAAGGAAATGCTTTTATTACTAATTGATTATATACATCATCACTATTTAGATAAGTTTATTTTATTGTTGTCTTTCATTAAATATAAATTATTAACGACTAAGACCCAAAAATCAAATACTACCATAGGTAAAGTTTAAGGTCAGTTTGGTTTACCGTTTGTAAAATTTGATTTTGGTAGAATTGATTTTGAGTAGAATTGATTTGTAAAAGTGGGTTGAGAGAAATTGATTTTATTTGGATGAGATAAAGTAAAATCACTTTTGGATATAAAATTACTACACTGTGTTTACTATTTATTTTATTAAATAAATAGAACATTGGGTTTTGATTACTAAGCTAGGGGTAATATGGTAAAATCACGCAAAACTGATTTTCCAAAATCGTTTCAGTAACCAATTCTCAAAAACCACGTTACAAAGTTTCAAAACCACTTCCACTTTTATCAAGAATTCACCCAAACGACATGAATAAATTCCAAAACCCCATTTGACCCGTCAAACGGAGGTTTTAATGGCTGAAAATTTTTACCAAACATGCACTAAGATAACGATGTACCGTTCCGTACAATACAATATAACTACAAAAACAATTGTTTTGTTTTACACCGGATTTGACTAAGAAACTCTCCTACGAAGTATATTATTTTAACCTAAATTTTGTGTAACAAAAAAAGTATATTATTTTAAGATAACGTCAGAAATCATTTGTTTTTTTTTCCTTTGAAAATGTGAGATTTATTGGGCCGTAGGTTGTGGTGCTTGCTTCGGTTGTGGTTGAACCATTTATTGCTTTTTTTGTTTTTTTTTTGTCTATTAAGGCAGTTCGAATCAAGAGTTTTACCCACATTTCAGTCTGTTTTATTAATTGAGTCACCACTCATTAGTAACCACTTGCTGTTTTGTGTTAACATTCATAAATTTTTATAAGGTTCTATGAATTTTATATGAAGAATAATAGATCCTCTATAATTTTAATGATATTTTCAAAACAATATTCCAAGTTGACTCTGAAGAAAAACATGTACAAGCTGGGTGAGAGTAATTACTCTTTTCATAAGAAAAAAAACAACTTTGGTCAATCCAACTGAACTTATAGTTCAAGGTTCAGCGGCAGAGTTTCTTATTAGACAAATCCAAAAGTAAAAGAATGGTTATTATTAAGAGTGTGTTTGGTGAGAAATTTTAGCTAGATGAAAGTTGAAATTAGTAGCTGAAATCATTTCATTAGTATTTAGCAAGGTAACTTTTTTAGGTAGCTACTACATTTTCTTGAAAAAAACTCTATTTTTCAGCTACTAGTTGAAAACTTATTACAAGTTTATCCTCAACACTTCCACTCATCATTATTTAATAATTGATGATGTCTTTATGTGTCATTTTACCATTTTTTTATTAATTTTATCAAACACCTTCAATTAAATCAACTAGTTTTTCAGCTTTCAGCTAGCTTTTAACTTTCAACTAATTTTCCAGCTTTCATGTAGCTTTTCAGCTAATTTCACCAAACATACTCTAAATTCTACCACGTGTCATCGGTATCTTAAACAACCAATCTAGTGAGCATTATTGTCGCGACAAAAAATAGTCCTTTTGGACTTAAATATAAGGGGGCGAAACCTATATATGTTGGATTAAAATTTAAGTAAAATTTAATTAATTTCATTATATTTAATGATATCATTTCAAAATACCTTTTACTTAATTTAAATTTTATTTTTCAATAACTCTATTTAATGAATCATATAATAATAAAGAGAATATTTACACTTGAAACACATTTCAATAAAGTTTGCTGGCTAATTTGGCTCATGACATCTCTACTGATTTCCTTCTTTTTAATGCGAATCTCCTTCAATTTCTACATCTTTTGTTGGTTAATACGGCCTCTGTTGTTTTCCCTTTTTTTTTTGGTCAATATTGTCTTCCCTCGTGGAAGGTATAGTATGTAACCTTTTCTTGGGCTTTTAGTCCCGTATTGTCATCGAAAAAAGTTAAAGTATTCTATGAAGTGAAATTTAAGAAATATAATTCATTTTTAGATAATAAAAAAAATTTAAATAAGGTTAATTAAGTTTTATGTGAATTTAGTTTTTTTCTTATATCGAGGAAGTAGGATTTAAGTGAATCTCAATTAATAATTTAAAATCAAATTAAAGATGGTTTAGGTTAACTTTTAACTTATATGAGTATATACATACATATAATAAATTTTTATAACTCATCCACCCTTATTATTTTATCTTTTTAATTAGAATTTTTTATTTTAAAATGCCTCCACTTACTTTTAAATCATATTTTATCTATAGGACATGTTTGATTTGCTAAAAATTAAAGGAATTGAAAGTGAGTTTCTTAATTCTTCTGATTATGGGATTTCCAAGGACTCGCAGAAAAGTGAGTTTCTTAAGTCTTGTATGGTCTTGGGCCCAAAAATTTTGAGTCGGTCTCATGCTTCCTTTAGCAAGCCTCCCGAGGTCTTTACTTTTCGCACCATATTTTTTACTATTCCCACCCCCATATTTTTTGAATCTTTATAAAACCTAAATCTGCCCTTCAGTTAATTGGTTACGGACAAGGGTGTCCGGGAATGGTTCCCGGACAGCCTTGTCCGGAAGTTATATTTTTTATAAAAAATAGCTTACGGACAAGGCTGTCCGGAATGGTTCCTAGACAGCCTTGTCCGTAAGCCATTTTTTATAAAAAAAATATAACTTCCGGACAAGGCTGTCCGGGAACCATTCTCGGACACCCTTGTCCGAAAGTTATATTCTTTTGAAAAAATAACTTCCGAACAATGGTGTTCGTAAGGTATATTTTTTTTAAAAAAAATACCTTACGGACAACCATGTCCGTAAGTGAGGGGAATAAAAATCCCTTGTGTTCCATTTGCTTCTAGCTTCTGTTTTGCTGCTTCCCTTTCTCTGTACTCAAGGGGCGCTACTCGTCGACGAAGATGTGGACGAGTCCAACGCATCTTCCAATTCCAGAAGGCCATCCACTTTCCTCAACGTCGTGGCACTCGGCAACGTTGTGAGTCTCCATTTCATGTTTCTATTTTTCTTCACCATCATCCTCGTCATCATCATTTCTCTATTATATTCTGATTCCAATTTTGTAGGGTGCTGGTAAATCCGATTCCAATTGTGCCTCTATTAGTGCGCCCTAAGCCCAGACTCTCGCCACATGTGTACTCATCATCTTCCTGAGCAAAAACCGTGCGGTGACAGGCGGCGACATGGAGAGTGCGGTAGTGCAGCATTTGGAAAGGCACCATAGCCGGTGGGGGAGGGGGGCGCTGGGGAAGGGGAAGGGAAAGGGGAAGGGGAAGGGGGTGGGTAGCTGGGGAAGGGGGAGGGGCCAAGGTTCTAAATATCGGTCGCGGTCACCGTTGCGGTTGCGTTACAGTCTTCACAGTTATGGATATAGCGGTTGCTGCAATTAAGATTGCGGTCATTACGGTGTGAATCACACACAACTTTGCACAAAATTTGATTAATTTTATTTATATTATTATATAATCTATACTGATTTATAATCAATAGTTTTTCAATTATTATGAGATATCCAAAACAATTAAGTAAAAATATATAAATATGAATAAATTAATAGCTACTAATATATTTAATAAAATTTTGTCCTATATTTTTCTATCTCATCCTTCAATTACCTTCACCCAAAAATTAATTTAATTACTAATTTTTTCCACTTAAAATTTCCCCCACCCACCACTAAATTTTTCCCACTCACATTTCCCACTCAAATTTCAATTTAGCTATTTTTTATTTTTTTTACGGCTTATATAAAAAGAAAGACTCATAACAGGACAGTACACACTACAACACCAAATCCCCTACCCGTCTCTTACTTCCTTATCACACTAGCTAGGTCTGTTTGGTTTACGAAAACATTTCCTGTTTCCATTTCCTGTTTTCACTCTGTTTCCTGTTTTCTAAAATTTTACAAAGGAAAAACTGGAAATGCTGGAAACAGAAAATTTTTGTTTCCAGCATTTCCAGTTTTTCCTTTGTAAAATTTCAGGAAACAGAAAATGGAAACATGAAACGAAAATGCAAATCAAACAGGCCCTAAGCCACCACGACCCCACCTAACACACGGAACATAGCACCTAGCTAATAATTCCCCTACCCCTGTCTTACTTCCTCTCACATCTCTGATTGCAATTTCCATTTTATTTCTTCCCTCACCTTCGTCCCTTCTCACAGTGTTCCTCATCCTCACTTTCTCCCTCTCCTTTCTCGAATTTCCAGTTTCTGGCAAGGGGCAACCACAATCTACTCAACACAAAGCATAAGCTACTATCAAGATGAGCACAAGCAGTCAAGCACAAGCCACTATTTTCAGAGCTTGATACAGGGCGGAGAAAATGGGATTTTGGGAGAGTTTTTTCTTTTCACGGAAAAATCAGCGTTTTCCGACACTGTTGCGGCCGCAACACTCTTCCGTTGCGGCCGAGACGCGTGAATTTCAACCACTCCGATATATCGTTCCGTCTCGGTATCGTTGAGCTGCGAGACCGTTTTGTTGCGGATGATTTCTCGGTGGTTGCGGAGCGATATTTTAATCCTTGGGAGGGGCAGTGAGGGAAGATAAAAATGATGGGGTGAGAATAGCAAAAACCGCGGTGCCAAAAGTAAAGGCCGCCTCCCGATGATGCGACCCAGGTTCCTTCTTGTATGGTTCTAGATTCTATGGATGGGAAAGTCCAAGTTTGTGTGTTTTGATTTATCCGGTCAAACGCTATTGAGAGTAGCTTCTGTTCGGATCCACGTTTGAAACGTGGATCTAATATAAACCAAAAACACCATTCATGTTGAAGCAACAGTTTGTTAAGTTTGAGTAACCAAACCAAACACACTTACAATGATTTGTCTTATTTGTTACGACGCATCAAAGGTGTCCTTATTATGTTGATGGGGTGGGGGCAAGAATTGAGGGGAATTGATTGATGGCATCGTTGGTACAATAAGAATCACTTGCTTTGCAATAAGGAAAACATCGTCAACCAAGCAGACAACCAATCCTTCGTCGAGCATTATTACAAGGAATCAAGGATAAAGACGGAACAACATTCTATTATATTTTATATATGCTTGTATATAATGCATGTATATAAACTCACATTTAATTTAAAGAGTACTAGTAGTTTTTGGTATAAATTTAAGAACTCGTTTGATTTTTACAAGTCAATACAATAGTTTATATATATATATATATATATATATATATATATATATATAGTAATATTGACTTTATTAGTTATTTGGTGCCAATATTATTATAGAGTTTTAATTACTATGCACATTGTGAATGTAAAAATTATACACAAACATCCAATGATATGTTATCATGTCATTTAATGAATATGACACTTCATGTATTATTAAATTCATTATATGATGTGCAATACATTATTGAATGTTTGTTTAAAACTTTTTTACATTAACAATGTATATATAGTTATTAAATTCATTGTATTATATAAACTTATTCATGAATTTCTCTTATGGAACAAGTAATATATAACTCAATAAGTCTTGAGATATGATATATACTTGTGGTCTAGATAAAAAAAAGTCTTGAGATATTGGATTAAATTTGATTAGATTTTGATATTCAGGCCTCTCTGAAAACCTCTTATATATAACTCCACAAAAATTTATTAATTTATTTTGATCACTAACAATTCTATATGTTTTAATACAGATAGAGAGGGCAAAAAAAAAAAACCCTATTCGATTACATCTATAGATACGTGCAGATATACCTATAATAATAATGGATACCTATATATTTATAAAATGAGTGAAAATAAATATATTAAACATTAGAATTAATTTATTATTTCATGATGAGATAAAATTTATTTTATATTATTTTATAATGATATTTTTAGTATATTAACATATAATATTATATAATAAATAGTGAAATGAATTTGAAATGGGCAATATCATTCCATTAGTGTAAGAAAATGCAGGTGATGGTCAAAATTCTTCACTTCATCCAAGCAAACCAAGTCCACAATCACACACAGAGAGAAGTAAAATCTAGAGGAGAAGAATGTCTTTTCTGCAGCATGGACAGTGAGAATTATTATCTAACCATGGTTTCAAGCATCTGGAATGGAATCTATGTGCACAAGGGAGAGGGGTCAATGTCTCTCCATTCCTGAATGGTTCCAAACAAACGGCACAGTCCTCTTGTTCTGACGCCTTCCAGCTCAATTTGCTCCAACTGAACCTCCTTGGACCACTTTTCTTTGATCCATATACCTCTGTCTGCAACTCTCCTAAGTTTCTTCTTCTCTCCTCCACACAATTTATGCTACTTTGCCTGATAATCGATTATCAGTTTCAATTTCAAAATTAAAATAGGAGGAAAAAAAAAACATCACTTTCTGATTTGGGATTCATTCTCCTTCAAGGGGTTCATTCAGATAATCAGATCTGAGTTGCAGGGGGAAACAAAAAATAAAAACAGAAACTTTTTGGTCTTGTTTTTGCAATACCTACCTTTTGTTTTCTGATACCCTTTGTGCTCTGAACTTGTCATCCAATCTCTGTTTGGCTTCTCTGGCTGCTCCTACCATACTCTCATCTGTTTGTGCCTGGTATAACATGCTTCTTTGCTGCTAAACATTCAAATCCACAGAGAAAATTAGTTAAAATGAAAGCAGAACAATGATGAATATTAATTAACATGGAAAAGGGTAAAAGTTAGTGAAGAGAGAAAGAAGATACCAGTGATGAAGAAGAGGATGAATTAGAAAGACGGGATTCATGGTTACTTGCATACAAACAGAAAGAAGAGCGTCTTGTGGAGTTATGGGGAGAGAGAGATGGAGAATCCAAGCATCCTCCACTCTTATGGAACCTTCTTCTTCGAGCACATTCAACTCCTGGAAGCATTCCTGCCATATTTGCCTATGGAAGAAAGAAAGAAAGAAAGCACAAGTCTTGTTTGTTGTTATGGACTTGTATGTGTTGTGTGTTCTCTATATTATAGTTTGTCCTGTCTCTGCTAGCTAGTACAACTAGTGTTTTGCTGACAGGTGAATTAAGGAAAGAAGTACTGTAAGTAATTCAGGTAGAGAGCAAAGAATCCTGAGCTCAGGTAGAATTAGAAATGATAAGATTGTTGAGGTGGATGGATTAATTAGAAAAGTAGATGATTGTGTTTGTGTTGTTTCAAAACCAAAAAATAAGAGGAATTGGACTTTGGAGCATTACTTTACAGGGGAGGTGGTGGACAAAATTGGGCCATGGGTTTGACAGATTTTTCAAAATCATATTTTTAATTTCAAAAGTATCCGTGCAAGGTTGTCACAACCAAGAATGATCATCTTGTACTAGCAATCATGATAAAATAATTTTTCAGTACATTTTTATTATTATTTCTGTACCTTAAATGTTTAACTAAAAATATATTTCTACACACAAAAAAGTAGTGTAAGGAACGTAACAAGAAGAGAAATGAAAAAAAAAACGAAATGAAAAAATAAAAAATAAAATAGGTGATAATTGATACGATGGAAAAAAAGAGAAATAAAAAAAGGAGTAAACTAAAAACGGGGAGAAAAGGTAGAGAAGTTTTTGAAAGTATATCTCCATTCACAAAATTCAAAAGCAAAAACAAGAGTCATCGTGAAGGAAAGATAAAATGGAGAAAAGGCATAAAAAGAGAAAGAGAAAGTGAAAAATATAATAGATAGACTAAAAAAACTTTTTGTTCTTGTAAAATAATCAGATTTTGATTTTCTTCTGGATAAAATTTTTCTTTTTATTTCATTCTTATGAAATATTTAAGGTATTTTTTAGTGTATAGTGTTAACTCTACTGTTAATTATCGATGTGTTGAATACTTATCACTAGGGCTGCAAATGAGCCGAGCCGAGTACCTGAAGCTCAGGCTTGGTTTGTGAAAAAATAGGTGGCTCAAGCTTGGCTCATTTATTTAAACGAGCCAAACTTTAAGCTTGGGCTTGACTTGTTAAAGAAAAACAAAGCTTGGGTTTGGCTTGTTTAGCTCATTTATAACTATGGTTTTGCTCTTATGAAAATTTTCTTTAAATCATTTTTAAAGTATATGAATTTAGTATTTAATAAATATTTTATTATTAAATAATAATATATAAAAATCAAAATATATTCTTAATATATATATATATATATAGTTAGACAATTCTAAAATATTATATTTTTTAAAATTTAATACATAATTTCTTGACTAATATAAGAAATATTTTAATACTTATTTTCATATATATAGAGTAATTATTTTACTTTATTATTTTATTATTTATTTTAAAAATAAACTTATAACTGTATGTTTTTTTTTCTAATTTTTATTAATATTACTTTACTTTAATTATTTAGATTAATTAATTATTATATATAATAAGCGAGCTACTCACGAGCTCTTAATGTCAAGCTTATAAGGCTTGGGCTTGGCTCATTTAAATAATCGAGCCCAACTTTAAGTTTTGGCTTGTTTGTTTAATTAAACAAACGAGCTTCGTCGAGCATTTAACAAGCCGAGCTCAAATAGTTCATGAATAGCTCAGCTCATTTACAGCCCTACTTATCACAATCAGTAATCATATGTGTAATATTCTAATACATTATACAATAGTGTTCATATAGAGATTGTATGCGAGATATAGGAAGGAGAAAATGTGTAAAGCGTTTCAGTTTAACTTGAGCATGAAATTTGGTGCTTTGAATGGGTTTAAGGAGGTTAATATTGTTATATAATGTGTCAGGTCTTGCACATAGGATAATGGATGTTTGACACGTCCGCAATTAACAGTAGAATTAAGGGTTGAGACTAAAATGATAATTAACTTAAATATTTTATAAGGATGAAATAAAAACAAAAAAAAAATTCAGAGACAAAAATCGAAACTCGAGTATTTATAGGAATAATTTTCTTTTACCCTAATAGATAATAAAATTGAAAAGAAGAAAGAGATGGGAAGGAAAATAAGATATAATGGTGATATGAGAGAAAAAGGGATATGATGAAAAAATGACAACCCGTTAGTGTTTGTTTTGTTCACAGTTGAATAGAATTGATTTGGATAGAGTTACATAATTAATTATTAAAAATTAGTGATGTATATTTACAAAACACCTTGAATAAAAATTATTTAAAATCATTTCCAATAAAATCAAATATTATTATTACTATATCTATTGTAAGGAAATGCTTTGATGATATATCGCTGAGGCTTATTTGTAATTTTAATTTGTCCCCCTAATTTTTCTAGTTTTTTGGTTCCCAAGAATTTATTAATATTAATTTCATGAATTTCTTCCCTTAAGTTTTAAAATTTTGTTGGTAAAATTGGTGATATGCTTATTCGGGGAGAGGAAAAAAACTTACTACCGTGACATTTTAACAATTTCCATGAGTATATATATATATATATATATATATATATATATATATATATATATATATAATTGTATTTAAAAATTAATTTAATGGTATATACCGTCAACTTAAATAAGTTTTATACAATTCAATAATATACTGCCATATCATTTATTAAGTTTAGTAATACATGGGATATCATATTCATTAAATAATTGGATAATAATTAAAACTTAATTTCTTATTACAATAGTATGAGATAACAGTGTACAACTTTTTTACATAGACAAATCTTTAGAAATATTGAATTTAATTAGCATAAATTTAAAAAGAATATTTTCTTTTCCTTTTTTTAGAAAATGTAAGAATTCATTTGAGTATATTTGTTTAAGCTTTTAGTCAATAGTGAGTTTCAAGGTAAATTCATATGAATTTAAAAAATTTCCTTTTTTTTCAGGCCGGCTAACTGTGAAACAATTGAAGGCCATAAATTATGGTAATGTTCTATGAATAATTCAAATTCAAAGGAAGTTTCAAAGCAGGTTCTGGAAATTGTACTTAGAACTTTCGAATTCAATTAATATGACGTTTACAATTAATCTGTGTGTGCTTGGTTTTAGCGTTGAAATATGGTAAACTCACGTTTCTAATGATAGAAATAGTTGCGTTAGGAAATTCAAACTTAAATTTGGTCAGTTTCAATATTAAAACAAACAGACAGACACACACTGTGGCGACTGCAGAAAAAACCATTATGCATTGTAGTCATCCGATATAAGGAAACAAAGCCGATAGCGTGACTCACCCATGCCATCTAACAACCCTTAATTATAACTTATATAGTTATATTACTTCCAATGCTTTCATCGTGTTCTTGTTCACCAATATTAACAAGAAAAAACACACACACACACACACTCAGACACATATATATAGATACTTGTGTTTATCAATTCATTGTTTCAATATAGAATTTAATTTCTGTAAAGAGAATAATGCATTTTAGAAAATAAAGTGTAAAATTATAATTATTAATAAAAAACTAAAACATGAGATTTTAATAATTTTATAATTTATTTTATTCATATATTATTGTATTCTATCATAATTTCAACTCAAAATTATTTGTGCATTTTATTTTTTTTAATGTATATACTCTGGCTGGTACTCATAATTCACATTTTTTTAGAACCTCAACGAGAAACCATTTCGTCCTGTGAAGGTCTTGCACCTTGACAAGAAAAAGCTCAGAGTAAGAGTAGGAGGAATTGTTATACAACAACTATATACAAAAATTATGCACAACTTTAAAAGAGATAGAAATAAAAAGAAAAAAAAATGTGAAATGAATATAAAAAATATGTATTATATGAGTTGTTGTATAAATATATTATCTCTAAAAATAGGTGCTTCAATCATTTCCCGTTCTTCAATATCTTCTATAGCAACATTAATTAGTACTGAATAATTAAAAATTAACTATTGATTTCAACTATTAATGATTCTATATGTATAGCTTTTTCATAACAAATGTTGCTGGAAATGGTTGAATAGGGATCACCACTCTAAAAAATTACCATTAATTAAGAAGCATAAAAAACAATATATGCATGCATATTTGATTTCGCAATATTAGAAAAGTCCATGACAATAATTTTGGTAAAAGTTCGTGTCTTGTAATTTGTGGGACATGTTTTACATGTCCTTTATTTGACCATGTTTTTTATTAATAATGTATACATTTAATTAGGATTGAGTTAAAAATATAGGAACTATTAAATTAAATAAAATCATGAAATAGTTTTATAATAATTAATTATTTTAAAAGACAATTTGTGCAATTAATAAATATATTATATATATTGTATTAAATTTTTTCTCAATAATATTTTTTACTCTCTTTTAATTTTAGAATATTATTTATAAAAAATAACAATATATTATTATATAACTTTATGTGTATAGATATTTATAAGTAGATGACAGAAAGTGAGACACTTAAACTCAAAAGCTCTAAGTAAAAAAATAATATGGAATTAAGATTTTAATTTATAAAATAGAAAAATTTAAATAATCTCTCTCTATAACGGATCGAATAACTTGAAGATTAACCGAATTTATTTTCAACTTAATGTGGTCTGTTTGGGTACACTCCTGCCGAAGAACTTTTAGGAGATAAAATTAGAATGAATCAAAGAGGTCAAATGAATTTAACTTCTCCATAAGTTTAAATTATTTACTTATGGAGAAATTAAATGATAGAGCTTTTGAAGTAGGTGTATTACAAAGACTAATTTCAACTTATGGAGAAATTAAATGCATTTGACTTCTTTGATTCATTTTATTTTTTTTCACCTGGAAGTATTTCTGCAGAAATTTCATTCAAACTGACCAGTTAATTAGGTCATTAAATGAGATTCATTTTGATCACATTTTTTCTCATGAAACATGATTAGCCTCAAACCTATGCCTCAAGTTAGGATAAGTCGATGGAGTCCAGAACACCTCAATATGTCACGAATGTAATTAATCTTCAATTATTTCACAAATGATTAACTTTAACACCGATTTTCTAACACCTTATCCTTGTATATGCCACAAATTAATGGAGGTGTAGGGATAGATGTAGAAATAAGAGTGAATGAAGCATCACTTATTTGATTAATTGCCCCTACTTTTGATCCTTAACTGAAAATACCTTTCGTCCATGATGACGCCACATATGACTAGTGTACATATACTCTCTAATTTATTGGTGGATGTCTATTGTCTTACAATATGACTAGTGTACATATACTCTAATTTATTCGAAATCTTGATTCTTTAGGAATCACTAACCAAATGAGTATCTTTAGAAGCCACTTTTCCTTCTTTTAAAAGGCCGGGAATGTGTCATTCTTAGTAGACATGGATGCATGCGTTTAAAATAATATAATTTTCATTTGACTGCTTTTAGGGTATAGTAAAAATAATTTGAGTAATAAAAACAATTAATATTAAATATTTTATTATAAGATTTTTGGATAAGCCAATATTTCATTATATTAATTATTAATGATAATATTTGATAATTCATTATATCATTATTTATATATATATATATATATATATTAAGGTATGAGTTCCACATATTTATTTGATATGGATTTTATTTCAACACATATATAGCCTAACTTATTTAAAAGTATTGTCTCACCTCAAAATTTATTTAAAAGCTTAGCTTATTCATAATTAACAAAGTCTTTTGAATAAGCTATAAACATTTGAATAGACACTTTTATAAAGACTATATATATATATATATATATATATATATATATATATACTCGTATATTCAAACAATAAATTTATAATTTTAAGATATTATAATAATAATAATAGACTTATATAATAATATAAAAATATTATTATATCATTTATATTTATTTAAATAGATTGATTTAATAGCCATAAAAAAATTGGATGCTGGAAGTCCAACTTATTTAACTAAATAATTTTTTAAAAGATCTTCACTTGATTTATTTAATAATTTTGGTCTAACCCAATTTATGTTTAATATATATAAGTTATGATGTATGCTCCTAATGAGCAACTTCACTTATTTTTTCACCCATATAATTGATATCATAGGGTACCCTTAAACCCTAAATACATTTTGGTATAATTGATTTTGATAGATTTATAAATTGATGGCAGAAAATGAATGATGTACAATTTATGAAGTACGTTGGACAGAAATGATTTAAAATCAATGTTCCCATTTGGAAACAAAATATACACTTCTTTAGCATTTATATCGTAGTTTGAAGTAATTTGTAGCAAATAAAGCTATGGACATTATCAATTTAAATTAATGTCTCATTGATCTTTGTAATTTATTATATATTGGGTCAATTTGGATACACTTCTCCGGAAGAGCTTTTAGTAGAAGAAAATACAATAAATGAAGAGAATGTCAGATGAATTCAACTTCTTCCATAAGTTAAAATTAGTTTTTATAACTCAACTTCTTTAGAGGTTCTTCCATTTAACTTCTCCATAAATAATTAATTTCAATTTATGAAAGAAGTTAAATTTATTTTACTTTCTTTATTCATTCTATTTTTTTCTCCTAAAAGTACTTATGCAGAAATTTCATCCAAATTGGCCCATTATCATTCATGTTTTTATTCATTATTTGAAATAAATATCATTTCATTTAAAACACAATCAACCGATAATATAGAATATATATTATTTTAATAAATTCGATTCTCTTGATTCTTTTCAAATTCTCATCCTTATTATGTGAAACATAATTGTGCAACACAAATTTCTCATAGCTAAAATGAAGTAAGTTCTTGGAATATATAAAAAATCATATATATGAGAAAAGAAAACTTTTGTCCCAAAGATTTTGACTACTTATAGTGTGTTTGGTAAAATTAGTTGAAGGCTAAAAAGCTAGCTGAAAAACTTGCTAATTCAATTAGAAATGTTTGGTAATTAAGAGTGTGTTTGGTAAAATTAGTTGAAAAGCTAGCTGAAATCTGAAAAACTAGATGAAAGCTAAAAAGTTAGCTAAAAGCTAAAAAGCTAGATGATTTGATTGAAACTATTTAGTAAAACTAGCTGAAAATGGTAAAATGACATACAAAGACATCATTAATTATTAAATAATGATGAGTAGAGGGTGGTTGAGGAATAAATTTGTAATAATTTTCCAGCTAGTAGCCGTAAAATGAGAGTTTTTTTAAAAAACTACCTCAAGTAGTTTTTCCCAAAAAACTATATTATCAAACACAAATAATTTCAGCTATTAATTTTAACTTTCAACTAACTAAAATAATTTACCATACACACTCTAAAACTAGCTTAAAATGAATGCACAGGTATCATACTAATATACTACATTTTGTAAGATAAAAAGAAGGGTTGCAATTTGGTACCCTCTAGCTATAGAGGGTTTTGATACCTTCTTATTATTTTTTTATTGAATGGAGGCATAAATGTCAAAATTACATAGGAATAAGTCATGGATTCCGTTCTAAATTATTTCGAAGACCTAAAGTAAATTTTAAATGAGACGCAAGTGTATTATAAATGAGAATGTGAAAAAATGGGGAATAAAATAAAAAATACAGGATAATGATTATAGGGGATCAAAAAGTCTTTTCAAAAATTAAAAATACAAATTCTAATAATTAAAAATTATCCCGTAACTGTAAAAATACTAAGATTATTCAAGAAAGTGAAAAAAATTGATTAAATTATCAAAGAAGGTATCAAAACCCCCTCTCATTAAAGGATACCATAAAATTTTCCTCTAAAAAGAATTATAGACTCAATTGGATATATGGATTAGGCGAAAAGTGCTCTCAACATGTCCTCCACTTGATTTTGTCGAGTCCACAATTAATTAATAAAGCGAAGGGAGAAAGAAACAATTCATTCTTGAATGGATTGATCATCGATCGCTTTGCTGTAGTAGCACAGAATCAGCATTCATTACCTCTTTTATTCTATGAAATGATAAGGACATCAGGACAAAGATCCCGATCATGTCACATGGCCACTGAGCTTGCATAATGCATAATGATGCAAGAAAATATTAGGTCTTGGTTGGTTTGAACTTTGAAATATTACTTTTTGTAATAATTACAAAAGTTTTTTTTTTTTAATTTTTCACTTTAAAAATGAGATTTAAAATAGCTAGCAGTTTGTTGTTTTTATTAATTTTGTACAAAATATAAAAATAGAAAACAAAATAAAAATACTTAAAATTATTTTATAATTATCAACAAAAAATTATTAAAAATTACTTTTATCAAACCAAATATACCCTCAACAAAATAAAATAAAATGAATGAACGAACATGATTATGCATATCAAGTAATGTTATAAAGCAAATTATTTTCTTATTATTTTTTTTTTTTTTGGTTTGCACTGATTAGAGTATCCCAACTAGCTATAGATTCTCACTAAAAGTGAATTTTAACTCTTTTGATAAAGTTTTTTTTCATACATATTTACAGTCAATGACCACTTATCAAAATATATATATATATAGACACACATATTCAAAAGACCTAATTATTTATCAATTGTGCTAAATTTTATTTGTCATTTAATACTTTTAAAGTGGAAAATTAATTTACATTAAAGAAAAAAATGAAATACTTTAATCTTTAAGAAAAATTAAGAGAATAAATTTTAATAAAGACATGAATTATTATGTGTGTGTATATATATTGTAATATTAATTATTAATCTTTTCACTGATAATTGACGTTTTCTGTATGCCGAATCCTTAATTATTGTAGGTATTAGAAGCTTTACATCTGTCATAATCTCACACTTTAATTAATGGGCTATAATTCTATTCCCTTGCAAATGTATCCCACCTTATCTAATCTCATTTCACAGTTCACACGAAAACCCACCTAAAGTAGCTTTTCTTAAAAGTCAAAAGGAAATCTTCTGCGAAATAAAATATGAGTTTGGATGTATCTCTTTAAATCTTTACACAAAGGGGATTTCACTTGTTAATTAATTAGCTGTTAATTATCTAACTTTTCTCGTAAAGCATTTCATGGAGGTAAATTGGATCTATTGGTGCTTATACAACCACCTCACGATCACAAAATTGATCTTTGTGCCAATTTATGAACCCATTCATTTTTTTAATTAATTAAAGGCTGGCCTACATATTGGAGAGCAGAATTATGGCATTATTTAATAAAATTTTTGAGGACTTGTCTAACCATGGTCCACGTGGTCCAAAATATAAAAATATAATAATTTAAATTTCTGACCATCAAATTTAACGTTCATTTTATTAGTAATTGATATTAAACAGGTTTTTAGTTATTTTTATCAAATATTGGTTGAAAAGAATACAAAATTAAATTAATAGTATCATGTAATGTAAAAGTTTCCCTTTTTAACTTTAAATTGATAGATTATCAATAAAATTATAGCATAAGTTACATGTAAATACATAGTTTTCTTAATTAAACTCAAACAATCATATGAGAACCATTTAATAAAAAATAAAATTATTCATTTACCTTTAATAATTAAAAAAAAAATATAAGCTAGACTAGGTGGATAAAATAAAAATTTGGTCCACCATAGAATCGTCCAACGTGATAAGCATAATTGAAGAGATGCTCTTAAATTAACACATACATATATCTCTTCACTTTTATTTGAAATTAATTTTCACGATTTCTTTTTTGCGATGTGAGAAAACTAAATTTATATGAGAGTGAGAGGGCTCAATATTAATCATTGGATTGAAATGGATGGCTTTGATTAAAAGAGTCACTAAAACCAATCACGTGACCATCTCATGTGTCTCTCTCTTCACGTACGACTTATTATATACAATTACATTCACTTCTTTTGACAGAAACAAGGTATTAATCAACATCAATTACAACCAACAGAATGAAACACAAACATTAACGGGATAAATAAGTTCAACTTGGGAAGAGATCTACATCACTGAATCTGATTAATCAACAAGACTTGCTCTAAAAAAGCAAAGAAAGAAAAACCACACAATCGTTATGCGACAAAGGAAGAAACGAAGACTGCAAGTGATAGGGCAATGGCCTGGTTCACTGTGGCGCATGATGGAGGCGATTCCATGGCTTCATTGTGACGCACGATGGGGACAATTTCCTGGGTTCGTTGCGGTGCACGCGTGGGGTGATTTCCTGGGTTCGCTAGCGCACGTTGGAGGCGATGGCCCGAGTTCACTGCGGCACAGACACTGGGGTCGGTGGTTGTTGATGCGCGCTGGACGTAGACACAAGAAGGGATTGATGAGGTGGCTCTCATTTTCGTATGGGATGGAGACGTTTGGGGATGAAAGGTTTAGGTTGAAAATGCACGTGATTGGTTTTAGTGACTCTTTTAATCTCAACCTTGTATTTTAATCCAATGGTTAATATTGAACCCTCTCACTCTCATATATATTTAGTTTTCTCACTAGATATGTCCCATATATATATAACCCTATATATATAAGAAGAGATCAAATTACACTGGTGTAATTAAGTTAAAGTTTATTACACCATAAAAAAAAATTAGATCATTGTATTAAGTAATCCATCGTTAAATTGAAAGTTACTACCATATAGATCATATACATATAAAATTTTACATTAATATAAAATTATTTGATATGTCATTGAGATGTCTCAGAATTAACGTTATATATACATTTGAAACATATAAAAACCCAACCAAGAAGATATTGTCCGTATGGGATGTCTTGGTTGAATTCGGAATGGAAAGAAGGAATAATGTGGGCGAGGAAAGAGGTGTCAATGTTATTGTACTATTTGAAGATTAGATTGAATGTTGCATAAGATTTAGTGTATGTAATTAGGGTTAGTAACATACAGTTTGTTGTTATGGTGTTGTGAGGTCGGGGATTTGGTGGTTGGCGATTTGGTGGCCGCCAATTTGATGGGGGCGCTCTTCACTCACATATAACGTTTGAAAATTTGTGGGACAGAAAAAACCTAAAAACACAAAACAGGGTTTATTTGAAATATCTTTTTCAATATTATAAACAATCAAAAGTATTGGACTATTGGTTAATCGATTTAACCCTACAGCTGGCGGTCAAAAAACTTGTGTATTGATACAAAAGTGACCAACTTGTGTATCATAGAGACCATATATATATATATATATATATATATATATATATATATAGGGAGCGTATCAAGTGAGAGGAGTTTTTATTGTGAGAGATGAGAGGGTTAAAATATAGTCCTTAGATTAAATTGAATTAAATTAAATGGTTGAGATTAAATTAAGTAATAATGATTTGTTATCTATCAATTAAATTAAAATAATAATTAAATTAAGTAATAATGATTTGTTATCTCTGATTAATCCTCCAAATCTAATTAGTCCTTGATTTTTGAAGAAGTTGCCATCAACATTAAATCATTATTTTTTAATTTAATATCAACTATTTAATATAATACGAAAATTTTAATATGTTAAAGTACTAACTTAACTAAAAAATACTTTATAATTACAGTAATAGTAATTGTAGTTATTATATCAATATTAAAGCTTTTTTCACATTTTAAATATTAAATTTATCAAGCAAAAACAACATATAATTTTTTATAAAGTATAATCAAATGATCAAAATTCTTTATTTGGTTTGAACTTATCAATTTCCATTCTGAAATATAAAAAAAAAAAGTCCTCTAATTTACTTGAAAAACCTATAACTTTTGCTTATATTTATCTCATAAAATTAATAATTTTAGTTTTTAAGAAATTACAAATATTAATACCTAAAATTAAATATTTATTCTATCTCATAAAAATATTTAATTTTAGGTATTAATATTTGTAATTTTTTATAAACAAATTATTAATTTTTATGAGATAAATATAAGCAAAAGTTGTAGGTTTTTTAGGTAAATTAGAGGACATTTTTTTTATATTTCAGAATGGAAATAAAAATGGAAATTGATAAGTTCAAATCAAATAAAGAATTTTGGTAATTTGACTATAATTTATCAAAAATTATATGTTGTTTTTCTTGATAAATTTAATATTTAAAATGTAAAAAAAGGCTTTAATATTGGTATAATAACTATAATTACTATTATTGTAATTATAAAGTATTTTTTAGTTAAGTTAATACTTTAGCATATTAAAATTTTCGTATTATATTAAATAGTTGATATTAAATTAAAAGATAATGATTTAATGTTGATGGCAGCTTCTTCGAAAATCAAGGACTGACTAGACTTGGAGGATTAACCAGAGATAACAAATCATTATTACTTAATTTTGATCATTATTTTAATTTAATTGATAGATAACAAATCATTATTACTTAATTTAATCTCAACCATTTAATTTAATTCAATTTAATCTAAGGGCTATATTTTAACCCTCCCATCTCTCACAATAAAAACTCCTCTCACTTGATACGCTCCCTATATATATATATATACATTCTTTTATTTTAGTCATAATATTTCTTTCTCATAGATAACAAAATTAGTAACCTGGACTATTTAGGCAATATTTATCCCAACTCTTTTTTTTCACTATTCACAAATTTTAAATGGGTCACACCAATACATATCAACAAGTTCTTATTAAGCGCATCTCATCTATAACCTAACACCATACTTTTTTATTATTAACAAATCCTAAATGAGTCTCACTACTACACCTCACTCCAACGATCTTTTTTAAGAAAATTGAAGCATTTCTGACAATTTAAAATTATCGGGAACGCAAAAAAGAATTACCCACGGTTTAAACCAACGATTTGAAGAGTTGTTGCACTAGTTCCTGTAAAGCAGTTGCTCTAAGAATTGCTTTAGTGGTAATTTCCACTTAAACAAAGGGTACGGTTAACGAGTGCCCTTAGGGCACTGGTTAAGGATCCATGAATAGAAGCTTTATATATATTGGGAATTACAATATTGATTACATCTGTAACATTAAATACTACGCACTCATGGTTCCCTAACAGGTGCCCTAAGGACACTTGTTAGCATTTTTCTTAAATAAATCTCAATAAGTACCACCGATAAATGACCTTAATAACTGCTTGTAATTGCATTAATAACTGCTTGTAACTACTAATTGAAAACATTATGTAAGCGAGGATCCTTATTAAATATCAAATACCTGGTCTAGGAGATTGATTCAATATCGACCTGTGAGGACAATTTCAAAATCCTTATATAGTACACAACCCCTAAACCCACTAGCTATTTAAGTGAATATGGCTTAAAAATTGTGGGCTGCTTTTATAAAATATTTATTTTCAAATTTTAAAAATGACAAATTAGAAATGTTAAATGAGTAAGAAAAAATACGTAAACATATTTTATTTTCAAATTGCTTATGTGCGTGCTAAATCATACATTTAGGCCCTTACTTTTCCCACCCCATTTTTTGCTATTCCCACCCCCATTTTTTTTTCTTCTCAAACTACCCGTTCTCCCTCCCCCTATTGTGCACTTCCGCTCACCCTTCCCCTTCCCCTCCCACTCCCCCTTAACCGCTCCCCTCCCCCACCCCCTTACCTTCTCTCCTTCTCCTTCACCCTCCCCCTTTCTCGCTCCATTCCCCTTCACTGCTTCAATTTTTTGAATTTCCGGACACAGTTGTCCGTAAATCAATTCCAGATAACTGTGTCTGTAAGTGATTTTTTAAAAAAACTTACGCACACAATTGTCCGAGAATCATTTCGAACAACTGTGTCCGTAAGTCATTATTTTTTAAAAAACAAAATGGCGTCCGGACAACTGTACATGTCTGTAAGTCATTTTTTAAAAAATGGTCTACAAATTGTTTGGGATTTATTTCGGACACTAGTGTCTGTAAGCCAATTTTTTTTGAAAAAAATGCTTACGAACACCATTATCTAGGATTGTTTCCCAGATAACGTTGTCCATAAATCAATTAACTAAAGAGCAATTTTGAGTTTTTATAATTTTCTAAAAAAGGGGGGTGGGAATAGCAAAAACCCGGTGGGAAAAGCAATGTCCTACATTTAAATGACTAAATTGAAGAATTATCATTCAAAAAACAAACAAACGAACCCAGTTTCCTTATCAATCTAGAAATAAAATAAATAAGCAAGCCCATAAACCAACCCCCCCCAAATTGGATTGAAGAGGCAAAAGGAAAGAAGAAAAAGACCTAGGGGAAACCAAGATAAAGAATGGAGGGGTTTTGGTTCCCAAATCTTTGAGTTCATCAATCTTGTCACTTATAATAGGAGCAAAGAGATCAGGGAAGGAGGTACCTATTGCTCTTCCTTTGAGTTTTTTATGATGTTTTTGTCGTGATGTTTGATCATTGTGGAAGAAGGATTCATGAGGTGAATGGTGCTTTTGGCTAGGGTCTAAGAGAAACCCTAAGCTTAGGAAGACAAGTACAAAAAGCAGAAGAAAATAAAGTGGGTCAAGGAGAAAATACGTTTACGTGTTTTTTTTTCTATTTATTTAACATTTTTTTGTTTTTAAAAAATAAAAAAATATATTTTTAATTGGGGGCCCCACAAGTATAATTGAAAAAATCAATGTCAGTGTTGGCCACGTCATCAACTCCTATTAGCAATTTTATGTCACTTAACGACATGACCACATTTGCCACAATAAAAAAATGAAAGGACTGTTAAAAATTGGTGGACCAAAATCGTCTAAACATTAAACTTAGGGACCGAAAGTTTAATTAAGCCAAACATATTTTATCCTTTTGAAAATTAGTTTTATATTAATTTTATACTTGTGAAAAATAGTTTCGGGAATTTTTTTAACATAGTTTTAGAAATTAATTTCCAAAAGTATTTTTGAAAAAATTTGGTTTAAGTTTGCTTTAAAAAGTAATTTTCAAAAGTGAATAGGTTTTTTTTTCGAAAAACAAAACTAAAAAAATGAAGGGGTGGGAAAAGCAATCCGCTTGAATTTTTTTGTCAAAAGCAAACCCCTTATTCGTTTAATTTGGGGTTGCTTTTAGCACCCCTTTTTGTTATTCACACCCCTAACCCCTAGCCCTTTCCTAAATTATCCCTACCTCTTCCCCACCCGCCCCTTCCCCTTCCTCTTCACCTCCCCAAAAGCCCCCCACTCCCTCACCCCTTCCCTAACATCCACTCCCCCTTCTCGCCTAGAGGTGTCAATTTGGGTTGAGTTCGGTGAGCCAACCTGGCTCATCGGTGGGTTAAGTTGGTAAAATATAGGCTCACATTTTCGGGAATCTCACCCCTCCCCCTTCTTTATTTTTTTTCAGTTTTTGGGTTTAGAGACGGATTTTTTCCGTGTCTAAACCAGTCACCAAACTTATTGGAAAGGCTAAGTGTACAAATAGCAAAAGGGGGGTGCAAATAGCAACTCCCATTTAGCTAAACTCCTTGGTCCTTCTCCTTTGGGCTTCTGCAATGCATGAAAACTTTGACATATTGAAAAAGACAACGGACCAAGACAGCATTGATACTACAAAATAATTATTATATTCGATAAAAAAATTTATTACATTGGTATCTAATATATGTATGGTATATAACCATATATTAGATATTTCTCTGATACTTTTGATTCTTTTTAACCTATATATTTAATTTTTTTTATCAATACAACTAGCTAGAATAATCTTAATCATTAGATAAACAGTAATATCTAATATATTTATTACGAATATTTTTTTTATTAAATATTAATTTCTTTATATATTTGACCTTATATTTGTGTTTTTATGTTAATATGATATTGATAATGTATACTGTATCTTAGTCATGTCATATTATATATATATATATATAATTTAGATTTTTTAAAAAAATTATTTAACATATAGTAATACTTCACAGTCATAAAAGAATTAACCAAAATTCTGATCAAATTTATTTAGTTAGATTCACATTACAATTTTGTCGGATGAAATAGCATTCATTAAAAAAAATATGGAAAGTCATTCTATAACAAATTTTGTATCTTTTTCACTCAACATTTTTTAATCTGAATAAATTGTCTCAACAAGCTGAATTTTATTTATGTGTCTTTTTCTCTCCTTAATCAAAATTTTTCAACAAAATAATTTGTTCAAATAAGATAAGTATGGCAACTCATTCTATACAAAATTTTGTCTAACATCTTTTTCACTCATCACGTTATTTTGTGTTTTAGTGTGATTATGTGACTTTGAAGTAGGCAAAATTAAACAACAGAGAAAACTCAAAGATATAGGCTAGAAAAAAAATTAGCGTTCTTATTTTAAATCATATACACATTTATTTACTTTTTTTAATAAGCAAAAAATATATTAAAATAGAGTACAAGGGGTACTCCAACCCATTACACAAAATACCAACACCTAACTGGCAGTCCACTACAACAGAGTACTATTTCAGACAACTGAAGAAGTATAAAAACCAAAACAGCAGCAATAGTAGTTCAAAAACCAGCGTGATGACCAAATAAATTAAGGCATGCACCGGGGGAGATAGCCCAAACTGAAAAAGGAAATAGAAAAGAATGATCCTTAGCCTTAAGCCACTTCCATGAACGAACTTTTACCAGCTCCAGAAGGTCAGAATGTGAAGTAGCCTTATTAGAGAAAATAACCTCATTCCTAGCAATCCATAATGACCAAAGTACAGCCATCCACATAGTTGACCATCTTAACCGATTTTCACTAGAGCAAAAAGGTATTCCCACAATCTGTGCAAAATGTGAGAGGCAAGAGTGTTGTAGCGTTGAAGTAATACCAAACCAATTGAGGCATTCCATCCAAATACCATAAGCGAAGGGACATTAAAAAAATAAATGTGAATTTGTCTCTAAATCATAACCACACACCACACATAAGAACCTTCCCCGGGCTGCAGGATCCTTCTTTTTATTAATTTCTCTTTTGTTGGAATTTTATTTAGCAATGATCGCCAAGCAAAGCCAGAAATTTTTGAAGGTAAAAGCTTTGACCATAGATAAGAATACAACGAAAATTCTGCATACAAATATGAATTCACAATGACATGGTAAGCGGAACTCACAGAATATGCACCATCATTAGAAGCTGACCAAACCCAAGAATCCATGGTTCCAGGTCGCAGGCAAGCTGAATCAATTGCAGCTACCAATTGTTGTAATTGTTCACCTTCCCATTGAAACAGATTCCGCCTCCAACTCCAATTCCACACGCAGCCCCCATCCCTCCTTACACCCAAATCAGCAACAGTAGTATTCTTACTAGTTGAAATAGAGTATAATCTTTTATACTTCTCACAAAAAGCTATTGGGCCACACCAAGGTTCTAACCAAAAGTATGTATCTAATCCATCCCCTACTACCTTATTACACCTACTAGAGAACCACTCATCTGGAACCAACACTTCTTTATCAATACTCCACAAGTCAACCCACCAATTAGATCCCTTCACCACCTCAATCTTATCTCTCACAGATATTCCCCCATAAATAGAAGCTACTGCTCTATTCCACAATCTTCCCTTATCTACTAAAAACTTCCACCTCCACTTTCCTAATAATGCAAGATTAAAAGACCTTAAATCTCTAATACCCAGCCCCTCATGCCTTTTATCTCTACACACCTCGTCCCACGCAACCCACACAATTTTACTATGTTCTTCATCACCACCCCAGAGAAATTTCCTAAATAAAGATTCAAGTTCAGAAATAGTACCTTTCGGAGCCTTGAAGAAAGAGAGAAAATAAACCGGGATGGAATAAAGGACGGATTTCAAGAGGACGCTTCTGCCACCAAAGGATAGATTATTACTTTTCCACTTAGATAATCTCTTTTGCACCTTACAAATTACCGGTTCCTAAGTCTTCAACAATCTAGGATTTGCACCGATTGGTAAGCCCAAATATGAGAAAGGAAGAGACCCCACTCTACAATTTAAGAAAAGTGCCATACCATCTAGTAACTCCCTGTCTACATTAATTCCATATAATTTGCTCGTATGGAAATTAACTTTGAGTCCCGCAACCACCTCAAACAACTGTAAAATAGCCTTAATAGCCCAAATATTTTGCAAGGAGGGCTCTCCGATGACTAGAGTATCATCAGCATACTGCAAATGTGATACTAACACCTCATCTTGGCCTGCCCTATAACCAACGAAAACTTGAGATTCAATTGCTTTAGACATCATAGCATGAAATCCCTCAGCAGCAATAAGAAACAAGAAGGGTGCTAGGGGGTCTCCTTGCCTCAACCCCCTTTCAACCCCAAACTCACCAGAACGGCTACCATTCAACAAAACTGAGACTCTGGCAGTACTCAGGCACTCATGCATCCACATTCTCCACTTGTATGGGAACCCCATCCTCTCCATAACATACTGTAGAAAGGCCCAACTAACTGAGTCATAGGCTTTTTCAAAGTCTACTTTAAAAAACAGACTGCTTCTTTTCTCTCTTTTCATCTCCTCAACAACTTCATTAGCAATCAGAATCCCATCTAGAATGTATCTTCCTTTCACAAATGCTGATTGACAATCTGAAATTACACTACTAATCACCTTACGTAGCCTGTTTGCCAACACCTTAGCCACAACCTTATACATACAACCAATTAAAGAAATTGGTCTATACTCTTCAACTTTCTGCGGGCTCTCAGTTTTAGGGACTAACACAATAAAGGAGTTGTTCGATCCCTTAAGCAATTTGCCATTCACATGGAATTCGTGCACAAACGCTAAAAAGTCAGCTTTCAGGATCTCCCAGAACTGTTTAATAAAATTAAAATTATAGCCATTCGGTCCAGGGCTTTTTGCACCTTCACAATCCCACACAGCATCCTTCACCTCTTCCTCAGAAAAAGGCAAAATCAGCAAATTAGCATCTCCCTCTAATAATTGCTGAAAATTTACCCCACCAATACAAGGTCTACATTGCATCTTTTCCTCAAAATGTTGTTCAATGTAATTCCTAACACCCTCTTTCATTGCATTTGGCTCACGGTACCAAACATTATTTATCAGTAAAGATCTAATCTCATTCTTCAGCCTCCTGTTATTAATGCAGCCATGAAAATATTTGGTATTCGCATCCCCCTCTCTCAACCACCTAAGCCTTGATTTTTGAAAAAGCAGACTATCTTTCATGGACATAAGATGGCACAGTTGAGCGCGCCATTCATGCCTTTGTACAACTTCCTCCTCCAATAAACCCTCATCTTCAGCCTTGAGGTCTAACAAGTCACCATTCTTCCTAGCCTCAGAAATTTGATGATCCAATTGACCGAAAGACACCTTATTCCATTCCTTTAATGAAGTCTTCAATGCTTTAAACTTTTCTTTCAGAACATAAGCTGCTCGACCTGCAATCTCTAGATCCTTCCATTGTTGCTTTACAAATCCTTCAAAACTGGAGTTAAGACGCCAGCAATCAAGGACCTTAAAAGGTTTAGGTCCCCAATCAATCACCTCAGACTTCAATAGCACAGCACAATGATCAAATATACCTTTTTGCATCCCCCACTGTGAAAGATCCCTCCACTGCACCAGCCATGCAGGAGAAACCAGAAAGCGATCCGACCTACTCATACAAGAACCATCGGACTTGTACCAAGTATATTTTCTCCCGATTAATGGGAGATCCACTAATTCAACATCCTCAATAAACTCAGTGAAACAACACATATCATCCCTTCTCCACAGCGAAATAGATCCTTTGCGCTCAAAATCAGATTTAACCGCATTGAAATCCCCGCTAAAACACCACGGTTCACCCCCCGTCTTCTTTTAACATCTGCTAGCCTCATCCAGAAATCTTTTTTCCCAAGCAAGTCACAAGGAGCATATACATTAACAATGTTACAATAGATATTTTCATGCCCCCACCAACCACATACTCCTAAATAATTAGAATCTGAGAACACCTCATCCAGTTTAAATTTAGATTTCTTCCACATAGTCAATAAACCACCTGAGAACCCTTCTGCAGGTAAAAACCTCCATTCAAAATTTTTATCCCCCCACAAGAATGCACACATTTTACTATCAATCAACTCTCTTTTAGTCTCCTGTATACATATTAAGTCAACCTTCTCATTCAGTAGCAAATTCTTGATCTCCAACTTTTTTAACCGACCCCCAATCCCCCTGATATTTAGTGTCGCAATAATCATAAAAAAATACAAATCCCTACACCACCCAACACAATCAGCCACTCAATTATCCCTCACCACTCCTCTGCCAATAGCTTCTCTGTCCCTAATCTCCATCTCCATTAATTTATTAACAACAATTTTATCATCATTTGAATTACATACCCCCAACATCTTCCCAATACCCCATACATGTTCTGCAACATCCTTAGGTTCCAAATCTAGAGCTAGATTAGTTTGGGTGATCTCTACAGAAGGATTACTAACCTTAGTGGTAGCGTGAACCTTTTTTTTCGGTCTTCCTCTTTTCTTCTTAGGGTGGGCTTCTTGAGATTTTGAGTGTAGGAACTCCAAAGCGTCAACTGCTAAAATCGGAACCTCACACAAATTCCTGTCCTGTTCCGACTCAAGAGATACCAGCACCTCTTTTCCACCATTCAGCACCTCAATATTGGGCAAGAGGTATTCCGAACCAAGTGGACGCTTGGCACTCCCTCCTGTCCACGTCGCAGTACCATCCACAACCAGTTCTAATTGGCCCACTCCATTCAATTCGGCATGAAAGTTATTAGCCCCTGATTGGGTTGCAAGTGGAGCCGCGCCCACTAGCTTTGATGGGCTGTCATTGTCATTCACCAACCCAACATAATTAGAGACATGCGGCCCAGCTTGGTGCAGCCCAAATGCATCTTCACACCGGTCCATTTTGACACAATTGCACTTCAAGTTGGGTTCCTCTCCACGCTTGCACAGCCCAGCTACAACTACGCATTGGTCCACCTCTTGGGCTTTAGCTTTTGATGGCCCAGAATCTGTACCCGACCCCAGCTCAGGCAACAACATCTCAATTTGATAATTATTAGACACAATTACATGATCACGTTGAGTACATAATACTGGATCCTCCACAGTTTTAAAGCCCCCAATTCCTTGATATGCTCCCTTGACCGTTACTCCATTGATTAAGGAATCAATATCACAACAGTCCCATAAATCACTCCCAATTTGAATTCCAAAATCAAAAACTTCTGCATTCTCATCGTGAGCAAACCTCTCCCACCCCTCATTTTCAGAATAATTTGAATTGGTATCATTTTGACTGGAATTACATGATTCAACTCTTTGTGTGTGTTTGGATTGACGTTTGCAAACTTGAGTTTAGGTGAACGTGATTTATTGAACGTGATTTGAAGGGAACTTAAGTTTGTATAAACGTGATTTTTTGTTTGGATAATTTATTGCAAACGCGAGTTTAAGAAAGTGAGTGTTGTTTGGATGATATTTTATAAATCACGTTTGCAGGTATAATTACTAAAAAGGACATGTCTTTGTTTGTTATATAGATTTCCATTTTATTAAAATAAAGTGTATAATTGATTTTAAGGAAAAATATGTTTTTCGTCCATGTAGTTTCGGTCAACTTGGGTTTTCGTCCCTATTCTTTAAATCCTTGGTTTTTTGTCGCTGTACTTTCTAAACCCCTAAACATTAGTCTCTGTCGTTAGTTTGGACCGTTAAACCTGTGACGTGGCATGCTAGGCAATTGACACGTGGCATGCTAGGTACACGTGGCATGCTAGGTAATTGACATGTCACAGGTTTAACGGACCAAAGTAACGACAGGGACTAATGCTTAGGGGTTTAGAAAGTACAGGACAAAAAACCAAGGATTTAAAGTATAGGGACGAAAACCCAAGTTGACCGAAACTACAGGGACGAAAAACATATTTTTCCCTTGATTTTAATACTAAAAAATAAAGATGTTGACACCAATTTTTATTTATTTAGAAGTATTAGGAATATGCATGATATTTTAACTATTGAAAACATAACTTTGTTAAAAGCTTGAAAATAAAATGAAATAACAATATAAAGTATTGTATAAAGTATATCATATATATGTATCTATAACTGGTCTTTTATTTGTGCATGTTATGTAAGACAAAAAAAATTCAAAAGATTCAAGAATATTAAAATAAAGTGGGTTTCTATTATCATATGTGTGGTCTCTTCTTTCTTTATATATATGATCACCTTGGCTGCCATCTGCATGCACCAGAACTGCGCAATAGTGGTCTTTTATACTTGAGCTTGAGGGTGTGTTTAGTGGCACACATGAGAAGGGGCGCCATTTATCTATAATAATTCTTATGAACTTCTATAAACTTTGCATAAACTAGCTAGTTAATGATATTTAACATGGCTCTCCAGCGCCTGCAGCCCTTACTTCTTTTCCATCTTCAGTAAATCCACTTGCTTCGATCTAATTTAACCCACCCTCATGTCACCGTGCCAAATGCCATAAGTGCCAAGTGTGCGTGACTTAAAGACACAGAGTGGAAGACGTGCACTTCAATTGATTGTATCTGTAATTAAATTAAGAATACTCTTGGTTAAAGATACTCTTGGAGGCTTGGAGCAGTGGACCGAAGTTCTCCCCTGGGAGCCAAGTGGATGAACGTGAATATCTCGTTTCTTTCTTCTTTGCTGCTTCTTGAAGTGCAGCTTTCACCACCTCCTTGCATCCTAAAAGAAGGATCAACAATAAAACATATAACTTATCTGAGAAAACGGAAGTCATGAAGCAACTCGATGGATGAGTATTAATTCCACTTCTTCTTCCTTTTCAACTGCAGAGTACGTATATCCTTCTATAGTGCAACTATGTATAAACGAAAGGATAAATTAACGCATCTGCAGCTTGGTGTGCAGTAGATCCTTTTCCGCCAGCAGCTTCTGCTTGACTGCTTCCACGGGTCCAGTTTACAAAAGAGCTAAGGGTAAAATCGAAAAAGAAAAAACGCCGCACTCAAACTCACGTAATTTGTAACGCAGAAGCCACAAATTAACGCATCTGTAGAGACTCAAGTTTGGAGGAAAACTTGCGTTATTGACGCCAATCCAGACAAACCGAGAATGACTTGAACTCACGTTTAACATCCCTATACGCACGTTTAGCATGCTGGACGCCAATCCAAACATAGCCTTTGTCTACTTGGCATCACCTTCCATGGATCAGTAAAGGGGTCCTCTATAACACTTAATGAGAAGAACAAGTCTCTGATTTTCACCTTAAACACCCTATTAATGGACTCCAATGAAGTCGTTTGAATTAACATCCGCGCTACATCCAATCTATCCTTCCTCTTTGTAACAGTGTCAATGCATACGTATCTTCCAAGATGAGTAGCAATCATAGTGAAGAACTCCTCAGTCCAAGCATGAAGTGGTACACCTTGACACCGAACCCAAACATATCTCTCGCGAGCAACATCCCCATGACACCATGGGCGAATGTTTACAAACCACTGCAAAAATATATCCCCTACTTCTTTCAATAATTCCATAAAATCTTCTTCAGCATGTGGACGTATTAAAACCATATCACCACCCATCGGAGTAACTGTAATTGTATGAATTCCTTCTGCCAGAATTTTATCTTGCAACAAAAAGACTTCATCAACTTGTATCACTTGACCCACATGAATTAGCCAACCACCCCATGTCTTCATCTTTAACATTGAACTCCAAACCATTCCAATGATTAGTAGCTATAGTATGCTTTGGTTGCCACACAGGTTTACCTATTCCTTTTACGACATCTACATATGACTTCCCATGCACCACCCCTCCTGTGTTACCATGTGCATCTCTTCGTATCTTCTTTACCCCTCCCTTATCATTCCCATTGCCTCCACCGTTGTTTCTCATAAATTTAGAGACATTCACTCTAAGTTTATAGGAACCAATCCATATTCTCCTTAATTTGTTCTCCATAGCCACAGGATCTTCATTGTCTTTAAATCTTACAAAACCAAATTGATTACCCCTCTTATCTCTCTTTTGCGGAACATAAACATCACATACCCTACCTCCCCATGTGGTGAAAACTCTCCATAATGCCTCAGAATCATACCCGTCTGGAAAATTTGTGAAGAAATACGTAGTTTGTCCACCATGACCATGATCATAAGTTGTCTTATTCTTGCCATATGTGCTCTTGAAATCCCTTGTCTCTAATCCCAGCAATGGATCTCTCCTCCCTCTCGAACTCACCAAGGTCCACTCTCCTGTCCGCTCTCTCTCCATTGTAAAAAAAATGATAAACTAGCTTATTCCACATTTATTTACTTATGTGCAGATAAGATGACCCTGCTTAATTTAATAGATCCAAGTATCACTAAAAAATCGAGCCACTCTAAAGTTTTCATAAGATTGAGAAAATATAACATTTTTTGTCAAAACCACTAATTCTATAAATGTCCGTTTGGTTTGGTGTTATTACATTGCAAAACCATTATTTTGCAGAATTTATTTTAAATCACTTACATCCAATGTGTTTTATAAAACGTACATCACTCATCTTAACCGTTAATTTCTGTTACGTACCTGCTAAGCTCGGCCAGGGTAAGCTCGGAGAGGTAGACCTGACACACCATAGCAGGATCTTTGGCTTGACTAAAGGAGGGAATTGAACAAATAAGGAAAGGACTAATATTACGCAGCCTGACAGCAGGATCAACACACATTGTCTCCCAATCAACAAATCATACCATAATTGGAAGGCATCCCCCAACATCTATAAAAGGAGAGACGTAGGCAGCATTAGAGGACACACTAGCTTCTCCACTTAGTCTCGTTATACCTTATGAGTAGAATTTAGGCTTCGTAAGAACATTTGACGCCCACCGTGGGGCTCTGGTAAAACTCTCCCAGAGAACCACAAGAATTCCAAAAATGGTGAAAACGAGGTCCAACGCCAACGATGATGGACCAACATTGCAAGAGCTTGCACAACAGCTCGAGCAACTCAGACAAGAAAATCAGAGTGTCCTGGAGGAAAATAGAGCAATGCGAGAGCAACTGAATAATGTGCGAGACTCACAAGATGAGGAAGACGACATGCATTCTTCAGAAACTCAAACTCCTTCAGAACACTCAAAACCACAGGTTAACATAAATAATCACGCAGATTCACGATTTCATCCTTTTACTGATTATATAATGTCTGTTCCTTTACCAAGATATTTTAAATTTCCCGATTTACCTATCTATGATGGAACAACCGATCCAAATTCACACCTCACAAGATTTCACACAGTAATGCTTATGACAGGTGCTACTGACCCTATTTTATGTAAGATCTGTCCAGGGACTTTGACAGGACCTGCCCTACAGTGGTACTCAACTCTGACTCACGGATCAATAAGGGATTTTGATGAGTTCAGTATGACGTGCAAAAATCAATTCTATTCAAGCTGTCCTTTTAAGAAAACGGAGGACAGTCTGTCCTTCTTATCTATCTTCATCTTACGACGTAAATCAGTAGAAGAAATACAATGAAGACCAAGTTTTGAAATGCCATTGTGGAATATTAACTTTAAAAAATGGGTATAGTATACAGAGAGAGTACAAAATATAAAAAGGTTGAATATTTGCCAAGATCTAGACTCACGATATACAATATTAGATACATAGAGAGCACAATATTATCTTATCTTGTTGAGGATCAAAGTAATAGCTGGAATGACACAAATGATAAATGTCTGTCTAATTGAGAGCATTTTCTTTTTTTATTACGATATGAAAATATTTTCTCTCATTATTCGTTTTTATTAATATATTTCTTTATAAAAGAATTTTTTTTTATCGACTGCGGGTATTCTCCACGAGAGACAGTTCTGTTCCTACCATTTTATTTTTTCTCCCAAAAACATCACATTATCCTATTTATTTTTTTATCAAAATTATATCCCTATTTATTTAGTTTCTATTGTAGTATTTTTTTATGAATCTTGGGTATCCTCCACAGGAGGCGGTCTTAATCCTGTTTTTTTCCTTTTATTTTTTATCTCACTTTTATTTTTTTATTACGATTATTAAAATATTTTCTCTCATTATTCGTTTTTATTAATATGTTTCTTTATAAAAGAATTTTTTTATCGACTGCGGGTATTCTCCACGGGAGACAATTCTTTTCCTACCATTTTATTTTTTCTCCCAAAAACATCACATTATCCTTTTTATTTTTTTATCAAAATTATATCCCTATTTATTTAGTTTCTATTGTAGTATTTATTTTATGAATCCTGGGTATCCTCCACGGAAGGCGATCTTAATCCTCTTGCTTTTTTTTCTTTTTTTTATCTCACTTTCATTTTTTTATTACGATATTAAAATATTTTCTCTCATTATTCATTTTTATTAATATGTTTCTTTATAAAAGAAATTTTTTTATCGACTGTGGATATTCTCCACAGGAGACAGTTATGTTCCTACCATTTTATTTTTTCTCCAAAAAAACATCACATTATCCTTTTTATTATTTATCAAAATTATATTCCTATTTATTTAGTTTTTATTGTAGTATTTTTTCATGAGTTCTGGGTATCCTCCACGGGAGGCGGTCTTAATTCTGTCGTTTTCTTTTTCCTTATATTTTTTATCTCACTTTTATTTTCTTTTTTTATTATGATATTAAAATATTTTCTCTAATTAAGAATTTTTATTAATATGTTTCATTATAAAAGGTTTTTTTATGAACGACGGGTATTCTCCATGGGAGACAATCACGTTCCTACCATTTTATTTTTTTCTCCCAAAAAACATCAAATCATTATTTTTATTTATTTATCAAAATTATATCTTCATCTATTTAGCTTTTATTGTAATGTTTTTCTTATGAATCCTGAGTATCCTCCACGGGAGGCAGTCTTAATTTTGTCGTTTTCTTTTTTCTTTTATTTTTTATCTCACTTCCATTTTCTTTTTTTATTATGATATTAAAATATTTTCTCTTATTATTCATTTTTATAAATATTTTTCTAATCCTGTCGTTTTCTTTTTTCTTTTATTTTTTATCTCACTTTCATTTTCTTTTTATTATGATATTAAAATATTTTCTCTCATTATTTGTTTTTATTAATATGTTTCATTATAAAAGAATTTTTTTACGAACTGCGGGTATTCTCCATGGGAGACGGTCTTATTCCTTCCATTTTATTTTTCTCACATATTAATTTTCTTATTTATTATCCTTTTTACTTTCTTTTTATTTTTTATCAAAATTATATCTCCATTTATTCAGCTTCTATTGTAATATTTTTTTATGAATCACGGGAATCCTCCACGGGAGGCAGTCTTAATTAATTCTGTCATTTTCTTTTTTCTTTTATTTTTTTATCTCACTTTCATTTTCTTTTTTATTATGATATTAAAATATTTCCTCTCGTTATTCGTTTTTGTTAATATGTTTCATTATAAAAGACATTTTTTATGAACTGCAAGTATTTTCCACGGTAGACAGTCCTGTTCCAACCATTTTTTTTATTATCCTTTTTACTTTCTTTTTATTTTTTTAACAAAATAATATCTCCATTTATTTAGCTTCTATTGTAGTGTTTTTTTATGAATCAAGGGAATCTTCTACGGGAGCCGGGAGACAATCTTAATCCTGTCGTTTTCTTTTTTATTTTATTTTATTTATCTCACTCTCATTTTTTTTTTATTATGATATTAAAATATTTTTTCTCATTATACGTTTTTATTTATATGTTTCATTACACAAGAATTTTTTTATAAATTATGGGTATTCTCCACGGGCATGTTCCTACCATTTTATTTTTTCTCACACATTAATATTCTTTTTTATTATTCTTTTTATTCTTTTTATCAAAATTATATCTTTATTTATTTAACTTATATTTATTATAGCTAATATTTTTCCGGTATGAAGGCACGAGTTACAACATTACACTTTTGTTTTTTTTCTTTTTGTTTTTGTTTTTCGTTTCCGCCTTTATCGTTTGTCAATTCGACGGCCCAAGTTTTGAAAGTGTAGTAGCTTCCCCTAACACAACCTCAACCTCTTCCCTCTGCTCGAAACCTACCGTCGCACATCTCCATCGCCCGGTGTTCATCCCCTTCTACACGTCTGTGTTCATATCCTGTCGCCACACGTCTCCATCGCCGGTGTTCATCCCCTTCGGTCAATTAGCATCAGATTTGGCGTGGCTTACCTTCAGTCCATTGGCATCAGATTGGTTCTGTACCGCCGTCACGGTCGACCCTTCACGAGGTTGGTCCAATACTCACTTCCAATTGAGTTGTTCATTTTAGCCACCAGTTCCATTTCATCTCATGATACTGTTGGTGACTGATTTTGAATGTCTGGTTAATACTATTTGATGTTGGAAACGGTATTGCTGAGGCAGTTACCAAACCACATCCATCAAATGTTGGCGAAGACACGTGTTTGGTTCTTATTTGCCATGAACATGATCACAAACCCATATATCTTTAGTTTATGCCATCTTCCACGTTACCTTCTGGACCCAGACGCCTCTTCTTGTCTCAGCTTCAGAAGTGCATTCCAAAATCATGGAAACAACCCACCAAACCCTTTCCCAAACCAATCGTGTCTGGTGATGCATCATCTATGGTTGGTGTTCTTATTGCATCTCTCAAGGATTTTGTGACCCATGGGCACTTATCAAATGCATTTAAAACCTTCCTTCAAATACAGCACCATGCAGCTTCTTCCCATCTTATCTTTCACCCCATTAGCTCTCTTCTTTCGGCTTGCACCAACCTTAAGTCATTGCCACAGGGTAAGCAGCTCCATGCCCATATCATATCACTGGGTCTTGATCAACATCCTATGTTGGTTTCCAGGCTTATTAATTTTTATGCAACTGCCAATCTCCTTGCTGATGCTCATATTGTCACTGAGAACTCTAATAGTTTGGATCCGTTGCATTGGAATATGCTTATCTCGTCATATGTTAGAAATGGGCTCTTTGTGGAGGCTCTTTCTGCCTATAAGAAAATGTTGAGCAAGCAAATTAAACCAGATGATTTCACTTATCCATCTGTTCTTAAGGCCTGTGGCGAATTATTAGATTGCAATACTGGGGTGGAGGTTCACAAGTCTATTGAAGCTAACTCAATGCAGTGGAGCTTGTTTGTGCACAATGCACTGGTCTTTATGTATGGTAGGTTTGGGGAACTGAAGGTTGCTCGTCACTTGTTTGATAATATGCCAGACAGAGATTCTGTTTCTTGGAACACCATAATCAGCTGTTATGCCTCCAGGGGTATGTGGGACGAAGCATTTCAGCTATTTGGAAGGATGCAGGAGGAGGGCATTGAAATGAATGTAATTATATGGAACACCATTGCCGGAGGGTGCTTACATTTAGGCAATTTCAGGGGGACACTTAAGTTGATTTCTCAGATGAGAACATCTATTTCTTTGGACTCTGTTGCAATGGTTGTTGGAGCAAACGCATGTTCCCACATTGGAGCCCTTAAATTGGGAAAGGAGATTCATGGTCATGCTGTAAGAACTGGTCATGATGTGTTTGACAACGTAAAAAATGCATTAATTACAATGTATTCCAGGTGTGGAGACCTCGGGCATGCATATATGTTGTTTCATAAAATGGAAGAGAAAGGTTTGATCACTTGGAATTCCATGCTCTCTGGATATGCTCACATGGATCGAGCTGAGGAAGTCTCCTTCATTTTTAGGGAAATGCTATGTAAGGGTGTTGAACCTAACTATGTGACCATTGCAAGTGTTCTTCCCCTCTGTGCTCGCATAGCAAATCTACAGCACGGTAAGGAGTTTCATTGCTACATTATGAAGCGTGAACAGTTCAAGGACTATTTATTGTTGTGGAACGCCCTCGTGGACATGTATGCAAGGTCTGGTAAAGTTTTAGAAGCCAGAAAAGTTTTTGATTTATTGAGTACAAGAGATGAAGTCACATATACTTCCATGATTATGGGATATGGTATGAAGGGAGAAGGAAGAACTGCTCTAAAACTATTTGAAGAGATGTGCAACTTGGAGATTAAACCAGATCATGTAACTATGATTGCAGTTCTAACGGCTTGTAGTCATTCTGGTCTTGTAGCCCAGGGGCAATTTCTCTTTAAAAAGATGATAGATGTTTATGGGATAATTCCCCGCATTGAGCACTATGCCTGCATGGCTGATCTCTTTGGGAGGGCTGGTCTTGTAGACAAAGCAAAGGAGGTTATCACAGGGATGCCATACAAGCCAACTTCAGCTATGTGGGCCACTCTCATAGGAGCTTGTCGAATCCATGGAAATACAGTGATGGGGGAATGGGCTGCAGGAAAGTTGCTGGAAATGAAGCCTGATCATTCAGGTTACTATGTGTTGATTGCCAATATGTATGCCGCAGCTGGTTGTTGGAGCAAACTAGCACAAGTGAGGACTTATATGAGGAATTTGGGTGTGAGAAAGGCTCCTGGTTGTGCTTGGGTTGATATTGGCAGTGAGTTTTCTCCCTTTTTGGTGGGGGACACTTCCAACCCTCATGCATCTGAGATTTACCCCTTGATGGATGGATTGAATGAGCTAATGAAAGATGCTGGTTATATACGTAGTGATGAGTTTGTTTCATCCGAGGAAGATTTGAGGAGATGAATATCGTAGGAAATGTATACTGAATATGAGTTAAACATGTAATCTATTGATCCAAATTTATTGATTTTTTCTTCCTACTTTAGATTGTCTCTACCGTTTCTATTACATTTCTTTTGATTTTTTTCATTTTGCTTCTGCCTTTTTCAATGCAAGTCTGGGTTTTCCCCCCTCAACAGTCGGCTTCACTGTTGTCGATGCCCACACTGCACCGGCACCGACTCCTTTGACCAGCTTCTCTCTCATGCCACTGCTGCTGACTCCTTCAGGTAAAGTGATAAGGATTTTTCGGTCATTTCCTTTTCTGCATTTGTTTCTTCTTTTAGCCCTAAAAGCAAAGATTTTTTTGTTGCTTTGTATTTCATTAAAGGTTCATTATGTTTAGGTTGGATTGAAGTTCCATCTGTACTATTATTTGTTTTATATTTGGCTGAGAAATGTAAAGGGGTCGTGTCAATTTAAGAAGTTCCATTTCAACCATGCAGAAAGGTTGCCCATTCTTTGTTTCAGATCCACTTTTGTCAAACTCAAATCTGTAAGCACTCTGAAAATTTGTTGATGCCTTTGTGTGATTGTGCTGAATTAAATTGTGCCTCTTCTATTGGAATTTTTCAATTAATGGAAATTGCTTTTTTGAGGTATTTCAATTGGAATTAGGGAGTGCTTTGAGTTTGCACTCCTATTCACATATTGGAGCTGATAAGAACAAAATTGTGGAACACTCCTGTGACAGAAAGGGGTATGTTCTAACTCTTACATTTTATGTCTCTATATATTGATCTACCAACAAAAGCTAAGATTTTTGTTACTTTGTATTTCATTGAACATTTATTATGTGCATTTTTTCATAGTTTGTATGTGTATTTTTTCAGTTCATGATATACTCTAAGCATTGGTTATTTTGATATATTTCAGTAGCACCTCCAACACAACTTCATATCCTCTTAATCTGCACCGTAAATGTTAATTGTTGCAGAAACTGTTAGTTTGATACCTGCTTTGGCGATAACTTATGAAATCGTGTTTCTCACTCCATTTAAATGTCTTGTGTGCATTCTAGGGGATTAAATAATAACAGCCTCACAGGAGCCTGTGCTCAATCTCTTAACAATCTATAATGACCTGGAACTTCTCAGGTGGGAGTGGGAGAGTTTATTTGGGAAGAATTGGAATTGTAAAGCCTTTTTTTAGGGAGTAGAGAGCTAGCTACGTAATTTAAAAAGAAGAAAAACATATAGGTAGAATATATTTCAAAGGTTTTTTATGTGGTATGATCAAAGTGAACCTTTTGTCTGATCTGTTTTCCTTTTCATCTTGGCATGAGTTAAATTTGTAGAGATTAGTATATACTTTAATATGTGGTAGACTGGTAGGATCATTTCAGTTGAGTTATGATTTTTTTCCTGCTATGAAACTTTGTCGTCTACTCAACTTGGATCTGATAACATCAAGTATTCATGCAGATTTTGCAGAATGCCATGTGAATCATTTAGATCAATTTGGTATGAGCTCAAGTGAATTTATCAAATTTACCTAATATATATGAATTATCATTTCAGAAAGGCTTGTAACCAATTCCAGTTGAAAATGGGTTTTAAACCGGTTTGGAATCAGATATGTCATAACTAAATCGGTTTTGTCCATATCCATGCACAGGCCTAATTATAATCTAAGTTCTTCAACCTTTAATACGTTCACTATCTCGGTAAATTGCGCATGCACTAATTTGGTGTAGTGATAAATATTAACAAATAAACTTCTGTGTCAATGCCGACCCTGATTTTGGATCTTGGCAAGCCATGGAACTGTTGGATCACCTTGAAAATGTACTTGCAAATGAGTCTGTAGTCTGTAGTGGCATTTTCAGTAATTGGTTCACGAAGCATCCATCTTTCTGGTTATTTTGTGGCTGATGATGGGGATGACCTTAGGGATGACTATGAATAGTATCCTTTTGAAGAACTTCCACTTGTTGGTTTATTTGCAATTTTTCATTTCATTTCAAACTATGTTCATATAGTTGTAATTTAGACAGAATGATTGTTGTACATGTTATTTTCCTGACATAGTGAAAGTGATTCATTGGGAGAGGATGTTGTGGGAACTGATTCGGAGGAGTCATCTGAATATGATAGTGAAGATGGATATGCTGATGACTTTATTGATGATAGTGACAATGACTTGTACCCATCTTCACCAGTCCCAAATAGTGGAGGTATTTTGATTATTTTGGTGACTTTTCTTGAAACCGTGAAATAATTACACATAGGTTCTTCTCTTTTCTTATGTAGTTTTCTAGCTGATGCTCACATGGTGTGTTTATATACTAACAGAAACACAACTACTTAATTTCTGTAAAAAATAGAATATCAAATATCATCAAATACCCAAATCTACGGCTGTGTTTTTCCACTAAAAAGTCTAGGATGATCTGAGAATTTTTCAACTGGTTGTGTGCATCCAGGTTCATAATCATATAATAAGATATGCTATAATACCCCATCATTCATTTTTTACATTAATGATAATGATATAGGTTTTATCAATATATCCACCTCATTATTTACTCTCAAATCCGTTCCTTATGCATGAAAATATGAAAGAAACTGAAAAATGCATGGAAAAAATTGAATGAAATTCAACTGCCACATAGTTCACAACTTTTTATTGTAATCAACATGAATGACGTTATATGCTTGTTTTTTTTTTTACATTTCTTACAGTTATAATTGAGGAAATACCAGAAGACGATGAACCTGAAAATGGAGATGGTCCAACTAAGCAATTGGAGAAAAGGGAACAGTTGGCTCACTTGAAAGAGAAAGACAGCAAAAGTTCTCAGCTTCCAGTTGTCGTTAGAGGTGAGACTGGTATTGTTCTGGAAAGTGAAGATGAAGATGGTTTCCCCAATTTCCACTGCAGAGAAGGGTAAATCTGAGTCTCAGAAGGCAGAAGCATAAACAAAAAGAGAACAAGCGCATAAGAAAGCTGAGAAAGCCAATAAGAAGGCAAAAGATGTTGATCATTCTGCTAGCTTAAAACGAAAAGTTGAAAGTGCTGATGAAGATGAGCAGCTGCAAGATGGGTGAGATGGATTTATCAGTTTAATTACTCCTAAGAATGGATCATTTCAATCTGACATCTCCCCTGACCTCCCCCTCTTTCTAGAAAAGGAAAAGATAATAAAAATAAAAAATTCTTGTCTTTTGTCTATTTGTGTTGGTTGCACTGAATGTTTCTGATAATGATTTCAGGAAGAAGAAGAAGAAGAAGAAGTTGAAAGAAAATGGTAAGTTGAAAGAAAATGGTAAAGAGGAAATTACTCCGGCATCGGGCAATGGCAAAGAGACTAATTTTACCACGCCAGATGAAAAGCATCCTGAGGAGGTTAAAACCACAACCAACCTGAACAATGTTTCTTATGCAGAGGATGGGCATGATGGGAAACTATCCAATAACGAGTAAGCTTTCATCTGAATAACTAGAATATCAGTTAAATTGCACAGGGATTTTGGTGGTATGGATGGATGGTTGATTGAAATATTTAATCTACAATATGAAATATCTCAATTTTTCTATTTTTGATATCAGTATGTAAAGCCAAATTTCTGTTCATCTTTTATTTACTAAATCCTCAAAGGACCTGGTCATTTCAAATAAAAATTCTATTGCCACCTAGTGGGAAAAGGCTTTGGTTGTTTTTTATTGTAAATGACATTGGAAATTGAGTTTTATTTCTCATTTGATGTCTTTACATTCGGTAAATTAGAATATACCTCTATAAGTCTTGCTTGGTTTTCTGATGAACTTTTGTACCAAGGGAGTCATTTTCAATTACACTTTCTCTCCTTTGCTTGATACATTAAAGCTTGGAAATTTAGGAGGCTGAATTTCCTCCCTTCTTCGTTACATTCTTCACATTCTGTACTGTATTACTAACTATTTGAGTTTGTGGGCAGGGTCCCTGTTGAGGAAAAAAAACAAAAGAAGACCAAAGAATCTGAAGGAGAAGCTGCTGCAAATCAAATTTCTATCACTGCTGAAAATCAGAATGTGTCTTCCTCTAAGAAAAAAGGGAAGGAACAAACTGAAGCCAAGCCATCTCAAGAGAGAAGCTTTCCAAATGGGTTGGTTATAGAGGAGGTATTTATGGGTAAACCAGATGGCAAAAGCCAAAAGAGCTGCTCCTGCAAAGAAGGTTACACATCATCTACTGATTTTTTGTTGATTGAATTGACATAGCTTACTGGTGTGTAATTTTGTTTAACCTATTTTATATGTAATTTCTTATAATAGGAGCTTCTTGTTTGATTTCAGGTCAGTGTTAAATATATTGGCAAGCTGAAAAAGGATGGGAAAATATGACTCAAATGTGGGAAAATGTAATTAGAAAAATGTAATTAGATCAAATGATTTTTATATATTTTTTAACTATTTTTGGCACATGTGCACAAGTAGTAAATGATTGTGGATATTTAAAGAATTTAAAAATCATAAAAAGGAAATAAAAAGTACACTTTAATATCATATAATATAACTGTAATTTAACAAGTGTAATATATCAACCATTTAAAATTTTATAACATTTCAATCATATTATATAAATAATATATATAAATTTTAATTATAAATTTATAATAATCAATCTACATGAATAATTATTATATATACTCTAGATTTTTTTTACATTTTTTTATTACTGTAGTCACTGTAAAAATTAATTATGAAACGAGAAATTATCTATCTCAAAGTGATTAAAAATCATAACACGTATAATATATTTAATGCAAAATAAATTTTGAGCTTACAAGTATGCGCTATATAGATATTATCATTTTTTTATTAATTTTTTTTGCTGTGGTATCCGCCATCTCCTCTTAACACTTTGGTAATCTGACTGGAGACTGCTCACAGCATGCATTTTTATGGTTAATTTATTTGCTGTGGTGTTATTTAAAGGCTTAAAATAAATATAAGATTATATTAAAATATATTCAACTAAATATGGCAAAAGATATTGTAATTTTCATTGTCAAATAAGAAAATATGCCAATTGCGGTAGGCCATAATTGGTACTTCACCTTCAGTTTTAGAAATATAATGATTTTTTTCTTTGAATGATTAATACAAAGATATGTGATAGCCTGTTAGGTCATTCCAGATATGTTAAATTGTTAACACTTGAAAGGAAATACAGTAATTAGTGCATATGGAAGATATGTTTAGGTTGATCGATAACTAAAAAGAGGAAGTTGCACTATAAGGTTTGGTTAATATGCTCTCAAACATATCCTCATCAGATCTATCATCCCCAATGCGCAGCACAAAATCTGGCCATTTGCCATTACTTTTTAGTGTAGACAGAACTTCATGTGCAACTGACCCTTCAGTAATCCCCTGTAATGTTCATTAGACAATATTTGCTTTTGAAAAGAACAAAAAATTTATAAAACAAATTTATAAAACAAATCTCAAAATTAAAAGCAGAAAAGTGTTTTAAACAGGTTTAATCTTTAAGTTTTTCTCATTACCATTTTAGCATTTAATTAATTAAGTTTAATTAATAGAATATAAGAGAAATAAAAATAATAAAAAGTAAGGTGTTGAATATACAAATACGACGTATTATCAATTTTTTTAGCAAAAGAAAAAAATAAAAACAAAAAATAGGACAACTACAAAACAATAGCAAAGAATTGGTGATTGATATGCATATAAGTTTCGATTAAATAATTTTTCTTTGGTTGATCCCAATAATTTTTATTAAAATTTTAAATAAGATTCCATAATTTGAAAATTTTTCAACAAAAAACTTTCAAAAAGAGTTTTTATTGATTAACTTTTTATACACATGAATAACAGGGTTAAACCCACATCCACATATCCACATACTTAGTGAGCTCTTCTATTCAAACAAACACATGTTAATAGGTTAATAGGATATCTACTGAGTCATTATATTTTGCTATTACATATTTGAGGAATCTAATAATAAAGTATCCTCATAAGTAGGGACCTAAAAAAATGTTTAGTTAAATTATAAAAACTTGATGATTTTTAAAAATATAATGACTATGTTAACAAAATTTTAACATATAAAGGTCTGTATGAGAATTTCGTTCACTAGAAATACTTACATGATCATTTAAATTTATTTTGTTTTTATATACAGCACTTTCTCACCCTTTAAAACAGTGTGTATAGGAGAAAGAAGGGATATTGCCCTCCCAAAATAATGTAGAATCTTCACTATAACCGATCTGCCAACTGAGGAAATTGCTGAAGAAGCCATGTCACACTCCTGATCACTGCCTGCATATAAATAAATTGTTTTCCAAGAGGATCACATTCGATCAATGAAGAAATACACTAATCCACACCCATGCACATGAGAGAGAGAGAACATATATGTTTTTCTTTAGGTTGTGTTCGGTTTACATGAGATCCATGTTTCAAACGTGATTTTGATACTGTGTTTGGTTTACACCAAAACCACGTATCAAACATAGATCGGGCCAACACTACAACTGCTACTCTCTCACGTTTGAAACGTAGTTTTGGATTAAACCAAACACACTATTAGTATTTGTTTATTCTATCTCTTTTCCAACAACTACAGGCAATGATAACTGTTCTGCACTGGCATCCGGCATCCGGCTAGGAACCGCGAGTCCCAGCACCAATGGCTCCGCTATCGGAGGCGCGGTCATCATATTACGACCATCCGGCATAGGGGGATTGAAGAGCCCGCATGGGCGCCCTTCCGGCATCTACGAACAGCGGCAGAACATGCCACCAGAGCATGTCACCGGGATTAACAGATTTTCCCGCCATTTACCTACATATAAAAGCACACAATTATGAATTGTCAGGTATCATTCTCAACATACTCTCCTATCTGCTACACATACTGACTTGAGCGTCAGAGTGTCTGCAGGTACACCCCACCTCTGTTCCAGACAGAAACCACCGTGGACGACCAATCTTGCGACCGGAATCCTCCATCGGAGAAACTACCCCAGTTCATTGGCGCCGTCTGTGGGAAAGACATTCGTTTCCAGCTACCTTCCCACGCAAGAATGGTTGACACAAGAGCAAACTCGAGCACAGGCGTCGGCCGCGGACGCAGTCAAGACGTTACCGTCGGCGACACTGTCATCACAGTCGCCACCTCCACCGTCGCCGTCGCGCCCCAGCGCACTCGGGTCCCTGACCCAAACAATCCTGACGCCGCAGCCGCCGCTGCTGCAGCATCCCTCGCAGCAGCAAACCGCAAGGCACCACCACAGAAAAATCGTCCACCTCCTACTCCGCCTCCTACTGGTTCCACACCACCAGGACAACCGTCTCGTCAAGAATTGCTTTCTTTCATCAGCAAACAAGATAACATGCTGCAAGAATACGCCAGACGCCTCTCAAGGCTCGAAGAGGAACATCTCCGCCTCTCTGCTCAGATCATCACCCAAGAAACACCGCACGCAGAAGACCAACAGCGTCAGCAACCACAGGTTCAGCAACCTCCTCCTTCCCATCACACAGCAGAACCAAGAACATCTCCAAGAAGGGATCATCAGCCCCATGGCCAGCAGAGGCCATCCAGAGAACGCCGTCCGTCGCCGGAAGCCTCCGTCCAACACTCCGTGTCTCCGGCTCGCTCCCAACACAAACGGCCTCCGATGATTGTTCGCTATGAACGGCACGGAGAATCTCAGCAAGACTTTCATACGGACGACGAGGTGATCCAGGCCGTCGTCCCCTTTTCTGAAAGGATCATGCTATTCCCGGTCGATCGTAGATTCGAAAAAACTCCCAGTATCAGAGCAGTATGACGGAACCGGGGATCCCTTAGAACACCTTGACGTGTATGAGTCCGCCATGTCCATCAGGGGGGCAACCGGCCCCATGATGTGCCGTGTGTTCCCACTGTCGCTCAAGAAGACAGCTCTGCGCTGGTTCCAGTCACTCCCTCCGCGATCCGTCAACACGTGGGCAGATAGATATGCGAAGCAAATTTGTTACCAGCTTCACCACCAGTAAAGTACAAGCCCAAGATGGAAGCTAGCCTGAAGCAGGTACGCCAGAATCCAACCGAGTCACTTCGAGACTACATCAGTCGGTTCACTAAGGAAGCGCTACTTATGCAAGGGATACAACCCGGAGTGCAGCTCATGCTGGCCAAAGATGGGTTAATTCCACATTCCCCTTTTTGGATAGACCTGTCCAAAAGAAAGCCACCCACAGTGGAGGAATTCTTAACAAGGGCTGAAGAATACATCAGTTTAGAGGATGAGGAGCTGGCATTGAAGTTGAAGGGCGCATCAGAGCAGACCGCCAAGCCAGAAAAGCCGGCAGGAGACAAGGGGAATCGCCAGAACAAATTACAAGGGCGCTATAGCCTCTACACGCCGTTGACTACCTCACCGGGCAGGATTTTAAATGAGGTAATGCACGTGGAAATGTTCGAAGCCGGGATACCCCGCCCTAAGCCATTAAAGTCCAGGCCAGAAACAGACAAAAGCAAATACTGCCGCTTTCACAGGTGTCAGGGACATGACACGGATAGGTGCGTCCAGCTTAAAGACGCCATCGAAGATCTCATTCGGTTGGGAAAACTTAACATATTTGTTAAAAAGGGGGGTGGAGTAGAAAGAGGTTACAAGAGGGATTCTAACCCCCGTAGGGAAAGAAGCCCCCGCAGGGAGAGAAGCCGCTCGCGAAGCAGGAGCCCGCGTCGGCATCGGTCTAGAAGCGACAGAAAGACATCTCATAGATCCCGATCCCGATCACACCGACCACAACAGGATCCCCTAGGGCGTCCCAACATCGAGGCACCCCAGCAAGAGAGCAACAAACCCCTGACGCCAATCGTCCCATCATCTATGTTATAGCAGGAGGATTTGCAGGAGGCGGAGAAAGCAATAACTCGAAAAAGCGACACTTGAAGGAGATTTTGAGTACCACTTCAGAGCCGTCATCCAGCCGGCCTCATCGACGGTACCCTGCTATGACGTTCACAAACGACGACTTTGGCCCAGTGATCCCAGGGCATGACGATCCCCTCCTAATCACGGCCTTCCTTGCCAACCATGAAGTCAGAAGAATATTTGTTGACCAAGGCAGTTCAGCGGATATCTTGTTTGAGAAAACATTCAGGAGCCTACACATTCCGGAGACAGATTTATTTCCCTACACTGGGGGAGACCTTATTGGCTTCACCGGCGACAAAACCCGGCCTCTGGGATACGTAGAACTTTTGGTGACTCTAGGACTGCCTCCGGCCTCGAAGACCGTGAAGACTCGCTTTTTGGTCGTGGATTGTCCGTCAACTTATAACTCCATCTCAGGTAGACCGGCCTTAAACGCCATTGGGGCATCATATCAACCAATCACCTCATCATGAAGTTTTGGGGCGATGCAGGGGAAATTATATCCCTCAGAGGGAACCAAGTAACGGCACGGTCCTGCTACAAGGAGTCCTTGCGCATAGTCAAGGAGGAAAAGCCAACAACAAAGGAAACCCGACACCCCGGAAAGGAGATACTGCTCGCTAACCTTGACGTTCGCGATGACTTTGCTGCAGAACGCCCGTTGCCCGCAGGAGATTCTCAGCCTCTCCAGGTTGGTAGGCACCCTGATCAGACAGTACAAGTAGGAACGAGAATAGACCCAGAGGTTCGTGCAGTTCTGTGCAACCTGCTTCAGCAGAATGGGGACATGTTCGCTTGGACCTCTGCCGACATGCCCGGCATTGACCCATCATTCATCTGCCACCGTTTATCTGTGGACCCCAAGTTGAAGCCAGTTTCCCAAAGAAGGAGGAAGATGGGGTCCAAATGCTTGGAGGCCGTTTCACAACAGGTCTCCGAGTTATTAGAAGCCGGATTCATTCGCGAAGTGAAATATACCACCTGGCTATCCAATGTCGTGTTGGTAAAGAAAGCTTCAGGAAAGTGGAGAATGTGCGTGGATTACACAGACCTCAATAAGGCCTGCCCCAAAGACTGCTACCCGCTTCCCAACATCGATCGCCTAGTAGACCAATCAGCCGGCTACCGCCTACTATCCTTCATGGATGCTTACTCCGGCTATAACCAGATCCCCATGTACCCACCAGACCAAGAGAAGACTGCCTTCATGACAGATCAAGCCAATTATTGCTACAGAATGATGCCGTTTGGCTTGAAGAATGCAGGAGCAACTTATCAACGGATGATGAACAAGGTGTTCGAGGGACTTATCGGGAGAACCATAGAAGTCTACATCGACGATATGATAGTGAAAAGCACGCAGGAGGATCACCATATAGAGGATCTAGCAACGGTATTCAGCCATCTTCGCAAACACAACATGCGTCTGAACCCCAGGAAGTGCACCTTCGGGGTCCGGGCCGACAAGTTTCTAGGCTCCATGCTTACGGAGAGAAGGGTCGAGGCCAACCCCGAGAAATGCCAGGCGGTCTTGGATATGAAGAGCCCAGCGTGCATTAAAGAAGTCCAACAGCTCACGGGCCGCCTTGCCGCCTTAACTCGCTTCATAGCCAAATCCGCGGCAAGGGCACTACCGTTCTTCCGGCTACTGAAGAAAGGATCACAATTCCAATGGACGCCGGAGTGCGAGGAGGCGTTCCAACGCGTCAAAGAAGTACTGGCAACCCCCCCATTTTGACGAAGCCGGTGGCCAAGGAACCCCTTTTCATATATCTTTCCATCACGGAGGAGGCCGTCAGCGCCGCCCTAATCCGGGAACAGAATCACACGCAGTGGCCGATATTTTTCATCAGTAAGGCGTTACAAGGGCTAGAATTGAGATACCCTAAGGTCGAAAAGGTGGCATTCGCGCTCCTGATGACGGCAAGGCGGTTGAGGCAGTATTTCCAGAGTCACCAAATCATAGTGCGTACTGATCAGCCCATCCGGCAAATACTCCACAGGCCAGACTTGGCGGGAAGAATGGTAGCATGGGCTGCGGAACTTTCAGAATTTGGGATCGTGTATGAGCCCCGACAAGCCCTCAAGGCGCAAGCCCTCGCAGACTTCATAGCAAAGCTTACTCCTGCATCCTCCTTGGAGCCAATCCACTGGGAAATATTCGTGGACGGATCGGCTAACCCAAAAGGGTCTGGTGCCGGCATTCTGCTTGAGAACAACCAGGGGATTGTCCTCGAACATTCCCTAAGTTTTTCCTTCCCAACATCCAACAACCAAGCAGAGTACGAAGCGTGTATTGCCGGGCTCCGCATGGCAGCTGAAGTTGGTGCCCAGGACATCAGGATCAACAGTGACTCACAGTTGGTAGTATCCCAGATCAAAGGGGATTACCAAGTCAAAGAACCACTGCTAATGAGGTACTTATCTAGAGTCAGAGAGCTAATGTCGTTGTTTCGACAAGTGGACATCCGCCATGTGCCCCGGGAAAGGAACGCACGGGCCGATATTCTGTCCAAACTAGCCAGTACCCGCTCCTCCGGCAACCACCGCTCCGTCATACAAGAAACGATTAGTTCACCAACTGTCGTATTAGCAATCGATGAGGAGACTCACTGGTTCTCCGGCATACAAGATACCTGGAGTCTTGGATCCTCCCTCCGGAAGCCAAAGAGGCCAGAAGAATCCAGCGACATGCCGCAAGGTACTGCCTTCATCAGGGTAAGGTATACAGAAGGGGAATCTCGCAGCCACTGTTAAAATTCATACCTCCATCCGACATCCTCTACATATTAGCCGAAGTGCATGAAGGTGTTGTGGCCATCACCTCGGAGCAAGGGCGTTAGCGAAGAAGATCCTTCGAGCTGGCTACTACTGGCCAACGATGGAAGCGGATGCCGCAACGTATGTCCAGAAGTGTGATTCATGCCAGCGGCATGCCGACATCCACCGGGCTTCGCCCCAAGAACTCTCCCCCATCAGCGCCCCATGGCCTTTCTCCCGGTGGGGAATCGACATCCTGGGACCTTTTCCCCTAGCCCCTGGGCAGGTGAAGTACTTGGCAAGTAGCAGTGGATTACTTCACTAAGTGGATAGAGGCAGAACCCCTGGCGCAGATTACGGCCAAGAACATGGAAAAGTTTGTGTTTCGCAGGATAATATGTCAGTTCGGCATCTCGAACACCATCGTGACGGATAACGGCACCCAGTTCACTGATAAGGGTTTCTGGGACCTGATTCAAGGCCTCCATATCAAGCAACACTTTACTTCTGTTGAACACCCACAAACCAACGGGCAAGCAGAAGCCGCCAACAAGGTTATCCTTCGAGGACTGAAAAGAAGGTTGGAAGATGCGAAGGGGCTCTGGGCTGAACAACTATGGCATGTTTTATGGGCCTACCGCACTACTCCTCATTCCACAACAGGGGAATCCCCCTTCAGGCTCACATATGGCACGGAAGTCGTTATCCCGGTAGAAATTGGGGACCCATCCCTCATAACCCTCAACTTTGAGGCCACGAATAACGAATCCCGTCTAAGGGAGGACCTTGACTTGATTGAGGAAGTTCGGGATAGAGCCGCCATCCGCGAAGCTGCCATCAAAGCACAATCAGCGGTTCAATATAACTTCAAGGTAGTTCCCAGAACCTTCGAAGTAGGGGACCTAGTGCTCCGACGCGCAGACGTTGGAAACAAGAATGCCGCCCAAGGGAAGCTGGCATGCAACTGGGAAGGCCCGTACCGGGTAACGACGAGAACTGACACGGGGGCATACTCCCTTGAGACTCTAGCAGGGATACCCATCCCAAGGACATGGAATGCTGCTAAGCTAAGTACTTCAGTTGAATTTGTAATGTTCCCATTAGATGGGATGAGCTGTAAAATCTACAAGGCTTAGCGCCGTGGCGACAATGCCAGTTGAAAAGTGTAAATACTACAAGGCTTAACGTCGTGGCCACGAGCCAAATAAAGACACATTTTATGGCAATTGATTTTCAACACAAGACGGCTTCGCGCCGTACGCTTTCTCAGAGACTCACGGGATATTATCCCGGAATACATCTAAGATGATATCCTTCTATGGTGGCTTGCCACCCCCATAGCAGGGATACATCCGACGGCGCCCCCTCGCTGAAACTTGATTTCAGCAAAAGGGAAAGAAAGGATCCCGACATCGCCAATGTCCGGGATCCCGAGGTGGGCAAACACAAATAAACGAGCATACGATTTGCGAGGAAAACGGGGATAAGAAGTTACCTAATCATAATCAAAAAGCGTCTAGTCACTTACAAATATGGGCGCCATATCGCCCAAAGAAACAAAAATAATTACAAAAGTAACCGGCATTCTGGCCCTTCATTCTTTTGCAGCGTTGCCCGAAGGCATTTCGGTCTCACCCTCTGACGGCTTGCTGTCATCTAGTCCAAGGATCTTCGCATCCACCATTTCTGATTCAGTTGGACCCTTCATTTCATCACGAACAACATCCGCCTCAAGAGTAATAGGCTGCATAGGAGGAGGGGTAATCTCCATGTCACTCGGAGCCTCTTCCACAAAGAATTTTCCTGTACCCCGGTACCATTTCCCATCACGAACAACGCAGAGCATGCTCATGCCTTTGGTACGCAGCTCAACCCCGGGATTCAGGAACTTGATCTGGTCAATGGCGTTATGGAAGAATATCTCCGCCGACTCATCCCAGAGATCCTCCACCCGTTGGACCTCCTTCTCATATCTGGTGGCTTGGAGCTTCCATTCCTCCTTGGCATCCTCAAGGTCTTCCGCCATCTTCTGTTTTTCAATAACGGCTTGAGTGGCCTCAGACTTTTTGGCCGTCAGGGCGGATTTCATCTTTTCAACCTCCTCCTCCAACTCTTTATTCCTATCAGTAAGCTCGATGTTGTCGTCAGAAAGCCCCTTCACCTTCTTCAGGGCATCCTGCATCTTGACCTCATCCTCCTTCAGCTTCTTTGAAACTGCCTCAAAGTCCTTCTTTATCTGGGGGAGGGCGGCCACTTCATCTATGGTGCTGTGCAAAAATTCAGCCATCATGGCCCCCCGCAAACACCAGGTCCCCACCTGGCCCAAGAAGTCCTTCATCTCGGCAACCGAGGAACCTCTGAAAACACGCTGCCCTTGTTGGCCCAGCAGTTTCATAGCCGCATCCTCTTCGGGATCCAGGATGGCCCAAGAAATCCTTGGAGACGCAGGGACCCCGGTAGACGTCTGAAGGCCAGAATGACTCGTGCTTGAATCATCACACTTCACAGAATCATGGGAACCCTTAAGCTCTTCAGTCCGAGCCTTCTTCCGGGGGCGGTCCTGAATCACCTTGGTGGCATCAGGATGAGGAGATTGGGGGGTCGACGTGCCGGCAACGGTTGGCCCGCTTCTCCGCCAACGCCAACATGTTGTTTCCCGCCATGTCTTCTGCGCAAGTAAAGGAAAATACACAATCAGCGAAATGATAAGTCACGAAACACAAGGTGATAAGGAATATATACCTATACGGTCTTTAAGACTGCGGGTACCGCCATTCAGAATCCTCGCACAATCCTGGATCTCGTGATCCTTCTTAAAGGCCTGCAAGGCCTCTACAATGGATACCTCTACATCATTTAACTCCGACAGCGAAAAGACATAATCTTTTGAACGGAGGTTGAAATGGGCTTGGGTCCAATAAAAAGGAAATTTAGGGGTGCCATCCGCCTTGAACAACCACCGGCGCCCGCCACCCTGGGGTCGAAAGAATGCAAAGCGCTCTTTGAATAATTTATATGACCCCTGATACACTTCAAAAAGTTTACCCCCGGGTCCTGATCTCAGAGCCAGCCACGCCTTCCGCCCATTTTTGTCAACTACGGGATATGGCTTGAACATGTGGAAAAACACATCCGTATTATACGACAAGCCGAGGGCGTCGCACAACGCCGTGAAGCTGCGGATAAACCCCCATGCATTCGGATGCAATTGAGAAGGGGCAACATTCAAGTATCGCAGAATGCTCACTTCAAAATCAGTGAAGGGAAGCCGGGCGCCAAGGTCAGTAAAAACACACTTGTACATGGGCAAAAAGGGCTTCTCGAGGGTCCCCTGTGTGCAGATCCTATCATTTTTGCCCGGAAGCTCGACGACCCACTCTTCCTCATGACCAGGAGTGGCATAATTTACATGGCGGAAGGCCAGCTCCAACGCCGGCTCTGAGCTATACCAGCATGTTGTACCTAGAGCCTCTACGTCTACCCACCTAAGGTTTTCACAGTTAGGCGGCTCCGGCAAGTCGGTCTCCGAGGAAGTGTGTATTTTCCTCCTGCCCATTTTTAACTTACGAGCCTGGGACCTGTACAAAAGACCCGATAGCTCGTCGTCAGAGTCTGATTCAGTAGATGACACAATGTCGGAGCATAGCCGGACAACCCCGTCGAACTCTCTCAATTCGTCCATTCCGGCATTCCTACCCAGGGTAGCCGACAACCCGGCCTCGAGGGCCCAAAGTTCCCTAGGAGTCATGGAGTTAAGGGGCAATGCACTCCCAAGCAACTTACCAGTCACAGAGTTAGTCACCCCATCAGCAATGGGGTGAGCAGAACTTCGGGAACGGCGAACCAGTGGAGCTACGCCGCTCACCTCCGCAGAATCATCGATAACAACCCTAAAGCTACCCTCACAGTCCATTTTCCGATGAAAATCCGCCCAAAACAGCACCAATGTCACCGGAAAATCTACCCCAAAAAACTCAAAAATTACAGAGAATAAAAGAGTGTGGGGATAAGGTTTTACCTTGAAGAAACTCCGAACAAAATGCTGCTAAGAACTTAGGAAGTCCTGACGTCTCGAATGGCATGCACAGGATGGGCACAGGAGCAGGGAAACGGACTCTGCAACTTTCTCAGGGAGGAAGAAGAAGCGGGAGAAAGTGGACAGGAAGGAGAAATTTCGAAAATGGGCCAACTGTCTCCTCCCTCCGATTACTTATGCGCCCCCAGCGATTTTGACACGTGGCGGGAGATCAAACGACGCGCCCTTTGGATCGCGACACGTCGCACGTTGGGATCCGAGCGGTTACATCTGGAAGCATACCAAAGGGCAACGCCATCCGACATGAGGCCCTCACCCGGCATGGTATTTGTATACAAGTCGTATATTCATCAACCTGAATGATACGACTTGGGGGGCAACTGTTCTGGACTGGCATCCGGCTAGGAACCGCGAGTCCCAGCACCAGTGGCCCCGCTATCGGAGGCACGGTCATCATATTACAACCATCCGGCATAGGGGGATTGAAGAGCCCGCATGGGCGCCCTTCCGGCATCTACGAACAGCGGCACAACATGCCACCAGAGCATGTCACCAGGATTAACAGATTTTCCCGCCATTTACCTACATATAAAAGCACACAATTATGAATTGTCAGGTATCATTCTCAACATACTCTCCTATCTGCTACACATACTGACTTGAGCGTCGGAGTGTCTGCAGGTACACCCCCCACCTCTGTTCCAGACAGAAACCACCGTGGACGACCAATCTTGCGACCGGAATCCTCCATCGGAGAACTACCCCAGTTCAATAACCAATATATAAGCTACCCCAAAATTGTTTAGTATCCATATAACAACGGAGATGGTTATTGTTTAAAAGTTAAAACTGAATTTGACCTTGTGCAAAAACCCACTGCATACATTGGCAACAACATAAGTATTAGACTATTAGTTTATAGTGTGTTTTTGATTTATTAAATGAATGGCAGAAGGACATGAGAAACAGGTTGAAAGAACAAGAGACTGAACCTTTTTTTCCCAAAGCTAGGCAAATTTTTTTGTGAATTTTGAAGCCAATTTCGGAACTGATATAGATGGGCAATTTAAGACAATGCCCACAATGTACAGGCAATATGATGGTATGGATGCAATGCAAGAGATGCTACTTATTAATTGTCATAATATTTGGTTCATAATTAAGAAGAGCAGGGGTTTTTAGACAAGATTTGGATTGGTTTTACAGCAAGTATTTTTGGCTCTTATTAGATTTAAGGATTACAGTACCTATCCAAGGAAATATTTACTTTCAAAAGTTAACTGGCTTGTTTAGAGTTTGGCTTTTCCTTCGCCTCACATGGGACAAAAATAAATTCTATCTGATTCTACTTTGAAGGGGAAAAAAGGTTCAAAGTTCTTGATGTTCTGTAACGGAACCGGTCTTTCTTTTGGTTACACATACACACACTCCTTTCTCTTTATCCCCAATCCTTACAATATAATTTTTGTATGAAATAAAAAAATAGTCACATACCAAAGTTGCATCCCCAGGCTTGATTGCAGGTTCAACACAGTCTCGCCCATATCTGTTTTCAGAAAATTTTAAGATTCATATTTAAGTTGCTACCTCAATAAAAGAAAAGTAATGATATCACACATCATCTAAACAAGAATCCATACAAAATGTTGCAAGCTATTTGCACTGAGATATTAAGAGTTTAGCCCAGCAACACTTTAAGAGCACAATAAACATGCCCGTTTCATTAAGTTTGTCAAACTAGCTACGTATATACTGCAATAATCAAAATCATTATAACCACCTAGATTCAGAATAGAGGTTTAAAAATTAAAACTTAAAATATGAAATTGTAAAGGCTGACCAGCTTCAACCTGTTAATGCACATCAAACACAAAGTATTACTTACGTTATTTGTCTCTCTTGCCATTGATCACCTCCAAACGATAAAAACTGCATCCTTTGCTAAAGGGAAAAGGCTTTCCCTTCCATTCTGTAGTCATTCCCAAATGTTAACAATATATACAGTTCTATATAACAAATATAGAATCCATACATAAGGTATAAAGAACAATAGAATGCACCTAAATGCCATGTGACTCCAACCGATGAGGAGTCCTCCGAGGACAAATCATCAATAACAAACTGCAGATCTTTGCTGGTAGAATCAGTGAACTTTTTGAAGAACTCTAGAATTTCCTGCATAATAATTAAATTAATTCATTGAATTATTTGACAAGGGAATTGAAATTGAAATTGAAACGGTGCATCGGTGCATGCATCAAGAAATGGTCTAAATTACCTTAGGGGAAAGACGAGGTCTTCATACATACAATTCTCGGCAATAAGGTACTGTACAGAATCCACGTCATGCGCATTGATTCCTCCATAGAAATTCCTCACAACAGCTGCAGCTGAGTCTTCAACTTCCTCATCATCAGAGCTCTTCTTCTTCTTCTTCTTCACTAAATCAGGAGTAGGGATTCTGAGCGATGAACGTGGAAAAGAAGAAGACAGTGACAACTGTGAAATTGAGTTCAAAAGCCGCAGAGTGGAAGTGGAAGTGGAACTGATGAGAAACATTTTATTTAGGGTGTGTTTGTGAGTTTAGAGAGGGAAAGGAAAGGATTGGAGGGAGAAGGGAGGGGGAGAAGAAGAGGAAAATACTTTGTAAAATACTCAAACTCACAAACACAAGGGGGGGCTTCCAATAAACCCTTCCCTTCCCTCCCTTTCCCTCCAAAATTTAACTCACAAACATACCCTTAGGGTCCAATTCCCTCTATCTCACTCCCTTTCATTTCGCATTTTAGGTTCCAATCTCGATGAGTGGTACATGAACAACGATTTCATAGATAATAATAAATAATAAACCACGGATGAACTTTTTTTCTTTTGGGTGCTACAAGTTCAGTTTTACGAAAAATAGGATAAGCCCAACTTATTGAAAAATGAAAGCCCAAAACTAAAAGGTCGAATGAACAAAAAAGTTGGATTTGAGCCCAAAACCTCTGAAGCAATGTAAAAGCCGTAGCATCAGTATCTTTTGTTCTACTCTCATTCGGTCCTTTTTGGGGAGTACCAGGTACCAACTACCAAATAAAGAAACGCTAATAAAAGTAACAAGATCAATTAATCAAACAAGAAATCATCTCAGAGAAAGAACAAATCATAGGAGAACTTCATCTGCTTGACAAATGGACTTCCAATACATCAGCTTAATCATGAGACAAATCATACATTAAATTTCGAATCACACCAAAGGCCATTCAGGTATAATACAGAAAAGAAGACATGGAGCAATTTCATACCCCATAGATGGTGGAATTGTGATTCTTCTTTTGTCCCCAACCCTCATCCCTGACAAAAATAGAAGAAAATTACAATAAGTATTACAATATGTATTGAGAATAACATTAGACGGCATAAAATCTTATCACTATATAATATATTACCATTGACCCCAACCTCCCACCCCTTGATGACTTGTCCTACACTTGCAAACACCAAAGAAAACAGGTAAGGGTAAATAAATAGAAATGAAAATCTTGAAAAGTTCAACACATTAATACAATATATTACCAAGGCGAAATTTAAAGGGTATTCTTCCCACATTTGAGTCAAATAGTTTCCCATCCTTTTTCAGCTTGCCAATATATTTAACACTGACCTGAAATCAAACAAGAAGCTCCTATTATAAGAAATTACATATAAAATAGGTTAAACAAAATTACACATCAGTAAGCTGTGTCAATTCAATCAACAAAAAATCAGTAGATGATGTGTAACCTTCTTTCCAGGAGCAGCTCTTTTGCCATCTGGTTTACCCATAAATACCTCCTCTATAACCAACCCATTTGGAAAGGTTCTCACTTGAGATGGCTTGGCTTCAGTTTGTTCCTTCCCTTTTTTCTTAGAGGAAGACACATTCTGATTTTCAGCAGTAATAGATATTTGATTTGCAGCAGCTTTCTCCTTCAGATTCTTTGGTCTTTTTCTTCTTGTTTTTTTCTCAACAGGGACCCTGCCCACAAACTCAAATAATTAGTAATACAGTACAGAATGTGAAGAATGTAACAGAGAAGGGAGGAAATTCAGCCTCCTAAATTTCCAAGCTTTAATGTATCAAGCAAAGGAGAGAAAGTGTAATTGAAAATGACTCCCTTGGTACAAAAGTTCATCAGAAAACCAAGCAAGACTTATAGAGGTATATTCTAATTTACCGAATGTAAAGACATCAAATGAGAAATAAAACTCAATTTCCAATGTCATTTACAATAAAAAACAACCAAAGCCTTTTCCCACTAGGTGGCAATAGAATTTTTATTTGAAATGACCAGGTCCTTTGAGGATTTAGTAAATAAAAGATGAGCAAAAATTTGGCTTTACATACTGATATCAAAAATAGAAAAATTGAGATATTTCATATTGTAGATTAAATATTTCAATCAACCATCCATCCATACCACCAAAATCCCTGTGCAATTTAACTGATATTCTAGTTATTCAGATGAAAGCTTACTCGTTATTGGATAGTTTCCCATCATGCCCATCCTCTGCATAAGAAGCATTGTTCAGGTTGGTTGTGGTTTTAACCTCCTCAGGATGCTTTTCATCTGGTGTGGTAACATTAGTCTCTTTGCCATTGCCCGATGCCGGAGTAATTTCCTCTTTACCATTTTCTTTCAACTTATTTTTCTTCTTCTTTTTCCTGAAATCATTATCAGAAACATTCAGTGCAACCAACACAAATAGAGACAAAAGACAAGAATTTTTTATTTTTATTATCTTTTCCTTTTCTAGAAAGAGGGGGAGGAGGGGAAATGTCAGATTGAAATGATCCATTCTTAGGAGTAATTAAACTGATAAATCCATCTCACCCATCTTGCAGCTGCTCATCTTCATCAGCACTTTCAACTTTTCGTTTTAAGCTAGCAGAATGATCAACATCTTTTGCCTTCTTATTGGCTTTCTCAGCTTTCTTATGCGCTTGTTCTCTTTTTGTTTCTGCTTCTGCCTTCTGAGACTCAGATTTACCCTTCTCTGCAGTGGATATTGGGAAACCATCTTCATCTTCACTTTCCAGAACAATACCAGTCTCACCTCTAACGACAACTGGAAGCTGAGAACTTTTGCTGTCTTTCTCTTTCAAGTGAGCCAACTGTTCCCTTTTCTCCAATTGCTTAGTTGGACCATCTCCATTTTCAAGTTCATCGTCGTCTGGTATTTCCTCAATTATAACTGTAAGAAATGTCAAAAAAACAAGCATATAACGTCATTCATGTTGATTACAATAAAAAGTTGTGAACTATGGAGCAGTTGAATTTCATTCAATTTTTTCCATGCATTTTTCAGTTTCTTTCATATTTTCATGCATAAGGAACGGATTTGAGACTAAAAAATGAGGTGGATATATTTATAAAACCTATATCATTATCATTAATGTAAAAAATGTATGACGGGGTATTATAGCATACCTTATTATATGATGATTATGAACCTGGATGCACACAACCAGTTGAAAAATTCTCAGATCATCCTAGACATTTTAGTGGAAAAACACGGCCGTAGATTTGGGTATTTGATGATATTTGATATTCTATTTTTTACAGAAATTAAGTAGTTGTGTTTCTGTAGGTATATAAACACACCATGTGAGCATCAGCTAGAAAACTACATAAGAAAAGAGAAGAACCTATGTGTAATTATTTCACGGTTTCAAGAAAAGTCACCAAAATAATCAAAATACCTCCACTATTTGGGACTGGTGAAGATGGGTACAAGTCATTGTCACTATCATCAATAAAGTCATCAGCATATCCATCTTCACTATCATATTCAGATGACTCCTCCGAATCAGTTCCCACAGCATCCTCTCCCAATGAATCACTTTCACTATGTCAGGAAAATAACATGTACAACAATCACTCTGTCTAAATTACAACTACATGAACAGAATTTGAAATGAAATGAAAAATTGCAAATAAACCAACAAGTGGAAGTTCTTCAAAAGGATACTATTCATAGTCATCCCTAAGGTCATCCCCATCATCAGCCACAAAATAACCAGAAAGATGGATGCTTCGTGAACCAATTACTGAAAATGCCACTAAGTCATCATCATCAAACTGGAGATTCAAAGGGCATGACTCAATCTTATTTGGTAGCAATGAACACAAAATACTGGACTTTTGTGTCCAGAACCACACTGAAGAATGCTTTTCTCTGTCGATGAGCCAATGCCCAGAGTAGCCTGAATTTTTAGGACAAAAGGAGGAGAAACAGAATGAAAGCAGTTATTACTTATTAGTCACTATAATTTTTTTTCTGACTCGGAAAATATCAACAGTCAATTGCTAGAATCATACTGTCACTCGAGTCACCTCAATTATTATTTATCAGCTAAAGGTAACAGAAAAAATCGCCAATCATTATGTGACAAATAAACAACCCTGATCAACAGATAACATCAAGAATATTCATCCAGATTCCAAGATTAAGGACAATCATCACAGAAAAACCAGCGAAATTGTTGAGAACTTCAAGACTTGAAAATCATTTCCAAGACCAGAACTGGATATCAACGATGGAGAAAACAAAAAGGCTCTCAGAATCCCAGGCATTATCAGCAAAAAGGATTAGGAGTTGAGTTTATGAATGAAGAACCTGAGTGACGTGAAGCTTTCCTTGCACATTGTCTGCATGATAAGGATACGGTTTGCCAGGTTTCACTTCAATCCCTAAGCTCAAAAACAACGAGGAAAAGGCAAAATAAATAACAAGAAGAGTTCAAAATCCAAGAGTACCAATAATGAGAAATTCTAACAAGAACAAATCCTCCTTTGCATTTATTTTTCTTTAAAATGCTATAGGTTCAAGAAAATAAAGAAGAGAAAAAAATTTATGAAGAACAAATAAGTAGGCTCAGTAGCTGAGTAAAACAAGGGGAAAAGAGAACGCAAACTTGGCAAAGATATTAAAGATAGAACTGAAGCTTCTCAGCAACCAAACACATTGATGATTTGAAAGAAATGAAGGGAAAGTAAGATGACTAACCTCAGAATCCCATTGTTGATGTCAAATGAAATGAAATGAAATGAAAACCAGCTTCACGCTTCCAACTCTTATTTAAGCCCTAAAATATTATTTTTTATTTTTAAAAGTAGAAAAAAATTTAAAAAATATTTAGGTGATTCTTTTTTTTCTGTTATATATTTTAAAAAACTATCAGTTTTAAAAACTAAAATAGTCTAAAGAAAGATATTATTAATTTTTATTTACAATTTAATTTTCCATAATAAATAAAAAACAACATAAAACAAATTTATAAAACAAATCTCAAAATTAAAAGCAGAAAAGTTTTTTGAACAGGTTTAATCTGAGTTTTTCTCATTACCATTTTAGCATTTAATTAATTAAGTTTAATTAATAGAATATAAGAGAAATAAAAATGATAAAAAGTAAGGTGTTGAATATACAAACATGACACAGCGTATTATAATTTTTTTAGCAAAAGAAAAAAATAAAAACAAAAAATAGAACAACTACAAAACAATGGCAAAGAATTGGTGATTGATATGCATATAAGTTTCGATTAAATAATTTTTCTTTGGTTGATCCCAATAATTTTTATTAAAATTTTAAATAAGATTCCATAACTTGAAAGGTTTTCAACAAAAAAACATTCAAAAAAGAGATTTTATTCATTAACTTTTTATAAACATGAATAACAGGGTTAAACTCACATCCAAATACTTGGTGAGCTCTTCTATTCAAACAAACACATGTTAATAGGTTAATAGGATATCTACGAGTCATTATATTCTGCTATTACATATTTGAGAAATCTAATAATAAAGTATCCTGATAAGTAGGGACCTAAAAAATTTTCAGTTAAATTATAAAAACTTGATATTTTTTAAAATATAATGACTATGTTAACAAAATTTTAACATATAAAGGTCTGTATGAGAATTTCGTACACTATAGATACTTACATGATCATTTAAATTTTTTTTGTTTTTATATAAAGCACTTTCTCACCCTTTAAGACAGTGAGTATAGGAGAAAGAAGGGAGATTGCCCTCCCAAAATAATGTAAAGTCTTCACTATAACCGATCTGCCAACTGAGGAAATTGATGAAGAAGCCATGTCACACTCGTTTTCCAAGAGGACTAGATTCGGTCAATGAAGAAATACACTAATCCACACCCATGCACATGAGAGAGAGAGAACATATATGTTTTTCTCTAGGTTGTATTCGGTTTACATAAGATCCATGTTTCAAACGTGATTTTGATATTGTGTTTGGTTTACACCAAAATCACGTATCAAATTGAGGTTTTTTATGTAAAATAATTGAGGTTTTTTTTTGGAAAATTACTACACATGAATTTTCTAAAGAAAAATCACGAAATTTTTTTTGTAAATTTTTACTCGGGAACGTCGTAGTGGAATTGCGAAAGTGACTTAACTGAGTACAATTAATAAGGAGGACTAAAAGCATGTGATTTTAAAAAATGGAGGACCAAAACCAATGAAAAAAAATGAGGGACCAAAACCAAATTTCATCATATTTTGAGGGACCAAAAACATATTTATCCCATATATATATATATATATATATATATATATATATATATATATATATATTCTCTTATTTTAGTCATAATATTTCTCTCTCATAGATAACAAAATTAGTGCCTAGACTATTTAGGCAATATTTATCCCAACACTTCTTTTTTTTTTACTATTCACAGATTTTAAATGGGGTACACCAGTACATATCAACAAGTTCTTATTAAGCGCATCTCATCTATAATCCAACACCTCACTTTTTTATTATTCACAAATCCAAAATGAGTCTCGCTACTACACCTCACTCCAACGATCTTTTTTTAAGAAAATTGAAGCATTTCTGACAGTTTAAAATTCTCGGGAACGCAAAAAGGAATTACCCACGGTTTAAACCAACGATTTGAAGAGTTGTTGCACTAGTTCCTGTAAAGTAGTTGCTCTAAGAATTGCTCTAGTGGTAATTTCCACTTGAGCAATGGTGCTTATTAAACAAAGGGTACGACTAACGAGTGCCCTAAGGGCACTGGTTAAGGATCCATGAATAGAAGCTTTATATTGGGAATTACAGTATTGATTACATCTGTAACATTAAATACTACACACTCCCGGTTCCCTGACAGGTGCCCTAAGGACACTTGTTAGCGTTTTTCTTAAACAAATCTCAATAAGTACCACCGATAAATGACCTTAATAACTACTTGTAACTGCATTAATAACTGCTTGTAACTACTAATTGAAAAATTATATAAGCGAGATCCTTATTAAATCTCAAATACATGGTTCTAGGAGATTGATTCAATATCGATATGTGAGGACAATTTCAAAATCCTTATATAGTACACAACCCCTAAACCCACTAGCTATTTAAGCGATAAAAATTGTGGGCTGCTTTTATAAAAATATTTATTTTCAAATTTTAAAAATGAAAAATTAGAAATGTTAAATGAATAGGAAAAAATACGTAAACATATTTTATTTTCAAATTGCTTATGTGCGTGCTAAATCATACATTTAGGCCCTTACTTTTCCCACCCTATTTTTGCTATTCCCACCCCATTATTTTTATTCCCAAACTACCCCTTCTCCCTCCCCCTATTGTGCACTCCTGCTCACCCTTCCCCCTCCCCTCCCACTCCCCCTTAACCACTCCGCTCCCACACCCCCTTACCTTCTCTCCTTCTCCTTCCCCCTCCCCCTTTTCTCGCTCCCTTCCCCTTCACTGCTTCAATTTTTTGGATTTCCGGACACAGTTTTCCGTAAATCAATTCCAGACAATTGTGTCTGTAAGTGATTTTTTTAAAAAAACTTACGCACGCAGTTGTCCGAGAATCATTTCGAACAACTGTGTCCGTGAGTCATTGTTTTTTAAAAAACAAAATGGCGTCCGGACAACTGTATATGTCCGTAAGTCATTTTTAAAAAAAAAAATGGTCTACAGATTGTTTGGGATTTATTCCGGACACTAATGTCTGTAAGCCATTTTTTTTTTAAAAAAAATGCTTACGAACACCGTTATCCAGGATTGTTTCCCGGATAACGTTGTCCATAAATCAATTAATTAAGGAGCAGTTTTGAGTTTTTATAATTTTCTAAAAAAAGGGTGGGAATAGAAAAACCGGTGGGAAAAGCAATGACCTACATTTAAATGACTAAATTGTAAGAATTATCATTCAAAAAACAAACAAACGAACCCAATTTCCTTATCAAGTTAGAAATAAAATAAATAAGCAAGCCCATAAATCATCCCCCCAAAATGGATTGAAAAGGCAAAAGGAAAGAAGAGAAAGACCCAGGGGAAACCAAGATAAAGAATGGGGGGTTTGGTTCCCAAATCTTTGAGTTCATCAATCTTGTTACTATCAATAGGAGCAAAGAGATCAGGGAAGGAGGTACCTATCGCTCTTCCTTTGAGTTTTTTTATGATGTTTTTGTCGTGATGCTTGATCATTGTGGAAGAAGGATTGAGGTGAATGGTGCTTTTGGCTGGGGTCTAAGAGAAACCCTAAGCTTAGGAAGACAAGTGCAAAAAGTAGAAGAAAATAAAGTGGGTCAAGGAGAAAATACGTTTACGTGTTTTTTTTCTATTTATTTAACAATTTTTTGTTTTTAAAAAATGAAAAAATATATTTTTAATCGGGGGCCCCACAAGTATAATTTAAAAAATCAATGTCAGTGTTGGCCACGTCATTAACTCCTATTAGCAATCTTATGTCACTTAACGACATGACCACATTTGCCACAATAACAAAACGAAAGGACTGTTAAAAATTGGTGGACCAAAATCGTCTAAACAATAAACTTGGGGACCAAAAGTTTAATTAAGCCAACCATATTTTATCCTTTTGAAAATTAGTTTTATATTAATTTTATACTTGTGAAAAATAGTTTCGGGAATTTTTTTAACATGGTTTAGAAATTAATTTCCAAAAGTATTTTTGAAAAATTTTGGTTTAAGTTTGCTTTGGAAAGTAATTTTCAAAAGTAAATAGGGTTTTTTTTTCGAAAAACAAAACTAAAAAAATGAAGGGGTGGGAAAAGCAATCCGCTTGAATTTTTTTGTCAAAAGCAAACTCCTCATTCATTTAGTTCGGAGGTTGCTTTTAGCACCCCCCCTTTTTGCTATTCACACCCTACCCACCCGCCCCTTCCCCTTCACCTCCCCAGCAACCCTTCACTCCCCCACCCCTTCCTTAACACCCACTCCCCCTCCCGCCTAGAGGTGTCAATTTGGGTTGAGCTTGGTGAGCCAACCCGGCCCAACCCGACTCATCGGTGGGTTGGGTTGGTAAAATATAGACTCTCATTTTCATGGGTCAAAAGTGGGTCAACCCACTTAACTCGCGAGCCAGAGTTGGTTCGAGCCGGGTTGAGGTAGGTTGGATCACTTTTTAATTTTTATGTAATTTATATATTTTTAAGTCATTTTTATATTTTTTTAATATTTTTTCCAATTTTTTTATCTTTTTTACTATTAGGGTAAAATATGTTTTTGGTCCCTGTAAAATTAGCGAGTTTTGCTTTTAGTCCCTATAAATTTTTTTTTAGTAAAGCATCCTTCCATTTTTTTTTTTGCAAATAGTCCCTCCCTTCAATTTACGTGTGCCAGATGCTAACATGGCACGTTTTCTCTCTCCTATGTGTCACTTGGTGAGGTTCTGGAGGTCTAAGACCGCTAGAAATTTATTTACGTCCCCTCCACTGCTTCCCCCCTCTAGCCCCACCATCTTCCCCCCTCCCCATGCTACTCCACCCTGCATCTCCTCCTCCATTCTCCCCACCCCTGCATATTTTATCATTTGCCTTGAATTAAGTACAATCCCCCAATTGCTCGATTCTCCAGTATCAACAATTGTGGTGCCTATTCCCATATTAGATAACCTTTATTGCTCTCCTTCACTCTCTTCTCTTTCGAGTCTTTGTTGCTTCCTGCTCCTTCCAGTTTGAGATGAGAGTGGTGAATAAATATAATGTGGTCCCACCTCATTCACAATATGAGTGTTGTGGTTGCTCTTCCACTCATATTCCTATATACTACACTCTGTTTTTGTTATTTTGTAAAATATCAAGCAAACATTCTATTAGGAGAAAAGAAGGAGTTTGGTTAAAATGTATTCTGTTTTAGTTAGTTTGCTGTTGTTATTTGCTTCTGTTTAGTTAGTTGTTTAGTTAGGTTTTAGTTAGTTGTTAGTTTTACTTAGTTTAATTTGGTTTCCTCTAGCCGTGTATATATATACACATGTTTGTACTTCCTTTATCAATCAATAATATCTTCTATCAGTTTTCTTCTCTTCTTCTCTCCATTTCAGTTTTGGTTTCTCTCTAATATGGTATCATGAGCATTTGGTTTACCCCTTTTTTCTCCTCTCCTTCCGCTGCTTCTTGCTCTTACTGCTGATGCCCTAACTGTTGTTTTCTGTCTTCTCTCCTTTCCTCCATGGCGGAATCAAAGAACTCTACTACCCCAGATTACCTTGTCAATCCAAATAATCCCTATTATCTTCATCCCAACGAGAATCCTGCTCTGGTTCTTGTAACCCCTCCTCTAAATGAACGGAATTATCATTCATGGTCTCACACCATGTATGTAGCTATGTATTCCAAGAATAAACATAAATTTCTTGATGGAAGTCTTGCAGAGCCTCCCGCCTCTGATTCTCTCTTTGAAGTGTGGCAAAGATGCAACAATATGGTAGTTTCTTGGCTGACTCGTTCCATGATTACTTCCATTGCCAATTCTGTTATGTACAAGAAAAAGGCCTCAGATATTTGGAAGAACATCAAGGATAGATTTTCCAGAGGTGACAAATTCAGAATTGCCGATATTCAAGAAGAAATCTCTCTTTGCAAACAAGGTGAACTTACTGTTTCTGAATTTTTTACTAAGCTGACATATTTGTGGGAACAACTGAAAACTTTCTACCCTCCCCCCATATGTACCAGTGAAAAACCATGTGACTGTGGAGTTATGAACATCATTCAGAAAAGAAAAGATGATACCTGTGTGATTAAATTTCTTAGAGGATTAAATGATGAATTTGCTCAAGTAAGATCACAGATAATGATGATGGAACCTACTCCTAGTATAGATAGAGTTTTTTCTATGGTTCTTCAACAAGAAAATGAATTTGGAGGTCCTGTTTTGAGCAATGAAGCTGAAGAAGTTGTTGTTGTCGTTATTTCTGATAAGGACTTCTCAAAGATTTCTCCAAAGGCACTGCCAAAGGTTATGGTAGAGGAATCAGTGGAAAATATGTTAAAAGTGGAGGCAAGCCAAATAGGCTATGCACTCATTGTGGTAAAACTAACCACACTGTAGACACTTGTTTCTTATTACATGGTTACCCTTTGGGATTCAAAGGAAAACAGAAACCAAACGGGAAGGCTTCTATTAGTCATCTGAACACCAACAATGAAGAAGATGATGATGTTTTTGCTGTGGAGAAGAATGAATCCAAAGATGTGAGGCAGGAGCAATTTTCTTTGTCCAAACAGCAATATGAAGGGCTTCTAACCCTGTTGCAGCAAATCAGTGTTGGTGACTCTCATTCAACTAATCATATACAAACCATTAATTTGAACTCTTCTAATTCAGGTACATCATTCCTTAATTGGGTTCTTGACACTGGTGCAACTGACCATATATGCCCCACAAAATCCTCTTTTATCTCCTTGAATAAAATTTTCCCTATCTCTATTAAACTCCCAAACTATGAATATGTCATCGCTGAATATTTTGGGCATATACAATTGAATAATATGATTCTGAAAAATGTTCTTTATGTTGCTAATTTCAAGGTGCATTTGATTTCTATATCTAAGTTAACTATGACTCAGAATTGTCTTGCCATTTTCACTAACTCTAACTATTTTATTCTCCAGAAAAGTCCATGGAGGATGATTGGTTCAGCTAGTAGGAAGAATGGGCTTTATATTCTGAATGACTCTCTTGATCTTGCCAAGGACAGTATAATAAATGACATTTCTTTTCTTGGTGATATTCTGTGTAATAATCCCTCTTCTGTTTGTGTTCTACCAAATACTAGTAAAAATTTTGATGCTTTACATTCTTGTAAATCTTTGGTTTGTAATAGTAATAACAATTCTGTTGACATTTGGCATTATCGCCTTGGTCATGCTTCCAGCAATGTAATGAAAGAGATTTCTATACAATACCCTTATATTCCTTTTCATAACCTACATCCTTGTGATTCTTGTCATAAGGCAAGACAAAAGAAATTGCCTTTTCCTATTAGCACAAGTCAATCTAATAATCTTTTTGATCTGATTCATGTTGATATATGGGGACCATTTGGCGCTCCCTCTTTTGAAGGTTATAGATATTTCTTGACCATTGTAGATGACTACACTAGGTTTACTTGGATTCACTTGATGAAACATAAATCTGATGTTAAAATTTTGCTTCCTAAATTCATTCTTGTTATTGAAAATCAATTTAGTGTTAGACTTAAGAGAATTAGAAGTGATAATGGTAAGGAGTTTAATTTGTTGCATTTCTTTTCAGCTAAGGGTATCATTCATGAGACCACTTGTGTGGAAACACCACAACAAAATGGTATTGCTAAAAGAAAACACCAACACATTCTTAATGTTGGTCGTGCCTTAATGTTTCAAGCTAATTTACCTAAGAAATTTTGGTCTTATGCTCTTACGTATGGTGTGCATATCATTAACAGACTTCCCACTCCTCTTTTGAATAAATGTCTCCCTTTGAAATGTTGTACAATATTAAACCCAATTTAAATGAGTTGCGTGTGTTTGGATGTCTTGTTTATGCCCGCACTCTTAAAACTGGTCGAACAAAGATGGATCCTAGGTCCACCAAGTGTATCTTCCTTGGAATAAAAGAAGGAACAAAAGGTTATATCTTGTACAATGTTAATAACAGAAATTTCTTGGTATCAAGAGATGTTTGTTTTTATAAGAAGGAATTTCCTTTTTCTGCTAATTCTTCTGTTCAGCCTCTTCATGGATCTATACATCATGATCATCAAAAATTTTACCCTATAGACCATCTGAAATGTGATGAAATTTCAGCAACTCTACCTGAACCTGATTTAACTATATCAGCTGAGGATGATTCTGACTTGTGTAGACAGACTCAAGATCAGACTTGTGAAGAAGGACAAGAGAATAATGATTCTTTAGCTTAGGATGCAAATATCCAGCACAACAATGAGATTATAAGAAGCTCTACTAGAGTGAAAAGACCACCTCAGTATCTGAAAAACTATATCTGTGATTTCTCTAATTCACAGAATCAGTCTTATTGCTTAAAGAGCAATTCTCTTTATCCCTTATCCTCCTTCCTTTCATATTCTAAATGCTCTCCTAATTATTTATCTTTCTGTGCAACTATATCTTCTGTAATAGAACCTGAAACCTACCATCAAGCTGTAAAAGAGGAATGCTGGAAAAAGGCTATGTCTGAGGAATTAGCTTCACATTCACAAAACATAACTTGGATTCTTGTAAATCTGCCTCCTGGGAAGAACCCCATCAGCTGCAAGTGGGTATATAAAGTTAAACACAAGGCTGATGGAAGTATTGAAAGATATAAGGCCCGGTTGGTGGCAAGAGGATTTACTCAAACACAGGGAGTTGATTTCTTTGAAACTTTCTCTCCAGTAGCTAAAGTCACTACTATTAGGTTTCTTTTAGCCATTGCTTCATGCAAAGGGTGGTATTTGCAACAACTAGATGTAAATAATGCCTTCTTGCATGGGGATTTGGATGAAGAAATTTATATGTCTTTACCCCCTGGTTTGCATGCTCCCCATCCTAACATGGTGTGTAAATTGCAAAATTCTATTTATGGCCTTAAACAGGCCAGCAGGCAATGGAATTCAAAACTCACTAATGCTTTAATTCAACTAGGTTACATCCAAGGCATAGCTGATTACTCTTTATTCACAAAGCATAAAGCTAATTCTTTTACTGCTCTTCTAATTTATGTTGATGATGTGGTTTTAACTGGGAATGATCTAAATGAAATTAAATCTGTAAAAGAATTCCTTGATGATACCTTCAAAATTAAAGATTTAGGGGAATTAAGATACTTCTTGGGCTTAGAAGTTGCTAGGTCTAATTCTAGCCTTCTTATTACCCAAAGAAAATATTGTCTTGATTTAATTTCTGAATGTGGTTTGATTGGTTGTAAACCATCCTTTACTCCCATTGATTCCTCATCTAAATTACATACTGACTCTGACAATCTTCTTCCTGATCCAGCTGTTTTTAGAAGACTGATTGGAAGACTTTTATACTTAACCACCACCAGACCTGACATATCCTATGCTGTGGGACAAGTCTGTCAGTTTGTTGCCTCTCCTACCTTCACTCATCTCCAGGCAGCCATGAGGATTGTTCGTTATTTAAAAGGCACACCAGGCCTTGGATTGTTTTATCCTTCATCCAATGAGGAGAAGATTACAACATTCTCAGATTCTGATTGAGCTTCTTGCCCTAGCACTAGAAGATCTGTGACAGGATATTGTGTTTTCCTTGGTTCAGCCATTGTCTCCTGGCGTTCAAAGAAGCAACAAACTGTTTCTAGATCCTCTTCAGAAGCAGAATATAGAGCTTTAGCTTCTCTCAGCTGTGAGCTTCAATGGATTCAATATCTTTGCAAGGATCTCAGGCTTGATATTGCTATTCCCTTTTCTGTTTTTGTGATAATCAGTCTGCTATTTACATAGCAAATAATCCTACATTTCATGAGAGAACAAAACATATAGAGGTGGATTGTCATGTAGTTAGACAAAAACTTGTCTCTGGGCTGATTCATCTTTTCCATGTTCCTACTAATTCTCAATTGGCAGATATCTTCACAAAGGCTCTTCTTCCTGGAAGATTCAAGACTAATTATGTCAAGTTGGGTCTTTTAAACGTCTATGCCCCAACTTGTGGGGGGGTATTAGGAGAAAAGAAGGAGTTTGGTTAAAATGTATTCTGTTTTAGTTTTGTATTCTGTTTTAGTTAGTTTGCTGTTGTTATTTGCTTCTGTTTAGTTAGTTGTTCAGTTAGGTTTTAGTTAGTTGTTAGTTTTACTTAGTTTAATTTGGTTTCCTCTAGCCGTGTATATATACACACATGTTTGTACTTCCTTTATCAATCAATAATATCTTCTATCGGTTTTCTTCTCTTATTCTCTCCATTTCAGTTTTGGTTTCTCTCTAATACATTCCCATATTTGAACAGTTGATTTTCTTTTTATTATAAATAAAAGAGTCAAATCCCTTAAAATGATAGTCTCTAAAAACCTCATGAGAAATGCATAAAGAAAATCAACATCCAATTGGAGAAAAATCTAGAGCAAGATAATACTGTGGAGAAAAAGGTAGAAAGAGCATTGATTTATTAATTAATGACAATTTATAGGAGAGGAAATTTATAGCCCTTGCATGCAAAAGAACAGAGTCTATCAACTGGCCAAAAAAAAAAGGTGTTACTTGATGTTTTGAGAAGTACGCAAACTATATTTAGAGGCTAGATGTATATATAATTTGAGACCGCTAGATGGTGGGGCTGAGGGGAGGGGACGTAAATAAATTTCTGGCGGTCTAAGACCGCCAGAACTGCACCAAGTGACACATAGGAGAGAGAAAACGTGACACGTCAGCGTCTGACACACGTCAATCGAAGGAAGGGACTAATTGCAAAAAAAAAAATTTGGAAGGACGCTTCACTAAAGAAAAATTTATAGGGACTAAAAGCAAAACTCGCTAATTTTACAGGGACCAAAAACATATTTTACCCTTATTATTATTTTTATAATTTTTCAAGTTAGGTGAGTCAGCTCGCCTAACCCACCAACCCGTGGTGGATCTAGCCGGGTTGATATTTTTTAGCTCACCAGAAAAGTGAGCCAACCCAGCTCAGCTCACTTTTAGCCTAACCCGTGGTGAGCCAACCCTCGTAAGCCGGGTCGGCTCACTTTGACAGCTCTCCTGCCCCCTCTCCCTTCTCTATTTTTTTTCAAAGCTTTTGGGTTTAGAGATGGAATTTTTCCGTGTCTAAACTAGTCACTTTATGGGAAAGACTAGGGGTGAGAATAGCAAAAAACGGGTGCGAATAGTAACTTCCGTTTAGCTAAATTCCTTGGTCCTTCTCCTTGGGGCTTCTGCAATGCATGAAAACTTTGACATATTGAAAAAGACAACGGACCAAGACAGCATTGATACCACAAAATAATTATTATATTCGATAAAAAAATTTATTACATTGGTATCTAATATATGTATGGTATATAACCATATATTAGATATTTCTCTGATACTTTTGATTCTTTTTAACCTATATATTTAATTTTTTTAAATTTTTTATCAATACAACTAGCTAGAATAATCTTAATCATTAGATAAACAGTAATATCTAATATATTTATTACGAATAATTTTTTTATTAAATATTAATTTCTTTATCTATTTGACCTTATAATTTGTGTTTTTATGTTAATATGATAATGTATACTGTATCTTAGTCATGTCATATTATATATATAAAATTTAGATTTTAAAAAAAATTTATTTAACATATAGTAATACTTCACAGTCATAAAAGAATTAACCAAAATTCTGTTAAAATTTATTTAGTTAGATTCACATTACAATATTGTTGGATGAAATAGCATTCATTTAAAAAAAATATGGCAAGTCATTCTATAAAAAAATTTGTATCTTTTTCACTCAACATTTTTTAAGCTGAATAAATTGTCTCAACAAGCTAAATTTTATTTATGTGACTTTTTCTCTCCTTAATCAAAATTTTTCAACAAAATAAACAAGATAAGTATGTCAACTCATTCTATACAAAATTATGTCTAACATCTTTTTCACTCATCACATTATTTTGTGTTTTAGTGTGATTATGTGACTTTGAAGTAGGCAAAATTAAACAACAGAGAAAACTCAAAGATATAGGCTAGAAAAAAAATTAGTGTTCTTATTTTAAATCATATACACATTTATTTACTTATGTGCAGATAAGATTACCCTGCTTAATTTAATAGATCCAAGTATCACTAAAAATCGAGTCACTCTAAAGTTTTCGTATAAGATTGAGAAAATATAACATATTTTGTCAAAACCACTAATTATATAAATGTCCGTTTGGTTTGGTGTTATTACATTGCAAAACCATTATTTTGCAGAATTTATTTTAAATCACTTACATCCAATGTGTTTAGTAAAACTTACATCACTCATCTCAACCGTTAATTTCTCTGTTACTTACTTGCTAAGCTCGACCAGAGTAAGCTCGGAAAGTTATACCTGACACACTATAGCAGGATCTTTGGCTTGACTAAAGGAGGGAATTGAACAAATAAGGAAAGGACTGATATTACGCAGCCTGACAGCAGGATCAACGCACATTGTCTCCCAATCAACAAATCATACCATAATTGGAAGGCATCTCCCAGCATCTATAAAAGGAGGGACATAGACAGCATTAGAGGATACACTAACTTCTTCCTTAGTCTTATTATACCTTATGAGTAGAATTTAGGATTTATAAGAACATTTTCTAAAATCAATTCAACTCAACTTTAAACGAAACAGAAACTAAAAATGTTAATTAAATGTAACAATTTAAAAATAATTAAAGTGAAATTTAAGTATTTTTTTATACAACGAATGAAGTTTGAACTTAACAACTCGTGCTAAACTACTCCAAACCTTCATCGGTAGACCACACTCGTGGGTAAATTTAAGTAGTGTTTGATGACTCATAAAATATATAAAAGTTTGTTTACCTAAATGGTAGTGATTTACGTTAAAGATTATCACTACCTTTATGCAACCTACTGTTTTTGATCAAAACGCGTATGGGGATTACGTCGGTTCTTTATGCCTTTTATTTCTTTGATTATTAATTTATATGTTCAAATTAAAAGTGGCCATCTTATTACTCATCTTGTTAAAGAGGAAACTAAAGTGTAAAAACGCGTATGACGTTGCACGTATCCCTCACGTTAATGATCTCTCTTAAAACGTTTTACTATCTGAAGCATACTATAAAACTAACTAGCTAGGTGCTCTTTTTCACTAACTAAAAGATTAGCACTAAACTAATGTCTCAATCATGATACTGAATGGAAAATTAGTCTTCATGTGTGCCACTTCCAAGTAGACGACACAAACATTGGTTAATTATGTGTCTGTTGAGTTGAGTTGAGCGCTTAATTTCTTCACCCCTTTATTGGTTTCACACACATTGCAATAGTATTTGGTCTCCTTTTGGTCTTTCAGAAACCGCGATACATATATTTTTGCTTTCCTTTTGGATGCTAGCCTTGAGATTCTGATCTCATATCAAGTAATCAAGTAAACTAAAGAATTTTAAAGGTCCTTGTCCTACTAAAAAAGAGCTATACAACGAACAACGAACAACCATCGCTATATACAGTATATTATATGACTATGAGGATTGACTCTTGACTGCCGACATCGTACTGTTGCTTTAGTGAGAAAAATAAATAAGAAAACTGTCAGCACTATTTAGCACACTCTTTCCAACACTGGTTAAAAGTCATATGAGTCTCACCACATTGGGAGTGAAATCCACATAATTTGTTAAAGAGTGTATAGAGTGTGTTGAAAAGAGTATGTTAAAGAGTACATTGATAACACTCCTCTAAATAAATAATTAGAGAATCGTATTTAACTCTGTCTCAATTCTCAACAACTCTCTCACTTATTACAAATTCCTAAACAATTGGTTAACAATTAATTAATTACATGTATGGTGAAATTCCTAAACACAATGCTGAATCAAAGCCTAAAACTTGGGCGGATGAGACGTAAAGTATATGTGTGATGAGACAGAGGGTATATAGTAGTTATTTTTACATTTTTGGGTCTAGTAATATAAATTATTTTGTTTAGTCGGAAATATTGTGACTAGCTCTCTTAATGAAATTTCAAATTTGGAATAGATACATACCATTTGAATCAATTACTTATTGGTAGTTATTTTAACATTATGAAACTATCTCTACTTCCGTTCTTATTTAACTGTCTAATTGAATAAAAAATACACATATTAAGGAATTTTGTATTACTCTTATTTTTATGAAAATAAATTTTAAACTGTTATTTCACCATTTATCTCTCTTATTGGGTCTCATTAATTTTTAATAGTGGGTCATTTATTAACATAAGAGTAAAATGGAGAAATGTGTAATTTTTATCACATTGAGTTTGTAAAAAAACAATTAATTAGGAACAAATTTTTTATTTCAAAATGGATAGTTAAATAAAAACGGAGATAGTATTAATTTGACCGAGTCATCATAGCTACCTATTATGCCCCCTTGCATGATAGGACTACGATCGATAAGTAACACTTGGTGATTGAATAGAATATATGTAAATCTTGCATGTGCTAATGACTTAGTTAACACATCAACTAGCTAGTTTATCTTTTGTTGAAATATGAGCCACAATGAATTTATTTAGATTGGATGACAAATAAAATTAATAATCTAAAGCAATGTGTTTCATATGTGAATGGAAAATATGATTTGAGCAAAGATAAGTATATATGCTTGATATTGTCACAATATAGGCAATGAGTTGAATGAGCAAGTCAAGTTCATTAAGAGGATGAGACAAACCACATTTCTTTGGCTATAGTATTGACATTGATCTATATTAAACAACATTGTGGCTATAAATAAAAAGATTGTGAGATCACTTTTGCCAATGATAAATCCATAAAAGAGTATATGAGCTTAGAGTGCATTGTGACATGCATGTGGGACTTGACATAACCATTGATTATATGACAAGGAAGATCTTTGTGCCTAAATCTAGTTGGTTGCTGAAAGAAGGTAATCTTGACTAAATTGCCTTACAACAATGCATTATTGATGTTGATTCAATGTATGACCTATCATTTTGCAAGAGCAATGATCAGAACAATTTTAAGAAAATTTCATGTTTATTTATGTTTTAAAACTATAATATTATAGCGACTGAAAATATTTCATCCTTCGTCTAAATTGGATTCTATATTTATCTACAATATGCGCAAGTCTAACATGATTCCATTCTAAAGGACGAGTTTATAGTATTTCAGAAGTATCTAAGGATCAAAATAAGTGCAATACATGAGTGGTATTTTATTTGCAACTATAACCCAATATCAACAATACCATATTGAATATTATCAACAAATATGAGATGGCTTCCGGACAAAGAGTGAACTTTGATAAGATTGAGCTCTCTTTCAGTCACAATATGCCAGTTACTTGTAAGAAATAATCCAAAACAGAATGGAAGTTGAAACAGTAAGAGCTCATGATTGTAATCTTGGTTTACCAACTGTGGTAGGGAGATCAAAGAAGGACATCTTTTCAATTGTCCATGATTGTATTTGGAAAAAACTAAAGGGGTGGATGGATTTTTTTTATCCAGAGCAAGGAAAGAAATTCTGTTAAAATTTATAGTCCAAGTCATTCCTAATTATATAATGAGTTGTTTCAAGCTTCCAACATCTTTATGTGCAAGCATGGAGTCTATGATGGCAATTTTTTGGTGGGTAAAAAAGGGGTGGAGAGGAAGATACATTGGATTAGCTGGAAAAAATTATGTAAGTCTAAAGAGAATGATGGATTAGGCTTCAAGGATATAGAAAAGTTCAACGATGCTTTGTTGTCAAAACAATTCTGGAGATTAGCCACTAATGAAAGTTCCTTACTGTATGAAGTACTCAAGCCTAAATATTTCCCTAGATCCTCCATTTTTTACTCTGATCTTGGATACCAACCTAGTTTCACTTGGAAAAGCATCATGAGTACTAAGGACATAGTTCAGGAAGGCTCAAAATTGCTGGTTGGAAATGGTGAAAATATTGGCATTTGGAAAGATCAATGGCTGCTAAGAAATCATAATGGTAAAGTTTTATCAGATCCGGTTATTCTGCCAGAGGGTGCAATAATATCTCAGCTTATTTTGAATGACCAGAGAAGTTGAAACTTTCCTCTGATTGATGGAAATTTTCATCCAACAGAAGCTCAACAGATCAAGTTTATTCAATTACCACTATGCCCAACTAGGGATTTTCTTAATTAGATGAAGGTATTCATAGGAAGGTTTTTTTTTTTTTCTGTTCGTTCAACCTATCAATTTTTATTAACTTCAAACATCCCTCCTTAAACTAGTGGATTAAGTATTTCTCTGTGTTGGAATGCTCTCTGGAAGCTTACGATACCAGCCAAAATTAAGCATTTTATGTATAGGCTCTTATTAAATGTCCTTCCATGCAAGTTTAATTTGAGTAGAAAAAGAGTTGAGGTGGATTTTGTTTATGTATTGTGTGAACAAACTCATGCAGAAACTGATATTCACATATTTCTGCAATGCCCCTTTGCACAAGCAGTTTGGTCAAGTTCTGACTTTATTATGTATAATCATACTAGTTTTTGTCCTGCTACTGATCGTTATAAGAGTATTGAAGAGATATTTCGTTCTGACAAGAGAGCTAAAATATATAGCTATGATTTTTTGGTCACTCTAGAAAGAAAAAAATAAGAGATTATTACCAATAATCACAAATAAGTTCAGTAGGCACTGGAAGTTGCTGATAGGATGCTCTTAGAATGGAGAAGTTACCAAACAACAACACCAACAAGTCCACTACGTTCATTGCATCATGTGTGGAAGCCTCCTGCTCAGGGAATGTTAAAAATATATAAATGCTGATTCAGGGTGGTCAGGAGCAGTTGGAACATGTTTTGACCTAATAGTTCGAGATGATCAAGGGAATTTTATGGTGGCAGCTACAAAATACATCCCAAGCAAATTGAACCCTTTACTTGCATAGGATTTGGCATTAAAGTGGGCTATTGAGCAAGTTGTACTATGGAATCTAGAGCAACTTATAATCAACACAGATTGTCTCCAACTTGTTAAAGCTCTGGCTCATCCTTCTTCTTACCCATTAATTCAAATAACATTACTAATTGTCTTCATTTTATTTCTCAATTTTCATTTGTTATTGAGTTTGATTATTGTTCAACAAATTTAGTAGCTCATTCATTGGCAGCTTTAGCAAAAATATTTGGATTATGTTTGGTGGACTGAAACCCCATCATGCATTGCTTCATTTGTGGCTTTAGATGCTTCTAATCTATGATAGCTTTATCTCAGTTTTCAAAAAAAAAAAAAACCATAATACCACTCAGCTCTAATTAACAATATTGTAAGTAGCTTCCTAAAAGTTAAGAATATAATTAACTCCCATTTCGACGAATTCTATTGGAAGCTTTTATACCTGTAAGACATAATGATAGTTCTTATGTTTTAACATTGTTAGTGTTGGCACTAGATTAGCAATAAGAAAATATAATCCATCACATTTATAACTAACAAGAAGCCTTATTGATAGAATCTTACTATTTGCATCAAGCCCTCTCACTTCAAAACCCACAATGTGAATAAATTGAAAATAAATTGATTTAAAATTTCAATTTGTTAAAAATTATAATCAATTATTTGCAAAATGAATTGAAAACAAGTGATTATAAACTCACAAAAGGCAAAAATTCATATAAAAACTCAGACTAAATTGATTTAAATTTTTTATCAAATGATTTTTTTAAAAAATAACTTATAAAATTTAAAAGCAATTATTTTAAAATATAAAACATGTGTTTTAATAAAAAAAATATGCGGCCAAACGCTCTTATTTTTATTTTTTTGTGTTAGTTACCGATGTTCCTATACAGTTAAAGGCGGTCCTATTTAGAGTTTAGTGACAATTATGACACCTCACTCTTTTCATAAATGTATTTAGGGTCAGTTTGGATACGTTTCTGTAAAAGAACTTCCAGAAGATTAAAATAGAATGAATCAAATAGGTCAAATAAATTTAACTTCTCCATAAGTTGAAATTAGTTACTTATGGAGAAGTTAAATGGGAGAACTTTTAGAGTAGGTGAGCTACAAAGACTAATTAATTTCAATTTACGGAAAAGTTAAATGTATTTGACTTCTTTAATTCATTCTATTTTTTTTTTACTTAAAATACTTTACAGAAGTTTCATCCAAACTTTCCCTTATTCGGATCAAATCCGCTTTTTCTACAATTTCAGTTTAATTTCCTAGCAATCTGACTTGAATATGGCCTTATATGATTATTTCTGCCCTCATTTATTATATAGTGGGTCGCCATCTTTGTTGTTTTAGGAAGGATGCAGAATGACATATGGGGACATGAACTGGTGTTTATTTGAGGGAAGTCATCTTCATGTGGCCAACGCCAATCTCCCCTCTCCCATAATAGGACAATTATAATATTCTTGTTTGATTCAAAGTCATAACCCACATCAATTCAATTGCATATACATGCACGAAATGAGAAAGAACTTCCGGGGCGGATTGGGTTTCAACAAAGAGTAGTTACATCTATAAAAATTGAAATACAAGCAAAATACTATTTTGCCCCTCGGGGTGTTTCTAAAGTAGTAAGAATAAATATGATAATTAATGCATAAATTAAATATCTTGTATCCTTAGCAAGAATTACCATGTTTTTATCACTATACTATATAGTTGTTTTTTTTATAAATCATATGTATTCTTAACGGAAGATAATCATACTTAAATCAGAAATACTCATATCATGGTAGGGTTAAGTGTTAACTCTCGCACCGAAGATTTTTTCTATCTATAAGACTCGAATCCAAAATCTCACTTAAGTGGAATCAAACATATACCGCTTGTTACGGTTTAACCGGAGTTCCAAACATAGCATTAGTCATTTAAAGTTTCGAGTATTGATATATTAATTTTCTAAAAACTTTTATTATCAAATTAGTTTCCAAAAAGTTAAATGTTATTATGTTAACCTTTTAAATATTTGTACCAAATTAGCTCCTTAAAAGTACATTAATGTCAACAAATTGATTAATACAAAAGATTAAAATAGTGATAAAAAGATTAATTTAATAACAATTTAATATTTTTAAAATATTTTATGGTGAAAAGATTTTAAGAACTAAAATAATGATATTTTAATTTTAATAAGTTTATTTTGTTATAGAAAATCTTTAAAGAAGTATTGTAACGATAACTTTATGTTTAGTGAATTAAATTGAGAGCTTACTTTATAAATTATTCTTGAGAAATATACTATTCTTTCTTGATAAATGGTACTATTCTTTTAATAAATAGAAAATTCTAATGTTTGTATTTAATAATTTAATATATATATGTAAGGGTGTTGCGGACTATATTCCTGGTTAAGGAATTTATAAATAGTTATTATTTATTAAAAATCATAAAATTGATTATATTTATAGAATTAAATTAAATGCTACACAATCTAATAAACTTTTTTTAATTTAATTCCTTAATGTCCTTAAGTATTTTCCATAATATATATTATTTAACATTTATACTGAACTCTTCATGACTAGTAATATGGTGAATCTCTTTGTTTTAAGGTATAAAATCATATTTCTATGAATGATGTTCTCGGGAATTTTATTACTAAGAATGTTATTCCTGAATAAAATTTATATGTATTTTGATATGTATTTAATATTTTTGGGATTATTTTTAAAAATGATTTTTAAAAAGTAGATATTTTATTGTAGAATGAAGTAAAGTGAGAAAAATAACTTCCATTCCTATGAAAATATTAGATTATCACCCCTCACCATAAGAATAAAAAGTGGGTAAAGAAAGACCAAAATATATTCTTGTAAATCAATTGTGCTCAAGAATGTTTTTCTAAACCTTGAATCAAAATGGGAAAATCATTTTCTCAAACTCACTTTCCCATGAATATTTTTATATACCCTAAAACAAACACATTCTTAAATATATTAGATTTTTTTTTCAATTATTAACTTTTATTTCACAGAAAAAAAAACAATAATTTTCTTTGCTATGTACAGTAATGTTTAAAATAAATGAATAAAAAAATAGAGAGAGGAAGTAGGAAGGAATGGTTAGTTGGTATGAGTTAGATTTGGTGGGGGAGATATGAGGCCCCATTAACATACGTAGATGCAAAAATGTCACCATAAATCCCTATCAATTTCATATTTCACAATTTCAATATACTTTGCATGAAGCGGTCGAATCCACGTGCCTTCCCTCTTTCCATTTTCCCTCTTCTCCTCTTCTCTACTCTTCTTCTCCACCGCCGTTTCCTAAACTTTCTTTCACTTTCCCGGGAAAAAATGTAACTGCACGCGCTTCATGTCACTACATTCTCTGCCGTTAGTTTCATTTCACCCCAAGCGATTATTCTATTGCCAATAAATAAAGGAGGCAAATTCCATTGCAGTAGAGAGAGAAAGTGTAGAGACTGCAAACACAGCAAATGATCCTTCCAAAAACCCTGATTTTTGGGGGGTAGACGCGGATTGGTTTTGTCCTCTTTCGAATTCAAGACTGTTTACTCTCCACCGACTTCAACAATCACTCTCACTCTCACACTGCACCGTTCGTTTCATCTGGTACTTTCTCCCTTTCTCTGAATTTGACAGGTTTTTCACCTCGTTTTGCTCAATTTGACTAGGGTTTTATAATTGCGCTTTCCCCTTTCCAGGATTAGGCATCATGCCTCAATGCGCGAATCCATTGCTTCGCCAACCCTAAGGTTTCCTCCTCGATTCGTGTTCTTCTTCAATTGATTTACAGTTTTTCTTTGTGATTTCGAATTTCAGTGTGCCATGGCGTTTGATCAAAACTCCAGCGCCAACGATATGCGGCCACCACCGACTGTGGTCCGAACTGTACCCGAAGAGCCACTCGTTTTGCCGGCGAGTACGACGGCGGTTAATGGAGCTTCCGGTGCGATGCCCCTCTTCTACCCTGCCTCTGTCTCTGATGCTGGCATGGTAGGAATGGGGTATGGAAATGTGGCTTCGGGTGCTGCTCCTACCACCTGGTGCGTTCGCCCTGCTGTGCCCATTCGTCATCCCACTGTGAACCCTGCTGCTGCGTTTAGTCATGCTCCTAGTTTCCCCAATCGGGTTGTTGGTGGCAATGCTGTTGATCTTTCGGGTAGCTTTGTGGCTACTGCTCATGGTTATCCTCTGAATTTGGGCAACTGGGTTACTGGTAATGCCTTGGATAATGGTCTTCAGGGCAATAGCAGAGTCGTTGGCAATGCCAGTGATCATGCTGGTGGTGGTGCTTTGGGTGGAAATGGTGTCAATCCCCCTGCAAGCCAGCGGGGTGATCAGGCAAGTGAAGAGGGCGGAGGGGATGATTCAGTGTCTGGGCGAAAATTGAAGATTATGTGTAGTTATGGTGGTAAGATTTTGCCTAGGCCTAGTGATGGAATGTTGAGATATGTTGGAGGGCAGACGAGGATCATAAGTGTTAAGAGAGATGTGAGATTTAATGATTTGGTGCAAAAGATGGTGAATATTTTTGGGCAACCTGTGGTTATCAAGTATCAGCTCCCTGATGAGGATCTTGATGCATTGGTCTCGGTTTCCTGCCCTGAAGATCTGGAGAATATGATGGAGGAGTATGAAAGGTTAATTGAGAGGTCTCCTGATGGTTCTCCTAAATTAAGGGTCTTTCTGTTTTCTGCTTCAGAACTTGATCCTTCTGGTGTGGTACAGTTTGTAAATTTACAAGATGGTGGGCAGAGATATGTTGAAGCTGTGAATGGAATTACTGATGGGATTGGTGGTAAACTCACAAGGAAAGGGAGCATTACAAGTGCAGCTTCTACACAAAATTCTGATTTGAGTGGAGTAGAGGCTCTTGATAACTCAAATGCTGTCCAAGGGGATGTCAGTGGGGCACCTGTGTCCAGTGCTTTATCACCTGAGGGGAATGTTGCTGCTTCACATGATGCTACTGCAAATTTTGTGGTTTCTGAGCCTGTTGCATCAATTTACTCAGATGCTTCTGCGGTTTCATTGGGCATACCTGTGACTAATTCTGGTCCAACTCAAGCTCCACCTTTCCAGAATGAGGTTGAGTTAGAGAAGTCTGTGCCCATTACTTTGTCTCAGCAGCAATTTGGGTTGCAGCAGTCTGGAATGGAAATTCCACCACCTGCACCTCTTCAGGCTTTTGTTGATCCTCGACAAGAAGTTATGAACCATGCGGATTATGTCCAGCTGCCTCCCCATATGGGATTCCCGAATCCTCAGCTCTTAGGTAAGCCTGGATCTATCTACTCCCAACATCAGTTCCATGATAATTCTCCTCGTTTAGCGTCCCATCAGGTAATCCCTGCAGTGCAAATGACAATGACTCAGCCATCTTCTCATGCTGGTGTAAGACCGAGTGTTATTCAACCACAAACATTCATGCAACTCCAGCAAAACCATTTGAACCAATATAATGATGAAAATACTTCAGGGCTAAGGATTCACCAGCTTCCTCCTGAACAAAGTTACAATGCATATCCAGTTCAATTCCCTTATGGAGGTAATTATGGTTGGGTCCAGGTTTCTCCACCAGAGCATGTCATTTTTCCTGATGCACTATTATCTCAACAACCAGCAATGATCCCTGAGAAAGTCCAAAGAGTGGAGGACTGTTATATGTGTCAGAAAAAACTGCCTCATGCACATTCAGATCCAGTTGTGCAGGATCAGCAAAATAGCTGTGCAGGTCCAATTGCTGATTCAATCCCAAATTACCATAGTCTCCCTATGGAGGACAATTTAAGACCTCAAGCAACAAATAAGGTTTTGGTGACTGCACCAATGAAGGAAGGCAATGTTGAGCAAGCAGTTGGGACCAGGCCCAGGGTCATTAGCAAATTGGAACCTCCAGGTGTAGTACACTGTACTGACGCAACTGGACTTCCTCTGGAACCTGAAGGTGAGAGGATTTTTATAGTGGACAGGTCTGATCATCCCAGAAATGCAGCAGTTATCCAGGAAACAGTTGGAAGAACAGGTGAAAAACAGTCACCTAGTGATGGACTGGTAGGAACAGCGCCACTGTCTTTTCTAGATGATATTATGCGCCAGCAAGTGGCTCCAGTTGAAAACCGTGCTAAAGAGGACGTGGTTGTGAATAAACCTGTTAATAATGATATACCTTTAGTTGGTGGTACATCTATTGCAACTTCTGAGTGTATGGTTCAAGAATCTCCAACAGAATATACTAACAAACTTGCTAGCACTATTTCAAAAGCAGATGCTGTGGAAAATTGGATTAAACAAGACCTTCTCAAACCTATTGATGGAAGGATGGACACCCTCAAGATGGGCAATCCTGAATTTTTGTAAATAATGATAGATTTGATTACAGCACTCAGCATGCTGTAGAGAAGAAAGGGGTAGTCTTTGATAACAACCTTGGCAGGTCAAAATTGATTGCTGATGCAAATCAAATTAATATGATGGAGGTGCTTCCTAGTTCTACTATAGAAATTTCACATGGGAATCATTCCAGGCCAGTGGAATATAATGAGGTTGCTCAACCGCCTGTTTGGGGTATTCCTGGATCAAATCCTCAATCAAAGAATGGAAACCATCAGAAGGATGATGCAGTTTTATCTTCAATTTCACCATCTGTTAGGTTTGGAGATGTGCAGGATTCTTCAAACTCACTCTTTAGCAATCAGGATCCCTGGAATGTACACGCTACCTACTTTCCACCACCTAGACCTAACAAAATTGCATTGAAGAAAGAGTATTCTTATAAGGATCAGCTTTGTGAGAATCTTGGCAACAGTGGGGAACAAAATTTAGAACCTCAATTGGATGATGGCCTCTACCAGACATTCAAACAAAATTTGACTCTAGAAGAAGCTCAATCTGCCAAGGGTCTGTAAATTGCTTTAGTCCTACTTAGTCATACATGGTTTTGGAGCTCCTAGCATGTACTCATTATGTATTTGTGTTTTGCCTTTTGTCAGAAGAACGACAGCTTCAAGCTGTTGCTGAAGGTTTAGCTGCTTCTGTTCTGAATTCAAGCACTTCTTCAAATCCTAGAGATGTGTCCCATTGTGAAAACATTGACAATGGAGATGTTCAAAATAATCTAATAGATATACAGTGTAAAGATAAAACTCAGGTGAGTATTTGCACATTACTTGGTATTGATATTATCTTCTATGTCTTGCAATTGCAATTGCAAGAATAATCTCCAAAGTAAAATTACTTTTTTGCCCTTCCCCATCCTGCTCCTCCTCAGGTGTGATTTTATTTATTATTATAAATACAATTATTTCTTTCCTCTTAGGATGTCAAAAGCAAGGTCCCAGAGAAAGCAAATTTTGGCTTTCCAGCATCAGATGTTGGATCGTTGCAGGTTGAATGTTTATTTGTAGGTTTCCTCTTCTGTGAAAATATTTCCAGTCCAGCTAAGCTATAACATTGCTGTGGGAATGTGGCCAGGTTATAAAAAATTGTGACCTTGAAGAGCTGATAGAATTGGGTTCTGGGACCTTCGGGACTGTATATCATGGAAAATGGAGGGGTACTGATGTTGCAATAAAGCGGATTAACGATAGGTGTTTTGCTGGAAAGCCTTCTGAACAAGAGCGCATGGTATGTGTCTTATTATTAATGGTTCTGATTTCTGTTGTCCCATACTTTCTTTGGTTACCAGCAAACTAGCTAACAATGTTTGTGATTTATGCATCAAGCAGAGAGCTGATTTTTGGAATGAGGCAGTCAAGCTTGCTGATTTGCACCATCCAAATGTGGTAGCTTTCTATGGTGTTGTGGTTGATGGTCCAGGAGGTTCTGTCGCAACTGTAACAGAGTATATGGTTAATGGTTCTTTAAGGAATTCCTTGCAGAAGAATGGGAGGTAGTGTATTAATGTATATGTCTGTGTGTTCGCGCATGTATGCATACTCACACACCCATCTGTTGGTTGCTTTGCATTACCCTGATTTAATATATAAAGCGCAATGATAAATGTTTGATAAGTATTTGATCATATCAGGAATCTTGATAAGCGCAAGCGTCTCCTGATTGCAATGGATGTGGCGTTTGGTATGGAGTACCTGCATGGAAAAAACATAGTACACTTTGACTTGAAAAGTGACAACTTGCTTGTGAATCTCCGAGATCCACACCGCCCAATATGCAAGGTTTAAATGTTTGATACTGACATGGTCATATTTGAAATCTTGTATTAGACATGCATTATATTATTTTGTATATAAGGAGCTGAATAATTAGTGCACCGACTTTAACATACTGAGGTTCTTAACAACTCAATGTAATGGTGTAATTTGTCCAGAATGTGAAAACCTATAACCTCTGTCCATTGTTTTTGAAAAAGATGATTTAAAAGTCTTTGAGATGTGTTGGGGTGGCTTTGCTTAAGGGAGCATGAAGAGATTGATTGATAATATGCTGCTTTTCTCTGATTTAACGAATTTGACTCATCAAAAAGGCTAATATAAGGGGTGTGATATTTTAATTTGTCATGTATAAATATAATGACTTCAGGAGATATCTCTGTTTTTTAACCAGGCCTTCCCATTTTTCTAGGTTTCATTAGCTGAACTTAAGGTCTAGCTAGGCATGTCCTATACATACAAAACGAGATCATAATATATTACTTAAAATTGTTTATAGCATTAGAATTTGGTGGCAATTTGTCATCACAGGTTCACACTATTTTCCTTATAGTGACTAGAGGACTAGAGGACTGACCCAAAACCAATATTGCAGGCCATTCTTTTGACGTTATAGTATAAGTCACAGACTTGAAGATGCTAACACATACTCATTAAAAACTCGGTATAAACTATCACATATGACTGTGCAGGTTTGGATTTTTGCATAAGATTGTATTAGATACTAATTAGCATACACCAATTATTTTAAGCTGAATTTTAATGTATACCCTGAACTAGTATTTCTATATCACAAATGGCTATGAAGAGTTAAAAGTTAGTGTGCAGCTAAGCTGTCTTCTATCATCATCATATCAATTGGATTGTGTGGTTCTTGCACACTCAATGTGACTTTATGCAGCTACTTGGAAAACAACTTATAACACTTCCCTTCATATATATATACCAGTCCTTTGTCAATGTAGTTGTCTTTTTATCTTCCCCATTTCATTTTCCTTCTCTATTTCAAATTTTCGCCAATCCATCGTGTTAATCAAAAAGGTTTTAAACCTTTGTTAGAGTCATTCTGCTGGAAGTCTGGAACACCAGAGCGAACCTTGGTTGGCAAAAGTTTAATGATTGATGATGCTGAATTTGGAATTTCTCTGTGCCCTTTCTGTCTAGGATGTATAGATAGTCAAAAGACTCAAAACCATCTGTTCCATCACTACAACTTAACTAGCCAGCTTTGCTTGCATATAGCTTTGTGCAACTTCTGTGCTATCTGTCTGTGTATGATGCTTCTGCCATTGGGATATCACCAGATGCTGGCTGATGAGAAAAGTAGATGTGGAATTTGAGATGATTTTGCATTTCTTAGGAATATTTGTTTTTAGTGTTGGTGCTTCTGATGGTGATGGAATCAAGTTCTAATATTCGAATCATAAATAACCACTTTTATATTCCCATAGTTCCAATTAAAGTGTCAAGGTTTTCTGTCAAGGCAAAGCAGATTGGGTTTTTCCATGAGTGCACTGTGCTCTCTCTCTCTCTCTCCTCTGTTCTCAGCACCGTGTGCTCTCTGTGATGCAAATGTATATATGACTCTCAACTATGGTGGCAACTTATGCTCATTAGATATCTTGGTGGCTGCACTATTCTACTTGAAGGTTTTGACATTTGAAATTTGAATCTTTGTTGTGTCAAATTATTCTGTTGTCAAACCACACTTGAGTTCTGCTAGTTTTTCTGGTCCAAATATGCCAACTCGGTAGGGTATTTTTCCTGGTTACATGTGCAGTGCAATTGACACCATGATCAACTAATGATTTAGAATTAGCCCCTCTGCAATATTAAGCACCGTCTTTTCTTCGGAAAATTTTATAACTGATTTTTGGGTCCATGGTACTCGCTTTCATGATCAAAACAGATCTACTCTTAGCACAGAACAATTAAATATATCTATTGTTCAATATCTCGGTTATTCACATTTCTTATTCTGATGCCAGGTTGGTGACTTGGGTCTGTCCAAAGTGAAATGCCAGACACTGATATCTGGTGGTGTGAGAGGAACTCTACCTTGGATGGCCCCAGAACTACTGAACGGGAGCAGTAGCCTAGTTTCAGAGAAGGTTTGTGCTTTAACTTATAACCTTGATTCATTTTCTTCATATTTTGTCATTCTCTAAACTAATTTTGTGTTCTAATATCCATTGTTTCAGGTTGATGTGTTTTCATTTGGTATTGTCATGTGGGAGCTCCTCACTGGAGAAGAGCCATACGCTGATTTGCACTATGGGGCCATCATAGGTATAATCCAAACTCCAAAGGTTGAGTCCGTAGTTCGATTCTGATTCACTAGTTTTTGGTTATTGAGCTGTGGATATTTCCAAACATAATATAGGTGGTATTGTGAACAACACTTTACGGCCTCCAGTTCCAGAATCTTGTGATCCAGAATGGAGACTGCTGATGGAGAGGTGCTGGTCATCAGAACCATCAGAAAGACCAAGCTTCACTGAGATTGCCAATGAGTTACGTTCCATGGCAGCCAAAATCTCTCCCAAAGTACAAAATCAACAGCAGCAACCTGCTTCCTCCCAGAGTCAAGTGCAGAAATAATTTCCTACAACTGCAGGATGCTTGATCCCATATTTGTCTCTGGTTTGTGTTTTTCATCCATTTGGCGTTGTGCAACATATATCATAGGGAAGGTTTGTAAGTGTCAGATGGTAACGTAAGGTTGTTCATAAGTGTCGGGCCTTTTAGCACTACTGCATATTCTTGTATTACACCCAAACCTCACTGCACATTATGTAGTGTGTCCTATATCAGTAGAAAAGAAAAGGTAAAAAAAAAAAACAAAATAGGTGTTCAAATTTTGAATTTTTTATAGTGCTTGTATAAATGGATATTGTAAAGAGTTAAAACATTTTTAGCCATGTTTGCTATAGTGACTGTTATTCCCATGTTTTGAAGGGATTATTGGTGGTATATATGTTACTTTACTGACTTAAAAGACTGTTTCTTTTCTTCAACATAGTTTTACTCTACTGAGTCTGACTTGTGGCCGCCCCGGCATGGCAATTAAATTTCTTTGTTAGTATCATATGTTGGTGGGAGCCACCAACAGCTGAGCATGACACAGCGTACCGTTGGAGTCGGCTTTATCCTTCCCGTTTGGTGTGGTGTGGTGTGGGTCAACACAACATGAAATTAAATTCATATATATTATATCATTTCCATTTTTCATTTCTTTTTCTGATATTAAATTGTATTGTTAATTCTTATGTCTTGAGTGGGGGACATGCCAATTGAATTGCCATTTGCCAGATACATCGCGTAATACTGTCAGTTGCATTTCCAAACTCCATAGGATACCGCTTCCCATTTTAATAATTCTACTTCTTTTTAATATTATTATTATTTTTGGTTGGAGATGTTTCAGGACAGTTGTAGCATCGTTTTTCTTTGTCATCTCTCCTTTTCTTATGATATGATGATCACCTATAAAAGTTATCTACACAACTAAACCCCCTCAATTCCAACTCTATACCAACTTTCTATTCTTTCTCAGAAAATATGGCTTCTTTTGAGGGAAGGCCATTGGTGGAGGCAGTGGAACGCCAGGAAGAAAATTCCAATGATCACCAAGAAGTTAGCGGGTGCAGTTATGGATGCTTCCGGGTTTTTGGGTTGAGATGGTGGCAAGGCCATGAAGATGGTAAAGGCTTACTGGAGCAAAGGGGAGATTCTTGGATGAGTAACAAGTTGAAGAAGATAAAGGAGGTTTCAGAAGTGATTGCAGGTCCCAAGTGGAAGACATTCATTAGAAAGATAAGTGGGTATGGCAAGAAGCAGCAGAAGAACAGGTTTCAATATGATGAACACAGCTATGCTCTCAACTTCAATAGTGGTGCTCAGAGTGAAGATGATGACATGCCTCCCAGTTTCTCAGCTAGATTTAGTGCTCCTTTTCCCTCTGGGCGTCGCCAAACTGAACAATGATTCGTACATGCTGTTTCTTTAAGAGATTTTACTGCTTAAATTTGTTAACTTGTTACATTGGTACAATCATCAATCATTCATTATGTAAAGATCATTCTTTTTGTTCAAACTCTTGCTTTTTTGCCTTTTCTTCTTCTTCCTCTTGCCCAGTTTTTCTCAACAGAACAACGTTAAAAAAAACAGGACTTGTAGAGTTGTATCAATTGCAGGCTAAACAATGCTATCTTTTTCTTCAAAACAAAATGGAAAATGGGGATTGGAGAAGGAGTCTGAGGAATGAAATGATGCCACAAGAAAAGGTTATAGATGTATGTACCCTATAGGAGTTAACGTGTCCCAATCAAAGACGTGTTCATACCAAATCATTCTTTGATTTATTTTTCTTTTCTTTGTGTTTGTGTCAATGAGGGAAGAATCTTTTGAACTCATGTGTAGCTTTTATTGTACGATAGCGAATGGAAATATCTTCTCACCACTCATAAAACGAGATGAAGGGAAATTTCCTCTAATCGTTTTTCTTTTTTACACAAAAGAAAGTTCACCCTAATAAATTTGTAACACTTGAATTATGAATCTTGGAGTAATTTCTTTTTACTTTGATAAAATGTTTAACAATTCAGTTTACTAAAACAAAAAATGCAGAATATATTTATCATTATAAATGAAAAAGACACAAACTTAATTCGATATTTCCTTAAGATAACTCACTTGGTAGGGATATGAGACATACCATTAATTACAAAGTTTCATGCTTCTTTTAACTTTTTCCTCTTCGTGAGGCGAGGCTTCTTTTGGGCTTCGCTTAGAGCCCGTCATTGGTAGGTCCTTTCCTTTGGGCTTCTATTTTTTAAGAAATTTATCAAATATTTTTTATATTGACTTTACAACTAATTTATATTTTAATTCTAAAAAACAAGTGTAACCATTTTTTAAAAAATCAATCCATAGTACAAGTATTTTCTAGGCTAGCATAACGTAACTCGGTGACAGTAATGTATGCACCTAAAATCATGCCGTCAAGAATACACTTTTGCTTATTGGACGTATTATTACAACCAGTCAGTTTCATCCAAGAAAAAAAAAACGATTTCCGTAAAAAGTTAATATAGAATGGTTTATGAAATGCCATTGGCATATATTTGCAACATACTCACAACTTTGCATGACTCGCAATTTATCTCACATAGTTATTGACAATTACCAATGTTGTCAGAACCGGACCGGACCGGCCGGTTCGGCCGGGAACCGGACCTGGAACCGGTCCGATAAGTGGTAGGAACCGTATAGGCTAGAGAACCGGCCAATGACCGGCTAAACCGGTAGAACCGGGCCGGTTCTTGGTGTCAAAGTGCGCGTGCTATTACTTAAAAAATTTAAGACTATGCGCCAAGAAGAATCGAACACGGAACCCCTGTGTGCTGGGCGGTGAAGAAAACCATCACACCACAATTGGCTTTCGTTAATAGTACGCCAAAGTTTGTATATATAATATAACATACTTCATGTTTTTAAATTGATACAACAACATGCTTAGTTTAATTAATAAAAGTAAAAAGCTTTTTATTTTACATTAAAATGTGAAACTAAAAACATAATTAAATAAAATCATATAACATAACACAAATAATATTGATAAAAAATATGTTACTTTTGTAACTCTATTTATTATCATTTATTTTTTTTATTTTTTTATTGATCTATATTATGTTTTTTTCAATATTATTTAATTTTTTCATGTAAATAAATATTTTTTAATATATCATTTAATTTTTATTATTATTTAATTTATACCGGTTCGACCACGGTTCAACCACGGTTGGACCATTGAACCTTAAACCAGTGCCTTGACCGGTTTAATGACCGGTCCGGTTTTAAAAACATTGACAATTACAGACAATTAACTTCAATAATATATAATAATTATTCATTTTTCTTATAATTAAGTTACAAATGTAGCAACATACTGTTACTGTTAAAGACACTCACAAAAGTTAGCATCATTACCATAGCTAGCATAACGGCATTTTGTTTCAGAGTGGCAACTCGAAGAATCCTGTTTCACCCTTAAATTTTTATATTAATTTATTGGCCTGCATGTACGTTAAGGATACCGAAACGCACCACTTGGCATCGAACAATGCACTTTTTCTAGTAGAGAATATTTTCATATATACCATTACAAATCAGTATTAGAATTGATTTATCATGTGTGTTGAGAAGATTTGGAACCAAAACTTGTTGTAGATTTTTATTCCCATATATAACATGCACCGAAGGAAGGAATATAAAAGAATATCCCAAAAATTTTAGTTGAAACTTAAGCCGTTAGGTGAATGATATATTAATGGTTTTATAATATATTTTCAACACGATCAGGCAAGAGCCCTTTGACTTGAAGCATGGATAATGCACAAACTCATCAACTTTGTGCTAAATTAAACATTTTTATTGGAATATTGGGGGCGGCAAGGATGGAACTCTTGACCACACTTGGTCATAGAGGCTCTGATACCATGTCATTAACCAACTATTCCAAAAGCTTAAGTTGTTGGGTGAAGGACACATGAATGATTTTATATTATATATTTCTAACACAAATCATTAATAATGCCCATTGTCCCTCATTGCATTCCTTATGTTCTCTATGTATGGCAAAATAGATGGAATGGGCCCTCAATTCAAAGATTCAATTCTTATTATGGTTTGGCGTTGAAAATGGTCAAATTTAATTTTGGATTCTTCCACACAACTATTTCTAGTTTTAGAAATTAACGTGAATTTACCATGTTTCAACACTAAACTAGAAATTTTTGTTAAGGGAAAGCTTTGGTGAGGCAATCAACAACCTGGTCTTCAACAGGGATATGAGAGACCACTAGCTGTTTAGTAAGGACTTTTCACGCACAAAGTAGAGATCTAATTCCATATGTTTGGTGCGAGTATGGAGCACAAGATTATGAGAGAGGTTTATTGTGCTCGGATTATCACAGTAGATGATAGGACATTGGTGGGAGACCTTTAATTCAGAGAGGAGAGTTTGCATACAAAGAACCTCTGTTGTTTTTTCGCAAGACTGTGATACTCAACTTCAGTCCTTGACCTGGAAACTAAAGATTGTTTCTTGCTCCACCAGGAGACTAGATTAGGACCAAAGAAAATATCAGAACCAAAGGTGAACCTTCGATCATCAACATCAGACCCTCGGTCCGCATCACAAAAGGTAGATAGAGAAATAGGAGCTTAAGTTGAAGCTGGTTGCATAACTAAACCATAATGAGAAGTCCCACATAGATAGCGAAGTATACGTTTGACAACTTTCCAATGAACATCCTGAGGTTGTGAAATGAACTGACACACTTTATTGAAACTAAAGTTTATGTCTTATCTAGTAATTGTAGCATATTGAAGAGCACAAACTATAGACCTGTAAAGAGAGGGATCATGAAAGGGAGAAGACCCAAATTTAGAAAGTTTTTGGGAACTAGGCATAGGTGTAGAGAAAGGTTTTGCTTGTTGCATATCTACTTTATTTAAAAGATCTCAGACATATTTAGACTGAGATAGGAAGAGGGAACCATTTGAGAGGTTGTTAACTTCAATACCAAAAAGTATTCAAGTTTGCTGAGTAACTTTAGAGTAAAGGCCGAGTTAAGTTTAGTGATCAGCTGATGGATCAAGGGAGGAGAAGAACCAGTAATAATGATATCATCTACATACATTAAAACATAAGTTTTGTGTGGTTGTGTAGATTGGATAAAAAGAGAAGGATCACATTTGCTGGCAACAAACCTAGAGGAAATAAGAGAAACTAAAGGCAACCCGTTTATCAAGTACGCTGTAGTAAGAAAAGCTTGATCCCAATACGACAAAGGCATGTATGCCTGAGCAAGAAGAGTTAGGCCTAACTCAACTATGTGACGATGTTTACGCTCAACTGTGCCATTTTGATGATGTGTGTGTGGACAAGGTAAACGATGAACAATGCCAAATCTGCCAGTATTTTGGGAAAGGTACGGAATTCACCACCCCAATCTGATTAAAGGGACTTGATCTTAGTATTAAGATGTAGTTCAACCATCTTTTTGAATTGAAGAAAATAGTTTAGTGCAACTGCGGTTTATAGTAAATCCATAAATTCCTCTGAAATTTCTCACAGAAACAGACCGAGAAAATGGAGTGGTGAGTGTGGAGTATCAAAGGTGGGAGAAAATTACTGTTTCATGGATCCTCTCCTATTTTTTCTCCTCTCTGTTAACAAGAATGGTAGGATGTGTTCATTCATTTCAACTCTGGGACAAAAGTCACACTTACTTTGATAAAATCACTAGAGCAAAAGTTAGACAGTTGAGGCAAGAACTAAGAAGTACTAAGAAAGGTAATGATTCAATAGCAAAGTTTTTATTGAAGTTGAAGACAATTATTGATGCTCTAGGATCTATAAGGTCTCCTGTAACTACTCAAGAATACATAGATCTGATGTTAATTAGAAGGTTTAATATAGGACTACGAATCCTTTGTTACAAATTTAATCAGTAAGTTAGAGCCTTACACATCTGATGTCATTGAATCTATGTTGCTCACTTATGTGGCTCGCTTAGAAGAAATTTGAAAGAGTGTGCCAAACTCTTTTTCTGAAAACATGGCCTATAAACCACCTGCAAATCAGAACCAAGACCAGCAGTCTAATTCTCAGCAAACTACAAACAGTAATACTTCTCATCAGTTTCAGCAACATTTTCAACATCAAGGACAATTTCCAAATTCCATACCTCCTTTTAGAAGAGGTAGAGGTCGTGGAGGCAGATTTCGAGGTAGAGAAGGTCGCAGCAATTACAAATCTTATCTCTATTGTCAGATCTGTTATAGAAATGGCCACGATGCTGCAGTATGCTACTATAGAAACTCAGGTTCTTTTGTACCTAATCAGAATTTGTCTAATTAGAATTTCTATCCACCTCCTCTTACTTAATATGCTGTTGAAGGATCATATAATCCTTCTCAACGGTGGATATCATCCTACAATCCGAGATATATATGCATATGCACCACAGCCACAACATAATACTCCTCCTGCACATGCTTTCTACTCTTCAAGAATATGATTGGTATCCTGATTCCGGAGCCTCACATCACATTACTCCTCATTCTCATCATGTAGGACACAGAGTTAATTTGGATGGAGGCAATTCAATTTACATGGGTAATGGACAACTTGTTCATATTCAATCAATTGGTTTTACTCACTTCATTTCACCAACACATCCACACACTAACTTAAATTACAGAATCTTCTTCTTGGGCCTAGCATCACACGCAATCTTCTAAGTGTGAGTCAATTTGCAAAGGATAATTATGAATTTTTTTAGTTTCATCCCTATCATTGCCTTGTGAAATCTCAAGAGACTAAACCAGTTTTGCTGGAAGGAAAGCTAGGTTCAAATGGACTATACAAGTTCTCTAAACTACCTTTTGGATCTGCTGTGGACAACAATTCACACTTTTTTTTTCAAATTTTCCTTCTGTTCATAATATTTCTAATTGTAATAGTACTTCTTTTTCTCCTAGTGCAAAGTTAGATTCTATTGCTATTGGGAATTTGTTTTCTGATAGTGATATATCACAATATGCACTTTGGCATAGGAGGTTAGGTTACCCACACTCCTTTCTTGTAAAGAAAGTTCTGAATAAGTGTGGAATTGCTTTTGTTAATAAAAATGTATTGGACTTCTGTTCTGCTTGTTCAATTGGGAAAATCCATAGACTTTCATCAAGACCATCTGAAGTTATCTACAGTGTGTGCCATTAGAACTAGTTTTTACAGATTTGTGGGGACCAGCTCATATGAACTCAAAAACTTGTTTCAAATATTACTTTGATATTCCTACAAAGATTAATTGATGAATATTTAAGAGAACATAGCATTATATGAGTTATCCCCAATAGAGATTATATTTTTGCTATGTTTTGTGAAAGAAATTGTTTGCCCATGTAACATATATTACAAAAGAAAAAATATTGGAAATATACTTCCACATCCAATTTTTTGGGTGTAAAAGTGTAGGAAAGAGATAAATATATAAAATAAAAGAAATCAATAGAGAAAATGAAATATGTGATAATTGATACCAGACAAAGAAGAGAAAGATAGAATAGAAAAATTAGATGTAAAGTGGAGTATACATAAGTGAATAGGGGAAAATTACAACTAAAATATATTTGTAAACAACATTTAAATTGACGAGACATGTATGACTAGCGCTTCCCATTCACACATCACACAGTTATACCGAGAGTAATGTTAATTGTACAACATGTATAACATACAAGGTGACGACTACGGTGGGTCACAGAAATTGTGACTCACCGGTGATACACACTCTTATGTCCATTTGATTTAATCTTATTTTAGTTAACGGTGGAGATGAAAGACTGGTTACCTGTTACCATAAGTTGGGGTTAAACTATTTTTTTTAAATGTTTTAACTAATTTCTTTTTGGTCTTCCTAGTCATCATGTTTGCAGAGAGCTTTGATGTCCAGCCATGGTGGACTACTCTTCTTTCGTTTCGATTCACACTTCTTTCATTTCGATTCAAACACACCAAGTCAATGTATTCTCCATTTCGATTTGCATGCCAAATCCTCTCTACTTGCAAGATTTCAGACAACTTAGTCGTCAGTAATTCATGCTCCTTCTATGCTTCAGATTTGGAATAATGCCAATTTCTTGAGAGTAAAACAGAAGCTCTGTGCGGAAAATTGAAGTGGGATGTTTCTGTGTTGTTTTTAAGATTTGGAATAATTACTATGTAAATTTCAGATCCGGAAGTGATAGCTGAAGCTTGAAATGTCAACAATGGCGAACATAAAAAACGTTATGTAAAGATGGAAGCTTTGCAACAATCCCATATGCGAAATGAAAACCAAACATAAAATATGATGAAAAGAAGACAAAAACAGAGGTCTCTCGACAAGGAGCAACCATGGACGATCACTCAAGCTTTCACAATGGTAGAAGCAAAAAGGAAGAGGCATGACATAGAGAGATGGGAACTTATATTTTTGCTGGGTCTCATTTCAACCGAGCAAATCCAAGTTTCCCAACACTCTTTTAACAAATTAAAAATAAATATTATAATATTTTTAATATAATATTTTATTTTAAAAGCTCGTTACATTACCTGCAAAAACAGGTCAAAAAGAGTGTCACACCGGTGGTACACATTTTGTGAAACCCACCGTAGACACCACCAACATACAATATATAGAGAGAAAGAGAGAAAAGAGAAAAAATGTGAAAGGAATGTGATAAGTGATGTGATAGAAAGAGATAAATGAAAAAATGTGTTGTATATTTTATATTGTATGAATTTAATATCTCTTATGCGAAACCTATCTGTGCATGTAACAAAAAACTGATCTAATTTTTTAAAAAAACTTTTCGAGTATAATGCATTACATATGTATATATGAATCAGCATCCTTTCAAACATTCCCATTAACCGAATAGATTGTGATATCAGATAGTATATATATCAAGCAGCAGCCTCATATACAATAATACTAGGTTTTCCTGTAATTAAACCAAGTAATTAAATACTATTCCTAAACAGTGGTTGGTATCACACATAATATAAACTCCTCTTTAACATCCATATTCCACTTCAGTTTCGTGCTTTAATTTTCACTGTAAGCTCTGGTCCTATACATGAATACCACCATTAATGCATGCTGCATAAAAAGAAGAATATCGATATATAGTTTTTCCTCTTTTTTTCCCTCCTGTTGAAAACAGGTGTCCAGCTGTCCATTCACATGAAGCTCTGGTTACTTGTTTCACCTGCACTACTACTATCCAAAAGTAACATTCAGCATTCATATATAGTTATAAAGAAACAATTAATACACGATTTGGAATTACATGAATTGAAACAGCTAAGCAACTAACAAAACCCCACCTTTTGCGCTTGCTTTTGGAGCCACTAGAAGATGAAGGATTGGTGTGCCAATTCCTTTTTCTTTGATTTATGAACCAGTTATTTATCTGCTTTAATTGCAATCCTGTTTCCTGCACCAACCTAGCCTTGTCTTCTTCCTAAAAGAACATTCACGAGTGCAACTAAAAGTATCAGCAATCTTCCAAGAGACAAATACCCACCATATATAACATCAACATATATATGTAGATTAATTCATAGTTAGGTACATTGAATTGATTAGGACAATAATCCTTTACTGATGAGTCATAGTTGTCTCCTCGTCATTAGTATACAGATAAATTAAATGCTCTACATAAAGCTGAAAATCATTAATGATCGTCTACATATAACATTCATTAGGACAATAATCTTTACAGTGCTACACTGCTACTCAATATGACTCATACTTGCTTCCTCGTCATTACTCATTAGTACGGAAAAATTAAATGCTCTAGATAAAACTGAAATTTACTATGTAGTGTACATATATATAACAGGTGGTAGTCATAGGCATAGCTCCACTAAACTTTTTTTTTAAATATATATATATATTTTTATTGAAAATTATCTAATTAGACTTTTTAAATTAAAGTTATTCTATAAAGTTTAATTATATCCATCCAACTTAAAGTATACTCAACTTTCTACATTACAAAACACAGATAGACAACAAGGCACAGAAATGAGATTCCTCCACACTTTTTATTCAAGCTCGGTGACTGTGTTAATATAAGTCTAGTAATTGCATTTTTAATACTTTCATGCAAATAGTAATAAATTCTATCAACCTTACCGATTGTTGAATTGAATGTTGTTATAAATAAAGGAGCTTTAATTTATAAAATTTCATATATATAAATTAGAATTGAATGTTGTCATAAATAAAGGAGATTAAATTTATAAAATTTCATATAAATCAAATCTAATTTAAACATATAATAAACTATTTAAGAGTTTAATATATATACACTATTTGTAAAATATTTTTACACAGACATCTAATGATATATTAACACATTATTTATTTAATTTAAAAATACATGATGTGTTATATTTATTGAATGACATGACGACACACCATTAGATGTTTGTGTAAAACTTCTTTACATTAATCGTGTATATTAATTAAATTCATTATCCATTATTTAAATAAAAAAAACATCTACCATTATATAACTAAATTATTTAAAATTTGATGTAAATAGTTATTAAAATAATATGTTATGATTCAATATCTAGTTAAGATATATATTTAATGAGAGAACTATTCTGATATAATAGAGAGAAAAACAAATCTAAATAATACAATCTTGAATATGTAGTAAAGAATAAAAATCGTTGAATAATCATATGATCACTTAAAAATAGTGATGACTTTACATTTTAATTTTTACATATACATATATCTGAGAACTTACCGTTGGATAGGGCCATTTAGAATGTGACTGCCACCATGCTTTTAAAAGGGAAGTGGTATCCCCAGGGAGCTTCCCGGCTCTTCTCTTCCGTAGAATTTCTTCTCTTATGTCCACGATCTTCTCCTTGTAACCCTGAGTCAGAGACAAGATTGATCCACACCAACAAATCATGTACTAACTTATATATAGTGTGATTAATTCATTGCAAAGATATGTATTTGTTTATAATTAATCAACAATCATGATTAATTAATTAATGAATTACCTGTTTTAGCTCATGCTTCAACTCTTGCCTGACACGCTCCATCAAAGATCTTTCACTTTCAGTGGGAACAAGAGGGCCAAAGCTGAGACTATCAGCGCCATCCAAACTTGCTTCGTATAAGTTAGCATTGCTCTCTGCTTGGTCTTCTTCATCGTCTGACATGGTTGCACCAGTTCCTTCCCCGGGAGATACACCTGTTCCTTCATCATCCATCAAAACGCTCAATTCCATACCCATTTCATTTCTATCCCAATTCATCTCATCGCATTTTTACATAATGCATACAAAAACTATTCATTATTTTTACATCCCATTTTTAATTAAATAAAAAATTATCGACATTTTTTTCTCAGATATGAAACATACAAATTAACAATGTATTATTTAGCTAGTGAATATCATTACTCTAAAATAAGCAATCTGTTACTTTAATATCCATAATTATCTTTGAAATATGAGTTTTTCTGGAATTTGTTGAATCAACTTTCGTGCATGAAATAACAAATAACACGTTAGATTTCTCCACGAGTGAAAGTATCTCTCTCTCTCTCACACACATTGTATCAAAATAAATTATTAAAATTATGTGTTGAAGGCTACCACTATGGTGATGGTGTAGGCTTCCAACCTGTCCCTTTTTTCCTCCTTCCTTTTTCAATTCTATGAATTAACGAGTGATGATATATAGTTGAAACTTACCGGTCAAGCTTTGCAGAGATTGCTCGAGCTCCCAACAAGCCATAACAGCTTCCATGGCATGAACACGGACATGCTGTTGCAATTGCTCTTTAAAAGCGCAGAGAAGTAAAACATAATGCGTCTGCAACAAAGATAAGAGAGCAGCAGCACTTATAAATCATAGATAAGGAGCTTCATATAAAAAAAGGACGTGTTTCTTCAAAACAATGGTAACTAAAAATGAGAAAACTAAAACATGTGTAGAACAAGAGGAACGGAATTGGTGCTAAACTTCAGTAAATGATTATTATCAGTAGTATTATTATCTCTATTTTTGCTTTGAATAAGCTAAACTTGAAACATGAGTTGGTAATAGTCTAGAGCTAGATCATGATCATGTCTCAGTCAATACAAGCACAAGCATCAATAAAATACTGTAAACTAATCAATATTAAAAATTTGATAATCATTGCCTCTCCCTAATGAGTATCAATAAGCGTTGAAAATGCATGAATCAACTTATATATGCATTAATAAATACATTCAACAACTGCCATCCACCGCGGGACAAGTATTATAATGAGTTGGTATACATTGAACAAGATTATATATATTCCATAGCTTCATTATTGTACTTATTGAGCAAACCAGTTACGTATGCAAGGGGGAAATGATATTGGTGGCAAGAAAACTTAGCAAGAGCTTCAAGTTGATAGTATTATTATGTAAGAGCTTCAAACATATTCTACAAGAATTCAAGAACTGAACAACCACCAAAGTAAGTTTGAGCCAAAAAGAATAAAGAAATGAAGCCTCGAAACAAGTGGTAAGTATAGATTATGACAACATTAAATTAATATTCTAGAATATCTAAATGAAAGGGAACACTCAACACTATACGCACCATCAAGTGGCGCTACACCGAGACAAATCAAATCGGGTTCATTTACTCACTAGTCCTACTACTACAGTCCAACATTGATTATTTATAAAAGAATATATAATAGAAAAAAAAACTGTTACTTTTCCCATCCTCATCTTTTCCTTTTCCTCTTTTATTCCCCTACCCCCAAAATGTCGTGAATTCTGCACCAAGCACCTACAATCATCTTACTGTTCCACCCTAATCCAGTGTACCTCTTTCACTGTTTAAACAACCAACTCCGGAAAATCAGGAAAGGAAGGTCTAAACTTTGCAGCATAAGGAGTAAAAAATTAAATTAATAATAACAAAAAAAAAAAAAGAAACAAAACACAAAAGACTTGACGTTTGCAATTTAACAAAAGCAAGAATAAATAAATAACTACAACTATGTAAGCATAGCAAATTCACACAATCAAAAGGAAATTTAATAGTTATAATTAATCATAGTTATTCCTAGCACACCAGGAACACAGAGTTAGTTAGGTTAAACTCGACAACCATAAAGAAACAAACACGGCCTTAAATCAAATCATTCAATTCATAGTAAAGTAGTGGGACAATAGAGATGAATATAATAGAATAGGTTTGCATAATTTGAATGATTGATGATGATGATAAAAAGTGAGAAAATATTAGGTTTGTTTGGTTTTAAATGAAGGTGTGTCAACAATAACAAACCATGAATTGATCAAGCTCCTTCTCATCTACCACTCCATTCCCAAGGCCAGAGTATTTGTCCACCACGCGCTGCGATTGTTGAAGCTGAGCATCGATCCGTGGAAGCTGGTCCACCGGTGTGGCGATCCTCAAACACGAAACGTGAGCCGAAAGAAGCTGGTCATAGAGAGGATGACCTAAAATGTCCGCTTTGTATTCTGCTAAATCCTCCGATTCAGCGTTGCTTTCCGTCCGATTCCGATCCGTGTTTTTCTCTGATGTTCCCATCAGTCCTCGAACGTCGTCGTTTTGCGCCGTCGAGTGATCCGGTTGCAAGTGGAGGAAATTCTGCTGCCGAAGTGTGGCGGCGTTGTTGAGCCACGTCGGCGCCGCACCGCCGCCGCCGGAGAGTGGTAGCATCCTCTGCATGTCTCTGCTTTGACTTAACTGCTGCTCGTCGGTGAAAGGCTGAAAAGTGATTTCGTGTGATAGATGGTCATGGAAAGCCATTTGGTTAAGCGCTTTTGTTATTTTTAGGTTTTTCCCCCTTTTTTCTTCTTTTTCTTGTATCTTCCGCTGTTACTACATTTAATTGCGGTGTGAAAAATCGCGGTGAGGATTGGAGAGTGGAGTGGGAGGTTTGTAGCGGCGGTGGAAGGAATTGGAAAAGCACTTTTTTTATGGGGAAGACTTTTTTTGAAGGGTTGACACGAAGATCGAGGGAGTGGGAAGGGGTGGGATTGGTGATAACGTGGAGGGTTTTGTGGTGCCACCTTATTGGAGATTTTCATGTAATAAGACAAAGATTGATCAATGATGTTGGAGGCAGCTAATCATATTAGTATTAATTTTTAATTACCCCAATAAAATACTATTCCTAGTCCTATTTGCATTTTTAAACTATGTTTTTCTGTCAATTTCTTATAAATAAATTAAAGATATGGTTCCGAAAGTGTACACAACCTGCCGACGTGTTGTTTTCGTTTTTCTTTTGAGACAAGGAAAGATAATTTTAAAAAATTGAAGGCGAAAAAATCTGTTTTACTTTTGACGTGAAATTAAATTTTAATTGAAAGATGAGGAGGACTTTTTGTTTGGGATGAATCAGTCCTAAATCATAATCCTCCTACCCTTGATTTCACGCTGAATAAAATTATTAAAAAAAAGGTGCTAGGTCTAGGTCATGTTTAGGGTATAAAATAGGGTGGCAATAGGGAGGTAGGTGCATAGTAGGGATTGGCACGAGATTAGTAACTAGGAAAATTTTGAAGATATTGGGATTTTTTCTTTTTTTTTTTTTTGGTTTGGAGTGTTTCTTTTCTTTGTTGAGATAGAGTATTGGAAGTGACAAGTTACTTTTTGGGTTAGCTTGCTTGATATAGATTTGTAATGAAGGGTGAAATGGTGGTTCAAAACTGTTAATAGCACAGTGACTCATATTCTTTCTTCTCACTGGACCCAAAAACCCAAAACGACGTATGATGGGAGTGGCAGTGGGCGCCTGGGCTGGCAACTACCCAACCCGAAAGCGACGTGAGCACCCACTGTTGACACGTGTCATAACGAGGTTTTATGGACCACAACATAGTACTGGCAAGGTTTAGGAGTGCGGGCCAAAGGTGATTGAATTGAGTTCGTACACTTGTGAAAAACTGAGACATTGGGTAATGGAGGTGGGGGTGAAACACAGAAACAACAGAACAGTGCTGTGCTGTGAGAGCTGAAAATTGAATAACATAACAGAAGAAGGAGGGGAGGGGTGGTGGCGGCTGAGGCAGGGTTTGAGTGAACAGAGATGGAGAAACAGAGGGTCACGCGCAATTGTTCTGTGGTCCCGTTTAGGTTTAAAAAAAGGGAAGGGTTGGGGTGTTGGGTCAGAGTGGTCCTTCTTTCTTTTGTGAAGTTGTGGGATCCACTCAACTTTCACCTTACTGCCACTGCCTGCCTCGCCCATAGACATAGTAGTCTTGTACTGTGTGTCTGTGTACTCCCATTTTCTTCTCTCGGCCCACCCATCCTCATTCATAGGGTTAACAGGGCTTGCTGAATATTGTACGCTAACAGCAATTTTAATGGAGCAACTTATTTGACCAAAAAAAATGGAGCAACTTATTCAAATTTTATTTTAACCCCTTTTAGATGAGCTGATGCAAATACATCAGTACTTTTCTTTTTAGTTTTAAATTTGAGAAATTATTTACAAGTGCTACACAAGGGTTGGCTTGGTTGGATTTGCACTACTTTTGGACCCAATTTGATTAGCCATGTTTGGGTTGGATTGGGTCGATTTTGCCTTTTTTATGTTATGGACCCAACCCAAACCAAACCGATCAATGTCGGGTTGGGTGATCGGGTCATGATAATGTTAAAAAATTAGAAAAAAATCAAATTTGTAGAACTAGTTATTTTTTTTACACTATTTAGACTTCATAAATTATATAAACATGTAGTTCCATGATTTTGACACTTTGACAATATAACTATTTCAAAAAAATTATAAATTAAAACTAGAAAAAATATGACATACACTTTCCACACACAATTTAATTCAAATATTTAGCACAACACAGTAAAGAGATGTCCGGAATAAATATTCTACAACCATAAAAGTCTCCATCTCACAAATTAACAAATTAGTGTTCTATTATTACACAAATTTTTAAGGGAAAAATAAGTTTTCCGTCCCTATAGTTTCGGTCAACTTTGGTCTTCGTCCATGTACTTTAAATCCTTCGTTTTTTGTCCCTAAACTTTCTAAACCCCCAAACCATAATCCCTAGTCGTTAGTGAGATTTGTTGACCTAATGAACCGGGTAACAAAAGTTACATGTTAACTTCAATAATAAGCCTCAAATAGCTGAATCATCTAATAAATCTTTTTTTATTAATTTTTTAATTATTAAAATAACCATAATTATGAAATTAGGTTTTTTATCGGGTAAAATTGCTCAGGTGAAAAACCCTAATTTAGCAATTAGGATTATTTTAATAATAAAAAAGTATTAAAAATTAATTAGATGATCATTCGGTTATTTGAGACTCACTATTGAGGCTGACATGTAACTTTTGTTAGTCAACGCATCTTATTAATAGATCTCATTGACGGACAGGGACCACGATTTAGGGGTTTAGAAAGTTTAGGGACAAAAAAACACAGGATTTAAAGTACAGGAACGAAAACTAAAGTTGACCGAAACTATAGGGACGAAAAACATATTTTTCCCAATTTTTAATTAAATTTTTATTTTACTATTACTAACTTTATTCAAATAAGATAATTATTAATAATGTAATAGTTTTTTATATAGGAGGTCAGATTGAGTTTGGTACATCGAGTTGTGCTTATCTAGACCCGCTACCCAACCCAAACAAACCCGATGACCCAACCCAACCCACCAAATAGTGGTTGGTTGGATTGGATTAATTGGGTTGATCGGGTCGGTTGGACCCATGTGTAACCCTACTATTCACTTTAATGAAATAGCTAAAAAAAATTCAATGGGTCCCAAATTATCACATTTATTACTTTTAATTTTATGATAATTTAAAATATTATTTGACCTCACATTTTATCACACAATTGTCATATATCGATTGTTTCTCTACCTAATTTAATCATTAAATTTAAACAATTTAAAGCATGTTTGGCTTATATTAAAACATGGATTCGATTGGCATGTGTCCACGTTTGAAACGTGATGTCATAAAAATCAAATACATACTTACTTCCATGTTTTCCCTCTCTAGTGAGGAGGGGACTTTTAATTAAGATCTTAATTTTAAGAATTCAACTAACATCTCCTTTAGATATGATTTACGACTATAATTAAGCCGTAATTCTTTGGCAATTTTTTCTATATTCTATTTTTAATGAAGAAACTTTTTCTTTTTTAAAGTTATTAATTTTTTTAAGTATTATTATTTTTATTAGAATAACAGATAAAAGAGCAGTAGAAACTAGAAGGAACACGTAAATATTTTCTTGGTTTAATCTCTAATAACCTCACCTACTTCAATTTAAAAAAAAAAATCAGTTGAGTTGTTGGGTCTATTTGATTTGGGCCATCAGCTAGTTTTTGCAAATGGATCGCGAGACCTGACTTTAAATTTTTCAACCCCCGTTCCTTGGCTTTCTCCTACCGGTTACCGTGGCCCACTCTTGAGTTCCACTTGTCTTCTTATTTCAATTCTTCCTAGCTATCTTCTGATATCAGAATACACTATATATAAAATGTTGCAAAAATCATTCCCTAATCGTCACAACCCAACCGGAAAACAATCAAATAAAGTTCATTTCAACAATAATAGAGTAAAAAACATTAAATAATGATGCTACAGATTTTTAGTGTAGAAAACATTTCTCAATTATGAGAGAATAAAAATTATGTGACCAAGTTCACATGGTTTCCCACTATAAAAAAAATAAAGGCGACACCTTTAAAGTCTTTCTAGTATTATTAAGAATAAAAAAAATACCATAATCATCATCAATAAGGTAATAAACAACACATAAAACTCAACAATTAATAAACATCTACTCCATCTAATTGAGAAGACAAAACATCGAACAAATATATATATCAAACTAAAGGTTCAATGATAGAAAAAACATACTAAATCTTTTTTAGAAGAATAACATACTAAAACTTCAGTCAAAATAGAGCATGTTTGCTCTACCAATCCTCTTATTTCTTTATTTTTTTTAAAATAAATAAAATTTTCTCTTTTATATATGCACATATACCAAAGTTGTGTTACAAGGAGTGCCTAAAGCACATTGGAGAGGACTCCATCAATAGACTAAAATTGAACCACTGAATCAAATTGGCCACCACCTCCAACTTAATTAAATCTAGATTAAGTATCGGTCCTTGCCATTTATATATTGATGAGCAAGTCCATTTTCATCCAATGTATCACTTCTTAATCAAATTTGAGAGTGCAACAAGACTCATTTGACATATCACCTCTCATGACTCAAAATTATATATTTTTTATAAATAAAATTACACACACATGAACACAGATATTTAGTTTAAATTAGATCAATTTTCAATAGTAAAAATAAAATTAATCAAGCATGTATCACTTAAACCAATCCCCGTTGGTAACTTGATTTTCAGGTTTAACAAAAGGTTTACTTTTATCTTCTTTATATATTAAGATCATATCTTTGTGGTTGCTCTACACCCATGGTTGGAAAAGTTGATTATAATATGGATAATGGATTTACTCCTCCTATTATTTTACTTGGTGGTCAAAATTATCATTTCACTTGATGTCTCAGTTCAACTACTATTCAAAAGCCTAAACTTGATCAACGCAACGTTTATGATTAAGTATTCGTTTGGCCCAGCTTATTTTAGACTTCTCTTCTCCTTTTAAGGAGAAGCTGGGCCAAACAATCTTCTTAAAAAGCTCTTGAAAGAAAAAAACAACTTATTTTTTTATGAAGAAAAGGAACTTTTTGAAAAGCTAAGTTCTGTGGCTTATTTTTACTAAACACGGAGCTTATTTTGATTGAGCAGCTCTTCGATCCTCAAAACCTATTTTATTAATTTTTTATTTTTTTTCACGAAATCCCTACACAGTGTGTAGTCTTCTACTACTGGAAGCTTCTTCACCCGTCGTGCTTCCCCTCATCGGCCTTCAACCTTTCCCCGTCGTCCGCCTCTCGTAGTCGTTCGTGTCACTATGTTGTTAGTCGTTGTCGTCATGCACCCATCACCGTGTTGTATCTGTTCGTTTGCTTCCTTTTCTCTGTCTCCGATATCTGTATCTTGTTCTTAAACCTGCTCTCTAATTTATGATCTTGCCTCTAATTTTGCATCTTGTGTTATCTAGCAATTTTGTACAGCTGTTGTCATGCTCCATATTGATCGTTCTTATGTTGGCTTGCATTTCAAGTGTTAGTCTTCATGTCTGTCTGTACCAATTGCTAGGCATTTCATTGGCTTCCAGTTTCAGGTTTTGTTACTGGTGGTCTAGTCATATAATAGTATTACACTTGATGAAAATAATCTATGTTGCAGTAACTTAACAGGGACTGGTCTATAATGCCTTGTTTTATCTCTTTATGTTTTCTCATAGGGACTTGCAAGGTGATCGTGGCCGAGATCACGGGGATGGTCCGAGCGATAAGCGTGGTGGTCCGAGGGCCCTCCAGGCGGCTGACTGCTTTTCCGGTGGTCGCTCCGGTACAGGGTGCGCGGTGGTGTACCTGCGAAGGCACTCCAACGCTCAAGTTAGTGGGGGAGATGATATGAGGGTATATGGTGATAGATTCATTACCTTTGGCCTATGGGGGTGAGGCCCCTTATATAGTCATGGGGTGCTGCGACTGGGGGGGAACATGGCAGGTGGAGCAAGCACGCCTCCGTCGCCCTTATTCTGCTACGGCCGTAATCCCCGGTGGCGTGTGTCAGATACTCTTACCTTTATCGGGGGTTGTAGGGGGCGCATTAAATGCGATGAGACTTGGTAGGTAAGCTACCTCTGGGGTTCTAGTCATAGGGTCCAAGGCTTCGTCGTTGTGGTGTGGGCATCCAACCGAGTACGGGACATGGATCGGGCGATCGTCCCGTGGAGGGCCGCTTACGCCGTGGTCCGGATCAGTTGCCCTCCAGCGTGATGGTGGGCGAGCGGCTCACCATCGACGGTGTTGTTCGGCCCTAGGTGCCTACGCCGAGGTCCGGATCAGTTGCCCTCCAGCGTGATGGTGGGCGGGCGGCTCAACATCGACGGTGAGTGAGCCACAGCCGACGGTGATGCGCATGTTGTGATCGTTCATTCCGAGCGGTCCGACGTTACTGTGGAGTTCAAACCGACGTGGTCGCTCAGCTGCTCTGTTGCGTCGCGTCACGTCTTGTCATCTGACCCTTCGTCTGGGTCGGACATCGTTGTGTCAGTTACTTTTGGGTGACGGTTCGTGAGAGTGTCACCACGTGGCGTGCGATCAATGGGCATGCCTTATCGAGACGCACGTTAATAACTGCTCATTATTACTGAGACGTGCGTCGCGCACGTCTCGGATTGTTTTTACTCTTTTGCCCTCCGTTTGGTAGGTGGAATTACATATTGGCCCTCGGTTGGGATTTGGCTGCCAATTTTCTCCCTGTGTGAAATTCCCTTTTTGTCCGTGCCCTTTGCTCGTGACTTCCTGTCTCTAAGGGGAAAAGACTGTTCAGCCCTTGGATTTAAATTTATCTGAAGGGGGGAGTTACTTGCTCCTCACTTCGTCTTCGCTGTTTCCCCGTTCCCTCTGCATTCTCCTCCGTTTTTCCTTCTGCTTGCTCCTTCGTTTTCGTTAGAGATTTGGAATCCCAAGCTTTCGTTCTCCATTCTTTGGTTGAGCATTCACTCGAGTTGCCTCCTTCCGCCGGTGCATTTTGGTGGTGGTTTCTCAGTGGGGTTCGTTTTCCTTTCCTAGGCCTTCTGCCACCGTGGTCCGCCGCGCCTTCTCTGTTTTTCCACCGTAATCCTCAGGTACTGCTCTTGTCCCACCGCTTTATTTGAGTTTCTGTTTTTCATTAGCGTTATGGATCCTTTTGGGGTAGATAGTGGTGGGGAAGGGAGTAGTGACTCTCTGGAGGTGCTTGACGCGCCTCCATCCGCATGCCCGAGGTCCGCGTCAAGGCCGAGCGCCGTACGTCCGCCTCCCCGGGCGTTGACTATACCCTCCATGTTTCGTTATTATGAAAGTGCGGACTGCGTCGGCTCGTGAAGAGGCCCGCGGACTCTCTCCGACCGAGCGGTCGGTTTTCGTGAGAGGTCTCTGCGCATCCTCTTCAAAAACCGATCCAGAATCGCTAGAGGAGAGTGCCGAGATCTCTGATCATAGTGATTCTTTTATTGAAGGTGATAATTACGGGTATATGGGACGCGGCTAGCACTAGTGGAGGAGAGGTCACCAGCCGAGAGATGCGGGTCGCCGATCGCTACGCCTGGGTGGATTCCGAGGTGCTCGGTACTGCCTCTCGGTACTGTGGGGTGTTTTATCAAGGCTTTTGAGGTCTTTTCTGTGCATTTAGGGATTACCCCGACGGTGGGGATTTTTACCTATTTCTTGATGTTTGTCCGAGAAAAGTTGGACCGAAGGGGTGGGTCAGTCTTCGAGCGCATAGTGGTCGGTCGCTGCTATCGTTGTATGTGGATTCGGCTAAGTCTTCCGGGGTCTCATTTAAACGCGATTTCTTCAAAGTCGTCCCGAAGACTGGTGTTCTTCCTTTTTGGAGGAATTCTTGGGACGAGTTGGAGCCGTCGTTCAGCATTTACTGGAACAACCATCACTATGATTGGGGTCTGAAGACTTATTCCACATCGCTCGATGGCCTGAGTGCAGCCGAGAGGGCTGCGGTGTTTCTCTTGGAGGAGGCTATCAAAGAGAGGGGTGGTCGCCGTTATTCTTCTCGGGTGTTGGTGGATTCGCTTCCCGATCAGTTGACGGCCGCCCTAGGTTTGTTGTCTTGTAAGTTGTTTGTGTTATAGTGTTAATTATAGGCTAACCCATTGTTTCTCTTTGGTTTGCAGAAGAAGAACAAATGAATCTCCGGGACCTGATGTTGAAGGCCAAGGCTATCGGCGTAGATGGGCCGAGGGGAAAGGAGTCCAGGAAGAGGAAGATTGCTGGTGGGTCGGCCTCTACTCACTCGGGTAGCCAGAGCTTGCCTCCTCCCCTACCGACAGTTGAGGCCGAGAAGGTTCAGGAGCTTCAGTCTGGGGATGAGGATAAGAAGATTGAGGCTGAGAGGAGGAAGAAGAAGACCAAGATTCCTCCAAAGGGTGATGCCGATCGTCCAGAGGGTGATGGGGGAACTTCTGCTGGGGTCCCTGTCTTGACCGGGGCGGAGATTTTTTATGATGATTTCTCACCCGATCATCCTGCTGTTGTTTCTCAATTCTTTTCCCCGGAAATTCGCAGCAAGTTTGTTAAGGGTGAATTCTCCGTCCACCAGTGTCTTCAAGATGCTCAGGTTACCTACTTGCAGCAGGTTAGCCTGTTGCAGTATTTGCACAAGGACGTCCTTCCGGCGGCCGAGCGGGCAAAGGAGGGTTATGACAAGGCTCTGAAGGCGTCCACTTCGGCCATGGAGGAATGTGCGAAGCTGACAAGTGAGAAGGAGGCTCTCACTGTCCAGCTGGGGACGATCGGTAAGGAGAAGAAGGTTCTCGAGAAGAAGTTGGGGGAGATGGAACCCTTGAAGAAGAAGGTGGAGGACCTCGGTAAGGAACTTCTGGCGGCCGAGGAACGGCGTAAGGATGATTTGAGGAAGCAGAAGGAACTCCATGACGCCGAGGTCAGAGAACTTCAGCGAAAACTGGAGGCTGCTTTGGAGGGGGAGCGCAAGCAAGTGGCCGACACATTGAAGTATGTGGAAAAAGCGTTTGATGTGGCCATCGAACAGGTCAAGGTACGGAACCCGGCTTACAATCTTGACACGCGTGGAATGTCTTATGAATACGAAGTCATTGATGGAGCTGTGGTCCTTGTTGATGGTGACAACAAAATCGAGGTTCCTCCAGAGGGTCTACCTTCCCCGACCGATACCCAGACTGGTGCTTGAAGCTTTGTTTTTGATGTAATTTTCATTTGGTCGGCTTTGGCCTCGTTTTGTAATGACTCAATTATTATTAACGAAGTTTCTCTTTTTCGTTCTTCCGATCGTATTGTTTGTATGTTTTTTCTACCTGGCCTTCGCTGATTTATATGCTTGCATCGTTTTTTTCGTCGTACTTTATGTCTGATCACAGTTAATGTGTGCGTCGTATTCGTAATTTGCGAACCTCGTATTTTAGGTTACTCGCCGCTTGCGTCGGATTATGTTTATTCAGCGGTGTACGCCCTGGTTTTCAGGCCGAGGGTTTAGTTTTAGACTTGTGAGGTTATTAACTGAGTATCTCGGTTTTCAGGCCGAGGATTTGGGCACTTGCGAGTATTTGTACTGAATTCCCTGGTTTTCAGGCCGAGGGTGTGTTCTTAATGATCCTTTGGTTAGGCCGACTGGCTTTGTACATTAATTTCTTTAACTAAAATACATCCTTAGGTTATGGGCGTTCCAGTGCCGAGGGATGTCATTGCCCCCAAGTGTTTCCAGTCGGTAGGCGCCTTTCCCTGTTGACTCTGTGATGCGGTAGGGTCCTTCCCAGTTGGGAGCTAGTTTTCCTTGCCGCGTGTTTCTTCCTCCAATGTCGGCTCTCCGTAGGACGAGGTCTCCCGTCTTGAACCTTCTTTCAACTACTTTGCTGTTGTATTTGGCCGCTGCTCTTTGTTTCGCAGCTACCTCTCTGATGTGGGCGACCGCGCGCCGTTCTTCTAAGAAATCCAACTCTTCCCGAATGAGCTGGTCGTTTTGTTCATTGTCGTTTGTCTCAGTTCGCCAGCTGGGTTCGCCGATTTCAACCGGGGGATAACAGCCTCGGCCCCATGTGCCAGTCGAAAGGGGGTTTCCCCGGTGGACGAGTGTGGGGTCGTGCGGTATGCCCATAGAACATGGTCCAGCTGATCGGCCCAGTTCCCTTTTGACTCATCCAATCTTCTCTTTAATCCTCGGAGGATCACTCTGTTGGCTGCCCTCTGCTTGCCCGTTTGTTGGGGGTGTTCTACAGAGGTAAAATGCTGCTTGATCTTCAGGCCTTCCAACAGCTCCTGAACCGCCGATCGGCAAACTGGGTCCCATTATCAGTTACTACTGCTTTTAGGATTCCGTATCTGCTGATGACATGTCTATAGAAGAACCTCTGGATTCTGGCAGAGGTGATAGTCGCCAAAGCTTCGGCTTCGATCCACTTGGTGAAGTGGTCGATGGCGGCGATCAAAAACTTGACTTGACCTGGGCCGGAGGGAAAGGTCCAAGGATGTCCATTCCCCATTTGAAGAAAGGCCATGGAGTTGAAGTGGTAGACATTCCTTGTGCCGGGGCATTGTGGAAATCAGCATATCTTTGACAGGGATCGCACTTTTGAACATATTCGGCCGCATCCTTCTCCATGGTGGGCCAGTAGTAGCCGGCGCGAAGTGCCTTTTTAGCTAATGATCGTCCACCGAGGTGCTGACCGCAACTTCCTTCATGGATTTTTGCCAACACGTAATTTGCCTCAGTAGGGCTCAAGCATTTGAGCATGGGGCAAGAGAAGCCCTTCCGGTACAAGCGTTCGTCTACCAGTGTATACCAGGCGGCTTGCCTTTCTATCTTCTTGGCTTCTCTCCGATCGTCAGGGAGTGCTCCTGATTGGAGGTATGAGGTGATTGGAGTCTTCCAGCACGGTGCCTGATCGATTTGCATGCAGTGTTGTTTCTCGTTGATGCTTGGTCTGGCGAGTGTCTCCTGGATGACCGTCCTATTATTTCCTGCCTTCTTCGTGCTTGCGAGCCTGGAGAGAACGTCGGCCCTAGTGTTTTGATCCCTCGGTACATGCTGGAATTCGATCGTCTTGAACGCGCTTGCCGCCTTTTTTACTTTGTCAAGATATTTTTGGAGGACGGGTTCTCTTGCTTGGTATTCACCATTTACTTGGGAGACCATAAGTTGTGAATCGCTGCAAAGGACGATTTCTTTGGCTCCAAGATCTTTTGCCAATTGTAAACCGGCCAAGCAGGCTTCATACTCGGCCTGATTATTGGAGGTTTTGAAGTCGAACCTTAGTGATTGTTCAATAGTTACTCCGGTGCTATCTTCTAACACCACACCTGCTCCGGCCCCTTTCACGTTTGACGAACCGTCGACGAAGATGGTCCAGGTGGCTGATTTTTCTCTTTGGCCGTCGGTCATCTCCAAAACGAAATCCGAGAGAACTTGGGACTTGATGGCTGTTCGGGGCTCATAAGAAATATCATGCTCTGATAGCTCGATTGCCCAAGTGATCATCCGCCCGGTGAGGTCTGGCTTGTGCAGTACCGAGCGGATGGGCAAATCCGTTCGGACGACGATAGAGTGTGCTTGAAAGTATGGTCGGAGACGCCGAGCGGCACTGATGATTGCATAGGCTTGCCTTTTCAAGCTTCTGATATCTGAGCTCAGGTCCTTGGAGACTTTTGCTTGTGAAGTATATCGGGCTTTGAGTGGTTGTCGACTCCTTGACGAGCACTGTGCTTACAGCTTTTTCTCCCACTGATAGGTATAGGTACAGTTTTTCCCCAAGCTGGGGCTTCACCAGTATTGGTGGTTTGGTCAGCGATTCTTTGAAGCTTTGAAAAGCTTCTTCGCATTCAGAGGTCCACTCGAATTGCTTCCCTTTCTTCAGTAGCCGATAGAGCGGGAGGGACTTGTGGGCTGATCGGGCAAGGAATCGAGTAAGTGCTGCTATTCTTCCAGTCAGTTGCTGTACCTCTTTGACCGACGACGGGCTCTTCATTTCCAAGATGGCTTTGCATTTGGCCGGGTTAGCCTCTATCCCTCTACTTGTTAGCATATAGCCAAGGAAATGGCCGGCCGGGACGCCGAACGTGCACTTGAGAGGGTTTAGCCTCATGTTGTGTTGTCGAAGCCTTTGAAAAACCTTCTCCAGGTCGGCCACAGGGTCTCCTCCATCGGCTGTTTTCACGATGATGTCATCAACATATACTTCCACCACTTCTCCGATCAGTCCGTCGAAGACTTTGGTCATCATCCTTTGGTATGTTGCTCCAGCGTTTTTCAGTCCGAACGGCATCATGGTGTAGCAGTATGTGCTGTCGTCAGTCAGGAAGGCAGTTTTTTCCTCGTCATGGACATACATGGGGATTTGGTTATAACCAGAATAAGCGTCCATGAATGAGAGAAAGCGGTAGCCTGAGGAGTTATCAACTAACCTGTCAATATTTGGCAAAGGAAAGGGATCATTTGGGCAGGCTTTGTTTAAGTCGGTGTAATCGACGCACATTCTCCACTTGCCGCTTGATTTTCTGACCAGGACGACGTTGGCAACCCAAGTGGCGTATTGGATCTCCCTAATGAATCCGGCTTTCAGGAGCTCGGGTGTTTGGTCTTTGATGGCTCGTTGTCTTTCTGGTCCAGTCTTCCTTTTTCTTTGCGCGATCGGCTTCGTTCTGGGGTCGACAGAGAGCTTGTGGCAGCAGAACTCGGGGTCAATTCCGGGCATATCGGCTGCCGTCCATGCAAATAGGTCCGAGTTGTCCACGAGCAGCTTTTCCATTCTTTTTTTGAATTCTGGGGGCAATCGAGCTCCCATCTTTGTATCTTGTCCTTCTTTCTCGCCTACATGGATGGGGCAAGTTTTCTCCTTCTGGTGAGACTCTTTCCGATCCTCGGCCCCCTTCTCCCGAATCAACCCTTGGGTCAAGGTCAACGAGGGAGACATTATGCCTGGACCTGGTGATCGGGGCCTTGAGGCTTGGTGATGGTGGACTGCTTTTTAGGCTAAGGTTATAGCAAAACCTTGCCGCTTGCTGGTCGCCTTTGATTGTGGCCACCCCTCCTTCTCTGGTTGGGAATTTCAACGCCAGGTGCACTGTTGAAACAACTGCCCCAATGGCATTGAGGCTTGGTCTTCCCATTATGGCATTATAAGAACTTTTGCAGGGGACCACAATGAACTTGCTCCTGATCGTCTTGCTTCCTCCTTTGCCCGTCAGTGTAACGAGCGCTTCCATGTACCCGAGGGGTTGGATACGATCGCCGGAGAAGCTTACGAGGTCGCTGTCATATGGCAAGAGGTCGCTTCTGGTAATCCCCATTTTTTTGAAGCAGTTTTCGTAAATGATATCGGCCGAGCTGCCCTGATCTATCAAAACTCTTTTTACCTCGGCGTTCGCAATGACGGCGGTGATCACCATGGGGTCATCGTGTCCGGGGAGAGTGTCTCCGAAGTCGCTACTATCAAAGGTTATGGCGGGAGTTGCTGGCGGTGGCGCCGTCCGGCGTGTCCTGGACCGGTCATCATCCACATGCTGTACCTCCCTCAGGGCTCTTTTTCTTGAGTTGCTTGAGGATCCTCCTCCTCCGAATCCCCCGGCTATCATGTTGATAGTGATCCGAGGCTGTTGATCCCGATCTCTCGGCGGTGATCTGTCCCTTGCCTTTCTATCGGGACCTCCGCGGCCCTGCGGTGACCTGGAGCGGTGTCGTCTACTCTCTCCTCTGGGGGGTGATCTACGGTCCTTTACCCGATCGCCCTGTCCCCGGCTGCCCCAGTCTTGCTTCTCTTTCTTCACATATCGGCCCAGGTTCCCGTCGCGGATCAGCTGCTCAATGGCATCTTTCAACTGATAACAATCATCAGTTTCGTGCCCATGGCTTTTGTGGAAGGCGCAATATCTGCTTTTGTCACCGAGCGGGGACTTGATCGGCAGGGGTCTTTTGACTTCGGCTAACTCCGCATGGTGGACTTCTTGCCAAATCCTTGAAAGGCTGCTATTCAGGGGGGTATAGTTACCCTCGTATCGTCCCCTGAACTTCTTCTTCTCTTCCCTTTTTTCTTTTTTGTTTCTTTCTTCTTTCTCCGGTGCCCGGACTTCTTTCGCGGTCGTTGTCTTCATCGTTCCTTCCAGGTGCAGCTCTTCGTTCACAAACTGGGCCGCTCGCTCCCGAAAAGCTGTCATATTGTGGACCCTGATCCTCCTTAGGGAGATAGCAAGTGGGGTGCCGGTACGCAGTGCTTCGACTGCGCAATGTAGCTGAACCTCGTCCGCGACGTTAGGTGTGAGGGCGATCTCCTTGTAGAAACGGGCCAGGAAATCTCGCAGGGTTTCGGATTCTCCTTGTTTCACCTTGGCGAGTGTGTGGGAGTCGCGGGGAATCTGGTTAGCCATGCTGAACCTTTTGGCGAAGGCTGCCGCTAGATCGTCCCACTTGTCGACGGAGTTTTGGGGGAGCGTTCGAAACCAGGTCAAGGCTTCCTAGTCCAAAGTCCGAGAGAAGCTCCTGCATATAATGTCGTCTTGAGCACCCAAGAAAAGCATCTCATTGAAGAATATGTCCAGATGTCGGCCCGGGTCGGTCTCCCCCTGTGTAGGAGGCAATGTTGCTAAAAGGCCTCAAGAATTTATCCGGTATCTCTACTTGTGCCAGTCTTGTGGTGAAGGGATGGGTAAAGGGACGATGCAAGGCGATTAGGCTCGGGAGGCCCGAAGTCGCGACCGTGGGGGCTGTTGTGACGGTCGGAGCGACCTGGACGACTGGTGTGGTTTCGGCGATCGGTGTGACTGGGGTGGCCTTGGGCGTGGCTTGCGTTTCCGCTTCTGTCTCCTTACTTGGCTTTACTGCTTCTTCATTTTCTTTTTTGGCCGACGCAGCCTGGGTGTCCCCGTGCTGTGAGGGAGTCGTTCTTCGGCTACGTCTGCGGGTGTGGCTCATCCGCTCGGTTGTGCGTTCGGATGAGGACGTCTCGTCCGAGGAGGTTCCAGATGATGAATAGCTGGACTCCCGGGAGGGGAGGTCCCTGGTATGATATGTCCTCCGGGAGGTGGAGCTCCTCCTGCTCCCTTCTTTCCGGCGAGATCTCCTTCGCGGGGCTGCCGGAACCAGGGACTCCAGGTATTTGATCCTCCTTTCCAATTCTCTTACGGTCCCGCTCTTCTTCCTCTTTCTTGGCGGGGTGGGTGGCTCCTCCTCGCTCGTGGGGGAGGTTTCTCTCCTCTTGGTTCTCTTGGGTTGTTTCCTTCTTCTGACTATGTTTCCGGGAGGTTTTAGGTGATAACTCTCCGATGAACTCCCGGTGGTGTGCACAGAGGGTGTTGTCTCCTGAGGAGTGGCCCTTAAGGTTTGACGGGGGTCAGTCCTCGTTCTTGCTTCTTCCACCGGCGCTACTGCGTGGGGCGGTGGGGGTTGGTTGTTGGTGGCTTCCATGTTTGGGTGGACCAGATCTCAGCAAAGGAGGTAGAGATGGTGGAACTTTGTTACACGTCCCCACAGACGGCGCCAAATGATCGTGGCCGAGATCACGGGGATGGTCCGAGCGATAAGCGTGGTGGTCCGAGGGCCCTCCAGGCGGCTGACTGCTTTTCCGGTGGTCGCTCCGGTACAGGGTGCGCGGTGGTGTACCTGCGAAGGCACTCCAACGCTCAAGTTAGTGGGGGAGATGATATGAGGGTATATGGTGATAGATTCATTACCTTTGGCCTATGGGGGTGAGGCCCCTTATATAGTCATGGGGTGCTGCGACTGGGGGGGAACATGGCAGGTGGAGCAGGCACGCCTCCGCCGCCCTTATTCTGCTACGGCCGTAATCCCCGGTGGCGTGTGTCAGATACTCTTACCTTTATCGGGGGTTGTAGGGGGCGCATTAAATGCGATGAGACTTGGTAGGTAAGCTACCTCTGGGGTTCTAGTCATAGGGTCCAAGGCTTCGTCGTTGTGGTGTGGGCATCCAACCGAGTACGGGACATGGATCGGGCGATCGTCCCGTGGAGGGCCGCTTACGCCGTGGTCCCGATCACAAGGTAAGCTTGTTTTTAGTAGTTTAGATAATTGTAAATAGGTAATTGTCTATTCTTCGATTCTGAAGAGTTATGCTTTTTTAATGGACATTTGTCGCCAATCATAACTAATAAACTATTATTTGAGAAGAATTATCAGCGTTTAGGTGTTTTATATTCCTTCACAATTTTTGTAACTCTTCTTGTTGTGTAGTGTTACGATTTTGTATAATTTTATTTGTTTGTAGGGGTCATTCTTTCTGTAATTTTTCCCTATGTAGCAAAGAAAACATGTGTTAACTTTCACATGATAAAAATAAAAAACTATTTTTTATTGATATATAGATTTTTAAAATAATTAATTAACTAGAAATATATTTAATTATATAATTAAATACCCTTTATATTAATTTAAAATAGAATAAAATATTTTTTATAAAAATATTTTACCAAACATCTTTTAACTTAAAAGTAGCTTTTAAATTAATAAAAATTAAAATCATCAAACAACTTTTACTTTATTTTTCAAAACTCTTATTTTTAGCTTTAATTTTAAAGTGACTTATAAGCCAAAATAAAGTTGGACCAAACGAAGCCTAAAAATAAAATTGATAATTTCTTTTTTTTGGCTTAAAGCCCTAAATATCTAAAATTTAACTAGCCCAAATATCATACGGGAATATACTAGTTTAATGTAATTTGTAAACATCATTAATTTTAGATCCAAAACTAATGCAAATCCTCAATTTTCTCCCCCTTTCTTCCTTTTCAATTACATTATTTATTACATTTTACACTTACTCATTTTTTTTCCATTCTTTCCTTCTAATTTTTTTCTTCTTTAGAGCTCTGCCACCGTAGTTGGAGTGCCAAAGTAATCATTATTCTAAAATATAAATAAAAAAGATCTAATTAGTATACACGATCAGTGTAAATAAATTTTATACATACATCTAATGGTGTGTCACCACATCATTTAATGAATATGACACCTCATGTGTTATTAAATTCATTAAATGATTTGACTGCACATAATTGCATGTCAGAGTAAAATTTGAAATTTATTTACACTGAAAATATACATATATTAAACTTAAAAAAAATAAAATAAAAGGCTTTATTTGTTGGCAATTTCATAAGTTGTTGTATTTTGCATTATCTAAATCTAAAGTAGACCCCACTCGTGTTTGCTCATCCAAGTTCTCTGCCGCACGAACAATGAACTCAACAACACCCTCACTCCGTGGCCATGGCCTCCCCTCTATCACCACCACCACCTTCTCTCCACCTCCCCAATCCCAAACCCTACTTCACCCGCCGCTCTCTCCTCCTCGCTTCCACCACCTCTCTCTCCCTTCCTTCCCTCTCCTCCGCTGCCTCACCACCACCACCCAACATTACCATCACCGACCGCGTCTTCATGGACTTCAGCCTCTGTCCCAACTACTTCCTCCCTAACCGCACCCTCGGCGACACCATTTCAACCCTCTGCTCCGACTCCACCCTCCTAGGCCGTGTCGTTTTAGGCCTCTACGGCAACCTCCTCCCCCTCACTGTCTCCAATTTCAAGTCCCTCTGCCTCGCTTCCACCTCCGATTCCTCTTCCTACAAGAACACGCTCGTCCACAAGGTCTTTCCCGGTCGCTACTTCCTCGCTGGACGACAGGGTCGTCCCGATAAGGGCGAGGTCCGCCCGCCACACGACCTGCCGCGCAACACCGAAACGGTGGACCCTAAGGCCTTCGAACTCACCCATTCCGGACCCGGTGTCGTTTCGCTCTCGCTCTCTGAAAACGACGATGACCAAGAAATCAAGCTTGACCCGAGTTACCGGAACGTTGAATTCTTGATCACCACAGGACCCGGACCTTGCCCCCAGCTTGATAATAAGAACATTGTCTTTGGAACCGTGCTCGAAGGTAATCTGTTCTCATTTTGGCTATGTTTTGAATTTGATATATAATAATAGAGTAAAATTGAGTGAAACCAGGAATGCTATTATTGTTTGGATGTTTTTATAATAGAATGAAGAAAAAACAGATTGTTCCATTCCATATTCTCAATTAGAGCAGAAGAAGAAAATGTAGGAGCAGGACATTGGATAAAACAAGATGAAATGCATTTTATTACGTTTCAAAATGAGTGAGCCAAGGAATTCTTAAGATTCTGCTTGCATTAGTTGTCACCTCTTTCCTTTTCCTTCAAGTAACTTCGCTGAAATAAGTGTTTGATTGTGTATAGTGTATGCTGTATAAGCTTATAACTGTTAACTAGACTTGGTGAAGGGTAATCGAATGGCTATGCTTCTGTTTTATGCATAAGAAATTAAGAATTGGACTGTCCCCGTAAAAAGATAATTTTAGAGTTCATGTTTTATTACTAGTCAACAGTATTGTTTATCAACCTGTTGATTGATGACACGAGAGTTGTTCAAACATTTATATGAAACATAATTTTATATTTCTTACCAATGGCAGTGCTCAGCTCCTAGTTGAATCTAATTGCAGGGTTGGATGTCATCACAAGCATAGCTTCCATTCCCACATACCAACCATCTGAACGAATTCGCCAGTTTAATGACTTGGCTGAATTTTTTGGAGATGAAAGGGCCCAGAATGCTCGTGCCATATGGAACAGGCCTCTTACTACTGTTTATATTAGTGACTGTGGGGAGTTAAAAGTTGCAAAGCCTTCCCTCACTCCTTCTCTCCCGTAGTGTCTTTCCATGTATATATTATCCCAGAGGATTTCATATAACTGGTGTATGTAAAATCATACTCACAAATTCTTTGAAAGGAAATATGATGAATAAAACCTAAAGTTAACAAAATGAATGACTTGATAGTTTTTTTTTTTTTTGTGTGTTAACCATAGGTATCCCCTATTACCAGGGGTAATCCTATTCGGGGTTTAGTCGCAGTTAAGAATGACTTGAAAGTTGAAACTAGCATTGTTTGATTTCTATCAAAACCACATTATAAACGTGGATCCGGACCAACAACTAAACCCTAAACACTAGAATTGTCGATCTAGATCCATGTTTCTAACATAATTTTGATGGAAACCAAACATAAAGTCTTTCTGTTTAGTTCGTGCATTTCGAAGGCGGGACATAAAAAATACAGACAGGGAAGTTAAATATAGTATTAGTAGGGTCACTTGTTGTTAGTAATACAATATTCTTGTTATGCTAAAACTTGTTTCTATATGCTTCAATGATTACAAAAATTTTAGGCATTTCTGGAATTGTCAAAGGGAGTTCATCTTCTTTTGAAGACTATCACGCCGGTTAGTACTCAAGCTGTCATTGCTTCAAGCATAATCCCCTACAATTTTGTATTACTTCAGTTTCATTGTACAATTAGCACATGAGTACATAAACCTCCAAGAGAAAAGAAAAGGAGGATGGAGATGCTTCTGTTGTGTATCTTCTAGCTTCTAACTCTTCTGCAAGAAATTCCTCATATGTGATTGTATGAGCCAGCCTTGTTTTTATCTTGTTCCCCATGGATTGTACCCTCGGTGAAGGTAGGAGTTTTTGAAGCCTTTGTGGAGAGGGAGCAATCACTCCATGACTGTCTCTTGGGGAAGGCTACCATTCTCTGCTGGGGGAAAGCACAAGAGCAACCATGCTTTAACTTGTGTAGCTCACAGCTGCAATTTTTGTGGTATGGTCTCCTCTCTTTCTCTACGCTCTGCATCGATATGCTTCCATCAAAGACGCACCGAAGCATCACCTGAGCTGCACCAATGGTCATTTTCTTCTCTCTCTTTAGTTACTAAGTGAGGGTCAGTGTTAGTTGGTGTTTATTTGAATGCTGTTAGACAATTTGTTTGATTTGGTTTCTGAGTGCTTTTATAGACCTGGGGGAGAGAGAGGGATATCATGGTAAGAGAGTAATAAAAGGGGGGAAATTAGTCTTATTCTCCATTGAAAAGCCCGAGGAATTTGGCTCTAGAGAAATATCAAGCCTGAGGGAACTGGGGATTTCTAACGATTCTGCCAAGGTAGTTGTTGAGTTGTACACTCAAGTTCCATTTCTCATTTGGCTTGTTTCTGTTAATTTCGTTCTGGCGTTTCGATGTACACATGTTCCTAACATAGAAGGCTCCGAAAGTATGTATTCTATATTCTGTGACCTCTCTAGAAAGACTGCTATTCTTGTTGTGACTATTCTTATAAACTAAACATCTGATTTTTTTTTTCCCAAACCAGTTTTATAATCACTTTGAGTTTGAAGTTGGAAATGTAGTTGGTCTGACTCGTCTGAGAAACAAGGTAAAAAAACTTGTCTGACATGCAATTCTGTCCGTGGTGGGGTTTTGTTTAATGTTTACCATTGTCTTGTAAAAAATGGAACAGAACAACAAATGTTTCTGTCTCCATGATGGACATATTATGATATTATCAATGGAACAGAAGAAAATTGTCTACATGTGACCCCTCGTTGTTGGTTTCTTGTTTTCCGTTGAGTTAGGTAGCAAAAAACAATGGATAAGAGAATAACGAAGACCATGGCATGTTCACTGAATACTGAATAGCGAAACAAGCAGCTATTATTCAAGCTGCTGTTTCATTCTTTTTACGAGCTCTAATATGCACAGTCGTTCTTGGTTGAAACGATAATTGAATTTCCCTTTCTCATTTTTCTCAGTTTGAATTTTCTCATTTGTATATTCAGTCATTTGTTTACTCAGGCTGTAACATTCACTGTTCTTGGTTGAATTTTCTCATTTGTATATTCAGTCATTGCAGTTCTCCGTTATTTGTGGACTTAACTTTCTCTGCTATCTCTGGACTCTGCACTCTGCAGCATGCAACAAACATATAATTAATTATTTGTGTCAACCTTTGTAAGCTATTTAAGCATGTGAAAGTACTTGAAATGATAGGGCAAAAAAGTTGGTGGTTTTATGGAGTTTAATATTTTAGAAGTTGGTTGGGCTATTGTTATTTGTATAGATATAGATATGGATATTCTTTATAAATTCATGGGTTGGGACTAGGATAGACCCTTTAGGGTGTGTTTGGGAGTTTGGAGGGATGGGAAAGGAAAGAGTTAGGAGGAGAAGAAAGGGGAAGGAAGGAGAGGGAAGCTTTGTAAGTTAAAGAAGGAGAGAGTTAAACTCACAAACACATAGGATGGAAGGATTTTCTACAAACCTTTCATTTCCCTCCATTTTTCAACTCACAAACATACCTTTACACGCTTCCCTGCAAGCTAAACCCCTTTGAAGTTTAAAATTGAGATTCTGATATTATGGAAATGCCATTTCGTGGAACGATTTTAAAAGGTTTATTAAAATTGTGTTTCAATACATTGTTGGCGAATTCAGTACAGATGGAATCACCTGAATTGGTATACAATAATTTCTATGCAATTTCAGAAGGCAAAGAAACCAAAGTCCATATACACTCTTTACATGAAACTGAGCACAACTTGAGAAGTATAGCAATCACTTGACTTCATTTTCATAAGGAAGGAGCACCGGTAACTTCACATTTTCTAACCCAATTTTCATCTTACCACAATAGGAGTTCAAACAAAGCTGTGTGGCTTATGTGACAGAACCATTCCTGCATTCTGCCTATTTGTCATTGTCTGCCTTTTGACAAAAGAAGATTGGGAAGAGAACTTTAAAGCACTTGTGTACATGGAACACTCAATCTGTGACGTTTTCTTTGGTAATGAGATATATCTTTGTTGATGGTCTGCATTAGAGCAAATACCTTTCAAGCTGTGGAATGCACAGCCGCAGTTTTTATGGTATGGCCTCCGCTCAACCTGCATGTCATTCATTGAAATTGCTCCATCAAAGACACGTTGAAGTATTGTGTGATATGCTGCAGTGGCCATTCTTCCTTCTCCCTACTTCTCTTCTGCTCAATGGATGTGAATTATAACTTGTTGTAGATCCTGCTTTCATGTGTCTGTATATATATATATATATATATATATATATATAGTGTATTTGACTAATTGTAGTATGGTGTGTGATGAAGAAATCAAGAGGAGAAAAGTTAATGTGGTTATGCTTTTCACGTAAGTTTCAAGACTAATTAAAAGTGGGAACAGTACTAGGTGGTACAAATTAGTTTTCACAGCACACAGAACCAATGAAATAGTATCCACATTTTTTTACATTAGTTATACTTGAAACTTGTCACATCCAATATGTAATAATTTTGGGTTCAAATAACTTCATACCAAATAGAAAAATGGACGGTTAATAAGACATACATTCCTTGGCAAGTCTAAGCATATGGACAAGCCAGCCAGTAGTTTTGTCGCTCCTTTTTTGGGTTCCTTTCACATTTTTTTAGTCTTGCTTTTGTAATTCACCTTTGCTGCTTCGTTGTAGCTATATAGTAATAACAACAGTTTTGGCATAGAATTCTCCGCAGACAATTCTTGGCTAACTGTTAAAACTATAAAATTTGAACGACATTGTTTCAAATTGTGTACTGTACTCTAAAAGTGAGTGGCATCTTCTAATTAAGCAGCAAAGGATCTATCTTTAACCTTACTTAATTACAAAGTCAAAAGGCAGCACTAATGATTCTGCTTTTCAGCACTAATGAGCCTGTTTTGGTGGAACTTCTGCAGAAGTACTTCTAGGTGAAAAAATAGCATGAATCAAGAGGTCAAATGCATTTAACTTCTCCATAAGTTAAAATTAGTTACTTTTGGAGAAGTTAAATGGGAGAGCTTTGTGAGTAGGTAGTCTACAAAGACTAATTTTAACTTATGGAGAAGTTAAATGCATTTGACCTCTTTGATTCATGCTATTTTTTTCACCTAAAAGTACTTCTGCAAAAGTTCCACCCAAACAATACTATTCCAATTCATATTAGTAATGGTGGTAGTAATAATGCTAGTTCCAAACTATCAGTGATTGATGGTTGGTTCTTTCAGAATATTGGACTTTAATATAAGATTACTTGAAATATATGAGATTGAGTTATATATACAGATTGCAACTTATTCATGGATCGACAAAGTTGAGGTATGAACTGGTGTTCGTGTAAAAGTAGCGGGCTTCAGGACAAGAATGATGGAAACATATGCAGTCTCAAGAATGGTAAGAAGGCCAAAATAGAATTGATAATAACACATAAATGGTAATGTGGGGTTTTGTCACAATCATGATAACAACACATCATGCAAGCTGACACAAATCTTTGGCATCACAACCCTGATGGGGAAATGGTAAAACATCTCTAATAAGCTTAGCATTCTTGGTTTGTGAAGAGTTGAGAGGGGTGTACTCTTCATATGATTTGCATGAATTTTTGGATGAAGTGTCTCGAGGGTTCCTTTTAAATTCCTTATGCATCCTAACCTATTTTTCAGCATGCACATTTCTTTCCTAGTCTTAGGAAGTCTTCTAGGTTGATGAAATTTTCATATATTGACCTTAATTCATCCGTGGTCTTCTCAGGATGCTTACACTTTGTTTGGTTAAAAAGAAATTAGGGGTTGTTCCGAGGATAACTCATATCCGGGTCAATAGTTCATCTAACTTGGACCAATTCGGATAAGGGGTGCTTACTCGGATGAAGCATAAAATGACATGCCCATATTCGAATCAGCAGATATCTCGGAATGACATGCATATGGAAATACCCACACTACAATGTGGCCTGGTCACATTAAGACATTCATTTAAGGCAGAATCCTCTCAATATCCAATAAGACACTTGACCAAACCACCTCAGAGTTAGTGGTGTCATTTCACTCTCCGCCCACACATTTGTAGAAGCTTCCATAACTGCTATAAATACCACCATGCATACTATGTAAAAGGTACACACTTACTCTAATTTTGCCAACACTCTGTCAAATTATATACTGGGTCGAGTGTCTTCACAGGCACACCCAAATTTTGTTCATACACCTGGAGAGGAGCTTGGAGGAACGGGAGGAACGATAGTGAAGAAGAAGTTGAAACAGAAAGGATATTTTGTTCAATAGAACAGGGGGAGGGAGAAGAAATAGATGGAAGGGAAATATATTGATATGTTTGGTATAATAGTGTTAGTGACTAATGTCATGAATGTTCCTATGTGAATACTAGAAAGTTAGTAACCAAGAGATGTAAGGCAACATCTCGGGTCTAAGTCTCGCACCATAAAAGAATATGAGATAACATATTTATACAACAAAAAACATACAACTTATACAACACGGATTTTCTCTTTATATCTCTCCATTACATCACCCATCACATCTCACATTTCTCTCTCTTTTCTCTCCTTTATCTCTATATCTCTCTTTATTGTATAAGATGTTGTACAAACAACATTTCTCAAAGAAGGTGAATTCTACGGTGGGTTTCTAAAATCATGTCACACGGGTGCTACACAATTTTTGACTTGTAATCTTAGGTAAACTAACCGGATAAAAAATAATAAAATATTTATGTAAAAAAAGTTACTTTTTTTAATTTGCTATTTGGATCTTCTTGATTTTTTTGGGGCTAAAATGTGGTTATCTTTCACCAGTATTTTGTGCTCAGCAGACATAACGCCATGGTTGATCAACTTTCAAGCTTGAAAAACGGAAATTTTCCATAATATTTTTTCTGTTTCTTTTTGGCGTCAGCTGCGGCAACATCCCCGCCATGAGCCTCTACACAAACGCTTCATCCCTTCACAGCTCTTCAAAGCCACCGCACTCCAGTCTTTTCCTCCACAACTACCTTCCTTTGTTTTCAATCTTTGTTGCCTCCAAAACCTCGACCTCTCTGACAACTCCCTTCTCGGTGCCATTCCTGACTCCATCAGAAATAGGACGCAACTTCAGCGTCTAATCCTCGTTAGTTCTCCGACGAGATTCCGGCAACTCCATGGCCGGAGCTGAAGAACCTCGTCCAGCCCGACTATCCGCGAACCTTCTAGAAGGTTTGATCCCTGGAATACATGTGTGATATTATAACTTATTAATGGTGCAGGTTGGGATATTTATAACATAAAATTGTTCACTTCACATATTCAATTAACAACACCATCAATAAAGTTGCTTCTGCTACAGACACCTCACCATGGGAGGTGCTTGCACATTGTCCATGGCCTCTGCAACTTTCCCACCCTTAAAAGGATAAAACAACAAATACTAAAATATTTTAATTGAGTAAGTTCAGTTTTTTTATTAAATCCACATCCGGTAACCAGTAATCGATCCAATCCGTCCAATAAAATATTATTTTATCCAATGGTTATAACATTGTGTATCATGGGTGATTCACATTCTAGGTAACCCACCGAAGTCGTAGCCCTCAAAGAATATTCACTGTTGAAATCTTTACAATTTTTATTTAGTGATTAAGTAGACTTAGGTTGTACTTTGCTAGTGGTAAACCTCAGGAGAAACTTTGTCCGTAGGTCATTCCAGGAGGTGATGGTTCCTAGTAGGAGAGAAGTGAACCATTATAAAGATGTTTGCACGGAAAGGTTAATGGAAAACAAAAAAGACATGTTGTATAACATATTGAGAGGTCATAAAATAATGAACTTTTGTCCCTTCATTGATGTATGTTATAGGGTGTTTTATTGAGGTCTTGAATGGGTTGGAATATTAAAGTAAGACTTGCAAACATATTAATGATAAAGACTCGTTTAGAAACAATGTCATAGCTAGAAAGCAACAACCAAATCCTCACTCTAACTTCCATTTGGTATTTTTTGTACTATGATTGACTAAAGATGCATAATTTTGACTCTTTATAATTGATTTATGGGAATTGGCTATAATATTTAGAGTTTAATTAGTATGCACACTGACGTTTAATCATGATGCTTCATTTATATGACTTTTAAAATATTAATTAGTAAAGTCAACAAACTTACCATAAATCAAGAGTTGTGATTAATCGTCTATGTAAAACTTTTTACACACAATCCTTTTTCTCAAATATTTATGTGGACACTTATAAATGTAAACTGTAAAGTTTAATATATATACATTCTCAAATAAATGATGTGACAGCACACTGTTGGATGTTGGGTAAAACAAATTTACACTAATAGTGTATATTAATTAAAGGATTTAATTAATATGCATTGTCAGTGAAAAGAAATTTTACACAGACATCCAATGGTGTGTCGCCACATCATTTAATGAATATGACACTTAATGTGTTATTAAATTCAACAAATGATGTGGCAGCACATCATTGAATGTCTGTGTAAAATTTTTTTTACACTTAGTGTACATCTATTAAACTCTTAATGAAATCCTAAAATGTATTGTTGAACATGTAATCATTGTTGATTTTACAATAAACATTTAAAATATTATTGAATAGAACCAATATTTTACATTTGACAACTAGATCACACATTGGAGATATACCCTTGCCTTCTTTTGTTAGGAAGTAGATCTAAGTTAATAAATATCTCACCGGTTAGATATTTACGAATATGATGACATTATTTTGTTGTTGCAATCATACATCAATCCATTGTTTTTATTTGCAAGTGCAAGCCTGACCGTCCCATGTGGGTCAGCTTCTGTGACCGGGTGAAGATTCTTCAAAGAGGAATACAAGGACAGCTATCTTCAGCTTTCATCAAAAGAAGCTCTTTAATTGTTGTTTTCAATCATAAAAGCATCCATAAGTTTTGGGAAATATTAGCTGTTCCTCCGTGTTGGCTGCATAAAAGCTCTTTCATCAATCCTACAGTCACGTCTCATAAAGGTTCGGTGCATTAGCTAAAGCTTATGGCCACATGGCCACAACATCCATGCCCCATTTTGCAACATACATAAAAGAATCACAAACCCCACCCACCCCCATAAAAAAAAAACTGAAAAAAAAATCCCCATCCATTCCAAAATCCAAACACAGTCTTAAGAACCCAGAAACTATTGCTAGATCCGTTGTTGAATCACGATTTCCGATGCAATTTTAGGTTGATGATGAAATTCAAACCAAATTGAGAAAAATTTACATGAACACTTGCCCAGGTTCCGGATCGCAACATTCAATTGAACGAGAATATTGGCACAAGGAAGGGAATTATTAGCTACTAGATGTGTTTCAAAATTCTGATCCCCAAGTAATACAAAATAAGAATGAAACAGAGGAAAGATATATACACTAACAAAAGATTCAAAAAAAATATTCTATTAGCTTCGTTACAAGAAATGCGGTTGTCTAATTCAGAATCAACCAAATTGATTACAGGCCAAAAAGCTTGGTACTTGAAACAAAATGGCCTAGATCAATACAAACCCATGACAACCTCCAACAAATTAACTTAATATTCCCAAAAAAATAGTTAGCCAAGACCTCAACCGGACTCAATTATTCAACAAAATTGGAACAAAAAAAAAAGGGGCAAAAGAAAAGAAAAGAGGAACAAAACAAAAAAAGAGCTTTTATCAAAAAAAAATCTCCTGAAATTTCAAATAAAACCACTAATTTTATCATGTTCCTCTTCCTCATCTCGATCCATGGAGCAACCATGTTGAGGCCTGGATCCAGCAGGAGCTGGAGAAGAAGAAGGTGAGGAATGAGCAGAAGCAGCCGCAGCCATGACCAAGCTTCCTTCACTCCAAGCCCTTCTCATAGGATAAGACACATTGTTATACCTTGGCAACTTGTGTGTGCATGATTTGTTTGACTTGCTGTGGAGTGCACAGCCACAGTTGCGGTGGTAAGGCCGCCGCTCGACGCCGTGGTCATAGCCGGAAATACAACCCTCATAGATTGGCCGGAAAAGTCCATCTGCGGCGGCGCCGGAGGCCATGCCAATCGCCAAGAATTACTGTGACTAATTCTTAGCTATAGCTCTTGTGTGATGACAATGTGCACCCACAACTATTTTTTCCCCAAAGTGATTTTAAATAATGTCTTCACAGGAAGGTTGTGGGCACTTATATAAAGGTGGGTGCCCCTTGTTAAATAGTGCTATTGCTAGCAACAAGAGAGAGAGAAAAAGAAAACAGAGTTTGTTGTCGGCACATGCGGGGATTGAAGCGCTGTGAGAGGCGTGTCTTGTGGTAAGTTCAAAAGACCAGGTACAATAACACATGATTCTCGACTAGTGAGTTTAGGCCTTGTGGTTGGATTTCTAGTTTGGTTTGGAGCTAAATTAATGTAACAGTTTCGTGTTGAATGAAAATTTGTAGACCTCCAAATAAGGTAATGTATTATTCTTTACGCGTTGAATACACCAAAACGTATTTTTGTGATGTATAATGTGTTTTTATTAAATAAATGTATTTTTAATCTCTTTAAATATAGTGATTTATATTTTAGTTCTTACAAGTTTTTAATCTTCATACTTTAATGGATAATTGATTTTGAAATAATTAAAATCAAATCAATTTCATTTAATGAGCATCATAATTTGTGTTTAATACATTATCATAATTTGTATTTAATGATATACTGAAGTCTATTTTTGTTAACGATAACTTTTTAACGTTAATCCTTATTTTTACAATTCAAATTCAAATCCTGATTGATTTTATTTTTTTCTATTCTAATTTTAATCCCTATTTCTTAATTTAATTTAAAATATTATTTTTATCATTTAAGTCGTGAATTTTTAAAGTAATTTTGAAAAGTATAGATTAATAATTCAAATTTAAATTCTTCTTTAAATTTGGATGATATACTGAATTCTATTTTTTTCTAAGATAACTTTTTTAATACTGATCCTTATTTTTACAATTCAAACTCAAATCTTGATTGATTCTATTTTTTCTTATTCTAATTTTAATCCCTATTTCTTAATTAAAATTTAAAATATATTTCTTAATTTAAATTTAAAATATTATCCTTATCATTTAAGTCGTGAATTTTTAAATTAATTTTGAAAGAAATTAGGGGCATAATTGGAAACAAAATATGAACACCAAAAAGAGGCATCACCTTTATAGATAGTATAGATTAATAATTCAAATTCAAATCATTTTTTAAATTTGGATAATATACTGAATTCTGGTTTTTTTAATGATAACTTTTTTAACACCAATATTTATTTTTACAATTCAAATTCAAATATTGATTGATTATATTTTTACAAAATGTGGGCACAAAAAAGAGGCATCGCCTTTATATATTAGTATAAATATCTATTTTTATTTATTTATTTAGAAAAAAACATAAATTAGGAAATATAATTATTGTTCTTGTGTTCATGAAATGTTTTAAATTTCCTATTTTACCAATTATTTATTTTATACTATATATTTTTATTTATTTATTTTATTAAATAGTTGGAGAGTGGTTTAGTGATACCACTACTATTTATCGGTTCTAATTTTACCTGTTGAAGTTTTAAACAGCATATCATCTATTATTACACTAAAATTAGCATAAAAACATAATAAAAATATAATTAATACTTCATTAAATTCACACTTTAGTGATGTATTTTTTTTGGTATTTGACCAGGGTATCCACCGCCGACTGCATTTACTAATTCCCTCGCTAGTTTGTAGGCACCTCGATGGGTGGGACAGCTGGCCCTGAATTTTAAAGGAGCTGCATGCCCAAGGCGGGATTCGAACCCCCGACCTTGGTTAAGCTTGGATCAGCCCCTCCGCTGAACCAACCCCAGGGTTATACTTTAGTGATGAATATTGTCATTTTATTAAAAAAAATAAATTAAAGCATTTAATCATTTAAATATAGTAATTTTTATTTTAGTTGTTGTAATATTTTTATCTTCATCCCTTAATTTAGAGTATAGAATTTTAGTACATGAAATTAATTAATTATTATATGAAAATTCTTTCATGAACACATATTCAAAGAGAGATGGGAAAAGAGAAGAAAAAACGGTAATAAATTGATAGGTGTTGCGATGTGATATGAAGACAAAAATGAAAATAGATGATGTGTGTAAATGAGTGGTGATATTATTTGAGTGTGTATGAATCATTATTTCTATTATATTTGTTCATCTAACAACAAAAAGCACATACACATATTAATATGTATAATTATTATTCTTATTTTCATGAATTGTTTTTAAACTTTTTATTTCACCTTTTATCTATTTTACATTATTTCTCTTCATTTATTAATCTTATTAAATGCTTGGAGAATGGTTGAGTGATGTCACTACCACTTATAGCTCATTTTTTTTTGTGCAAGACCACAGGTATCCTCCACAGGAGGCAATCCCGTCGAGCCGGGTAGGACCTCTATGGGCGGTAAAGCTCTCCCTCCGAGTATTTAACACAGCTGCATTCCCAGGGCTCGAACTCGAGACCACTGGTTGGTTTCAAACTTTCAATTCTCAACCCTACATAATCAATTTTTCAAGAATTGAAATTGATTCACTTTCATTAAATGCACATAGTAACTAAGTACATAATTCATCTTCTATTATTGATTTTAAAATCAATTTTATCGAACTTTAAACCAAATTGACACTATCTATTCCAAAGGTTTTTTGAGTCTGATTAAAGACATGCGCAGTATTTATAAGGTAAATCTTATTTTCCTTATGGAAGTTCATGCCAGTGGTGAAAAGGCTACTAATCAGGTTAAGAGAGTGGGCTTTGATTCCTATTATATTATGGAGTCTATTGGTCAAGTTGGTGGGATTATAATCTTATGGGATAGTGTTGTTTGGAAAGTGAATATCCTTTCTCATACTACTCAATTCATTCACACTTCTGTTCAGTATGGTAGAGATGATCCTTGGTTTAATACTATAGTTTATGCTAGCCCGCAGCCTATTAATAGGAATATTCTTTGGAATGATCTTAGAGAGCTATCTGGGCAAATTTCTGGTTCTTGGAGTCTTTTGGGAGACTTAAATACTATTTCCAATATGAATGAGAGAAAAGGGTGGTAGTAGTCTTCCTAATCTTAGAGGAATGCCTGAATTTAATAGCATGATAGCTGACTGCAATTTCTGGATGGTGGTTTTGTGGGCAGTCCTTTTACCTTGAAAAGAGGGAATTTATTCGAGAGGCTTGATAGGGTTTTGTTTAATATGGATTGGAGAATTCGATTCCTAGTGCTTCTGTGATCCACCTTCCATTTTTTAAATCGGACCACTGTCCTATTATGGTTCAGTTTGTTCAGAATATTAATCCTAGCAGGCACAAAAGACCGTTTAGATTTCTGGCTCCTTGGATTGCTCATCCAGAATTTAATAGTTTTGTATCATCTAACTGGATTTCTGGCCCTAATTGGTATGCTTCTATAAATCTATTTAAGGATAAGTTGATTCAACAAGAAAAATAGATTGATTAGAAGACTTGAAGGGATCACAAGGAAAAATTCTGTCTCAGATGACCCTCACCTTACTCATCTGTATAATAGGCTTTGGAAAGAATATGAGGAAATTGCTTCTCAAGAAGAGTTGTTGTGGTTCCAAAAGTCTAGATGTAAATGACTGATTTTTGGGAATCGAAATACCAAATACTTTCATGGCACTACCATTGTTAGAAGAAAGAGAAATAGGATTGAGTGTTTGCAATCTGAGGATGGTTCTTGGGTTTATGATAATCAGGTTATGGAGACCATGAGTACAAATTTCTTTAAAACTCTTTTTCAAGATGATGGAGATTGTTCTAATTTCTGTTTACAAGGTTGCTTTCCAGCTCTGTCCCAGGAGCACTCTGGTTTGCTTAGTAAGGCTGTCTCTGATGAGGAAATTTGTAGGTATGTTTTCTCTATTGGGGGTTTTAAAGCTCCAGGAGTGGATGGGGTTTGTGCCATCTTCTACCAGCACTTTTGGTCTATTGTAGGTAAGGATCTCTGTGGGTTCATCACTCAGGTATGGTCTAACCCTCATTTGATTGATCCTATAAATGAAACCCTTCTTACATTAATTCCTAAGGTTGAAACTGCTACTTCTCTTAGACAATTTAGACCTATCAGCCTTTGTAATGTCTCCTACAAAATTGTTACAAAGCTTATCTCTCACAGATTAAAGAATATTATGCGGCATATCATTGGGCCCAATCAAGGCAGTTTTATTCCTGGGCGTCAGTCTAGGGATAATATAATTATCACTCAAGAGGTTATTAACACTATGAAAAGGAAGAAAGGAAAACATGGGTGGATGGCCATAAAAATTGACCTTGAGAAAGCATATGATAGATTAAATTGGAATTTTGTTAAAGACACTCTGATTGATATTGGTATCCCAAATAATATTATCTCCATCATTTGGAGCTGTATAACTTCGGTTAAAATGCGTGTGCTTTTTAATGGGGAGGCTTTAGATCAATTCCAACCCTCTAGAGGGATTAGGCAAGGGGACCCAATTTCTCCCTATTTATTCGTTATGTGTGTGGAACGTTTATTTCAGCTAATTAACATTGTTGTTTCTCATAAATTTTGGAGACCTATTAAATTAGGTAGAAGAGGTCCTGCTATTTCCCATCTTGCTTTTGCAGACGACCTTATTCTCTTTGCAAAGGCTAGAATGGATCAAGTGGAAATCATTTCTACTATCCTTGAGCTGTTCTGCAACAGTTTTGGGCAGAAGGTTAGTCTTGACAAATCTAGAATTTTTTTCTCACATAATGTTTGTTTACAGGTCCATGAAGAAATCTCATCCAGCTTAGGTTTCCAGAGGACTGACAATCTGGGAAAATATCTTGGGGTCCCTATTCTTCATCATAGAGTCTCCAGAAATACTTACAGGTCAATTATGGACAGAACTAAGCAGAAGCTATCTACCTGGAAAGCAAAGAATCTTTCATTTGCTGAGCGTCTGACCTTATCTAAAGTTGTGCTCAATGCCCTCCCCTCCTATACCATGCAGACTGCTCTATTACCAACCTCAGTTTGTGATGATATTGACAAGAATTGCAGAGATTTCCTTTGGGGAGATTCGGAGGACAAAAGGAAAATTCATTTAATAATCTAGGAGAGAGTTTGTTCCCCTAAGTTGATTGGGGGATTGGGTCTGAGAAGATCCAGAGATGTGAACAAGTCCTACATGATGAAAATTGGTTGGGCTCTTGTAACCCAACCAAATGACCTTTGGGTTAAGGTTCTTAAAGCCAAGTACAGGTGTGGCGATGACATTATTCCCGTGGTTAGACGAAGATCAGGTGACTCTAATTTATGGAAAGGTGTCTGTGAGATTTGGGAGGAATTTCTAAATAACTGTGTTTGGAGAATCCATAACGGGTCTACTGTCAAGTTCTGGGGCAATAAATGGGTCCCAGGCTTTGATTGTCTTAACAATTACAGAGTATCTCATATTGATAGTTCAGAATTTGATTTAACAGTTGATCATTATATTGATGTCAGTGGGAATTGGGATTTACCTAGATTCCAGCATCTCCTCCCGGATGAAGTCTGCAAGAAGATCACCTGCCTAGCTCCCCCTGTTCCTGATAGTGGTGATGATGTGCTTGCTTGGGAAAGGTCTCCGGATGGTTGGTTTTCCCTGCAATCAGCCTATGAATTAGTTTCTGGATCTAAGTTAGTTCCTAAAAATCAACTTATGAATAAAATTTGGTCTTGGAAAGGACCAGAGAGGATTCGGCGGTTACTGTGGAAAATTGCTAGTTATGCAATTCTTACTAATTGTCAAAGAAAACAAAGGCACCTATCAAATTCTGACCTTTGTACTTTATGTCATGCTGAGGCTGAAACCTCCCTTCACCTCCTAAGGGACTGCAATGAAGCCTGACAAATCTGGCACAGGGTCATTCCTCCTGCAAAACATAATAGGTTCTTCAGAAGCAACAATATTCATCAATGGATGCTTGATAATTTAAGCCAGGATAAAACAGACATCAATGCCAACAAGGAGAGGCTCCAATTTGGTTTTACTTTAGAGGCGATTTGGAGGCACAGGAATAACATCATTTTCAACAATCTAAGGCAGCCTATTGATCTTCTGATTAATCAAATTCGTGGTCAGACTAGTGCTATGCTTCAGGCCCAGGATGTTGAGCATAAAAACATCTATCGTATTAACAACAGAAGCCCTAACCTGTTTTCTTGGACTCCCCCTCCGCATAGGTGGATTAAATGCAACACTGATGGGGCATTTTCTTCCTCCCTTCAGTCGGCGGCTTGCGGTGGCGTTTTTCGGGATGAGGATGGTGCCTTCTTGATTGGGTTCTCTGCTAAATTAGGGATCACTTCAGTTTTGGAAGCTGAGCTATGGGAGGATCCTGCACGGTGTTAAAATAGCTAAGCAAAGAGGTTTCAAGCTCTTAATCATAGAATCGGACTCTATGATTGCGATTAAGATGTTGGAGAATGATTGTCTACCTTCTCATCCTGCCTCTGGGCTTATATCGCAGATCAGAAATTTCGCTCGCTCCTTTGAAGCCATCCAGTGGCAGCATTCCTTCCGTGAAGCTAATGCGGTGGCTGACTCCTTTGCTCATCATGGTTTGAACCATAGTTTCCAGATTTTCGATCACCTGTCCAGTTTCGCCATTCTTCCCTTCTGTTTTGACTCTGCTAGGGCTCTCTTTAGGAGAGAGTAGGGGTTTGTTGTTTTTGTCTTCTGGTCTTTTTTAGGCCCCTTTTGTCACAAAAAAAAAACCAAATTGACACTTATTAAGTCTCATTTTATCGGTTAAAATTTTAATAGTAAATCATCTATATTATATTTGAATTAGCATAAAGGTGTAATGGGAAAAGTATAATAAATATTACATTATATTTGTAAATGAACATATAAATAAGAACAAATTATTCCATCATTCAAAAGTAGACAAATAAATAAGGACAACGATATCATTCTCTTAGTTCCTTTTCACTTGTCCGCTTTGGAAGAAAAAAATTATTTTTTTATCTGTTTCTTTCTATTTGTTCATTTTAAATGTTCAAGACCTTTATTATTATTTTATCAATTATACCCTTATATCTATTCAGTCATTTTCAAAAGATAAATTACTATAGAGAGATAAAAGGAATGATAGAAAACTTAAAATAATTTTAAGAAAAGCACAATTATTAATTACATTTATTAATATTCTTATCACTAATGAAAGTGGACTAATCATAAAAATTAACGCATGAAATATATTTGAATAAGATGATATGAAAGCATTGTCACATGTAGAGACATGTAGTACCGATACTATAATACTATCTTTTAGGTTTTGACCAAAATCTCCTATAGACATTAGTATTATAGTATCAGCACCTCTATTACTAATGTACTAATTGAAGTTTTAAAAATAGATATTGAGCATTAAATTCCAAGACAACTAATGGTAATAAAAGTTCACACACTGTGTACAAAATATATATATATATATATATATATTTCGCATGAGACAATGTGTTAAAAATATATTACATTTAAAAAAAGAAATATATTACATATAGAAAAGGGTAGTCTCAAATTTCTATCGCATCAAGAAAACCCAAGCGCCGCAGAGGTAAAGAGAAAGAACAGGGAGTAACTCCGCCCCTTTGGGGCTCCTCTCCCTCCATGAGAGAGCTTTTCTCCCTTTATGGGAGACCTCCTACCCACTATAGGTGGGTTTTTCTCTCTCCATGGTGAGAGTTTTATCTTCTTTTTTTTTTATGTTTATAAGCACTTCCTTCACCATATTTTCCGGCCACCACCTCCATAACTTTTGACCTTGAGATTATGTGTTTTTTTACCTCTGCTCTTCTGTTTAGCAGTCTAGTAGAGTCCCTCTTAGCATTTTCGCAGCACTATTTTACTCAAATACGTTGCCTTTATTCACATATACTAGCTACTGGAGCTCGATTTTGCAATACTGATTTACTCATATTAATTAGTTGTTGTTGATAATGTGGATGTGTTTGCTTTGAACTATTTTTGGACTTGTGCTGCTCTGAAAGGAATTAAAAAAACAGAGAAATGTTCAAGGCTAGCTCTTCTAGATTGTAATAGTTGTGCTATACGATTGCTAAATATTTTAGATTTATGAGTATGTGTGCTTATTTTGTTTTAATATGTAGTGCACTGCTATAATACTCTTCATTTAGCATCCTACAAGTTGTGTAAGTGTCGTTAGACAACTTTTAATTATTAATATTTTGAAAAAAAAAGAAATATAATACATATTTCGTCCAGAAATATATATATTACCTAAAACCTTCATGTGTCCTTTATAAAATAACTTAAATTTTTGGAATAGATGATTCATTATAATTATCATATTCATGTTTTTTAAATGTAATCCTTTTGTTCCTAAAAGAGGTTTGAGACAAGGAGATCCTTTATCTCCTTATCTCTTTGTTTTTTGTATGGAAAAGTTAGGACAAATGTTAAATGATGCAACTTTAAACCATTCATTGCTGCCTGTAAAGATTGGATCAAATGGTCTACCTATTTCCTTTTTAATTTTTTGCTGATGATGTACTATTGTTTTCTAAAACCAAGGCCTCACAAGTGAGGCTACTATCTGATATTGTTCAAAGGTTTTGTAGTATTTCAGGATTTAAAGTAAATTTGCAGAAATCAAGGGCATTTTGCTCTCCTGGAGTTCCTATGCAAAAGCAACAAAAATTATCTCAGGTTTCTGGAATTAGACTCACTGGTTCTTTGGAAAGATATTTGGGATTCGAGATTTTCCTAGGAAGGCCAACTTGTGGTGATTTCAAGGATGTACTAGACAAGGTGAATAATAGATTGGCTGCCTGGAAAGGAAAGCTATTGAATAAAGCTGGTAGATTGACATTGGTAAATTCTGTAATTAATTCTATTCCTATTTATAAGATGCAATTACAGTGGCTGCCTTCAAAGATTTGCAATAATTTAGATAAGATATCAAGAAATTTCTTGTGGAAAGGATCTTCTAATTCTGGAATCAACTTAGTAAATTGGGAAACTGTTTGTAGACCTAAGAAACATGGAGGACTTGGTGTCAGATCAGCTAGATTACAAAATACTTCTTTGATTGGAAAGTTAGTCTGGGAAGTCATTCAGGAGAATGAATCAAAACTATGGGTGAAAGTTATGTGTGCTAATTATGGAGAAGGACATAAAGTTTTCAAAAAGTGCAGAAACTCTTCTTTTATTTGGCAATCTATTCAAAAAGCAGCAAAGGTTTTAAAGGATGGTTTTGTTACAAGATTAGGAGATGGATCTTCAAATTTCCTTTTTGATTCTTGGCTTCCTACAGGACCTATTTGTGATCAAATAGGTTTCATTAATACTTATGATATCAATCTTACAATCTCAGATATCTATAGGGATCAACAATGGAATTTTGATATGCTTTGGACTAGGCTACCTCCAGATATATGTCACAGGATCAGTTCTATAAATTCATCAATTTCTGCAGGATTTACTGAAGTTATAGCCTGGGACAGTGCTGCTAATGGGATGTATTCCGCTAAGGAGGGATACAAATGGTTATGGAATCAAAATAATTATCATGATGCAGTGGATGATTGGCAATGGATTTGGAAACTAACTTGTAGTGAGTCTGTCAGGTTCTGTTTTTGGCTAGCAGCAAAAAATAGACTACCAACTAAATCTCTTTTACATAACAGAAAAGTTATTAATTCACCAGTGTGTCAGTTATGTGGTATGGTGGAAGAGGGCACTATGCATTGTTTGAGAGATTGTGCATCTGTGAAAAAGGTTTGGGAAGGAATTGGTATTAGCAGAAATAGTAGTTTATGGACTATTAATGAAGTGTATGAATGTCTGTATTGGTCATATTAGAATTGGCAAAGCTTGTTTTGTGCAGCAGTTTGGGAAATTTGGCTAGCTAGAAATCATGCAGTTTTTCAGGGAGAAATGATAAATTCTGCTAATCTGCACAGGAAAATTTTATGCTTAAATCAGAAGTTCAAAAGAGTTTTTGAAGATAATACTATTGCATCTCAGCAAAATATTTCCTGGATAAAATGGATGGCACCTGTTGAAGGCTGGTTGGCCATTAATGTAGATGGTAGCATATTTCTTGACATGAAAGTTGCTGGTTTTGGAGGAATAGTCAGAGATCATGATGGTGCTTGGATTAAAGGCTTCTATGGAGGCTTCAACACAACATATACTCTTCATATAGAGTTAGTAGCTATACTACAAGGTTTGAAGTTTGTTGTTTCTCAGAAATACACAAAGTTGGAGCTCTGGATAGATTCATTCTCTGCTATGTTATTGTGCAGTGAAGGATCAAATCATAGTTTTCATAAATTTCATGGCCTTATAAAGGAAATCCAAGAATTAATGAATAGAATTTGGTGTATTTCTTTAAGGTTTATTCCTAGGGAGGGAAATAGATGTGCAGATGCTTTAGCTAGAAAAGGAGCTTTATCTCAAAATAGCTCTATTGAAATTTTAGATTTACCAGGATCTTTTACTGAGTTTGTATTTGATGACTGTAGTGGAATTTCTTTTCCTAGGATTAGAAATCATTAGGTTTACTTTGTAAACTCTTTATTCTTTTTCTATAATTCATACCAAAGAAAAAATATTCATGTTTTTTAAGATATTATCATGTGATTCATTTGTTTTTATTTATTAATATATTTTATCAAATATTAATTGTGATTTAGTATTTTTCTTTATTGATTTCTCCATATTATGCAATACGCGTCCATTGCATAGATTAAGGAAATAAAAGTGGAATGTTTTTATTAAAATGTGTGATATTTTAAACAATATTTTTTATTGATTTTTTAAAATAATTCTTATCATGTGCATCCTTTGCTTAGGATGCGATAAAAAAATAAAATAGTAACCAGTATCGAATAATTGTCCGAATATTTTATATTTAATCAAAATATATAAAAAAAAATCCGTAGCCACATACGTTCTTATACATTTGGTTAACCAAAAATTTATTTGAACTCTATGTCTTGATAACATGCATATTGATGGTTCCAAAGGCAATATTTGTTTTCATTTTCTAAAGGTTGTAATTTTGGGACCCGGATTCTCTGCAGTCATTTTACCATGCAGTCATCGCAGTCAGCAAATCCGGACCGTCCGATGGAGATCAGACGGTCCAAAAGCCGAGATGTGCAATTACACAACTCGGCCTCTGGACCGTCCAATCTCCATCGGATGGTCCGGATTTATTGAATGCACTGTAGTGAATCCGAATTCGTAATTTTGGGAGACCTCCATAATTGGCGGATTGGGCATCGTACAAGTTTTAGTGCCTTCTTTTGGTCATACACTCAAACTCAATTTTATGATATTGAAATTGGAAATCCTTGAATTTATCGAACGGTTTGCATAGAAGTTCAAGTGAGATTTGTTTTAATGCAGTGGACACTGTTTTGTTTCTTTGCTTAATTAGAAATATACAAATTAGGGACAGCTAGTGCTATGCTCCCCTTGTAAAATTGCATGTTAAAAATCTTGCTTAGGTGGATTAAAAACAAAAAAGCACACATGGATTAAGGTAAATGTTAGTCCACATTCTGAGTTAGCACTTGCCACTTAACTGCAGTAAAATTTACACTTTGACACCGATGTCAACGGTTGTTAATGCGTAGCTTTAATTTATGCCCGTTTCGTATTACACAGAGATAGAGTGCTAAATTAATTTTAAATGTTTTTTTATAATTAAATAGAATTGATTATAATTAATGATTGAGAAAAGGAATGATACACAATTTATGATAAATTGGATGGAAGTAACTTAAAATCAATTAAGTGGAATTAATTTGTTGACAGGCCGGCTCAAAGTGGAGGCGGGTAAAACAATCGCTTTAGGTCTCCCCTGTTACAAGGCCTTAAATTTTTTATATATATACTTTATATATTAAAATTAAAGGTAAAATGTGCTTGTGATTTCTATGACATTAAATAAATTTAATTATGATTCTCATAACTTAAAATTGGTGTGTTGAAATCTCTCTTTTAAATCATCCTAAATTACTCCCCCCAGTCCTATTTATAAGAACATTTTTAGAGGTGGGTCTTAGTCCTTTTTATAAGAACTTTTTTCAGATTGTCTCATGCATTAATTATTATTTCACAAAAATACCCCATTAGTGGAGGTGGGTGAATAATTATTTACTCCGTCCGTTCCTTTTTATCTGTCGTTTAAGGTTTTTGCACATGGATTAAGAAATGCAACGTGTGTCTTTTTAGATCTATTGTTTACAAATATCTTTTCTCTCTCTCATTAAAGCATTTAAAGTTCTCCACCATTTCTAGTATATGCAATAAATACCCCACTATTTAATAATTTTGGAAGAGGGTAAAGTTGGAAAATTAGCATTTATTGTTGCCTTGGTATGTGAAAACGACAGTTATTTAGAAACAAATTTTAGACTCTAAAACGACAGATAAAAAGGAACGGAGGGAGTAGTAGAGAGAGTATGACACAATTGAGTAATTGAATAGAAAGAGAAAGATAATGGGTCTCAATAAATTCAATGGTAGTTTAGGAAATATGATACAAATTCATGACAAATTTATTGTAATCAACTAAATTAACCAATTTCCTTAATCTATGTGAAGTAGTTAAAAGGTTCTCATAAATAGGATCGGAGGGAGTAGTTTTTATCAGGTGTGTTTTTTAGTCTCTAGTATTTCTTATCAAAAGTATTTTTAGTCCCTAATGAGGGGGTGTTATGGATTAATTTGAGGTGAATTCAATAAAAGAGAACCAAACTCAAATATGCTTAAATTTATAAGAATTAAAAGCATATTTTATCCAAAATTTAATAAAATCTTTATATTAAATATTAAAATATTACTAATTATTAGTTAATATATATTAATTAAAAATATTATTTTCTTATAAAAAATAATATTTTAATTTAGTATAAGTTTATTTACTTAAGAATAGACTCATATTTTTTTTAAAAAAATATATGTCATTTCAGGTCTTTTATGTCTTAGAATTAGGCCTCTATATTATAGTTTGCTTTAGACCTACATATATGTTGGGTCGGTCCTGAGCGTTGAACTAAGAATCAAACCAACACTTAATTCTAAAACTTGTAATCATGTATCACTTATTTTCAACAATCGATTTTAGACTCAATTATACTCAGCTATGGGTGTTCGGTTCGGTTTGGATCGGTTTTGAGTTAAAAATCATTCAATTAAATTATTGCAGTTTGATCGTTTCATCATCTGATCGGTTTTGATATTTTTTTCAAATCCGATCCAATTTAAATTGGATTGGTTTGAATAAGTTTTCGTTTTTTTAAAGGAATAATAAATATTAAATAAAATTGATAAAATTATGAAATAATAGTAAACATTTTTTATTGAAACTTATATTTATTAAAATAAATATCAAATTATATAAAAAGAATGAATATGAGATATTAAAACTAATTTAATACAAATTTTAAATTGATGTATTTATAGAAATATTAACATGGTATTATATAATAAAATAATAAAAAATATATCAATATAAATAATTTTATAAATATATATGTATACAAGTATAAATATATGATTATTTTATAAATAATAATATATGTATATATAAATTGCGCTTGGATTTGATTGGATTGATTTTTAAGATATGATATGAAAAACAATCCAATGCAATAAAAAAAATCAATTTTTATTGTTTTTGACTTTTTGAATTGGTTTATGTTATTTACATTAAATTGATTTGGATATTATCAACACTCCTATACTTAATTGTAAATCAAATAATCACTTCGTGATGTGAGTGATACATTCATGGCATCCACGGGGTAAGTGGGAGAATACAAGAACATGCAGATAATGTTACTTAAATTAATCTGCTTGAGCTAGGAGGAAACGTGACACCCTCACCCTCTCATGGTATTTGACCAATGGTATATTGCTTCCATACCGATAAAGTATAAATACCTTAGATCTAACTCTTTTTATTGACCAAAATTGACAAAGCAGAACATATCTCATTACGACTTCCATAAGAAAAAAAATATTCGAGTCATATGCTGCTTATTGTTGTTAGTGAGTTAGATGTATCAGTATCACACAGAATAGGGTGAGCCCACGCGTCTGGGGTAAGTCGGATTTATAAAAAAATTAAAAGTATTTTTTTGTCTTTGATTGAAATCGGCTCAGGGTTCGATTCCCTGTAATCAGAGGTTTCAAAATGGGCCGGCATGAACCCGTAATATGGAAGGGCTTGGACACTTAGATTAGATGCCCGAATTTTTGTCGGGCTAAAAAAAGCCTGATCTTAAGCGGGTTCGGGACGGGCTACCCGATCGGGCTAACGGGCGGCCCGTTCTTTTTTAAAAAAAAATCCTTGATTTTTTAAAACATTTATTATTTGTAGGATATAAAATTATATTTAATTGCTAACAAAGTCTATTTTTATATTTCAGAATTTGATGGTGAAGATGAAGATGGTGAGAGGGAAGAAATTATTTGAAGACACCAATCTTTCTCAAGCAACTCCAACTTGAAGTTTTATATTTCATAATTTCATTTTATTTGAATGTTTATTTAGTTTCATTACTTTCATGGGATTGATGGATGAACGTAATTTAATGTGATGGAGATTTATTTAAAATGAATGTTTTTTAGTTTCATCGGATTGATGGATTAATGTATTTTAATGTGTTTGAGATTTGTTTAAAGTGTTGAATGTGATTTATTAGGGTAGATTATGTTTTTAAATGATTTTTATAACTAAATTGTAATTTTTTTAGTTTTGTAAAAGTATAATTGTTTACAATTTTTAATGAGCAACATTTTTGAATAAATTGGTTTTTTTTAACCGGGTCGGCCCGCACAAGCCCGCTACCCGCATAGGGCCGGGCTAGGGCACTAAGTTCACAGGACCGAATTTTTGCCGGGTATTTTAGCTCTGCCCGCACAAGGCCGCTACCCGATGCGGGCCGGACCGGGTAGCCCATTTTGACACCTCTACCTCTAATCATATTAAAGTAACATTCCATTTTCATTATGATTAAGCACGGTTTGATGTTAATGCATTTATGAGTTGTTTAGGATGATTCAGAGTTTTCGGTTGTTGATTTAAAAAAAAAATTCAATCAAGTTTTTTATTACTCAAATATAAAAACTAACAATAACTATTTTGTGGAATATGATAGATTATGGAGCTTGGGGGCTTGGGGTTACGCAATTTGGATGCTTTTAATCTTATTTTATTAGGTAAATGGAGATGGAGGTTCCTTGGAATATGATAGATTATGACACAAGGTTTTAAATTTCATTTATGGTGTGAGAACTCTTAGTGGGATAAGTAGTGTGAAAGCTAAGGGATCTAGGTGGTGGTTTAATATTTGGTCCATTAAAAATGATAGTCATGTTATCTTTGATTAGTTCTCAGGTGGCTGCGTTAAAGTGGTGGGAAATGGGAAAATTACAATTTTCTGGGATGATGCATGGTGTGGTAGTGAGGCGTTGAGTAAGCGGTATGCACGACTTTACCAAATATCTAACAACAAATCAACCTCTTTAGCTGACATGTTTGTTAGGTGTGATGGGATTGTGTTATGGAATTGGTGTTGGCGTAGGGAACTCTTCCAATGGGAGCAAGAACATTTGCTACTGTTGTTGTTGGAGTTGCAAAAAGTGAGTTTATCTGAGGATCAAAATGACAAGTAGGTTTGGAAGCATGATACAGGAGGAGCTTATATATTTTGTCAGGTCAACATATCAAGTTATTGTAATCAATCAATCTATGCCGTTTTTTCTATGTATAGATTTTTATGGTCCAAGTTGGTGCCTTCTAAGATTTCTGGTTTTGCTTGAAATAGTTTTTAGTTTTCAGTTTTGATTTATAAAAATTTGATTGAAATTATTTTAAAACTAAAAATTGAAAACTCAACTATTTTAAACGAGGCTAATATCTAAATCCACTTATTGAATAAAATTGGGTTAGTTTAAAAAAGTAATTTGAATCAAACAAAACTAAACAAAGTTAAGTTATATAAGTTGGTTCAAGTCATGTATATATTCAAAAATTTTAAAATATTCATTCAAGATCTGGAAATAAAAAATTGACAATAAATAAGAAATTCTTAAAAAGAAGTATTCAAATCAACCGGGTTAGACAAATTTAAAATTTATTACCCAAGATCTAACCTAAATTAATCAATCAAGTTTTATTTATTTCTATCCTCGACTGCACTTGATTTTTATGCATAAAGATGGGTGTTCTCAGTAGAGTTTTCTGGATTGATCTACCACCAGTGTAGACTAGCTTTAGATCCTTCCTACTCTGCCGAAATTGTGAACTGAGGGTCTCTTACCCCCTAGGTGCCTATTTATTTTGCCTCTTCCAACCGCCCCATAACCCATGTCTATTAGTTACGGGGACATGATCCATCCCACTCCAAGTTCTCCCTAGTTAATCGCATGTTAAAGAGTGGAAGGAATGTCAATATTGGGCCTACTCGGTTGGCCCAATTGTCAGGGGAGTACAATGGGAATACATCGTATCATTCCAAAACCTCATATTAGGCCCTTAGATAATTTATTAATTAAATCAAGTTAAGACTTTTTTTAAAGCCTAATTAATTGAAAAAGATATATTTTAGATCATTTAAAAAGTTTTTTTAAATCTATTAGACTAGCATATTTAAGTAAATAATAATACAATAATATTTTGTATAAATTAATTTAACCTCCCTCATATTTCGCGATTTTTTACATAAAATTTTCCCCATTTCTAAAATCTGCACTTTCTATTTTAAAAATATGTTACACCATAATCTCAAACATTTATTTTTGCATGAAATTGTTAAAAATACCCGTACTACAAATTTTGGTTCACTACACAAAATTCCCTTTATTTCTTAAACATTATACAAACCCTTCTATTTTAATAAAAAATGAAATTATTGAATATTTAAATGATAAAAACTTTAAGATATTATTAAACAAAATTCTTTTAATGTAAACAAAATTCTTATGAATATTTTCTTTTTGGATTTGTGATTTTCAATATCAGTAGTATATAAGTTTGAACTTTGTTATCAATTATAAGGCATTAGAAGGTAAAATAAAGATTTTGAGTGAAAGTTCAAAATTCATAAAAATGGGCATTTGAAATTTCTTTTCATCTTCAAAAAGTCCTAAAATTACTAATAAAAACATCCCAATTTAATTATCACTAACATTAAAAATAGTATATAAAAAAGTACTGGAAGACTTATTGGAAATTGTTCACTATCTTTAAATGGTTTATTTACATTAAAATGGACTAAAATATAACACGTATTAATTAAACACTAAACACTAAATTTTAAACCATAAACTTGAACCCTAAGTTGGAATGTAGGTTTCATAATAAAAAGGAATGACAATGTCATTTACTCTATGGTTTATTCCCTTATGTTACTTTGATGTTATTTTTACTCTTTTATTATTTAAGTAGTTAATAATTTAAAAAATTAATATAGTAGAGGAATTAAATTGTAATGCATTAATAAAATGAGACATGTTTGTGTACTATTTATTAAATGTTTATTAAATAGTGGTTGGTCACAATGAAAGTTAATTATGATACAAAGACGGGCTTTACCTGTAATGTTAAATTCGTCACTCTTGTCCTTTATGTAAGACTCACCAAGACTTTCATACTTCTTGTACTAGAAAAAGGAAACATGCTACCATTTTTTCAGATGACCAAACTACCCTTTCTAGTGACATCAACATTTCACTACCAGTGTTCAAATTGTTTTAATATAGATCAGTATAGATATTTTCTTTTTCTTTTCTGATCGGAGAGATACAGATCAATCTGATGTTATTTTTTAAAATTTGATAAAATTTGAACAAGGAGATATTTTATGAATGCACGTGAAATGCTTCATAGATGTCCTAAAACGTGACAGCGTGTCAAACAAGTGAATGAGGTGCTTAAACATTGTTTATATTTCACTTAATACGTAAGGATTTAAGGGATCAAATACAGAAGGTCGAGTCAAAGTTAAAGGAGAGTAAATAGCTCTTCTCAACCCTGAACCACATAGTATTTTGGAAAATTGATGTCAAAGGGGGATCATTGTAACCCCTGAAGCATCTAAGGAGTCTATTAATACTTGTGAACCATATATACTACAACGGGAGACATACCCAAATCGTACACACATAGAAAATAGATGGCAAGGTTCCACACATAGAAAGTGGCGAACAAATTGGACACACCCAAATCAAACAAATCTGAAAATAACAACAGTAATAAAGACATACCCGAATCAACAATGAAAGCACCCAACCCAAATAAGAATCGAACAAATCGAATTCAAACTCGCTTGAATCTGAAAAAAAAGAAGATTAGCGAGACCTATGAAAAAGTGGTGAACCTGCAGATTTAGTCATGAGGGGATGGAGAGAAACTGGCAAACCTGCAGAAATCGGCTTCAAGTCGTGGTTGATTGGCGAGAAAGTGGCGTTAGCGAGAAAGTTAGGTTTTGAAACAAAAACAGGGAAAAGCACAAAGCGAAATATTTGGAGACGTAAGAAGAAACGAGAGAAAAACAACAGAAGAAACAGTGAAAAAAAGTCAGTATGGACTATCCCACTATGATCGCAGCCCTAATAAAAAAAAATAATTGGTGGGTAGAGGCCGAAAATAAGCCACTCTGGAGGGGACCAAAATATTTGTGGGCTATATAGGGGACATGTGGGGTGGGCTAGGGGCTTTAGCCCCGTTTCACAGCTCTATATGTAACCACCTCCCAAACTAAAGGGTCAAACTCAGGACCCAGATTCCCTACAGACAGCTTTTCCCAACACATTCACGCAGTGAGCGAATCCGGACCGTCCGATGGAGATCGGACGGTCCATAGGCCGAGATGGTGTAATAACCATCTCGGCCTATGGACCATCCGATCTCCATCGGACGGTCTAGATTCGCTGATTGCTGTGAATTCAACTGCAGAGAATCCAAATTCACCATCTCAGCCTATGGACCATCCGATCTCCATCAGACGGTCTAAATTCACTGATTGTTGTGAATTCAACTCTGCAGAGAATCCAAATTCGTCAAACTCATAATTATTACCGTGGGGCTTCCCGGACACATGACAAATGTTTACTCAAATGAAAATTAAGATAAAAATCATTTCATTATATATACAACCAAAAGAGGGAGTTGTCGGTGTCGGTGAGAGTGTGGCATTACTCATAGTTCATGCATAGCAACATTGAGGGGTATTGTTGTCATTTCATTAACTCTCCATCAACGCAGTGACCAGCTCCCAAAGGAAAGTGAAACAAAGCCAACCATATATATATATATGAATGAACGTGCAATCTCAGGCAGGCACCAAAGTCCTCCTTGCTCTGTTACGCGTTTCTTCCCCACTCCAATTCTCATTCGCCCTCCGTCTGCAGAATTGGAAGAAAATCTTCACTCCTCTCATTGATGCGCTCATACTCAATTCTCTCCTTTGCATGAGGTCAGTCCACTGAAAGAATAAAAATTAAACTTCATCTCTGCCTTTGCATCTTCATTTGCCATGTTAACATTCTCATTTTCTCTCTGTGTTATGTAGTAGTTTCTATCAAGCCTTTACATCTGCATTTGCATCTCTCTGAACCCAGAAAGGCATACACTAGTTAAGAATTTGCTTCTTGTTTTTTTTTTCCGGAATTTTTTCACTCATTGCCGCATCTGCGTCTTTCAGATCTGACACAAATCCCCTATGAATCTTCCAAAGATGGAATCTTGTAACAAAATTGGGTTGTGGGTCTTGATTTTCTTCTTGATCTTTCAATCCGGTTGTGGGTTCTACCTCCCTGGAAGTTATCCCCACAAGTATGATGTCACGGATGAGTTGTGGGTGAAGGTGAATTCCCTTACTTCCATTGACACAGAAATGCCCTTCAGCTATTACAGCTTGCCCTTTTGCAAGCCTGAGGGTGGTGTCAAGGACAGTGCTGAGAATCTTGGGGAACTCCTCATGGGGGACCGCATAGAGAACTCACCTTATAGGTTTAGGATGTACACCAATGAGTCTGAGATTTTCTTGTGCCGGGTTGAATCATTGTCTGGGGATCAGTTCAAGATCTTGAAAAAAAGAATTGATGAGATGTATCAGGTTAATTTGATTCTTGATAATTTGCCAGCTATTAGGTTCACACAGAAAGAGGGTTACTTTTTAAGATGGACAGGGTACCCTGTTGGTATTAAGATTCAAGATGTGTATTATCTGTTTAACCATCTCAAGTTCAATGTTCTTGTCCATAAGTATGAGGAGACCAATATGGCTCGTGTAATGGGGACTGGTGATGGTGCAGAAGTGATCCCTGTTGGGAAAGAGGGATCTTCTGAGAAGCCTGGATACATGGTTGTTGGGTTTGAGGTGATTCCTTGCAGTATTATGCACAATGCTGATTCTGTGAAAGACTTGAAGATGTATAACAAATATCCATCACCTATCAAATGTGATCCAGCCACTGTGGCAATGCCTATCAAAGAGGGTCAGCCAATTGTTTTCACCTATGAGGTCACCTTTGAGGAGAGTGACATCAAATGGCCATCTAGATGGGATGCCTACTTGAAGATGGAGGGAGCTAAAGTGCATTGGTTCTCTATCCTTAATTCACTTATGGTGATCACTTTTCTAGCTGGCATTGTACTTGTGATCTTCTTGAGGACGGTTAGGAGGGATCTGACTCGATATGAGGAGCTTGATAAGGAGGCTCAAGCACAGATGAATGAAGAGTTATCTGGTTGGAAACTTGTTGTGGGGGATGTTTTCCGTGCACCATTGAATCCTGCTTTGTTGTGTGTAATGGTTGGGAATGGGGTTCAGATTCTTGGAATGGCTGTTGTTACAATTTTGTTTGCTGCACTTGGATTCATGTCACCAGCATCTCGTGGAACACTGATCACAGGGATGCTGTTTTTCTATATGATTCTTGGTGTGGCTGCTGGTTATGTTGCAGTTCGGCTGTGGAGGACTATTGGCTTTGGTGATCAGAAAGGATGGATTTCAATTGCGTGGAAGGCAGCATGTTTCTTCCCTGGCATTGCCTTTTTGATCCTCACAACCTTGAACTTCCTATTGTGGGGAAGCCACAGCACAGGAGCCATTCCATTTTCACTCTTTGTGATACTAATCTTGCTTTGGTTCTGCATTTCTGTGCCCCTTACACTTGTTGGTGGGTACTTTGGAGCTAAGGCACCTCACATTGAGTATCCAGTTCGAACCAATCAAATTCCTCGCGAAATTCCACAACAGAAGTACCCTTCATGGCTGTTGGTTCTAGGTGCTGGTACCCTTCCATTTGGTACACTCTTCATAGAGCTCTTCTTTATCATGTCCAGCATTTGGATGGGTCGTGTTTACTATGTCTTTGGATTCCTCTTCATTGTTTTGATCCTTCTTGTGGTGGTTTGTGCTGAGGTATCTCTAGTTCTAACTTACATGCACCTCTGTGTGGAGGATTGGAAATGGTGGTGGAAATCTTTCTTTGCCTCTGGTTCTGTTGCCATATACATCTTTTTGTACTCCATAAACTATCTTGTATTTGATCTCAAGAGCTTAAGTGGTCCTGTGTCTGCAACTCTTTACTTGGGATACTCACTCTTCATGGTTCTAGCTATCATGTTGACTACAGGTACAGTTGGGTTCCTCTCTTCATTCTGGTTCGTGCATTACTTGTTCTCTTCGGTCAAGTTGGATTGAAGACTTCACTGCAGGCTCAAAAATTAGCTATACAGAGAACAGTTCTTATCATGAGGTTCCATTGAAAATGTTCAATTTATGTTACTGTATTTCAGTTCATTTTATAGGAACTTAGAAAATTTCATTACAGTAATTTTATGCAGTTTTGCTTTACTCATTGATAGATATAAAGTCATTGCCTGATAAACTTAATAATTGATACCAAGTTTCTTGGCATTCTGAAGCATATACTACTGTTGGTAGTTGATGTTGGGGAATGTATTTCGGATCTTTATGGCCTCCCCTGTAAAAATTACAATTTCATTTATTCATACTATTGGTTTGGATTTTAGTAGACATTTAACTTGCTTTACATAACTACTGTTCCAAGAGGACTAGGACAACTCCTGAAAAAAATTATTTGTAGATACAATATATTTTTATATTCTCCTAGTTAATCAATAAGAAGTAATTATGAAAATATTAACAGGTCAAGTAATACATGTTTGATTTCTCTTAAGTAAAGTTTTGAGTTTTGTATATGAAAAAAAACTTAGCTTGATTAGGATTTGGATCTTATTGGTTTAAGTAAGACTGTATTCAGAGGATGTATGTGGTTAAAAAAAATAATTATGAAAAGATAGAACATTAAAAATATAAAAAGAATATATATAATTAGAAAATGAAAACAAAATCATTATAAACATGACATTATTTCTTTTATATGCTTGTCATTATATTGAAGGACACTTTTTCGGAATGGAGAGAGTAACTTAAAAGATAAATAAACATATCACAAGTAACAAGCTGCATTTAACACCTTGGTGAGATCTCTATGTTCAGGGGGAGTTATTCCATGAAAATTTCCTCACATGGAGTTTTCTTGGCTGGTAAAAAAAAAGTGATTACAGGTAGTTCATTTTTTAAACAATTTAATTGCAGCTCCATAACAAATTTATAGTTTTTTTGTCAAATAACAAATTTATAGTTAAATTAGCTATAAATTACCTAAAATTTGCTAGATAAGAATGGTCTATTGGACCATTGTTTTTAGGGGCCCACCCTAGTCGTTGCTTATAATAGGCTTTGTTGATATTATAGTCATAATTTGTGGTTCGGTCATTCTGCAATTGGTCCTACTTCTATGGTTTAAGATAAGTTGGGAAGTTGACCCCCCAAAAAAAGTTGGATCATTCTGCAATTAGAGGTTGGGATTTAGGACCCGTTCGGTAGACTCTATTAGCCTGATAGTATGAGCTAATACAATAGTATAAGTTAATAGCTAATACAATAGAGTATGATTTTATCAATTGTTTGACATCATCATTGTACTTTATAAGTTTATTCTTTATATCTCTTTTATGTGTTAAAATAATGAATAAGTTTGACCATAAAAATAAATAAATGAGTAATGAATAAGTTAATCAGGCCTAGGGGTGAGATTAGGCCTGATTAGATTTTAATGTATAAACGCTTTAAAACTTTTCAATCCTAGCCCCTTTCATTCATCTCTCTCCTTTACGTTTGTGTGTGCTTTCTTTCCTCATCAGGTTAATTTGTCTTTTTTCATCAATCTTTTATGTATGTAATTTTCAATTTATCTATATTATCTATATAATTTTTATTCATCAGTTATATTCTTTCCTATTTGTTTTTATTTGGATTTGGATGCTCATATTACTACAGTTGTTGTTATAATTCATATAACATTAGGTTCATTGTATAAAATTTGTATTCCTCATCACTTTAATCGCATTAGTTGTACATCTCTTCGTATTACTACAGTAGTTTTTTTTTTTACATGTGTGTGGGAATATATAAAGTTATTGTGTCCCCAACCTGAACCCAACTCAACCTAAACCAAACCCTGTCTAACCTAAGCTTTTTTTTTTTTTGGTCAAATGTCTAACCTAAGCTCAAGCTCACCTAACTTAAAACCTAGCCCAACCCGAACCAAACCCAAACCCAAATCGAAACCAAACCAACACAACCCAACCCAAAATAAACCAATGCAAACAACCCATACACTCGCAACCACCCTAACACCCACCAATACTTGCAAACACCCATCACAATTCAAACCAGTCCACATTAAACCCAACCCAACCCTAAAAAACCCAAAACAAACCCGTCCAACCTAGAAAAACCAATGTAAACCACCCACACACCCACCCCACCCAAACCAAACCACCTGACCCAACCAAAACAAAAAGAACCCAACAAAAAAAAAACTAATGCAAGCCGCCTACACACTCGCACCCACCTACCCAAACACCCAGACCCACATTCATAAACAACCACCCGTGCCCGCACCTACAAACACCCATCTCGTCCTAACCCTAACTCAACCCAATTGAACAAAAAACAATGAAAATCGTCCACACACATGCACCCACCTTAACACCCACACCCATAAATACCCATCCCGTCCATCCACACTCACACCACAACAACACCCTCCCACACCCACACACTAACACACATAGCGGCTTTCATGATTGAATTAGATCGGTTTCAAAAAAGGAAAAAAAAATCATATGATCCAATGATAATGTTTTTCTCACTTGATCATCCAATTGATTTCATTTTAAATGAACAAAAGACAACAAGCTTTGCTAGATAATCAATACAGTTGTTTCCCTCTCGTAAGATAACCAACCAATTACGTTGTAACAGTTCTTTAATAACAGTAATAAGAGCACAATAGCGATGAAAGTTGCAGACATCCTTATGTATATGAAAGTAAAATAATATATATTTTTTTTGGAACATTTGTAAGGTGAGTTTGTTTTAATTATTTTTTCAAATACATATATATAATCTTATAAAATTCAGTAACTATGCATTAATCGTATAAATAAATTTTACACTGATTCGAATCCTGAAATTACCAGTTTACCACACATGGGAGGGTTTTTATCTACTTACCACCTCCGGCCCGAGGGTTAAATCCACAGCTATGCATGTATAGCTGTGAGGGATTCCCGATCAAGATAAAAAATTATTACACTAACTTTAATCAATCCTATCACATTATTTTTAAAGTTATATTTTGATTAGATATTTGTGTGAATTTTAATTACAAATTGTTAACGTATAGTAGCAAATTTTAGGATCTTACCAAATAATTAAAAGAAAAAATAGGCACTTGTAAGTGTAATGTAATTAGCCAGAAATATATAAAACAAAAAGACAATCAGTTTGACCAAAATTCTAAACTGTGTAAAATTATAAACTGTGTAAAACATTCGGTAATCTTACCTCATTAAAATTTAAGAATAGACATTCTATTTTTCACTTCAAAGATTACTTTAACAGAAATTTTTTCCAGAAAGTTTAATATCTTTGTCGGTTTTCTCTAAATATCTATATATGTGGATTGGAAATAAAAGAAAAGCTGAAATAAAATTAAACAAATTACTTAAAATCAGACAAATGTATTTGGAAAATAATAAAATGATAATTTTGTTTTTGAGTGCAAGAGGAAGCAGTGGCCAATGTTGCTTGGCGTTGGTGTGTCTGTAACTGTGAACCACTCAACAAAACTTCAAGGCCAAGTCTCAGTCCTCGTGGCCGTGGCTAATTCTCTCTCTCAGAGCAACGATGTTGCTCTCCTCTCCCTCCTTCCACTCCACCACTCTTCCCTCTCCCTCTCCACTTCTCTCTCCTCCTCTTCCTTCTTCCTCTTCTTCTCATCATCCATGTCAACTTCTCTGCCAGTTTTCCTTTCAGACTCAACCTCTCCGCTTAAGCAACCTCCGCAGCCATACCAATTTTCCATCAAGAACCAAGGTTGGATTTATTCATTTTAATTTCGCTTATTCATCATTTTCTTATACTGATACTGTGCTACTTATTTGACAAGGCACTGAAGGTGCATTGTTCCACCAGCGATCCATTGAAGGTCATGATCTCAGGTGCACCTGCATCAGGCAAGGGAACTCAATGTGAATTGATTGTTAGCGAGGTTCCTTATTCACTTATTGCATTCCATTCCCTTATTTATGTTACTGCCACCCCTTATTTTAGCTTTCTATCTCTTAATCTTACTGATAGAAGTGGCATGGCAACTCGTAATGTTCATTCATTGAAATATATGCTATATTAGACCTCATTATATATGTTGTGTTGTGTCTGTTTTTGCAGTTTGGATTGGTGCACATATCAACTGGGGATCTGCTAAGAGCAGAAGTAGCAGCTGGCACAGAAATTGGAAACAAAGCAAAGGAGTTCATGAATGCTGGTCGTTTGGTTCCTGATGAAATTGTGACAGCTGTATTATCAAATTTTGCAAACTTGATTTGGAATTTTGTTCTGTTCTTGCTCCATTTTCATATGTTGAAATTGCTTGTAGATGGTGGCTGCACGATTGTCTCGCGATGATGCAAAGCAAAAAGGGTGGCTTCTTGATGGGTACCCGCGGAGTTTGGCTCAGGCTGAGAGTTTGGAGAAAATGCAGATACGGCCTGATGTGTATATCATATTAGATGTATGTGAAATGTGTAATACTGGCATACTATTGATTTATCTTTTTCTGGTGCTGGTTTCCTTTAAATCCTTGCACAGGGCACTTAGATAATTGAAACAAGCTGCTTTCTTTGCAAAATTTGCAATATTTTTAAACTCATTGATTTCGTTTTTTTTTTGTTTTCACTCAAAGTTTCACAGTCCACACTTCCTACAAATGTGACCTATTTAATGAGGTCTTGATATTTTGTTAGGTTTCCTGAATAAATTAACAAGTTCATAGAATGTTTAGTTTTAAAGAAAAAGTCATAACTTTCTACAAGGAATTGCTATGTTATACATAATAGACATACGGACTTGGTGGTATTGAGATATTGACATGCATACAACATCAACTTAGCCTTTTACTGATATTGACATATTACATTTAATTTGATCGGCTAGAGAAATGTGTGCAATGCCAATATATAGATGTTAATCGTAAATAAATAGTTTCTTCTTCCTTGCTAAGTTAATAAATTTTCTAATACTCAGGTTCCTGATGAAATTCTGATCGACAGATGTGTTGGTAGAAGGCTAGACCCAGTGACAGGGAAGATATATCATCTAACATTTTTTCCACCGGAGACTGAAGAAATCAAAGCAAGGCTAATAACTCGTCCTGATGATACTGAAGAGAAAGTATGATAAATCGTTACCCTTTTTTTGGCTGTCTTTGTTGGTATACTACCAGGGATGTATTATCTGAAAACTTATCTAATATGCATGCTCATTGAAACCAGGATAGGATGGACTCAGTATGAAATGATCTCCTAAATACTTGTTGCCATGAATGACCTTTTGATTTTGTTGCATGACAAGTTTGTTCACAATATTTATGAGAATTTAAGGATCTCAGATGTCATATTTTAAGACGGTGTTTTCAATAAAACCGAGAAAGCATGTCTTATTGGTATTCATCATTGCATTATAACAATGTTGTCATTCATATGCACAAACAGTTCAATGCATGTTGCAGATACATTCAACTCTGAAATTTTGTTTCTTTCTCTCAATAAAGCAGTAAATTTGGTGGGACTAAACCATTTCTATGAAATTTCCTTCTCTATTAATAGCATTCATGGTCTAAAGTTATACAAACAGGTGAATTATCATTGATGTTAGAAGTAACATTGGTCTAAAGGAACAGTGCATTTAGTTTTTGAATACACTTAAATATCTTCATGATCTTGCAATGCCATGATTGGAGCAGCTCTTTCTCTGTTTATTTTTTTTTTGTGTTCCATTTGTGCATGTCTGTGCTTCATTTCTAGAATGTGATATTTGATTAACACTTTGTACTTTATACGTAGTTTCGAAGCAGAAAATGTAGTCATTAACTTCATCTTAGAGAAAGAAGATGACTTAGTGAGCTTTCTGTTGCATTGTTATTTTAGGTTACATTTTTCTTGTTAACAGTTAACTGTATCTGGCATCCTTCTGAAGTAACTTATATATACTTACCCAATTCTTTTCAGGTTAAATCACGCCTAAACATATATAAGCAAAATGCAGAAGCAGTATCTTCCTCTTACTCAAACATAACAAATAAGGTCATTGGAGATTATTAACATTCTTATCTGTCTTATGTCAATAATATGAGCTGGTGAGACATTAGCTCACTTTTAACTTACTTGTCATATGCACAGATTGATGGAAGCCGTCCTAAAGAAGTAGTTTTCAAAGAAATTGAATCTTGGCTATCTCAATTACAACAAGAAAAATCGAAAACAATAAAGTCAGGAGGTATAATGTTTCAAGAGCATATATCAAACTTCACTTGTGATGTATTTTTACCTTTTTAGGGAATTGTAAATTTATATTGTGAAGGCTTATTATTCATCCTTAAGTAGAACTGTAGAAGTTCTTTCCAGATTCTCAAACTTGACATGATATTTAATAAACTGGTTTTATACTATATGTAGCTAACTACTTCCTTCTGCTATTATGCTTTGTTATCATGTGACAGTACACAATCACTTTCTAAATGAAATACTAATTACATTTTTGGGTCTTGACATGGTGGGGGTTGATATCATAGTTATCAAAACCAGACTAGACAAGAAATAATAATCCATGTATATGGGTCTTTTTATCTTGGCATTGGACCTTTATTTGACTAAAAAATATTTTTTGTTAAATTAAAAAAAAAAACTGACCGATTCAAATTGGTTCTACATCACCAATTTGGACCAGTTCTTTACTGATTCTAAGATTAACCAGTTCTTTTAATTAAATGGACTGGATACTTGATCGATTTCCAGGTCATCCAGTCGCACCAACTGGTTTGACCACAGCTGAACTAATGAACCATGAACCCTTCACTGGTGCAATAACTAGTCTGGTTTTTAAAATATTGGTTAATGTGCAATAAGCATGAAAATTGATAGTTTGTAACATCATTTACTGGCTGCTTTTTTTATTCAGAAGAATCAATTCTTGATACAAAAAAGGGGCAGGCATCTTTGAGCCAGGTAGATGGTTGTACTTTGTAAAAGGCATTGATTTCTTTATTTTGAATATTTTTCCTTCTTTAAAAGCCTCCTCTTGTATATTGTTTCTTATTTTGCTTTAGCTGGTTACAGGATAAGTGGAGAGGAATTCCTACTAGACTAAATAACATTCCCCATTCTCGAGAAATCAGGAAATATTTCTATAATGATGTGCTACAAGCTACACAGAGGGCTATCTATGATGGAAAAACTAGATTGAAGGTATGAAATAACAATATTTTCAGAATTTTTAATTATATGTAATTATAGTCTGCAACCTTGTTAGTGCTTCCTGTTACTTGAGTGACCCTAGGTCCATGCAATACTTTGACCGTAGAATTCTTCCACATTCGTCGTAAGAAGAATTTTCTACTTCTAACTGTAAAAAATAAAAAATTAATAAGAATAAACATTCATTTTGCATAAGAATATTCTTTGTATGTTAGAGAAAGTAATACCATAACTGATTCCTGATATCTTGCTTTATTTGTCATTCCAAATCAAACAGGTTGACATCAACATTCCTGAACTGAACCCAGAAATGGTATGGACTTCTTTTTTCCTTTTATTTTCTCTATATGTCTTGATATAACTGTATATTTTGGTACGCAGGATGTTTATCGAATAGGTACTTTAATGGAACTTATTCGATCTCTTGCACTTTCATTTGCTGATGATGGAAAACGTGTAAAGGTATCTTTCTTACTCCTTTTGTTCTAAAATAGAACATGTTCATTGTCAAAGAATAAAATGGTACTACTATCTGTAAATGTCAGACACAGTTCATGTTGTTTAAACGATTTTCAACTCCATCTTGCAGGTTTGTGTACAAGGATCAATGGGAGAAGGTGCTCTCGCTGGAATGCCATTACAGCTTGCTGGAACTCGAAAGATTTTAGAGTTTATGGATTGGGGTGATTATGGTGCAAAAGGAACCTTCATAAATATTGGTTCTATAGGTATATCAATGAGCTGTAACTTGTATGGTTCTGCTGTTGTGGCTTTTCATTTAATGCCCTTGTATTTTACTTGTTGTGCACCTTTAGATTTTGGTATTCCAGATTCCAGCTTAATATCTAACTTTTCTTTTCTCCATCTGTTTGTTTTGTCATCCGTTTATCTTTTTCTACTTCAAGACAATTAACATTTTACTATATGGGTTGAAACAATGAGAAAATCAACCTAAGCCTCATTTCACAATTGCTATATAAATACTTCATGCACAAATTAAAAAGTTAACTGGAGGCCATTATATATTTATGTCCTGTAAACAGAAAAGAATGACACATTTATATGTGCCATCCTAATTGAGTGCGGTATTTGCTTCCTAACTTCATATGAACTTCCCTTTTGCTACACATGATATAATTTTCCCTGTAGTTGTGATATATAGGCATAGCATTAACTTGTGAATTTCCAATCTCAGGTGCTGCAGAGGTTGAAGAGCAAGATGACATGTATATCTTGGTGGCACCTCAAAATGCTGTAGGAAATTGTATAGTTGATGTAAGAGGATGGAGTGGGAGTTTTACAGACATATTTTAGAGATATCTGCTGAACCTTTTTTTTTTTCTTGATGGATTTTGAAATGATTTTTCAACTACCCCAGCTGCTATATTTTTTTCTCTTTAATATCTTTGAGATTGGATATACAGGATCTAAGAGCCATGACCAATGCTGCTGAACACAGACCAGTTATCCTAATCAATCCTAGGCTTAAGGTTCATTTCCTAGTTCCTATATCATAGTTCAAATTTATTTCATGAAATAGTTGTATGATTTACAACTTATTTTTCAGACTATCATGACTTAGAGAAATAAAGATAATCTGAAACTGATGAACTTAGTACTGAGTCTACTTAATGACATGCATGGTTGACCTAGCCACATTTAACACAGTCATATGACCGGTCTATATATGGAAACTAATCACCAAATAGTTTAGCCTTGTATCTTCAATTGCATGCTGAGAGATGAATTTTCACAATTTCCGCCTGATTTTTTGAATTACTGACTTTGTGTATAAAACTATTTAAAGAAAGATCAGAAGTCATGATTGGAGGTAATTTCAGGCTGTTTAATTTTTTTGATGGAATGGGATCTTTTAAAACTATCTTCAGTTTCAATTCTTAGATGTTAAGAATTATATGTACATTAGCAGACTGCTTTGTAGAACTCAAGTAGCAACCGTCTGGTGCACATTTGGATCTTCTGTGTGTTAAATTACAAGTTACAACATCTATTTTAGCAAAATTGAATAAGCTAGTCTAATATTTTCTACAGTATCACAATTTTAAAATGGAGAAATCAGCAATTAGTCTAACCTTAGGATTTAGGAAAGGAGATCTTACAATTATCAGATATACACAAGCACTTAGTCATAGTAGAAACATAGAATATCTTTGGTTGCATGGTCTTTCTTGGGAGTTGAGACTATTATGTTTATACTTTGTGCTGTAACCTGCAATTCCTTTTTAAACAATATTTTTATATTTAGTTATTCCAATCTACAAAACTAATACATTTCTATGAATTCAGGATTTACCCGGTTCTAGTGGTATAATGCAAGTGAGTACTAAACCAGCAAGTTGAAGATAACAATTTATTCTAGAAAAAAAGGTTATAACTTTGCCTTCTTAATCACTAGACAATGGGGCGGGACCAGAGACTCAAGTATGCAGCATCATTTGAAAGTTGCTATTTCTTCCGGCTTCTTTATTATGCAGGAACCCAGTATCCCATAATGGGAGCTCTCAGGTTAGATGGTAACTTATATCTACATCATCAAGCTTTTTTATCTTATGTCATTGCCTAAGACAAGAAAAGAAGACATAGTAGACTGAGAAAAAAATATCACCGAACTGCCTTGCATGTCTTGGCTTGCTTCACATTATGCTGCCTCTCAAAACTCCTAATGAGATTTGTATAATTAGCTGAAAAGACTTTTGGGAAATATAGAAAAAAAATTAGAACATACTTTGATGTGAGTTTGTTCAGGCTAGTTAGTATCAGGAGACAATAATATATTCTCTTCCTTCTCTTGGAGGGGTGACTGGATGGAATTAACAATGCAAAAAGGAAGAGATTCTTACTATAATTAGAGTGTTTTCCACAAGCTCCTTTTCTGTTTGAAATGACCAATTTAGTTATTTAGTTGTTTGGTATTATGCCCAAAACACAAAGACATGAAAACCGTTTGTCTATCTTTGCCAGAAATAATCACCAAGTATAGTACTGTAAATTCACTTCTTATGATTCAGGATGTCTTATCCATACCATTATGAGCTGTACAAGAGGGTAGATGAATCACCCAGAAAAGAGAAGTATGTTATTCTGTCCACCTTTCCACAAAGGCCTACTACAGATGAAATTAATGATGCCTTTCAAGGAAAGCCAAGGTAACAGATATGTCAATGTTATAAGCTAAATTTATTGAAACAAATTCTCGTCTTGACTTTTCTACATAACATTTAAGCTTGACAAAATAGCATTCTATTGAATTGTTTGTCTGAAAATTTTGCAGTAATGAAAGGAAAGCCTCTGGGATTTGGTTAGTGACATCTATCCTCAGTCTACTATTAGTTTTTTTCCCTTAATGGTAAATTATGTGAAACCAATTTTTGTGTATATTGATGTATCTGTTCCTTCTGCAGGGGCTTCTTGAGTGGCATACTTTGAGCAGAGTATAAAGCTGTGGTAAAGTGTGGAAGTCTTTGCTTTTCTACATCATTAATGGAGAATGATGATAAATAGCTAATTGATAGGTAGCAAAGTGTCAAAGTCAGAGCTTGTTATACAACTTGCTGGTGGTGGAACAGCTTATTTAAGTGAGCGCAAAGACAGGGAACTGAACATTTGAAAAGAGTTATCAAATCATAAATGCTCTTCAGTTTTTCAAGACAGGGTGGAAAAACTTTGTTTATAAACAATTTTATCAAAAAATATTATGGGGCTCCAATGATAACAACTTTATTGACTATTGACTTTTCGAATACTATTTGTAACTAGAAATCAATTATCTTGTAGTGGTTAGGTTAAGAGGTGAGATATATCTACGACTAGTATAACTTATGGAAGTGTCAGTTGCTCAACTTAATGCAAGTTGCTTTCCAATTCATTTCTCATGATGGCTTGGGTGACTTCTTGCATGTGAATCTTATTGGTGTCTCTATTGAATTCCCTTTACTGGACTATTAATATTCCATGTGTGAGATTGCCCGTCTTGCTAATAAGAATGATTTCATTTTTTCAGTTTCAAGGCATGTAGCCATTGCCATTTCAACTTGTTACTTTTTTCAATGAGTTATGATTTAGAGGGGAATAAAAAATGAGAGTCCATGTCAGCCACTGGGAAAGCACTAAGTCGTTTTTCATTTTTATTGCATGAAGGTAAGAAATTGAATGATACTACAATGCTTGGCGTGGCGTGGTGTCCCTTGAATACAATATTTACTAGCCCCCCCCCCCCCCCCCCCCCCCCAAGAAAATAATTTGCATGATTAGGATTATTAGCATAATGATACTAGACTATTTAGTAAACTTCAAATATATAGTGATATATAAATACAACGTAATTGTTATTATTTAGTCCTTTTAAAGGATATTAGATATATGAGTTTAGTTTCTTTATTATGAAAAATAACATTAAAATTATCTTTTTTATATATGATTATAAGATTAAGGTTATGTTTGGATAAATGGAAATGGATGAAATGGGGTGGAATGAAATGAACTGTCTCATTGTTGGGATTGTTTTAACCACCAGTTTTTTCTTCTCTTTCAAATTATATGGTATAGGGTGAAACAAATAATTTTTCCATTCAATCATTAAAATGTTTAAACAATAGAATGATAAGTTTATTTTGTTTTATTACCAACCACAAAATTCAAAATCCTTAATATTTATTATGAATTGATGGGATCCAACTTGCCCCCCCATTCAGGGCCGGCCCAAGGGTAAGGTTGCTAAAGCCCTTATTTTAGGCCCCCAATTGTTAGTAACATCCTTTACACAAAAAATAAAAAATATTATTATAATTAGGCCTAGTTCATTGGTTTATAAATTGATTTTTCTCCTCAATGATTGATGGTTCAATCCTTGCTAAATGAATTTTAACTTTTAAAGTCTCTTCATGTATTTAAAAATGCCCCAAAATAAAAGTTTGCTTGAGGCCTCACTATAAATTGGGCGATATTGGGCCGGCTCTGCCCCCATTATATTACAATTACAATACACATTACAAATAAAAAAAATAAAATACTATCAATATATATGTAATAAATAAAATGAATGTGATACATTTAATTTTTATAATATAAATTTTATTTATTTTTTATTGAAATTTAGCCCCTTTAAGTGATTTTTATCAAAAAATTTAGTTAATACAAATATTATTATTGATAAATTTTATAACATGAATGTACCATATATAACTTAATTAAAAGATTTGATGAATTTGACCAATATTTAATATTTATTATTAAAAAAAATTCTCGCCCCCCTATATGAATCATGGATCCGTCCCTGATTGATGGTAACATGTATATAAGAGCCTTAATTAATGTTCACATACATTGAAAAATATTTGGTACACGTTTTAAAAAATAACACAGATAAAATATTCATGAATAAAGAATACCATGTTTAGTTGCTCTAGACATGGATTTTATCCACTTATATCACTTATCACATATAACACACTTTTTTTTTCTATTTATCTTCATCGTATCATTTATCACATTTCACATTTTCTTTTTATTTTCTCTATCTCTCTCCATGTTATATATATATATATATATATATATATATATATATATATATATATATATAACATGTATCAAAAACCTTTCTTTATAGTTTATAGGTGATTAGGTTTTTCTCTGTCAAATTAGGTTAAGATTATTTTTCAAAAAACATTTTCTATTTTTATTTCCTTATAGTTTAAATTACAAAAAAAATTAGCTTATTTTTTCATTTTATTTTCTGTTTCTGTAATTTTGTATAAAAAAATAAAGAAACCAATACAAAGTTATTTTCACTGTTTTCTATACAAAATTTTAAAAACAGAAAATAAAATGAAAACAATGTGATAATTTTATTAATAAAACTAAAAGATATGAAACATTACTTCTCTAAATATTTTTGTCACCGATTAATCATTCAATAATTAAGGAGTCACCATATTTATCCTTCAAAGAATATTTCACTGAAAGTTTCCAAAAGATATAGCAAAAATGTCATCAAATTCATTTTATGTCATTGCTCTCTACTCTTATATAATAAATGATTTTGATGACAATTGTGTATCTGGCTAATTTAGTGATTTTAATTTTTAGAAACTTATACTCCCCCGGACTCAAATATAAGCAACAAAAAATCCACTTGGGTGATCTAAAATATAAGCAAATTTCAACTAACTTTACCTTATTTAATGACCTCGGACTAAAATATCCTTTATTTAAATTCAGATTGTATTTTCTAATGACCTTGTTTAATGAACAATGTAGAGAGTGTTTCCACTTGGAACAAGTTTCAATAAAATTGGAGTCTTCTATGAAGGGCAATTTAGAGATTATAATTCATTTGTAGATGACGTCAAGAAAATTTAATGAGGTTAACTAACATTTCTTAATTAGTGTGAGTTAGTTTTTTTTGTTTATATTCAAGTCCAAAGTAGTACAGTGATGTTTTAGAGCATGTTTGGTTTATATTTTTATTTCCTATTTTCATTTTGTTTCCTATTTTTTAAAATTTTATAAAGGAAAAATTAGAAATACTCAGTATTTTTATTTTTTTTTATAAAATTTCAGTAACAAATAACAGGAAATGAAAATAGAAAAATAAAAATACAAACATATGAACGATTGTTTTTTTAAAAAAAAAGATAATTTATTACTTACTAATAATTAATAAAAGATACCGTACACGTACACCTTCTGTCACACGCTAATGGACAAAACGAACAACACCCAAAAGGCCAAAACTCTGAATTCAGATACCAATTGCACTATAAAGTCAGACATGATGTTAAATGCCATCAAAAGCTACCCAAACTAAACTTCAATGTCATCCAAAAATAATTTACTTGTATCAAATTGAGTGCCTATGTTCACATGTACTCCACCTTATACTGAATACGTTATAAACTTTTAAAATGTTACGAGTCAAATCTTTACTGATCACTCGGTCGATGTTACGTGTAAACTCACACTAAAGCTTTGTTGTTAAGACGAAAGTATAATAATAATAATAATAATAATAATAATAATAATAATAATAATTTTTTTATTATTATTATTATATCAAATTCATACAATAAAAAATATACAACAACTCATATAACATTTTTTTCTCTGTTTCTTTCAATCACATTACCCGTTACATCTCACATTTATTTCTTCTTTTCTCTCTCTATGTTGTACATGTTGTATACAACTCATATTTCTCTATTATTATCTATTCTTTGTATAGGTGAACAGCAACAGAAAAAACCAACAAAGACCGAGTCTCCCATTTATACAAACCAGCCAAACATAGACTGACATTAATTAAGCAAACAAATAAATGATATACAAAGCCTAACCCAATGCTAGTTCCATGATTACTCAGGTATTAGTAAGAATGCATTCCGGATTTCTTTAGGTTTGGGTTTGGAGTACCACAATACTTCAACCATTTATCAAAGGAGTAACCGGTCACACTGCAGAAAAAGGTATACATATTCATATTCAATTCTTTGTGAGTAAAAATAGATTTTATCGAAGTATCCCACGGTTGCACATCCAGCCAAACATCAAATTATTTGACTTATTTCCATTACAAGTTAAAGTCTTCATAAAATCATTTTATATCTTAGTTGAGCAAATGGGATGATAGGACTTACATAAATTTGGAGCAGCTTGAGAATGATCTTTATTCATTCCTGAAGGTGGAAAAGCACTCTCCTTTCCTTATAACTCTGGTGCTGTGAGAAAGGAGAATTCAAGAAATGGCAGGTGGGTCTTTCACAACAGGTTCTGTGGCCAAGGAGAGGGCAGAGCAGTACAAAGGAAGAGTCACAGCTTATGTCATCATCGCTTGTATTGTTGCTGCTACAGGGGGGTCTCTCTTTGGCTATGATATTGGGATTTCAGGTTCTTCCTTAATCCATACTCTCAATCAGAACTTCCATGATTTTCTGTTTTCCATGTTCTGGTTCTTTCATAATCCATTCTCTGAATGAAAAGTTGAAAACTCAGTTGACTTATGGTCAAAACTCAAAAGAGCTAGTAAAAATTGTGATTCAAAGCTCAAACAAGAAAGGCGGTGAACAGGGAAATGCTCTTGTGCCATATCCATCTTGCACGAGTTACATATCTAACAAGATATTTTGATTTAGAATTTCAAGATGTAAATCTGTATGCAGATTCATGACATTTTTCATCTGTTCTGTATGCATTCTTGCTTAATTTTTAAACCAAACTGCTAAAAAAGCCTTCTTTTTCTTTTCCTGATTCTAGATGTGATTCCAATTTATCATCTCAAACAGTATAATTGAAAAATAGAAACAATTCCAGGTAGTATTGTCTTCCTAAAATCTCAAATGTTTAACTGCAATGGTAAAATCATACCACAACAATGAATTGCCTCATCATTCACTTTGCCATTTATGCAAATCAAATCACTTCCCATCCTCCCAACAATTGACAATAGAATGCCTTGTTATTGCCCAATTCTTGACCCCTACAACTGAGATAGCAAATGTTGTGAATCAAGTTTTGGGGAGTAAAATTCAGAAACAGCTCCAATTAATCTCCATACTTTAACAGAACAGTCACAGCAGCCCTCAGTGCTAAATTCAGACTCACCTCAGGCTCTTTATATGTTAATGATTGAATAACTAGACCCCACTTGTCTTATTGTTAGTAGATTTGGACTTTTACTAGTAGTTGATCTAATTAGCAATACAAATAGGAGTATTGAGTTAACATATTGTAACAATGTTACATCCTATCAGTAATATATTTCAGTTTATTATTGTTAGCCACCTCTCTCTTTTTCTTATTCCTTGAACCTAAATCTATAATTCTTAAGGCTTATGTTCAGAATTTCTCTGATGCATGTTTTATGGTTAACAGGCGGGGTTACTTCCATGGATGACTTTCTTCAAGATTTCTTCCCCTCAGTATACAGACACAAAATGCACGCACATGAAAACAACTACTGCAAGTATGACAATCAGGGCCTTGCAGCATTTACCTCTTCTCTATACATTGCTGGTTTAGTTGCATCCCTGGTGGCGTCTCCCATTACAAGGAAGTATGGACGTCGAGCAAGTATCATAGGTGGTGGAATCAGCTTTCTCATTGGATCAGCTCTGAATGCTTCAGCTGTTAACCTGGCAATGCTTATCTTAGGCCGGGTTATGCTTGGTGTTGGCATTGGATTTGGGAATCAGGTAATATAATACATTTCTTTAACCTATTAACAATCCTTATTCAGATACAAACTTCATTCCTTTTCTGGTCTAAAAGTAAAACATTATATAAAAGGAGAAACCAACTTTTTTTTTCCCTGTTTAAAGCCTAGCTCTAGATTACTCCAACAAGTATCAAATGCTTTGAAAGGTTTAAGTGTGTGTTTGATTTAGCGTTAAAACTGGTTAAACTCAAGTTTGTATTCCCTAGCGCAACTATTTCTAACATTGGAAACCTGAGTTTACCACATTTCAACGCTAAATCAAACATGCTTTAAGTTGTTAACAATAATGACGTAATTTTAACGTGAGTTCATAAAACTTACAGGAAAAGAATGGTAGTAATGTGATGGAAAACAGTCTATGTTTGAGTTAGAAGATAATCCAGTTATACCTTAAAAGTTGAAAAATTACTTGAGCTACTCCTCCTCGTGGTTCTTTTGAAGGCAATTCCGCTTTATTTGTCAGAGATGGCACCAACCCACCTTAGAGGAGGCCTGAACATGATGTTTCAAGTAGCAACCACTTTTGGGATTTTCACAGCCAATATGGTCAATTATGGAACACAGAAGATTAGACCTTGGGGGTGGAGGCTGTCCTTAGGCTTGGCTGCAGTACCAGCTCTTTTGATGACAGTAGGAGGGATATTTCTTCCTGAGACTCCAAATAGCTTAATAGAACGAGGATTACAAGAAAGAGGAAGGAAGCTCCTAGAAAAAATCAGAGGAACTAAAGAGGTTGATGCAGAGTACCAAGATATGGTTGATGCAAGTGAGTTGGCAAACTCAATACAGCACCCATTTCGTAACATACTTGAAAGAAGGTACAGGCCAGAGTTGGTGATGGCAATCTTCATGCCTACCTTCCAGATCCTGACTGGCATAAATTCCATTCTCTTCTATGCTCCAGTGCTGTTTCAAAGCATGGGATTCAAAGGAGATGCATCCCTCTACTCCTCAGCTTTGACTGGTGGAGTTCTTGCCTTTTCAACATTCATTTCCATTGCAACAGTTGATAGGTTAGGCAGGAGAGCTCTTCTTATCAGTGGCGGAATACAAATGATCACGTGCCAGGTAAGAAAAAGTCTGTCTCCTGCAAATTCCCTGTAAATGGTATGAATCTAAGGTGGTAATGGTAGTATATAGATATAATTTGCAAAAGTCAAAACTTCTTGAGAAGTGGTTATTACAAATGTTCAATTTTCTCAGAAGAGGTGCCATTTAGTTCATTTTGCAGAGCAATTGATTTCACTTTGATTTTTCACATGAGCAGGTTATAGTTGCCATCATTTTGGGGCTCAAGTTTGGGCAAAATCAGGAACTGTCCAAAAGCTATTCAATATTGGTTGTGGTTGTGATTTGCCTATTTGTTGTAGCTTTTGGATGGTCATGGGGGCCACTTGGCTGGACAGTGCCAAGTGAGATATTTCCATTAGAAATCCGTTCAGCAGGGCAGAGCATCACGGTAGCAGTAAACCTTCTGTTCACTTTCATAATTGCCCAGGCCTTCCTTGCTCTTCTATGCTCATTCAAGTTTGGGATCTTTCTCTTTTTTGCTGGCTGGATTACCATCATGACCATATTTGTCTTTCTGTTCCTACCTGAAACCAAGGGGATTCCCATTGAAGAGATGACGTTTATGTGGCGGAAGCACTGGTTCTGGAAAATGATACTCTCTGACAACTGATTGTAGTAGGGTAGTAAGTGGCCATGAGTCAGGTACTGAATTACCTGAATGAAATATGTTGTATTTCAGGAACTGAAATGATGCATCCGGACCAAGAAAGTCTACTCCTGTTATGTTGTCATCGTCTCATGGAGTATACACAATTATATATTATAGTTTATAATTTATAAAGCGAGCTCCTTGAAAACGACAATGTAAAATAGTAGTATGCATCTGTTAAAAATTAGAATACTGGATAAATAATAATTGTATCCTAAAAAACAGAATCAACAATGGCCCTCTAGGAGTTACCGGACAATAAAGGGGAAGGATGGAGGAGGAAAGCTTTATAAATTAAAGAGAGCTAAACTCAAACACAAGGGAGGAAAGAATTTCCTACAAACCTTCCATTTTCCTCCCTTCTCCTTTATTTTTCAACTCACAAACATATCTTTGAAAAGTGACTCAAGTCCCAGCTTCCCTAATGCAAAAATGGCAGTTTTGCAATCAAATTCTATAAGGATACAACATAAGACAGGGATTACGTGGTCATTCTGCAGTGTCATGGCTAGAGCAGGATAAACTTCAACTAGGAATCTAATTTAACCCATCACTATACATCAGTTTAAGTAGCCAGGGAGTAACTTGCATACCACACTTTTTCCTTTTGTTTTATGTAATTGAGGTTTGATGGCGCTTGCATACCTACTTTCAATTACCATTCCCACCAAGGCACTGTAGAGGGGAGGGGAAGGAACGGATTGGAGGGAAAATAGAGGGCGGGAATAGAATAGGGAAAACTTTATAAAATGAATTTGAGAGAATCAAATTCCCAAACACAAAGGGGGAAAGACTTCTAATAAACATTCCCCTTCCTTTTCTTTCCCTTCAAAACTCTAACTCACATACATACGCTTAAGAATTAGGATCACATATGCAAATTATAACAAACAGCGCAAGAAAAGAATATAGAATAAGAAACAAAACCCTTCTTTGCTTGTTGAGACCAGAAAAGAGAAATTCACAAATAGAGGTGTGTGAATGTGTAATTGGTATCCGAATCTTATTTTCTTAGGCCACACAACCAAAGCGCCCTAAGATTTAGCAACATCGGTAGACAAGTCCACTAGCCAAACCAATTTAGGTTCTATACCAGAAGAAGCAATTTAAATTTAAAATACCTGTAGTGGAAAATATCAATTTACAATCCACCCATTCAGCATGAATAAAGTCCCAGTTAATTGGTTCTCCAACCACTCAACGCATGCAAAGAGTTAAACTCATTCCCCTAAAGTAGCCCAAACAAGCACCATGTATCGTCAAACAATTTGACATGCATTAGAAACGTCAATTTTGCATTAACTCCACGAAATAACCTGCTGAAAATTGTATCTGACCAACAATTCCTTGCCAGAAAATAGCATTCCTAAGGTCTAGTCTCACGCAGGTGTACCTCAGTTAACATACAAAACATACTATAATAGTATCATACTGATAATACTAGAAATTTTTATTGCATTAAATTTCCATAACCTATGATCGTTACGAGTGACAATCAGAGCAAACGAAACATCACACATCTTCCTTCTTCTTTCATATGAAAGTCTAAATCCTAATCCTAATTATCACACACACACACACATGCATTCTAGTTTCAAACACTATATTAAAGTGGTACTAATCAGATCACTGGAATTTACAAGAATAACAGATCCTTGATTCAACCCTTCAACAAACACGCTCACTAACCTATCTAAACTGACTCAGAGCACCCTGCCGGGACCAAATGTAGAATCTCGATCCCTACAAGCTTTGCTTTGCTTCGCTCTTTTGCCTTAAAAACTTTTTCATCACATTCTTCTTTCGCTCTCAACCAACGGCCATTCTCTTGAGAAAAAGCAGAGGAAGCTCGTCGAGACCATGCGATCAAATCAAACCATTTTTCGTATGAAGAAAGTAACCAATCACTCCTCGCGTCTCTCACGCAATCCATCATCATCAACATTGAAAATCGAACAAGTAGAATCAACCTATCCATCACCATCCTCTAATTAATCACAGGAGCAACCGCCTTAAATCACCGGTAATGGTGCCAGTTTTCTTCCCGAGGAATCCAGGGACCGGGAGGGAACTTGGCGGCGGCGACGCCAGGGAAGTCGGTCCGGCATATATCCCTTCTGTCAAATCGGGAACCCTAACCTGCTTCTGCACCGTCTCAGGATCCGGGCCCAGCCGATCCGTGGATCCCAAAACCAAATCGAAACCTTCTTCGCTCTTCTTCGTCGTATCTTCGGGGCTTAGCTTCTCGCCTCTCTTGAGAATCTTGACTTGGCCCATCACGAGGTTCGCTCCGGGGAGTTTCACCACCACGCAGGACTGATCGACTCCGCTCCGGCTACGATCGCGATCTTGGAAATTGGGGTGAACGGCCGGCAGACTCCGCTTCCCCCGGCGAGTCTGGTTAGGGTTAGGGTTTGAGTTTCTTTGCGATCTGACAGAAGATGTAGCGAGAGACGACGCATCGTGGCGTAGCCGACTTTGAAGGCAATCGTGGGAGCGAAGAATGGCGGTTCCCATTACTGGTAATGGAAGGTAAGGAATCAGAGAGTAGGGGATAGTTTCATACAGAGAGCGGCATGGTTGGATACTTGGATGAAATATAAATAAACGATATGGAGTCGGTCACTCGTCCCTGAATAATAATAAATTGTAAAAACGTCGATAGTAACGTCAGTCAATTAGGTCTTTCTGTTAACTCCGCTCTGTTAAAGTTAACAGAACTGCAAGTACCTCAAAATGGTCCCTGAAAGATATGTGGTTGGTCACATTGGTCCCTGAAAGATAATAAATTGTAAAAACGTCCTGAGGGTCGATCACATTGGTCCCTGAAAGATAATAAATTGTAAAAACGTCCCTGAGAAATAATAACATCATTTATTATGCTTTTTTTTTTCTTCGTTGATTTCGTTTCATTCCCAAATGCGAGTCATGCTTCACAATGTCTCTGGACTATTGACATTTACCCCGCTATCTTGGTCCTATCGAATGAAAATCATGAAAGAAACCGCAAAAGGATTGGTGTATGTGCATGAATTTAGCCCAAAAAAATATGTCATTGGAGATCCCAAGCCAAGTAACATACTTATTGGACATAACATGACAACCTACATCTCTGATTTTGTACTTGGGCGCCTTGCAAATATTGTTGGGGGAACCCCAACCTAGCAATCCAACTGAGTGGCTGTAGAGAAATTCCAAGAGAGACAAAAGAGTCTGTCCACTGAAGTTGCAACTAATATTTTGGGAAATAGTTATCAGGCTCCAGAAGCACTCAAAGTGGTGAAGCCATCACAGAAGTGAGATGTTTATTCATATGGTGTGATTTTGTTAGAAATGATCACAGGGCGATTACCCATTATCCAAGTGGGTAACTCAGAAATGGACCTTGTTCAATGGATTCAGTTATGCATTGAGGAGGAAAAACCACTCTCAGACGTATTAGACCCATACTTGGTTGAAGATGCAGATAATGAAGAAGAGATAATTGCAGTTTTGAAAATTGTGATGGCTTGTGTCCATAACAGCCCTGATAAGAGACCTACGATGAGGCACGTGCTTGATGCTCTGAATAGATTGTCCATTTCCTCTTATTGAGAAATTTCAAGGAGTTGTCGGTCGGATTTGGTCGGATTCGGGCTCCAAAAGCCCAATCCGAACCAAACCGTGGCCATTCAAATTTGGACCGCTTCCGTCCATTTTAGCCTTCGGGTGCTGCGGGTTCGGTTTGGACGGGTAAACGGATATATCGGGTGGGTTTTCTCGGTTTGAGCCAATTCATTTTTTTGGGCATTTTTTAACAGTTTTTATTTTTTTTATTTCTGGTCCATTTTTTGATGCTTTTTCTATTGCTTTGTTTGTCTATTTTTAGGATTTATTATTTTGTATTTTGCAATACTTGAAGAAATGGCCAAGAGATTCATATCAGATAAGAGAAGATACATAAAAAATTAAAAATAAATAGAGATAAATCATAAAAAATTCAAATCAAGATAATAAAAGAATATCAATGAAATGAATAAATAACAGATCTTGATTAGAATCAAAACAAATCTTGACAATATATAAAAGATAACATAATAGATAAAAAAGTAAAATCAAATGAAATAAATAAAAGATTCAGATCACAAACTCAAAAACAAAACAAGATAAATTGTAAAAATTTCAAATCATGATAACAAAAGAAGATCAAAGAAATCAATAGATAACAGATCTTGAAGATCTTGACCAGAATAAAAATAGATCTTGACTAACAGAATAGATAAAAAGGAAAATAAAAATAAATAAATAAGAGATTCAGATTCAGATTACAAATTAAAAAACAAAACAAATAAGAAACTTTGAGCAATTCCAGTTCAGTATCTTGCTGTCAAACGCACATATCAGACTCTTGTATGTTGGACCCCAGTTGAAACGATGTCGTCATCACAGAAGGACTGACGGTGGCGGCGCATGGTGGTTGTGGTATTGCCGTGAGCCGCGGTGGCTGGATCTGTTATTGCATGCACAGATCTAAAGTTGTGGCACAAACAACTTTGTTATGAGACCAACAGATTTGAAGGGATGTTTCATCCTATATCTTCAGGACAAAAACTAGTCAAATAAAAGAGATGAAATAAAAGAGATGAAGAGCAAAAAAGGGTGGAGGCTGAAAATAGGAAGTGGGAGAGAAAACAAAGAAGAAGAATGGAGCAGTGGAGATTTGGACGCTGAACGGTGGAAGTGATTCATAGTAGCTAGGTCACACAGAGACTCAGACAAGGATGGGGGAAGGTGAAAAGGTTGGAGGCGCTGGAGTTTGAGGGAGAATGTGTGTGGGATTGTTACTACTACTAGGGTTAATCAGAATCATATGGGCTGGCCTTGGTTAATAAAAGACAAAGGTGGAAACTTTAGAATTGGGCCTCATGTATATGATAGCTTAGTCGGTCGGTCCGGTTAGCTGCGAAAAATTTTTTCTCCACCCGAGCCCGTCCGTTTAAATCCGTATCAACCCATCAATATAACCCGTTCCAATCCATTTCCTTATTTCTACCCGACCGCTGCCTTACGGTTAAGGCGGATTTTTCGGGTTACGGGCGGATCGAAATACTTTGCCCACCCCTATTTGTAAGTATAAATCATTTGTTTTTAGTTCTTGTAATTTATTTTTTTTTGGTTTTTCATCCTTAAAAAATTTTCCTTTTGCCATTTTGGTCCATACCGTTAATTTTAAACTTATGTGGTCAACGGAGTGTCACATCGGCCTGTCACATGTGATTTTTCTGTCCAGCATAAATTTATTTTAAGTCCCTATAAATATTATCATTTTGTTTTTAGTCCCTATAATTATTTTTCACCCAATCTCATCTTCATCCAACATCACCGTGTTCTTTTGTTTCTTTTATTGTATTGTTACACTTGAAATTCGTGAACTACTCGTGTGTTTAAGAAAATAAATTCTTTATATATTTAATTATTTGAAATTTCAAAACACTTGAATTCATTGTATAAAGAGGGAAAAACATGTAACGACTTTTTTCTCTTCTATTTTTTTTTGTCTATTGAGTAACAAAATTCTCATTTGATAACTTGATGTAATTGTCCTGGGTAACAAAAAAAACTTGTAATTGTAAATCAAGTGAAAAAAATTTAGTCAATAGACAGAACAAAAAAGAATTGTAGAGAAAGAAAGGTCGTTACATGTTTTATCCCATTTATACAGTGAATCCAAGTGCGTTGAAATTTCAAATAATTGAATACATCGAAATTATTTTCTTAAAGCCATGAGGAGTTCCAGAATTTCAAGTGTAATAACGCACTAGAAGAAGCAAAAGGACACTGTGATGTTGGATGAAGATGGGATTGGGGTGAAAAAAACTAAAAAAATTGTAGGGACTAAAATCAAAAGGGTCATATTTTATAGGGACTAAAAACAAATTTAAACTGAACAGAAACAACACATGTGGCATGCTTATGTGGTACTTCGTTAGCCACATAAGCTTAAAGTTAACGGCAAGGACCAAAATGGTAAACGAAAAAATTTTTAGGGATGAAAAACTATAAAAAAAAATTACAGAGACTAAAAAAATAATGATCTATATTTATAGGAACTAAAAACATATTTAAGCCGGAACTCCTTTCCTACTATTTCATCCCTTATTTTGGATATAATCTAATCTCAAATCTCAAACTTGGAGATTAAAGAAGCCATATATGCCATGCGTCCCTATACGGCTCCATGACTCGTTGGTTTGCACCCAACCTTCTTTCATACCTTTTGGAATGAAATTGGTACCTCTGTTTGTAGCAACTTGAAGGATATTTTCCTTAATCCTAAAAGGTCAACCATATAAATTAGACCCTACTTGCTCTAACTCCCAAAGTTAACCACCCCTTTTATATATCCCAGTTTAGACGAGTAAACCACCACTTTAGTCCTTGAAAGTGTTCAGACCCGTCACTTCAGTCCCTGAATGCCAAAAACCTAAAAAAAGTCCCTGAAACTGTTCACCGTCGGTCAGTTTGGCCCTTCTGTTAGTGAGAGTCACTTAACAGTAACAGAGATGCTGACGTGGCCTGTTAACTGCCAAGCTGGCACGCTGAGTTGGATCTGTACTTCTGTCAGAAACCTTCAGGGACTATTCTGAAGACGTTTTACAACACAAAATTTCCCTCCACGATCATGACCCATTAGCTTCCTTTCTTTACAAGTCTCCAACTCCAACCTAGAAGCCCTTACCCAAAAGCCCTAAAGAAATCTGAGAGCAATGAAGAGTGCGTTTAAAGATTTCTCCAAGGTTGTGACGTTCCATCTCTGCGACTCGGACGAACAAAGCTTCTCCCAGATTTGCCCTATTATCGTCTTCGAAGGTACGCGGGTGAAGGGTTTAGTTTTATTTTCATGCTCTGTTTTCCCTGTTTGATTATAATGCGGTTTTTTTGGGGTTTTTTTCTTGTTAGTTATGTAGTAAATATGATAAATGTTTTGGTGTTGGGGTTTTGTTGGGTTTTTTTTTCAGAAATTTACACATTTGATTTGTGTGGTACATGTAGAATGGATTTCATTACACTGATTTTGCACCATGGAGGGAAGTTTCTGAGAAATGAACAAGGGGTCCTAGAATATGTGGGGGGTGAGGTAGATGTGTGGGATTATTTAGAGTGTGATATACTGAATAGGTTTGTGATCATTGATCTTTGCAAGTTACACAAGTACCATCATATTGAACATTGTTATTGGTTGTATCCTGAACGTGATTTGGATGGTGGTTTAAGTGAGATTAGGAAAGATCATGATTCAGATATAGTAGACATGTGTCTAGCTTCTAAACACAATAATGGGGAAATAGAAGTCTTTTTTGAGCACCCAGTAATTCCAGATAACTGTGTTGTATTTTCTAAAGTGGTTATGGCTGAAAAAAACTAGTGAAATGGCTGCTGAGATGGAAGATGTGAGTCATGTTGAGGTGGTTGGTGAGATGGAAGAGTATAGGCCTGATGATGTTGTAGTTGAAGAAGCTTTAGAAGAGGGTACTGTATCTGACATTGGTAGTGATAGCTATGAGAGTGCAGAGGATAGTTTATACAGACCAAGTCCAATAGTGAGTGAGGGTGATGAAGAAGATTCTCCTGTAGTTGCTGAGATCAGGAGTAAGAAGAAAAATGATGTTGCTGCAAGAAGCACTGATAAGGGGAAGAATGTGGTTGCTGATAGTTCCAACAAGAAAGGGAAGAATGTGGTTGCTGATAGTTCCAACAAGAAAGGGAAGAATGTGGTTGATGATAGTTCGAAGAGGAAAGGGAAGAATGTGGTTGATGATAGTTCGAAGAGGAAAGGGAAGAATGTGGATGTTGTAACTTCTAGCAGAAAAGGGAAGGAGAAAGTTGTTGACAGTTCTAAAAGGAGAAGAGCCGTGACCAGTGAAGATGATGGTGAAGGTAATCATCCTCCTTCAGTTGGGGTGGGTCATAGGCAATCATATGCACCAAATTTGAATGATGGGGGTGGACAGGGAGAGGCTGACAGTGATGGTGGGAATAGCTACCATTCTGAGGATTTAAGATCTCCTATCAGCGGTGAAGATGAGAATGGGGGTGGACAAAGGCCTTTGTATCCTCAATTTGATGATGGTGCATCTTTTGGCCAAGTAAAGCTTGAAGTTGGCATGGAATTCGACACTATTCAACTATTTAAAACAGCTGTAAAGGACTACACTATCTTCTATGGCAGAGAATTGAAATAGGTTAAAAATGAAAAGAAAGGGCAAGGGCTAAGTGTAAAAACAAGGAATGTGGATGGGAGATATTCTGTAGCAGAAGCTCACTGAATGGAAGTTTCCAAATTAAAACATTTGTGAAGAACATAGTTGTTGCAGAGGTTTCAGAAATTCTCAAGCAAGTTGTAAATGGGTGTCTGCCAAGTTAGTACAGAAGCTCAGAACCCAACCCTCACTTACTCACACTGAGGCTTTTGATCATATGAGAAGGGAGTTTGGTGTATATTTGGATGACACAAAGATCTTTAGGTCACTGAAGAATGCCAGAAAAATGGTCGAATGTGGTGAGAAAGAACAATATGGCAAGTTATGGGACTATGCACATGAACTTCTTAGAAGCAACCCTGGAAGTACTGTAAAGATGGATGTCATTCCTATCCCCAACTCTCAACCACAGTTTGAGAGACTGTATGTGTGCCTAGAAGGGTGTAAGAAGGGCTTTTTGGCAGGATGCAGACCATTTATTGGTCTTGATGGATGCTTCTTAAAGGGTTACTTTGGGGGACAACTACTTTCTGCTGTAGGCCAAGATGCTAATAATCATATCTTTGTCATAGCATATGTCATAGTAGATGTGGAGAACAAGGAAAACTGGAAGTGGTTTTTGACATTGCTTCAACATGACTTGGGTGACTACATACAGCACAAATGGAACTTCATGTCTGATATGCAGAAGGTATGTGAACTTCAATCTGTTTTAATTTAGTGGTAGTTATGCACTAGTTTAGCACTGTCCTAGGTGCCTGCAGGGACTAATTTGACATGAAGTGAGTACTTGCAGGGACTAATGTGACAGTAAGTGACTACTTACAGGGACTAATATGATTTGTTATTTTATATGTGTAGGGACTCATACCTGCTATGCAGGAGGTTATGCCAGGCGTGGCCCACGGATTCTGTGCAATGCACATGTGGAGAAACTTCACCAAGCAGTTTAAAGACAAAGAGTTGAGAACAGTTGTTTGGGAGTGTTCTAGAGCAACAACACCAGTCCAATTTAATGCAACTATGGAGAGGGTGAAGAGAATAAGTGAAAAGGCTTGGGCCTATCTGGACAAATGGCCTAAGGAGGCATGGACAAAGGCACATTTCAGTGAAGATTCTAAGGTTGACAGCATAACCAATAACAATTGTGAGGTTTTTAACTCCAAAATACTGAAATATAGAGGGAAGCCTATCCTGACAATGGCAGGGGAGGTAAGATGCTATGTGATGAAAACCATGGCTGCAAACAAGCTTAAATTGGCTGGGCACATAGGTGCATGAACACCTATGCAACAAAGCAGACTTGATAAAGAGAAAATTGCAAGTAATGGATGGACACCAATTTGGTCAGGAGATGGAGATGGGCTGAGGTATGAAGTGCAATCTTTTTATGCCAAAGTGGATGTCAACCTCTCCACCCATACATGCACTTGTAGATTCTGGCAATTGACAGGTAATTTCAAAACACCTAATTCTAATTTTGAATAGTTCATCATTTTATTTATAAACATTGTTTTAATATTCATTTGCAATTAGGGATGCCATGTTGCCATGCCATTGCAGCCATTGCTTGTTTAAATCAAAAGCCTGAAGACTATTGTCATGGTTGACTGACTATGGGGTCTTACAATGCCACTTATCAGTACTTTGTACAACCCACCCAGGGGGAGATATTCTGGGAGAAGACAGATTATGATAAGCCTGCACCACCACCCATCAAGAGAGCTGGAGGCAGGCCCAAAAAAGCTAGAAGAAAGGATGCAAATGAGGGCTCAGTCCAAAACAACAGATTGAAAAGATCATACCCAGAGTGCATTTGTTCAAGATGTGGTCATCCAAATCACAACATTAGAAATTGCATGAATTATGGGGTGCCACCAAAGCCAAGGGGTTGGAAACCAGTGGAGACAACTGAAGTGCCTGCTGCTGATGGAACTACAACCCCTGTCAACCCAACAACAACAACAGAAAATGCCAATGAAACTCAGAGTGAGATTGATTTATCTCAATCTCAACCATTAAGTCAACCATCTCAACCCCAACCTGTGCACACCAATCAGGTAATCATAACCAAACACTCAAACATTTGAAATATGGGTTGGTTGTATTCTAACACAATTAAGCTTTGATTAATCTTGCAGGGGTTGCCACCTACTCCAAACCAACATGTAGTATCTGCTCAACCAACTCAGACAACTAAGGTGGTAAGTAGCTTGTCATTATCATCTAGCACTACCCTTAATTTTTTACAGCAGCAACAATCCTTCATAACTGTAATAACATCTCTTCTCTCATTTTAGGCACCAATGACCCAATGCGCCCTAACACTCCTTTTAGACAACCTGGGTTGATTCATACTGCTGCTGCTAGGCCTACCTACACAGGAAGTACAAGGAGAAAGTTGCCAACAAGAGGAGGAGGATTATCAATTAGGCCACATGCTGGGGGACCTAGACAAAATGCATCATCAAGCCCAACTACTGCTGCCAATCAGACCTCTGCTGCAGGCGCCTTTGTGGGAGGAAATCCATCAACAAGACCAACTACTATCAGCCCAACCTCTGTTGCAGGCCCATACCTTGGACCAAGTTCATCATCAAGGCCAACTACTCTCAGGCCCATCTGCTGTGGCAGGCCCATTCCAGGGAGCAAATGTACAGGCCCATCCTCTACTGCTGGACCATTTCAAGGAGCAAAGTGCTTCAACATGTACCAGATTCATGCAGTTCATGCCCACACCTGGATTTCGTCCTCCTCCACCAAAAAAGCCTTGAAGAATCTGTTAGGCCTTATGTTAGGATTTAGTTAGGCATTTTAGGAATCCAATTTAGTTAGGCAGTTTGGATTTTAAATTCAGTGAGACTTTTTGTAATGACTACAGTCAAGATCACTCTGTTTTGATGAAAGTGTTATGCACAACAACATTCAGTTTCAGCCATGTACCAGGCCTTACTTACAGGCCATATTTTGTTATGATTTAACTGCTATATATGACAGATCCAAGTACATTTATTGGTCCCTTTATCTTACATTCTTAATTGCATATTTTACATTATGTTGACCACATGTTCAGTTTAATTTAAATTTCAACCTACCCAAACATTAAAATGTTTTGTTAACTGTAAAACAGATATTTAATATTGTAGAACAAAGTGTGCATTCATAATGTAATTCCATTAAAGGTCAATACAAATACCCAAAATCAAAGTGCACTAAGTGCCTAAACCCTAATCCAAAATACTGCCACAATCACTAACACCAGCAAACAGATACACAATACAGTCACTACATATTTCAAGCCCCTAATTTCACTATGCATTCCTTCAAGCTGAGAGCTTATGCGAATCCTCCACAATTCTTCAATCTCCTTTCCATCATCAGCAACATCTTCAAATTCTTCATCTACCCATGCAAAAAACTTGTAGTTTAATTCATCATCCTGACCAAAAAACCATGTCTGTAATTTAGAAAACAAACAATGCATAGCATCAATGGACAATGCAATGCAGAAACAATGCAATGCAGTGCAATTACCTTCGGTAAGGGCACGAGTAGAACTGTCTCCCTGGGTTGCGCGCTGTATTCGATACACGAACAATGGCTCTTCTACCACAATGGCAACGGAGGGCCTTCAATCCTGGAATCTCTGTCGCATTTCCCCTTGTAGATGCAGACGAGCTCCATGTAGGGGTGGTGGTGGTGGCTCTTCTTTGATGAAATTGCCGATCTGATGAAGCACTACCCTTCATTTGCATGTTACTGTGATTAGGGTTCTTAAAAATCCCCAATTCTGAAAAACCTAATTTCTGGGGAGGAAGATAAAATACAGGGAAAACGTCTTCAGATTAGTCCCTGAAGGTGTCTGACGGAAGTACAGATCCAACTCAGCGTGCCAGCTTGGCAGTTAACAGGCCACGTCAGCATCTCTGTTACTGTTAAGTGACTCTCACTAACAGAAGGGCCAAACTGACCGACGGTGAACAGTTTCAGGACTTTGTTTTAGGTTTTTGGCATTCAGGGACTGAAGTGACGGGTCTGAACACTTTCAGGGACTAAAGTGGTGGTTTACTCCAGTTTAGACCTATTAGTCTTTGTAATGTAACTTATAAAGCAATTACCAAAACCATAGCTAACAGACTGAAAAAAACACATGGAATTTTTCGTGCAACCCAATCAGGCCAGTTTTGTTCCAGGGCGCCACACAACTGATAACATCACAATTGCTCAGGAGATTATTCATTCAATGAGGTCCTGTAGGGGGAACAAGGGATACATAGGGATCAAGATAGATCTAAAACAAAGCCTATGATAGACTTAGATGGAAATTTGTGGTGGATACCCTTAGGGATATTGGGTTCAACAATCATTTCTGTGAGTTGGTCATTAATTGTTTATCTACAGTGACCATGCAAGTTTTGATTAATTGTGCAAAAATTGATAGTATTTCCCCAACTCAGGGTCTTAGGCAAGGTGATCCTCTATCATCCTACCTGATTGTCCTTTGTCTCGAGAGATTAGGCCACCTAATTAAGTCTAAGGTTGACAGTAGAGATTGGAAACCCTTCCGGTTTGAAAATATGGTCCAATTATCTCCCATCTGTTTTTTGCAGATGAATTAATTTTGTTTGCCGAAGCTTCTGTTGAGCAAACTACCTTGATCATGGACTGCTTGCAGGCTTTTTGTCATTCCTCGGGCCAGATGGTGAATGTGGAGAAGACTAAAGTTATGTTCTCTAAGAATGTGGAGCATTCTAGAGCTAGTCAGTTGGCTTCATTGACAGGTTTTAGTTTAACAACTGACCTTGGGAAGTACCTGGGAGTCCCCCTTCTTCATGGAAGGGTCACAAGAGCCACCTATAATTATTTGATTGAGAATGCACATAATAGATTGAATTCTTCGAGGGGTAACTCCCTATCCATGGCTGGAAGAATAACCTTGACTCAAACTGTGTTGGGCAGCTCTCCCACCTATACCATGCACACGGTTTTATTACCACACAATGTCCTGCCAGATGTTGGAAAGGATGGCTGAGAGTTTTATTTGGGATCATTCTGCTCATGAGAGGAAATTACACATTGTCAACTGGGAGGAGTTCTGCAAGCATAAAAAACAGAGGGATTTTATTCTTCCTTCTCCTTACCACTGTAGACATGTGGAAAAATCTTTTATTCTTGTCCCATAGTCGCACCCAATCACAACTTGACTTATGGTATCACAATAATTCCTCCTGAATGAGAATAAAGTTATATTCCTTCCATAATCTATTTTGAAGTTTCTGAATCCCCTTTTTAGGATTATTTCCCATCCTCCTATGCACTCCTTCCATCCTAGCCATTGGTCTCTTTTTTTTTTTCTGAAAATAGTACCAAAAACATTTTGGTTCTAGGCATTGGTAGCGACATGGAATTATTGAACAACAGAACACCAATCAAAATTATTACCCCAGGCAGTTTTGACCACGCTGGGAAAACTATCTTCAGCCATTCATGCAAGTTGTAATCAAAAAGGTTGCTCCCTTGATTAAAAAACTCAGTTGGATTAGTTCTGATCAAAATCAGGTTGCAGTCAGCTTGAAAGTGGGGAGGTGAACAACAACAGCCTCAAGGAAAAGCATCCCTCCAGCTAATATTTGAGATCGCCTTATCCAGACGCTCACACACACCATGTCACTCCTAGGTGAACTGGGGTCCAATAAAACCAAGATCTTCTAACCAGAACAATCTATGCAATTTTGGAAATCCTCCATAGACTTCCAATTAGGACTAGATCCATCTTGTTTCTCATGAGCAGGTAAATATGCATTGAAGTCCCCAAATAACATCCAAGGATCAGGGATATTAGAAGCTAAATTTGTAAGATTTTGCCAAAGGAGCAATATGTCATACATCATGGGGTTACCATATACAATTGCAATAAACCATTTACAAGAACCATCAAGGGAGGAGATGGTCCCATGAATGAATTGATCATCTAGAAGAATGACATCAAATTTGAGAGAATTATCATCCAATATCCCACCAGCCATGCCTCTAGCATCCACTTTAACATTCTTGGAGAATCCAAGAGAAGAAATAATTTTGTCACTTATTGAACCACTGGCCCTTTAATAAAAAAAATATATATCACGACTCTATTTATCAACTTTACTCTTAAGGCATCTCCATCTACTAAAAATTGGGGAGTTCATGCCACAATGTGTGATGCTCTTAAAAGCGGTACAGTTGAGAGAAATGTCGGGAAAGTTTAACAAATTTTTGGTTGCTCTGGCTTTTTATTTCTTTTTTAATTTTTTTGTATATTTTTAGGAAGTAAATAATAAAATATATAAATGTGAGGTTGATTGTGGAGTTCATTTAAGAAATTTGTTAAAATTGTTGGGTTGAAGATAAAAGTGATGATTGAGTTGCTTAAGGTGAATTATTGGCGTTCGGATCCTCTGCCGCTACTGTCTCTACAACACGTCTACATCAAGCACATAGGACCGTTAGATTTTAATATATAATAAATCCTAAAAAATATTTTAAAATAATATAAACCATGAGATTGATCTAATGGTTGACAAGCTCCCCTGTTGAAATGTCAAACCTGGGTTTGCGTCCTTCGACATTGAATGAAGAAACTTTCCCTTCTCCGTCGTCTTTGTTTGTCGTCCCTGCTCGTGCGTGTCGCCCTCCCTGTCTGTCATCGCCGCGTCGCCACCGTCCCTCGTTGCTTCGTTCGATGCGTAGCCAACCTGCAGAGCTCCCATGGTTGCGGACCACTTCATTCTCATCCCTAACCGTATGACCTCACCTCTCTCTCCGTATGACCTCACTTCCTTCCAATCTTCTTGCATCTTAAATCAATAAATTTGCATTTCTCAAAATATAAATTAGCAAAAGAGTATCAATCATATCTTTATATTTATCTTATATATATAAAAGTAAGGTAGTGAAAGTAGCCTATAATGTCTAAAATATGGGCATAATAGTAAATTTCTTTCAACAAAACTTCTAAAAATAGAATGTGTCTTTTACATTATAAATGATTAATGATTAATATTATCAATCACTATTAATTAATTACAATAATTATAATAATTATTATAATTTAAAATATATCTACTAATTTTTTAAAAAATATAAATAAAAATAATATGATATGAAAAATAAAACATAATAGAACAATTTATAAAAAGGTAAAATTTAATTATAAAATGATAAAAATATAATAGGAAATTTAAAACATATTCAAACACTTAAAATTTATTTTATAATTATGTTAATAATAATTACATTAATTATTTAATTATAATATAAATAAAAATATAATATCAAATTTTAACAATAACAATTAAAGCCTATTTTAAAAATAATATTAAATTTTATATTATCTTAATTAAGAATTATTTAATTATTTTATTATGTTAAATATTAATATTAAGATTATTTTAACAATTTCATTTTTAAAAAGTTTATAATATAAATTAAAATATAATATGAAATTTAAAATATAATAAAATAATTTAAAAATCATTTCATAATTACGTTAATAGTGATTATTTAATTATAGCTATGTTTATTATATCAAATACCAATATTACAATTCATTTTAACAATTTTAATATTAAAAAATTGCAAGAATTGTACTATGATAGAAAAAGCGGCTCCAGAAAAGTTCTGTTATGAAGCTATACGGTCCCATGAGTCCTATGCTTTTTTTGAAGTTGTTGATAGAAATTTCAGAGACATTTGATTCACTTCCACAAATAGTACTAATCTTCCTTTTGGAGAAAAAATAGATTTTTGTTGTGATCGATTTTAGGCATATCCCGCCTATAATCCCTCGAGGGATAAGACAGGATATTGTTCGTGGTACTATCAACTCTTCGTATGTTTAGAATTAATGCAATGTGTCAACATTAACAAAAAAAACATGACATTGCAATATGCTTATTCAAATTTCCATGCAGAATGATTGAAAAGATTTCTGATCGGGTATTGAGCATTGGTGATGGGAGGAATGAGCAAGAAGTTAATGACAAAGTCCATATTGAAATTCTAAAATATTTGTTGCTAAATGATTCAGGTGATCCTCTTGCTTCTATTTTTCAATAGTACATATCCTATGTTTTTGAAAAACATGAAAAAAGTCAAGCTACTTTCAAGATCGAGCTATTTTAGTACCCACAAATGATATTTTTGAGACTTCGAATGATTACATGTTATCGCTCATTCCTGGTGAGACATAATCCTTTCTTAGTTTTGACAACCTATGTCTGGTACATGCCCACTTAGTAACCCTGATGATGTTCATACTCAAGAATTCCTCAATACAATAACTTCATCAGGACTTCCAAATCATGATGTTAAAGTAAAAGTTTGGTGTTCATGTCATGCTGTTGAGAAATATAGACCAGTCTTCTAGATTATGCAATGGGACAATACTCATCACTACTCAAATGGGCACATATGTCTTAGAAGCACGACACCAAACAGATGTTAGAGAAAATGTTTCATTCTAAGACTCCCATTAATTCCATCAAATAAAAGGATCCCTTTTAAATTTTAACTAAAACAATTTCCAATTGCAATCTCATTTGCAATGACAATCATCGGGAGTCAGAGACAATCTCTTAAACATGTTGAAATTTTTCTTCCAAGACCGGTATTTTTCTCACGACCAGTTGTATGTTGCGCTCTCAAGAGTAACATCACGTAATGGACTTAAAATTTTTATATGAGATGAAGAGGGAAATTCAACAAACACTACATCAAATGTGGTTTTCAAAGAAGTCTTCCAAATTTTAATTTAGGTAAGTAACCTTCTATTTTATTTTTTTCCATATACATATACTTTATATTAACTTCTACCTTATTTTAACTTTAACTTCTCTTTTTACAGGGATTCCATCTACCTTCCTATCTCCAATTAACAGAGTCTATCTTCACAAGTTAGATACTTCATCCAATAGATGTTTTTAATTCCCTTTCCATAGTAACTCTTTTAACATGTATACGTTCTTCTCATACACACATTCATTACAAATTATATACACATTCAACCAAATTTTATATTTCAAAATTCTTACAACATTTAACTTTAAAACTTGTCCGTATAATATTTTCATTATGAGTGTCCTTCGTGCATCGCACGGACACCAGACTAGTGCTACTTTATTAGAATCGTGTATTGTAAAAAAATAAAGAGAGTTCATAGTTGATTACCAAGGCTAGCTAAAAAAACTCAAAGACCATATTACAACATTAAAGACTACAGAAAAAAAATCAATCATATGACCATATTTTTTAGAATCAAAGACTACCAAAAACATTTCTTCTTCCAACCATTATTACATTTTCATAGAATACAACTTCTTATCCTTAAATGGTTTTCTAACTGTAAGAGTTCTCAAAATAATTACATACATAAATTTTACCTTTTAAACCAAGTTACAGCAAGTATCTTGTTCTTTGCCAAGCAATTTCTTCACAAAAATTTGCACTTGACCAAGAAATTTTGATAGCACAGTATGTGCTCTGTTTTTGTCAAAGTGATAGTCTCACTTGTGTAAAGTATGGCGCGAATTCAAGGAGGAACGAGACGACGTATACTATTCGCTTCAATTAATCCTCCGTTTGATATATCCAACTGTCTTTATTTTTTTTTAGTTTTTGTTTTTAATATTTTAAACATCTAAAAATAATCAATGGTGAAGATGAAAATGTTTAAATAAACGGTCCAGATCCATATTGCAGAGGCGCCGTAGAGGAGAGAATTTTTTTTTGAATTGTTGGAGTAGATTGGGGGATAGTCAAGTTGCACACTACCTTAGGTGTCGTTCGGAGTGGTTGCGAGTTTCAGTTTTTGGTTTTTAAAAATTTTCAATCAAGTTTTTACAACTCAAAACCAAAAACTGAAAACCACTTTTTGTGGTTTTCAAAATGTTTGCTTTGAAAACCACAAAAACAAGTTTTCAGTTTTTAGTTTTGAGTTGTAAAATCTTGATTGAAAATTTTTAAAAACCAAAACTGAAAACTTACAACCTCCCCGAACGACCCCTTAGTTTTTATTTAAATTTTTTAAGAAACATTATCCATAATATATATTCTTTTATAATCTATAGTTATCAGATTTTCTTAAAAGTTTTTTCTTCTTTGCAATTTTGTCACTCTTAATAAGTATACTTGAAGTTTATATTTTTGCTTTTATTTTCATTTTTCATCGTGAAATAATTCTATTTTTTAATTTAATATCATCCTGCAAGTGCAAAACACGGGTGTTATGCTTGTATGGTATGAAATACTAAAACAGGAACAGAGGCTATGGTGGTTCCCTGCTGGCTTTGGAAAGGTTGATGCCACTCGATGGTCTTGCACGGTGGTGATGAAGCGATTCGGTGCATTGCAGTTGTGGCGTTGGGAGTCAAATTCAGATCTGTTTTTCACTCTCCTTCAGTTTTCTCGATATATTAATGGTATGCAATTTGCTCAGCTTCTGAAGCAAAATTCACATTATTGAATGATGAAAAGGAAACTTTCACTACTGGCATGAATTTGGAAATTCTACAGTAGCATTACTAGCATTATTCTCTTAGAAATGAAGCAGCTTATTTATGATGAAGCATAGTACAATTGAAATATTCACAGTCACAGGGGCATAAAATCAAACAAACAATAGGCATAAAGACAATCAGATTCAGGTGTCATTAATCACATGGTTTCCCCACACCTGTTCTTTAACCTTGTTAACTGTATTGCAATTGTCACATCTATTCTGCTCACTGCCTTCTCAATGTATCCAAAGTAAGCCTGCCTCCAACTCTTCTTCAACAGTAAAACTCCCACCACTGCCCAAAATCCAGAATCAAATCCAAGTGCTATGAAAAAGTAAAACCATAATTCTTCTCTGACCTGTCCTCTTTGCTATCTTCATCTTCACTGCTTTCTCTGCCATCTCCATCACTACCACAGTGATTGGGCAGTGGTGCCCCCACAGAGAAAACGGTTGCCAACATAATTAAATGGATCATCAAGGCTCCAAAATTGATTTCCTTGTGGAATTGGTCCTGAAAGGTTGTTGTAGGACAAGTTTAAGTGGCTTAGAAAAGTTAAACTAGACATGTTGCTTGGTATTGTGCCTGAAAGTTGATCATGAGAGAGGTCAAGTGATTCCAGTGACTTCATGTCTCCTATCCTCGTAGGAATTTCTCCTGACAGATGATTGTATGACAGATTTAGGCCTTGCAATGCAATAAGAGAAGTTATTCCTTCAGGAATTGATCCACTCAAATTGTTACTTGACAAGTCCATGTTAGCTACCAGTCTTAGGTTTCTGGTATAAAGAAGTTCTCTTCCTTTCATGGTCTCGCTGACCTCTTGATCATACCATTCATATTCTCTTCTTTTCATGGTCTTGCTGACCTCTTGATCATACCCTTCATAGTACCTAGGCTCTCCTGGAGTTTGGGCAGCTGAAGATTTCTCTCTTGAAATCATTCCTTTGAGGTTTCCAATACAGTGAGGGATTGAGCCGTCAACATGTTGTTGGAGAGGTCCAAGATTTGCAGTGCAGAAAGTTGGCACAATTGTGATGGAATGCTTCCATGGAACTTGTTTGCCGTAGCCTGAGAATTTGCATTGAGGAAAAGTTGTCCCCAATCCATGAAGGTATAATCCCTGACATTTGATTCTCTCCAAGATCTAAAATTAACAGTTGCTTTAAATTTCTCAGAAATGATGGAAACTCCCCCTGAAGGCTGTTATTGTTCAAATGCAACCATACCAAACTGGAAAGATTGCCGAACGAGCTCGGAATAACTCCTGATAATTTGTTAGAGGACAACTTTATCTCATTCAATCCTTGAGTAGAACTCCAGCAATTGGGAATTTGGCAAGTAATTTGTTTGCCTGAAAGGTCAAGATTGTACAAGGAGTTTATTTTGCACAATGAATTTGGAATGGATCCATTTATAAGGTTGTCTCCAAGAAGCAATTGATGAACATTGGGCAATCTATCTGCAATATTTGAGGAAGTGACCCAATGATATAGTTATTGGTGAGGTTCAAGTACACTAGTTGCTTAGGAAATCTTATTTCAGAAACCATGCCTTCCAAATGATTGAGAGATATGTCTAAGTTGCGCAGGTTCAGAAGTTGACCAAGGCTATGGGGAATGTTCCCGTGTAAATATTTTTAGAAAGATAGAGGGTGCGCAATTCTGAAACTTTACCAAGATTTTGAGGGATTGTACCATTCAGAAAGTTTTGTGAAATATCAAGGTTTTCTAGGTTCACTAGTTGCTCAACACTCCCAGGAATAACACCATAAAAATAATTTGAAGAAAGAAGCAAGGTGTTTAGATTGACAAGTTGTCCAATACAATTAGGAAGAGACCCCGTCAATTATTATTGTTAAGAAGCAAAGAGTTTAGATTGACAAGTGTTGTTATACTACAAGGAAGAGCCCCGACCAACTGATTGTTAGAAATATCCAAGTAACTTAGATTTTCAAGTTGTCAAGAGAGTCCGGAATAGATCCATTCAAACGATTGTCGGCAAGGATTAGATATCTCAAATTTGACAATTTTCCAAAAGAAGGTGGAATAGGACCATGGAATGAACTGGACTGAAGCATGAGGATTTCCAGATTTTCTAGTTGCCCCCAACCATGTTGGCATGTGATCATTGAATTCAATGTTATTCAAACGCAGTTCTTCTAAATCATAGCTAATGCATCTGATTGTAAGTTGCCAATGAGTGCATCTCCTTGAATCTTGTTTCCTGACAAATCTAGTGATACAAGATGACAAATATTTCCTAGAATTGAAGTTAGAGAGCCCTCAATATGATTTACATGATTCCATGAAAGATTGAGATACAGAAGACTCTTCATCCCACCTAACAACGATGGAATAGAATCGACATTGTTTTGGGAAAGATCAAGTGTTGTCAAGGAAGTCAGATTTTGAAGAGCAGAGGGAAGTGAGCCATGAAGAGCATTACTTCCAAGATACAGACTGTCAAGTTTAGCACAACTACCCAACCAAAATGGAACTGAACTCAGGTTGTTGTTAGAAAGGTCAATAACTTCAATGGAAGTCATGTTTCTAAAAGTATCCACATCTGGATCTTCAAATCCATTCTCTGCGAGATTGAGGACTTGAAGTGCAGAAAAGATTTGTGGAACTAACAAGTCGACGATGACTCATCTCCTTGTTTATACTGCAATTCATCAAGTCTAATTCTAATAAAGAAGGAAGCATGTTAATCACCTGGAATAAATTTTGTGCCTTCCCAAGATACACATCACTCATGTAAAGGTACTGGAGCGATGAAAGTTGGGAAACCCAATAGATGTCATCAGAGTGTAAAAAGGAATTGAAGCTGAGATCAAGAAAGGACAATTTTGTGAGATTTCCAAGACCGTGGGGGATCCTGCCACTGAAATGGGCATAAGAGAGAGAAAGGAATTGCAACTGCTTCATAGAATGGATGAATATTGGTATAGGACTAGCATTAAAACTGTTTCCACTCAAGTCCAAATAACTGAGATATTTGAACTGCAACAAAGAAGGATGGATATGTTGAGCTTCAAGCTTATATTTGGACAAGGAACAGTTTGATTGAAAATCTCCTTGGTCCCTAGGTGGGTAGCAAGGATTCCTGAGGTCAAGCTTGACAACACGTCCTGTAATGTTGCTGCAACCTATACCTTTCCATTGGCAACAGTCATATCCTTCCCAAGAGGAAAGCCTAAATGATGGATCTATAAAGCTATCTTTGAGCTGAAGAAGAGCTTGCCTCTCCTTTTCTATGCAGCCAAAGGATGGATTGCCACATGAACATAACGGTTGCAAATGCAGTCAGAAGGAAAACAACAGCAAAAGCAAAGGTTGGGTATCTTCCCATGTCAGTGGTAATATGAATATCTGAAATTGCAACCAAAAAACCCGAGTTGTGGCAAAATAATGATTCCAATAACACAATATAATAGATACATTCAGATGGGTGTGGAATTCTTTTCAGTCTTCATTTTATTTTTTTTATCTGTCTTTTCCTAACCTTACCAATAATGTTTAATATGAAATATTGTACTTAAAAAAATGGAAAAGATTTCAGTTGTCATTTAATTAGTTTTTTTATTTATTTTATGAGGACTTTAAAGAGTTAAAGTCTTGGTCAGTCTAAGTCTAACTATAGATTTTATCAGTCAAATAGTCAAATATATCAATATCTTTTGTGAGAAAAGACTAAAGAGACGCGCTGCTCTTTGACAGAATGGCAACTCTGTGAAATATACGATTCGACTATACGTGTATTTGTTTTTAGCGTTGCAACGTGATAAATTTTCTGCATCCTAGATTACGAAAAATTATAAGTCAAGTACCCTCACCCCCTAAACTGGTGTAAAAGTACGCCCATTGTGGTTATTTCTGTGGTTCCTCATTACATGTAGGAAAAGATGTCTTCCTTGCCCATGTCAGTTTCGTTCCTTGCTATCGTCATGTTCACACTTGGAGTCCAGGATTCAATTGTAAGCCACCCACCCAAACAGTCAAGCATGAAGCAACAACCACAGAATCTGTTTAATAATCTGCGGAGGTGTTTACCCCATGTTCCCCCCCACTGAAATTCCAGGAGTACTAAGTGTAGTTCCGCAAAGACCCAGTCACCGTCCCTAATTAATTAATCCGGTTTTGAGAATGCACCGGTCTATGTGTGTGATTGGTTCAACTCAAAATCACGTTTCATGGACCAGGGTCTTTGTAATTCCTTCATCTTTTTCCAGCTCAATTATCACTCTCAATTCTCGAACCGTTGAGTACTTTACTTTGTGGAAGAAATTCATGTCTCTGTATCTGATAAATAAAATAAATAAATAAACGCGGTTTAAAACTCACGACACCTTATTATTAAATTATACTAATTTGTAGCTGATTCATATTTTTCCAGCCTTGAAGTATATCCCGGGAACTCAAATCTTTGAGCAGAAGGGGCTAAAGATAAAAATATTCAATAATAATTATCTTATATGTTTACTTTAGGAAAAAGCTAAACGTACATAACACACGTTTAACATTTTTATCGGAGCCAGATTATCTGTTAATACTACGTGGTGTAAATTTCCAATCCAATTTGTAATTTAATATATCCAATTTTTACTTTTTTTTTTAAACTGGTGTATTGAAATATTTGAGGGCCGATATCCCGTCCAGTATTTTTTGGATTGCAGAGGATCCCGGTCCATTTTTACCATCCTTTTTTAGCCTTTTTAAAAATATTTTTATTTTTATTTTATTATTATATTTATTTTTATTTATTTATCTCATTAAATAAAAATATAGATTAAAAAATACAATAAATGATCACATAAAATTTGTGTTAATCATTCATGTTAACACGAGATTAATTATGTGTATCAAAACGGTGAACATATTAAAAATGAGGTTAATGGAGTTTCCGTTTGTGGTTAATAGAAAAAGGTTTTTGGTTAATTGATTTTGTGAGGTTAATTGCAACCCTTGTTAAACACGAGGTTAATTATGTGACCAGAAACGGTGAACATATTTAAAAATGAGGTTAATGGTGTATCTATTTGTGGTTAACAAATACGACTTTTGGTTAATTGATTTTGTGAGGTTAATTGCAACTCCTGTTAACACGAGGCTAATTATGTGTCCAGAAACGGTGAACATATTTAAAAAAGAGGTTAATGATGTATCCATTTGTGGTGAACAGAATATGACTTTTGGTTAATTGATGTTGTGAGGTTAATTGCAACTCCTATTAATATGAGGTTAATTATGTGTCCAGAAACGGTGAACATATTTAAAAATGAGGTTAATAGTGTATCCATTTGTGGTTAACAGAATATGATTTTTGGTTAATTGAATTTGTGCGGTTAATTGTGTGCACATGTTAACACGAGGTTAATTATGTGTCTAGAAACGGTGAACATATTTAAAAATGAGGTTAATGGTGTATACATTGGCGGTTAACAAACTTGGATTTTTGGTTAATTGAATTTGTGCGGTTAATTGTGTGCACAGACACGGTGAATGAAATAGTATATTTGGTTATTAGTATCAAAATAGAATAATGATGATAAGAAACTTATGTCAACCCTTCAAAAAACACACATTTATTGTATTTCTTGGTCTATATTTTTATTTAATGAAATAAATAAATAATGATAAATATATTAATAAATTAAAAAAATAAAAAAATAAAAACTATTTTTTAAAAAAAAAGGCACAAAAAGGGGGGAAAAGTAAAAAAAAAAAGAGGAATGGAAACGAGACACCACACAGTGTGGTACATATGTTGTGGTACATATATCGCGACTATTACTTTAACGTTGATGGGAGAAATTTAAATATGAATTAAAGAAATTTAAAAAAGCAAAAATTCTCCTTTTATTGAAATTTGATCAGAGATGAAATTAGTAGTGAATGTTTGATTTGGCGTTGAAACTTGACCAAACTCAAATTTAAATTATTCAATACAATTATTTCTAGCGTTGGAAATGTAAATTTACCATGTTTCAACGTTAAAGCAAACATGCTCTAAATCACGAACGGATGCACGTTGACAACTGCAAATTTGGATTCTCTGCAGTCACAAATTCACGCATTCGCCGCGGACATCAAATGGTAGCCGTCCGATGAAGATCGGACGGCTCAAATGCCGAGATGAAGTTTTAAATCCGATGAGCATCGGACGGCTCAAATGCCGAGATGAGTTTTAAATCCGATTTACTCATCTCGGCATTTGAACCGTCCGATCTTCATCGGACGACTACCATTTGATGAATGCGGTGAATACGTGCATTTATGAATGCAGGGAATCCAGATGCGACAACTGCATGCCCCACAGGATTTTTACTTTCAATTTTGTATGTATAATATATGTATGTGTAACACAAACCAACATATATTAGGGAAGAGATGGCGAGCCTTATTCTAACTATGCCCCGAACATGATTTTTGTAATATGGTTAACACAAATAAAACTAGCATGTATTAACATAATCTGTTGGACACCGTATTTTGTTCACTTTCCACATTTTAACTCATGATAGATACATAGGTGCAGGAAATGAAACATGACATGGAAGAAAGTTTGAATTTCCTCTTCGATCATTATATATTTTCAAATTTTACCATTAAATACTTAAAATCATATAAGAACATATCTAATGGGCTTTTTTTTACTGGGGTGTTCACAAATATTAGGTGTGCTAGGAAATTTTTTCGTTGGAGAAGTACCTGCAATACTCAACTGCTTTTTTTAGCTGTTTGTAACAACCCAACATGGTTTTAATTTTTTTAGTCCTTTTTTATTAAGTGGTTTATGATTTCAATTGTAAATATATAAATGTGGATTGGGATAGGTTGTGGGGTTTACTTAAAATTTTTTTAAGAATTAAATAAAAAAATGATTGAGTTACTTAAAATAATATTGTAATGTTGAAAACATGTGAAATTTATAAAATATTGATTATAAAAACTTTAAAGAATTGTTAAGTACAGGATGACTAAAGGGTGAGACATTTGGTGGACAGTGGATTCAAAGATATAAAAATAGAGGGGGTAAAATACTAAAATACAAAATATCTAGTTGTAATTTTATCAAAGTCGAGGGGTGCATTTGCACACTCTGACCTATAGCTAGGTCCGCCACTATTTGTTCCCATTTTTTCACTTTACCCCCGACTTTTTCTCACCCAATAGAACTTGTATTTTTTTTTGTACATCTTTTGGCACTAGGTAATCAGTCTTAAAATTAATATAGATGTATGCTCTAACAATACATTTTTGTGTCCACGTCTGCCATTTTAGCTATAGAGCTAGGAATTAGCTATTGATTTTAATCACGGAATGATACCGTAGCTATTGCCTAGCTAGTTCGACAGGTAATTTTTGCTGCATGCCTATTTCCTAAGATTATATGGAGGTTAAATATGTTTTTAGTCCTCAAATATAGCGAAATTTGGTTTTGGTCCCTCATTAATTTTTTTATTGGTTTTGGTCCTCAATTTTTTAAAATCACATGATTTTAGTCATTGTCGTTAGTTATATTCTGCTAAGTAATGACGTAGTAATATTTCTTGTAGATTTTTCTATGGATTTTCCTTCGAATTTTCCTAAAGATTTCAAAATTCAAATGAAATTTTGTTTATATTCTAAAATTTGAGGGAAATTTACTATAGATTTTTTTTTACAACAATGAAATCAATTTTATAGCAGCATTTTTTATTTTAAAACTTTCTAGTTTTTTGGAAGTTTACTACATATAAATTTTCTAGGAAAAAAATCGTAAGAAATTTCTTGTAAATTTTTATCAAAGAAATATTGTAGTAGAACTGCGAAAATGACTTAATAGAGTACAATTGATAAGGAGGACTAAAAGCATGTGATTTGAAAAAATGGAGGACAAAAACCAAAGAAAAAATAAATGAGGGACCAAAATCAAATTTCATCATATTTTGAGGGACAAAAACATATTTAACCTTATATATAAGGGTACATGTAGTAGTCATATTTGCTAACGGATGCTAAATGGGCCTATTTTCTTTTCATTTTTAACATTACCTTGATTCTTAAATAATTTTTTTATAAAAACAAAAGTTTAAAATAATCATCTAATATGATTAATAAAATAATCATCTAATATGATTAATTATAGTCAAAATCAATTTCAAGCGACAAATTTCATAAAATTATTTTAGGGAAAAATATGTTTTTTAGTCCCTATAGTTTGGGTCAACTTGGGTCAAAGTCCTATAATTTCAAACCATTGATTTTTGTCCCTGTAGCTTCAAAAGGACCCGGATTCACTGCAGTCAGTTTTTTCCTGCATTCACGCATTCAGCGAATCTGGACCGTCAGATGGAGATCGGACGGTCCAGAGGCCGAGATGATTATTACACCATCTCGGCCTCCGGACCGTCCGATCTCCATCGGACGGTCTGGATTCACTGACTGGAGTAATTTAACTGCAGGGAATCCAATTCGTTTCAAAACATCCTAACATTCACCCCTGCCCGTTAGTTTCCGCAGTTAAGTTTGGTGACGTGGCAGACGGAACACCCATTAAGACTGACACCTGTCCGAGTTATTGTTAATCGTATAATTAACCCTCTAATTACCCACTAATGATACCAACTAAATAATTTATTAATTTGTATTGTTTATTTACTCAATTAAAACTTATTCCCTAACACCCATTAAGAATCTCACTCGATTAATGTTGTTTTTCTTCTTATCCACTTTCACCTTCCTTCTTCATTCCTCCTTCCATTTGTTGTCTGCTTTTCTTCAACCTCTGTCACTTTCCTTGCGCAAATAAACCACAAGGCACACACACAGTTTCAGAATTTATTTTTTCTATTGTTAAAGGAAAGAAATTATAAAAAGCTTGGAAAGTAGAGTATGGCCACTCCAACAGGAGAGAAGCCAATGAAAGGAAATGAAAAACCGCAAGAACTACCAGACTGAGTTGCAACCACAAATATAACCAAGCTGATTTTCATCCTCTCATTCCACACACACACACTACACTTACGCTTCAGCTTCAACAGAAATTTCCCCACTCCCTATTCTCCTCTCTCGAAACCCACCACTCCCGCTCCTCCCCCGCCTTCTCTCCCTCTTCTTCTTTCGCCGCCGCATTTCCGGCGGAGGAAAGATGGTGATGGAGCTCATCGGAGCTTTTAACGAACTAACGGAGAGGATGAAGGTTTTATCAACGAGCTCCTCCGCTCTCCTCTTCAAGTCCCTCAAACTCTCCATCTCCGCCCTCCAAAGCTCCCCTCTCTCCCGTCGTTATTTGGGAACTAGATGTTAGGGTATATAGTTTTTTTTTGGTAATTGGGTATAAGTTTAAATTGGGTAAATAAAAATACAAATTAATAAATTATTTAGTTGGTATAATTAGTGGCGTAATTAGTGGGTTAATTATATGATTAACAATAACTGGTACATGTGTCAGTCTTAATGGATGTCCCGTCTGCCACGTCACCAACTTAACTGCAGAAACTAACGACAGGGATGGGTGTTAGGGGGATGGGTGTTAGGGTGTTTGAAACTACAGGGACAAAAATCAATGGTTTGAAACTATAGGGACTTTAACCCCGGTTGACCCAAACTACAGGGACTAAAAACATATTTTTTCTCATTATTTTATATCAGCCTAATTTTCTTCTTAAGCATAAACATTAAAATGGTTGATAATCACACCCTCCTATATATCCATATATAACCTAATGGTAGGTATAATTCCGAGTGCAAATAATTACAAGAGCTTTACTACTAATACTATATATGCTAGGCAAATCATTCGGTATTTACTAGCTAGTTTCTTCTATCTGTTCAACCTTCCCGTTAGATTTGCATTTTCATTTCCTGTTTCCTGTTTTCTGAAATTTACAAAGGAAAAACTGGAAATGCTGGAAACAAAAATTTGCTGTTTTTAGCATTCCAGTCTTTCCTTTATAAAATTTTAGAAAATTGAAAACAGAACTAAAACAGAAAATGAAACAGAAAACGTTTCCTCAAACCAAAGAAGTTTGGTGAGTTTCGCTCGCAACCCTCTCCATTTGTTTTAATGTACTACAATATAATATATTTTTAATATCATATATGTACTCTCTAGGAGGGAAATATAGATTTAAGAACAATACAGTTTAATTAAGTTTTAAGGGGAATAGTAATTGTAAGTTATCAACCGATGAAGGTCCACCTCATGAGGTTTAAAAAATGGGACCCAGCTCATTCATGATTATTACGTGCGCAAACAGAAACAGGGAACGTATATTAAGGAGCACCGAACAAAGGGCCAAGCTTTTTGGGAGAAAATAAGGCAAAAATGAACAAAAAGGGAGAAAAGAATCGAACGCGTTGTGATCAATTCAATTCAATTCAATTCAATCTCAATGATGGAGGCGTCGAATATTGGAGGAGGATCTGAGCGCGCAGAAGAGAAAGGGATATTCGAATACTTCGGTTGGGTTTATCACCTTGGTGTTAATTCCATTGGCCATGAATATTGTCACTTGCGCTTCCTTCTCCTCAAGCGCAGGTGCATTGCCATGTACAAGCGTGACCCTCACCAGAACCCTGGAATTGTATGTTATTCCATTTCTCTCTTCATCATTTTAAAATTAATTACCTTCATCAATCAATTTAATAACTACCATAATTTTGTAAAGCCTTTTTGTACTCTTAATTAAATGCACACCTGGCTATGTGTATATAGTATGAATGCATAAATGACATTAATTTCATTGAACATATATGCATTCTTGCTAGTTTCAAATATTCAATGTTTTAATATTTTTATATACACTTTTCCTTATTTTTGCTGATATTTCTTTTAGCTTTTATAATGTCTGGATATTCATTTTATTCAGAAACCATTAGGAAGGGAATCATTGGGCCCCACACTGATGGTGGAGGAGCTTGGGCTTCGGAAGGTCAACAATGGGGTAAAACACTAGTATTTGCATATCTTCTCTGTTAATTACTCAATTCAAGTGATTTTGCAATGGTAATTTGATAAGATATATGTATTTCATTTCCTTGAAAATTCGGTGGAAGCTAAATGTGTTTGTTTTCTTCCACAGGATCTTTATGTGTTACGCATTTATAATCGATTAAATGAGGCCAGGAAGAGAGAAGTAAGTTGCAGTTTCTAATTGTTTCTTCTAATAATTATTGATAGAAAGCCGCTTGCTATAGGTAGTGTGTTTTTTAACAGTTCAAAAAGAATTCAAGGTAGCTCTTAATTACAAAACAGAATCATAAGCTTCCATAATTTTTTATGTATGGCATAAAAAAGAACTGATCTTTTCAGTTATTAGTTGTCTACTGTTAGAGTTTCCTGCAATTATTTAAGTTGCTCTTATATATTTTAAATTTTTTTAAAAAAATTAAAATATTTAATAGCTTGATTAGATATCAAATTCTATTATTCATTTTCTTTTTTTATGCTCATGCATAATTTCTTGCTTAGCTAAAAAGAATTTAATTGATATACACCATCTGTAAATAAATTTTATATAGACATCCAATGATATGTTACCCACATCATTTAATGAATATTACAACTCACATGTTATAAAATTCAATCAATGATGTGACAGCACATCACAAAATACTTGTTGTAAAATTCTTTACATTTTACATTGTATATATATTAAACTCTAACTTAAATTCATTTTAGACATCCAATTCTATTAATATTCATTTTCCTAGTCCTATTTATTTTCTTGTATGTCAAACCATCCACCGCCTATTGCCAACAACTGCACTAGCATGCAAAAGCATCTAAATCTGTGCCTGTATGGAAGAGCTTTTACATTTGAAATTGAATGAACCCTTTCATGTCATGGGTGCTATAGGTTTTCCTTTTTTCAGCATAGAAAATGAGTTTTTATGTAAATTTTCTTCAAGATCGCTTGTGCTACAGCTGAGGAAGCCCAGAGATGGATGGAAGCATTTAAAATCATGCCAAGCAACAGGTATGAGAAAAAAAACTGTAAGGTTGCTCCTTTAATGTGAATATTAATATGTTTTTGGTGTTAATAATTGTTACAACCCAGCCTGGTTATTGTGGAAAGGTTGCTTATTGGGAAGGGGGTTTTGGATTTGAGTTTGTAGCATGAAATTTCAAATATATTTCATTGTATGTAAAGAATATGAGAGTAGCTATTTTGCTAGCTAACTAGAAGAATTGGATGTCATGGAAGTGAACTATATATATCCATGTTTATGCCAGAAATGAGAATTTATTCAATATGTCCTCTTTGCAGGCTGAGTTTGAGCTTTCAAGATCATTTAGTGCCAGAGACAAACTATACATGGAAACAGAGTATGCACTTTCTTCTCCACCTGATAGACACTTGGCAAATATCTGATATATATAGAATAATGTTAGTTTAACCATTCTTGTCAAAAATGCTGATTGGTAATGATTAATGAGGTTTTTAATTTTTTATGTCTAGGTATTGACAGGGGAATTCCAATGCTTTTGATCATAGTCTCAATTGTCTTTCATTCTATACTTATAATTTACCATTTTTTTTATTATAAACTCTAGGCATCATGAATTTTTATAAACATTTTCAAGGAGTATGCCTTATAGTTAGTTCATAATAAGCTTAATGAAAGATCAGTATAGTTGTTGAGATCATTATTAATTAAGTGGCCTGCTTGCCTTAGAGGTCATCCTTTTATTAGATAACTTATATTGTCATATCACTTCTCTTTTTGTTGTGGAAGGAACAATTGGAAGGAAGGTCGACGTAGAATGAGGCGTTATGCTTCTGGGTTGAGGAAGTTATAAGAATTGGCCAAGGTAAAATATATAATAAGCATTGTTTGATTGATTATATGTCATCGGTGGATCCTTTGATGTCTTAACATGCTTAGCTGATTGTAGTTGTTAGAATATCTAATAATATCTTGAATTTTGATTTTATCTTGGGAGTATCATAGATCATCTCTTATGATTGAAATTTTGATATCCATATTTCTTTATTTTTAGTCCTAATTCACTTTTAGTCATTCTGATTTGAACTATGTCTTATTTTGGTCCATTAAGTTCTTCTGGTGTCAATCAAATCCATGTATTCTTAATTATTAACTTTTTTCTTCCTAAATTCCTTAAACTCTTATTTTTATTCAAATATATAAGAGTGTATAATGAATTGATATATGAATTAATTTTAAAATATCTTGTATGATGTGGGATTAAGGAGACCATCCTAAATTCACGACGCTGAGTATAGATGATGGAGTCCTCTGGACCATCATAAATGTATGATAAAGTGCTAGTTTACTTAAAATTTATTTTATAATATATATTAATAAATTTTGAAGTATTATATTTATATTATTTATATAAAACATTTATGATGGACCATCCTAAATTCACGACGCTGAGTATGTGGAAAAACTATCAGCAGAAGGTATTGAACAGACACATTATTTGCCGTGTGTTTGATGGATTTGACCAATTTTGGTGCTAGATCCATCATTAGGTTGCTTGTAAGTTGTAAGCACTTAGTATCAGAAATAGGGTGGTACGCTCTTTTTCAAGTGCTCTAAGTAAGATTTATGAATAATTTTAGGGTATATATTTTAAGTTTAAATCAATGCTAAATAGTAAATACTTAATTTTATTACTATAAAAATAAAATTAATTTTATAATATTAAATTATATCATTTATGATAACCAATTTTTTTTTCCATGTTCATCTTAAAATTCCCCAACATTCATTGGTAAGTAGTAGTGATTCAACGTCATCATCACTGTAAGGTTCCAGTCTACTATGATGTGGTAACAAATGACTCATTCTTCTGAGATTCCTTCTAAAATTACATCTAGGTATTCTTGGTGTGTGAGTGACTATTGATCTAATTGATGCCAGTGAACCTTTCTTTGTGCTCCTGAGCTCTTGGCGAAGTTGTCTACTTTAGCTCGTGTGGTTTTGTCAAAATGTGTGTGAGCCGCGATCTCACAACTGCCGTGAATGAACACAACCAAACATTCAGGCAAAATTGACTCTGATAATGACAACAAGAGCTGGTCTTGTTGCTCCCATTCCAGATATCCTCACCATTCACAACTTCTAATTCTCGATAGAAATCTCAGGATTTGCCACAAAGCGATGAAGCCCGTGGCCTTTGATCGCAACTTTTATTTTGTGCCGGTGGTGTGGTTGAGACGTTGGCGAAGAGTGTAACGGAGCTTTATAGATCTGATCCATGAAATTGATCTGAATATATGCTACTTCATTCAGTTCACATTCACAAATCTGATTTCTGAATACAAGTCGCTATTTATAGATTGTCTACAACAGTTCAATACTTTAGAAGATTCTAGAACTAAGACAGTTAGATCCTAACAAAATCAGTTGCCAACTCAGCAACTGTATTGCTATTAACCACTTAACTGCTTAATTGGCACATGATAAATGTGCCAGCTCAGCTACTGAGTTAAGCTACTTAAGCTATTATTCAATAATTTTACATTATTGATATACACCAAAGTATGTTGGTGTGATAGTTGTGCAATTGATATTCTGAATTAATATCGTATGGATTTCAGAAGGCTCACATGTTTGGTTTTCTAACTTCTATGCTTATTGGTGAGGTTGGTGGCCCTTATATATGTCTCTCTTTGTATACTAATTGACATAACTTTTGCTCTTTCGTTCTTAAAGGCCCAGAGACCACTTTTATACGGCTATCATCAAAGTTTTTTAGTAGTTCAGATGGGTTTGAAGGGGGACATCGGAGATGCGTTGAAGCACATGAGTGGAAATGTGTTCGCACCACGGCTGGTACTTTTCTTCTGCCACACAATTACACTATTTTGCAGGCCTATTGCAAGCCAATGTTTTGGTGCTTCAATAATTGTTTTATATATATATAATATAGGAAGATATTTTATTGTAGACGAAAGAGAAACACAACTAGGGGGACAATAACAAATCCTTCAAAACAGAAAGACTAAGTACAACATAAATGCAAAAAAATAAAGAAAAAAATTGAAGTGCGTAACAAGGCTTCCCAATCTTATTGTAAATCCAAAATCACAACACCCTGGAAGCGACCATGAGCAGAAAAACTAACAGACCCCCTTTTTAAGAATAGTAGTGTTACTCTCCAATCTACTTGTACACATGCCAAAGTACAGCAAAATTTGCACAAGAACAACAACCAAACCTTCAAAGTTTAGTCTTCTTGTTTATATAAATCCTCTATATGATAGCTAAAAGAGATACTAAAAGGGCAGTGTGCGAATGATAACTGGGGCTTTTGTCAGGTTATTGCCAGGTTATTCAAGTATCCTAAAGTTTTCTAAAGGTAGAGAAAGAAAGACAAGAAATTTGAACCAGGAAAAATGCATTAAGGATGAGGAGATAAAGTCTTATTCACGGACAAACATATCAAGGAAATGTGGAAGATTTACTTCCGCAAGCTATTAATAAAGGACATAGGATTTTACTGTACTCTAATAGGCTAAACACTATAAATGATGATAAAATTATACCTTCTATCATGGAATTCAAGAATCTAAGATAAAAGTAGCATTAAAAAGGATGGTAGTGGTAAAGTAGTTGGATTAGATAGTATATGTATTGAGGTATGGAAGTTTTAGGAGAGAAAAAACATAAGGCGGCTCACAACATTGTTGAATGAGATTATAAGGTCTGACAGATCATGCCAGACTAGTAAAGGAGAAGTACTTTAGGCTCTATTTTATAATTTATAACAAAAGTGACGTACAAAATTGTGCAAATTATAAAGAGATTAAGCTGACGACCATACTATGGAGCTATGAGATAGGGTCATTGAGTGGAGATTATGGCAAGAGACTCACACTGCTGAAAATGAATTTGGCTTTATGTTTAGGAAGTTCACATGGAAGCAATATAGTTATATACGTTGATGGAGACATATTAGAGGAATCAAAAGACTTATACACAGTGTTCATCAATTTCAAAAATGTATGATTAGGGTGTCTGAGAAGTTTTGTGGAAAGTTCTATAGAAGAAAGGTGTTTGTATTACCTATATTCAAGCAATCGAAGATTATATATAATGGGGTCACAACTAGTGTGAGAACACAAGGTGGGGCCGTGGAAGACTTGCTATGACCATAGACATGCACCAATGATCCTCTTTGATCCTTATCTTCATAACTTGTTCTTGGGTTGTGCTTACTTAACATATCATGATATGTCAAGATTAATGCTTTTTATAGATGATATAGTCCTAGTTGGAGAATTAAGATGAGAAGTAAATGGGAAGCTAGAGATATGGAGACAAACTTTGGAGACATATTTTTTATTTAAGTAGAATAAAATGTAGTATATGGAATGTAAGTTTAGCAAGAGGCACATTAATTGTAGCTTAGAAGTGAAAATTGGAGACTATACTATATTTAAGTATCTTAGATCCTCATACAAAATGATGGGGAAATAAAGAAGATTTAAACCCTAGGATCAGCCCGGATGGATAAAATCAAAGAGCACTTCAGGTGGTATTTCTATAGAAAAGTACCACTTAAGCTTAAGGAAAGATTTTATTGCCTAGGTATAAGTCCTACAGTGTTGTACGTAGACTGGATGTTTAAGTGGTAAAGAGCCAAAAAGAAAGAACCTCAATGTTGCATATATTGAAATATTATGATGGATTGTAGGCACACAAGACATGATAGGATTAGGAAGGAATGCCTTCGACAGAAAGTTAGGGTGTACTTATTATAGAAGAAGGTGGTAGAATCTCGCCTTAAGTTGTTTGGACATGTGTGGATAAGACCTAGAAAAACTATGTCAAAACCATAAGAAAGATATAGATTTAAATGGTTTATCATTAGACTGATTATGATAGACAATTATAGCATCATCTGATCCATGTATCGGACCCCACTTAGTGGAAAAATGCTTCTGATGTTAATGTTATATCATCCATAGCTCTTATAGTCCTATATATTCTTTTCTCAACTTTATAAAAAAGAATTCTGTTAATTTGAAAAAAAGGGAAAAAGTAAAAGAAAATTAGAAAGGAAGAAGATCATTACTTATATCCATTTGCGGATAAGGTGTCTTGAGTAGCATCCTACATGTTTTCTTCTATGTGTATGAGCTCCTTCTATACATTTTTAGACTATTGAAGACAAATGATGTTGCTTGTGCTTATAATTTTTTTTGCTTGTAATTCTGGCTTTGATTGGTTATGGTTGAAAATTTATAGTTAGATTTATCCTTATCCTTCTAGGTGCTTTTTGTTTGTGGTTTCAGGTATTAGGATTTTTGAGGATGTTTCTGATCACAAGGTATGTATGTGTATAAGTTTTGGGGGCTTATGGGTGATTCTGATTATTACCATATATCTTGAAAACCAATTAGCTCTGCCTTCATGTATATAATTCTAAAATAGGTTGTAAAAGTACAACACTTGGATAATTGGCTTTTTCTTGCATCATTTTTTGCCAATACTTCTTTCTCTAGATTAGTTTTGCTTATAAAGCCTGAAAATCATAAGTTGCTTTAACAGATGTTCTTTAAAATTTATATTTCTTCTGGTGCATGGGTGTATGTAGTAAAACTGTTGTTTGTTAGGATAACACATGATTGCTAATTACCAGGAATGAGATATGTGGTGATTCATTGTAAGTCAAACAGATATCTTGGCCAAAAACTTGGCAAAATTAGATATAAATATAATGCTAAATGAACTTAAAGGAATGGGTTCCAGTTTAGGAATTAAACCAGATGTGCATCTTTTCTCCCTAAAAAATCTTTTCTACTTAAGATTAAATGATTGTTTACATATGTGAAAACTTCTGCTTTTCTTGTTGTTGAAAGAGAGAAAAGAGAGGCATTTGATGAAGTTTGTGTGTCAAGCTACACAACTGAGAGATGGAAAGTAATAAATACAATAATCAAAAGTACCCTAACTACCATAATTACATTATGATGGTTAAGGGTGTTCAAATGATTATTATTGTTTTTTTCTTTGACATTCTTTTCATGCTTTGTAGAATGGTAAGGGGTGTCCTCGCTAAGTCGGTCGGTGTTATTGATGCAACTGCAGATAGTGTTTTTGAAGTGTTTTTAAACACTGAACGGCAGAAAAGATATGAGTAAGTTTCCAATAAAAATGCTTGAAAGGTTAGATAACATATTGGGGAAATTAGTCTTTCCTACAATTACTTTTCAGGTGGGATATGTTGATGGGTGATATGGAGCTGGTAGAGTCGTATGATGGACATTACGATGTTGTTTATGGGACATATGATCCAAAATACCTAACCCGGTAATCAATGGATGTTGACTTCAAAACTTTAAACATTATTGCATCTGGATTGCTATAATAGTATTCTCAGTTCTAGAAATTTTCATTATTAACAATCTTGTTAAAATAGCTCATAATTTTCTCATTTGTGTATGTTGTGTTACATGATTAGCTCTTCAGTTATTTCCTTTTATTTGTACAGATTTATAACCTCCTTATTATCAGTTATTAGGACAGATATTATTTCCTGAAATTCTAGGTAGCATTAATAGAATTACTTTACGTTAGTCTATATAATGTAGATAATTCACAGAATAATATTCTAGTAACTATTCCTTCCTCTCCTTCAAGTGTCTATGTGAACTGTGGATTGTTATATTTGATAGAGATTTGCATGCACTGGCTATCTGACTAAATTGATATTGATCTCCATTCAGAAAATTTCTTTATATGTACATGTACTAATGTATGTGTTGTATTTTATTTTTCATCTGTATCCATGGTATAGCTATTTGTGATGAAACTCAGTTCCCAAGTAGCCATAATTTCATTGCTTCTCTGCCTTTTCTCCTGTTGCCTTGTTAATTTCTATTTGCATCAGTGAATAGGAAGCAAGTTTTACTCAAATTATTGTGACACAATCCTTGTTTTACCTATAAAATTGTCAATTCATGAATTCCTTTCCAAACCTAATCCAGGTGGCATTCAAAGCGGGATTTTGTCTTCTCTAGGCAGTGGTTTCGTGCACAAGATGGAACATACAGTAAGAATAAGATTTCTTACTCACCTGATTTTTCTGTTGAATTTTCAACAGACTGAAGCTTTTAAACAATGCTTATCAAACTGAAATAACACCTCAAAAGTGAAGTTCTCTAATTAAGCATAGCATCCATCACACTTAATTTTTTTTTTAAATCTCAGTTCTTTAGTAGTTTGTTATTACTATGGTGGTGGTGGCTGTGGTCATAGCCTTGATTGGCATGGATCATAAGAAGTGATTCTTGGATTTGTTTGCTAGTTCAATTGAAATTATGCTGTACTTTGATTTGGTTGATTTATGCTGACATATGTTATATGTTTAATTGATGCAGCTATCTTGCAATTTCCAGCTATGCATAAGAAAAAGCCTCCAAGATCAGGCTATCGACGTGCAAAAATTAGTCGTAAGATATATTATTTGGATAAGGAATTTAACATACTTCATTGTTGGTGCACTAGCTTTTTGAAATTTGAATTTATGTGTTGACTTGTTTTGAATTCTTGGCATCCTAGAAGTTTAATTGGTTTCAGACCAACCCAACTATGTATACCAACTCTCAATCTCCAATCACATGAATAGTTGAAAGTGATTCAAACCCCAAGCAATGCTTTCTTTAAAAATATATAAGAAATTCATTAAGATGAGGAAGACAAGATAATTACAAAGAGTTTGGAGGATAAGAGATCCTCTATAATGTAAAAAGTAAACACAAACAAGGGAAAAATAAAGAAGAAAAACATCAATGAAGCAAAAGTTACCCAATCTCTCTACATATTTGTCAAGAAAATCCACAGAAAAGGCCATGTGCTTTACACTTAATTTATTTCAAAATTAGTTGCTGATCCAACAACCTCTCTAAAGATACAAGCGTTATGCTCCAAGCCAATGTAGCAAACTTCAGTATAGATTTCACTTTGCCACAGAAAATTAGCTTAATTTTTATTCTTCCAAAAACTGTTAAAGCTAATCATACAACATTGGTCCAAGGACCGATGGAAAACCCAACTTTCAAAAAATGCTGAGCCAAACATTGAATTCCATAAAGAAATAGCAATAAAACTATGTCAGAACAGATGCGGAACTATTATGAGCTTCCCCAATATGTATCACTCATAATAGGGGAAAATAGCCATACTCTTGCAACATGTCATTAGTATTAATTCTATTATTGCAATTCTAATAAAAGACTGGAATTTAGAGGGATTAGTGTGCTTGATATTTGATCTCATTCAAGTTTTTTGCAATTTTCATTAATTTCCTTTGTTCTTCCCCTAATAAGTAATAAGACTCTTTCTTGTTAAGGAAAATGGACAGATTAATTGACTTTCTTACTACCTTGGAAATTTGTGGTGTGGTTGCTTGAATTCAATCAAATATTACTTCAACAAGTGGTTTGTTTGAGGCAGAAACTGTCTTAAATGTTAATCTTTCTTTAATTCTAGCTTTCTGGAAACTCATTAGACAAAAAAAAAAAACTGAAAATATTACTATTGACTTATTTATGACCATTGACTAATTTTATTCTGTATGTATTTTATTGTGGCCCAGCATCTACATGGGAAATTAGAAATTTGAACACACCGATGGGATCAAATCGACCGACATGTCTAGTGACCCACACTTTAGAGATACACTCTGCATCCTGGAATCGATGGAAGAACAGCCAGTGCACTAAATTTGAGAGGAGCATCCCTTATGCATTGTTGTGCCAAGTGGCAGGTTAAGTAATTGAACTTTGGTTTTCATCTTGTATCTATGTGAACTCTAGAATCATTGGCAATTCAGACAATCCAATATATGTGATTTTAACTGCTCATATCTAGTCATTCAATTTGGCTATTCAAAACAGCAAAGAAACTAAGTTAAATATGTACTGTTGGTGTGATGTGTGACCTTAATTCTCATATTGGACAGTGGCATTTAATACCTGTTATTCAATAATGGTAGGTCTAAAGGAATATATTGGAGCCAATCCAACACTCCACCAACAAGATGCCACTACTGTTGTTCATCCCAAAATCTCTGGTGTTTCTATGACCAGTGCTGATTTTGAAAATATGGAAGTCCAGGATGAGTTTTACGATGCTATTGCTGATGAGTCTTCGACATCTGATGAAGAAAGTGATGAGGAGCAACTTGATCAAAAGGTTTCCCTGATCTGTTTATCAACTACAATAAAGCCTACAATAGAAATGTTTATTTGTTGTGTATAATTGGTTTGAAACAAAGAAAAGTACTTATTCTCTTCTGTTCTATAATTTAATACCGTTTCAAATTTGTTAGGAGCAGAGAGTCAAACTAAAGAATGTCTCATGGGCCATCACAAACTTAGCTTTAAAGCGAACAGCAGGTCAGCATTCCTTTGTTTCTTGTTATTGGCAAGGGATAAAGGACCTAAAGGCATTATAAATTTTTCTATGTGCTTCTATTTATTTAGACTATCCAATTCAAGTACATCAACTGCTTGATTCTAACTTCAAAACAACAGTTGGATTCTATATCTGTTTCCTGTAAAATTAACATTGAGATAAAAGTGGAATGGTATATCAAACCTATGAAATTGAGAGTATGAGCCATGGGAACATTCTCTCATTTGTAACTAACAAGTTAAAGTCACATGGACTTCTTAATTTCTCTATTCTTTCTTAAATTCTCAATTCTCTCTCTCTCTCTCTCGTTTTTTATTCAAACTTTCAGTATAAAATACTTAGTCTTTCTGCTTGCAGCTCCAGATCTAAGCAAAGAATTAGATCCTCTTGTAAGTCCTGTCTCAATTGATGCAAGTGAATTCCATGGTTCATTGCGCAAAGGAGAGGATGAATGACACAAACTGTTGGACTTCTCCTAGTGGTGAAGGATTTAAGATTAGAGGAAAGAACTATCTGAAAGATAATTCCAAGGTAAGTTGACCACTTAAAACCGTTGATTATTTATGGCACCACAAGGACGTGATTTGGGTGGGAGTCGTGGGACTTGCCTTTCTTGACAAATAATAATGATGATAATAATAACAGTAACAGATTTGAAGACATTCCATATTCAGATCGCTGAATATTTCTAATTGTATGGAGTGACACTTATAACTGAGCTGATTAAATATAGGGGAAAAGGGCAATAAACCTTTTGTCATTTTTCTGTGGAATTTAAGTTTGACATTAGTAGTGCATGTGCTTCCAGTTTGCCCCTTATTTCTGTCCCAGTAACATTTGGGCATTTGAGGAATTTTTGAAATTTAAACTCTGTTCAACTTTTCAAAGATCTAACTCTATAGATTTTAAGCTTTAAGTGTCATGGATAATTGGATATGAAATTTCTCATGCAGGTAGTTGGGGGAGATCCTCTTCTCAAACTCATTGCAGTTGATTGGTTAAAAGTTGATAAATCTGCAGATAGAATTGCATTGCACAGTAGAAGTCTGGCTCAGGTAAAATTGATATTGTAAAATTTTATATCATAATGTTCATGTAGATTGTTATGAAATAGAGTTGGAGAAATATGCTCAATTTGAATATATGTTAATATATGAAATTTATTTTCCTCAAAATCATCAATTAACTCAAACATTTAAATTTCTCATGTTCATCTGCTGCAAAAAATGAGATTTTTCAGAAATCGTGTACTACATCAGTGTCTGTGTTGTGTATAGACTTTCACTCAATTCTTATTTGAGTAGAGCTTTTTAACTGACTTTTCAGTTTGTCATGTCAGATATTTGATGACAATGTGTTTTGGGAGTTTGATTTTGATACAGCTTATGTAAAATACCATATGTATGGTTGTGCCTCTTTCATGTTATCTGCTATATTTCATTCCAATGTATGGTTGCCATATGTAAGTTCTAGATCTATTTTTTTCACAATCATACCTTCACTAAATTTTTTAAAAATAATATTCTGTTAATCCTGTGCATCTTGTAGGCTTAAGGCTCATGTGGTTGAAATTATGTACGTTATCCTAAATTCATAATATTCTGCAAACCTTAATATGGAGATTTGAGATTCTTAATATTTTATATTAAAATCATTACACTGTGTAATTGTTGCCTTCTGAATTGCAGTCAGAAGCTGGGAAAAAGCTTCCATTTATCCTTGTATTTAATCTCCAGGTATGGATATGATTGATATTGTTTATCATATATGTTATTTTACAGCAAATTGAAGTACTGAAGTTTAATAAACACATTAGTGTTAAGTATTAACAAAACCATCCTTTGGTCTTTGATTATCAAGCGGCTCTTTAAAATGGAACCAAAGAATGGTTGATCAACTGGTATACTAATCTCTCTTTTATAGTTACATTTCTAATTAAGTAGTTAGCCAGTTAGCCTCATTATAAGGTACTCGTTTACCATTTTTCCAGCTCAGTGAGCTTCATATCAAGAACCATATTGCTTCTTATTTTGTTTCTAATAAAAGAAGAACTTATAAAGAGGAGTTACAGAAGTACAAAATTAGAGATAATAAATACTGCTAAAGCAACCAAGAAGCAACAACTAGCCTTCCTAAGTTTTGACTAGTCATCACCAGTTTACCTGCTTGATGTAAACCACCCTCCATAACTCATTGGATGGTTGGATAGCCACTTAACTCCTCATTGTAATTCCTTTATCCACTTCCATCTTTTTCTATCTCAATCCATTCACCAGGATATGTCGGGCTGGAATACATCCATTCCCATCTTTATGATATCTGGACCTTCCCTCTGTGAATATTCCTATTGCAGAAGCATATTCGTGATAAATTTCTTTTGAGTAAACTAGAAATTAGGTCCCTGACTTTGTGAGCGTCGTGCAATTAGGTCCCTGACTTTAGGAAATTAGTCCCGTGGTCCCTGACTTTAACCTCCGTCATGCAGTTTAGTCCAAACGTTAAACTTCTGTTAATTCCTGCTGTTAAACTGCTGACTAAGGACCTAAGTGCATGATTTTATATAAAGTTAAGGACCTTTTTATACATGATTTTATATAAACTTCTGTTTTTGGTTTTTAATTTTACCTATTCTTTTTTGTTAGGGATGCCCTACATGCATGTCATTGGGCTGGAAAGGGAGAAAAAGAATAGGTAAAATTAAAAACCAAAAACGGATTATGAAGTTAAAAACCAAAAATAGAAGTTTATATAAAATCATGCATAAAGGTCCTTAACTTTATATAAAATCATGCACTTAGGCCTTTAGTCAGCAGTTTAACAGCAGGAATTAACAGAAGTTTAACGTTTGGACTAAACTGCATGACAGAGGTTAAAGTCAGGGACCACGGGACCAATTTCCTAAAGTCAGGGACCTAATTGCACGACGCTCACAAAGTCAGGGACCTAATTGCTAGTTTACTCAATTTCTTTTGGTCCCTAGCTTTACATCTTAAGATTTTAGGTCTTCTGGTTTTCTAGGATATTAAATAATCTATTTGGTTATAAGTATTATGAAGCAATGGCAGGCGTGTTGTTATTGTTTTTACCCTCTGAGAGTGCATGGAGGTAGATTTACTACATCTACAGTATTCAGTGATCCCAATTCTGACCAAGGAACAAACTCGGAATCTTCACTGACCTTATTATTGAATATCATAGGAAGCATAAATATTATATTGAATGTAGCTCAAACTTTTTCTAATTGAAATCTTGAATATTTCACATCTTGTTACATCTTTGTCTATTGTTTAGTCAATCTTTGGTGTTCCTCAACAATGTTATCTTTCAATAGCTGAAGAGATTTTCTCTACATGAGTGTATATGCATGGATGAAAGTGTTACAATGGGAAACTTGATTTATGCTTATGAATCAGCTTATCGAGGCAGATTTTTGTTTTCTTTTTTTTTTGTCAATCTCAGGTTCCAGCTAAACCAAACTACAGTTTGGTTCTATACTATGCATCTGACAGACCTATAAATAAAGATTCTCTATTGGCTAAGTTTTTGGATGGAAATGACACGTTTCGAGATTCAAGATTCAAACTAATTCCAAGTATAGTTGAGGTGTGTGATTCTCAATAAGTGTCAGGTGCCCTTTTTTTATGTCTGATAGCATCGAGCAGCTAATAATTTTCAATGAGTACAGGGATATTGGATGGTCAAGCGCGCTGTTGGAACAAAAGCTTGCCTATTGGGAAAAGCTGTGACTTGTAAATACTTCAGACAAGACAATTTTTTGGAGGTAAAGCTACTGAGAATAGATATGGGGGTTGTGTGTGTGGCCTATTCACTCCACTGCCTTTATGAAACCAACTCCAAATGAGAATAGTGGTGTTATAATGAACTACAATCTCAGCCTAGTTTGTGATTCTGTGTAATTAGACTTTATAGTATAAGTTTTGTAAATTTCAATCCCCACTTAGCACCAATTGCTGGCTCTTGCTTGTGGAGCCTTAATATTTCTTGTGAAGAATGTTTGATTGCAGCTTGTCAGTCATTGAAGATTCCCAATTCAACATTGCTGTTAGAATAATTGTGTGCAATATATGCTAGTTGGTCATGAGTTGAATTTCTGTATACCTGTCATTTTTCTGCCATGGCCATAATTTGTCCGATGGATTAGACTTTGATAGCAATTTTCTGTATTATGCAGATAGATGTGGATATTGGATCATCATCTGTAGCTAGGAGTGTCGTTGGTCTTGTTTTGGGATATGTCACAAGCCTAGTTGTTGACCTTGCAATTTTGATCGAGGTATGTTCCTTCATGGTCATAATGTTTATGGACAAATAATCCTCTTATGGTATTATCTTTCCACGTTCCTTTCATGTAGGCTTTTTGCATGCAAAGATTATGTTATTAACAAATAATATTGATTCAAAATGAGATTTATAAAATATACCTTAAACACCTATATTTTTTAAATAGTATAGTACCAGATACATCTTTGTTAATTGTATTCACAAATTTTATCATTAACATACATAAGTAGTTTAAGTTTCACCTATCAAGAATTTGTTAATAGCCATATGATAAAATAGCTGAAAATTTTCATATATAGAGGGAAGGTAGTGAACTGGTGTGATATTTTAAACATTAACTCCAACAAAATAAGAATTTTAAGATAATTTTTTCCAACTTCTGAAAGTTTCTTTTAATAAAATAATCAAAACAACAGAAACTTGAAAGTTGTTAGCTGAGAATCATAAAGAAAATGTCAGTGCAAGAGGATTGCAACTAGGCTTGGCGAATTTGATTCCTCACAAATAGCATGACCACATGTATTGCATTCTAATGGAGTTTTGGGCGGGTAACAATTAACTCCTCTTTAATGATGTTCAATCTGCAGGCAAAAGAAGAGGATGAACTACCAGAGTACATTCTTGGAACTGTCCGATTAAACCGCATAAGACTTGAATCAGCTGTACCTTTGGATGGTTGAGGTGTCCTGCCATAAGTTCTAACATATTTGGGTGAACAGCTTTATTAAACACATGAGAGCTTATGTTATTATAGTGATTTTCATAAGCTTATTGACATAAGTTCAAAAGAGCTTAAAAGAAAACGATAAACTATTGCAAATAGGTTCTGCTGCAATATTTGGCTGAAATGTTTTCAATTACACTTTGGACTCAAATAAAAAAATGATCATCTGATGGATTATGCGCAGAAGCGTACATCTTCGAGTAAACTAGCACTTAGGTCCTTGACTTTGTGGGCGTCGTGCAATTAGGTCCCTGACTTTGCTAAATTGATTCTGTAGTCCCTGACTTTAACCTCCGTCATGCACTTTAGTCCAAACGTTAAATTTCTGTTAAATCCTTGCTGAGGTGCCACTCAATAAGGACTAAAGTGCAAGATTTTTGACAATATCAGGGACCACCCCTTATTTTCTTCTTCCCTCTTCTCTGCAGAATTCTCATTCTTCTCGTGCGCGAAAAACGAAGAAGAAGAATGAGAATTCTGCAGAGAGGAGGGAAGAAGAAGATAAGGGACCACCATGTAGTTTGGTCCCTGACATTGTCAAAAATCTTGCACTTTAGTCCTTATTGAGTGACACCTCAGCAATGATTTAACATAAACTTAACGTTTGGACTAAAGTGTATGACGGAGGTTAAAGTCAGGACTACGGGATCAATTAGTAAAGTCGGGGACCTAATTGCACGATGCCCACAAAGTCAATGACCTAAGTGCTGATTTACTCGTACATCTTCTTTTACTAGTTCCTTGTTTTGATTCCGTTTTTACCCTTGGGGAATGATGTTGCCTCTTCCAACAAGTAGTCAAGTACCTTCCTCAAACACCTATCATTGTAAAAGATGCTCAATTATTAAAGCTGACATTTTACTTCAGTTATCCCTTCCAAAAAATATTTATGAAATAAGTGCCTTTAAGAGTAAAACGTGACTAAGAAGCAACAAATGTATAGTAAGAACAAGGCTATTTTTACAACGTGTATGATTTTAAGATTGATATATCAAATGTATATATCAATTATCAAACGAAAGTAGTTCCAAAAGTAGCAAGCGCTCGATTATTATTGAGTAAAATTAATTTTAGAATGAATGATTGAAAATTAGTATCCTATTGGTTTACAGTTGAGTAGAATTAGTTTTGAAAATTAATGGTTGAAATAAGTGATGCACATTTCACGAAGCACGTTGGACAATCACTTCCACAAAACCATGGTTTTGATTTTCTCAACGCCCAACCAAACGGGCTATTAGTAGTGTACGAAGTACGTTGGCTCAAATTCACGTTTCAAATGTGAATTTAATGTAAATCAAACACACCTTTAAATCAATTATGTGAAATTGATTATGAAGTGTTTGAAATTTAAATCAAAACAACTATAAGTAGTTGTCATCACACATCGGAGTTTTGGAATTAGTTAGATAAAGTTTCATAGGGTTAAAAAAACAATCAAGCACTACCAAATAGTGCAATCTAAAATCTTGAAATTACGGTTTGGTTATGATTAAATGTGTTTTGATCCAAACATCATGTTTATATTGTTAATTATAGAATTGATTTTGGGTGTCAAATCTAAGTTTTTGCTAAAGTAAATTCTACTTATTATTTGTGTTAGGTCAAAATCAATTATACAGAAATTAATTCTATAAAATCATATTAATTTAAAATTAATTTTATCACTGTAAAATGAAATATGCACTTAGTTAATATTTGTTTTTTACGTTTACAACAACTCAAATTTAAGTCTTTTGCATAGCAACAAATTATTATTTCCCTATTTTGTACATTGAAATTCATGCTAACAAATTCACATATCGTAATTAATTAGTACTCACTCTGTTCTTTATTTAATAAAATTTTTGGAAGTTTTCTGTGTTTTTTATAAGTTATTTTATAATTTTAAAGAAGCATAATTATCATTTTCTTTATTAAATTTAATATAGTTCTAATTATTAAATGATAGTGAAGTTAATTAATGATATTAAATAATTTTACATAACGGTGATTATGGGCCGGATTGGGTTGGATTTAAGGCATTGACGAACCCAACCCGATAAAAGATATTGGGTTGAGTTGGATTTTTTCATTTTTAGGGATGTACTCAACCCAAATCGATTATAGTTGGGTTGGGTCAATTGGGTCCAACATTTTAAAATGCTTATCTTTGTAAATAAAATAAAAAATAAAAAAATAAAAATACTTTAAATAAAAAATATAAATTGTCATTATAAGTATGATAAATAAAAACCTATAATTTGATAATAAGAAAATCAATTTATACAATATTTAATATTAAAATGTGTAACTTATAGTACAAAAAATTATAAAATTAATTTTTTTTATTAATGGTTGGGTGATCGGGTTCATTGGGTTACCAAACCCATGATCACCCCTAATTTTACATATCTTTTTTTGTAATAGTTTTATATATTTTATTTATTACTTAATGTATTATATAATTCTATAATTTAATAAGAGTGAGCATCCATTAACACCATGTGTCAAATTTCAAGACTTACACCAATTAATAACTTTTTGTAGAATGTGAAATTGATCAATCCAACCGTTGAATTGAAAATTCTTATAAAGTAGAACAAACTCATAAAATTTCATAAAAATCGAAACTAATTGATACTTCATCAAATTAATTTATTTTAACGTATAATATGTTTTTAAAAAATAAGTAAAACTACACTATCAGATAACATACTTACGAATATCCAAATTATGAAATTCGATATACATGATAATGAGGGTAATATAATATGATTCAATGGTTAGATTGATCAATTTCACATTCTATAAAAAGTTTTAAGTAGTGTAAGTCTTGAAATTTGACACATGATATCAACGGATGTAATTCATATATGATTATTATTGATTTAACTATAGATCGATCAGCTAAGTACGTACCATATAACTATAGTTCGATCATGATTAAATTAATAAATTATAAAATAGTTTCTGATCAATTTTTAAAATATTGTAATCCATTATGATATGTCTAATGGTGAGGGGTTTGAATAATTTAGCATGTAATTTATATTCAAAACCCATTACCGTTGGAAACTCACGAAACTTAATTTACTTTTTTAAAAAGTTTGATTCACTAAAGGTGCTCTTTCAATAAAGCATTTTCGCCTAGCTAGTTTTTATTACCATTTGATAGCAACTTTAATAATCCCAAAAAAGAGAGTATATATGCTTGGATATTATTTAGACGCATTATCTGGAATGTGTTAATGCTTCCTTGGTTGTTGTGTTCAAAGCAAGCTTTTTTTTTTCACTATTGATTGTTCTTTTACCTCCTATTGTCCCATTATCTGAGTTTAAAAGCCACTAAATGGCTTAGCAGTGGCTTCCTCAACAAGATTACCCCACTTATCAACAAAAAGAGGCTCTCAAGTCTCAACCTCACAATTATCATGTTAATGATTCATTTATCTATGCCTTTGTCATGATTTTGAGAGATTTGATAAATAAAATGGACACCAAATGAGATGCAAATTACTACTACTACTAATGCATGAGATGAGATGAGCTCTCCAATTAATCCAACTTTTGACTGACCCTAGTGGGAATCTAGTCCAACTGAATCCTACTTTTTTTTTCTTTCTTTCTTAAAAGGCGTGTTATTGTGCAGCCCTCCCTAGACCACACGGTCACTTATTATTATGGCTCTCTTTTGAATTGAACGTTTCTTTCTTGGGAAATTTCCATCCAATTCTCCTTCTTTTACTTTTATCTGTATTCTTCTAATAATGCTATTGTTTGCCTTGCCCACGTTATCATGATTGTAACCAGTTTTGGGGTTTCTGCCGTGGCGTGGCTCTTTTTCCTTTGATTCAAATGATCGATCGTTCGTGCAGTATTTACTTTTGATCCAATCAGGAAAATTAACAACAAGTGAAAAGAAATTCTTGTTCTCGGAGAAAGGTAGCTAAAGCTGGAAATTTGGGTAGAAAGAAAGCAGAGTGCAATGTGCAAAGCACTAGCCACAGGCCACAGCAACATAGTCCATGTGATAGCTCGTTAGGTTTGTTGTACCGAATTTTGAGGATTGTTTCATGGTAAAAATTGCTCTTTCTTAAGAATTTTCCTCCAAGACTCTCATAATTATTTTTTAAAGTTATTATTTACATAAGAGAAAACAAAATCATACAACAAAAATATTCAACAACTCATACAACACATTTTTTATCTCTATATCTCTATCATATCACTCATCACATCCCACATTTCTCTCTCTTCTTTCTATTTTTTATTTTATCCATTTATGTTGTATATTGTTGTAGGTGTGTGAAAACAATGCTCTTTACATAAATCAACTATTTATTTTTGATATATTAAAATTTAAAACTGACACATTATAAATTATATTATAGTTTTATTACACTATTTTGTCAAGTCAGCTTTTTTTTCCCCTTTTGCTAAGGTAAGCTCTTACAATTTCTTTTATTATTTCATGCTTGAAACCTTTATATCCTGCTATATATTTTATCACCAATTTCGGTATTAGTTAGTTTAGTCTCAATATTTTTCACGTTTTTTATTTTATTTCCTGCCAACTTTTTTCTTTTATTTTCATTCCTACTTTTCAAATGAATGTTATTTTAGTCCTTGATTCTAAATTAAGCTCTGTTAATTGCTGATGTGGCTCTGTTAAATGATGATGTGGCTAGCGCGAGTTCCACATCAATATGTGCTGCAATGGACATGTTTAGAATATGTGGCAAAGTGCTATCAAAGTTAGCAAATCTGATATGGCACGGTAAAAATTAAGTGAGAGAATATGTGGCATATGTTGACGTTTTTCAACATTAAAATTAGGGACCGCCGATTCGGCCATCTAATGCAGGTTGCGGGCTAAAACAGGTCGGGAAAAAAACCTAAATTTGATTAGGGCTAAAAAATGGTGCTCAAGCCCTATAAAATGCGGGCGAATCCCGATATTTTAATACGAGTTGGGCTAAAAAGGTAAATATTAATTCGGGCTCAATTTTTAAAAACCTAGCCCTACAATTTAATGGGCAGGTTCAATCTAGCCCGATGGGCTTGGCCATTTTGCCACGTCTAATTAAATCCTCCCCTGCGTAACGTCTTTTCCCTCGTACACACACAGAGAGGTTCAACAATCTTCCTCTCCAATCAGCAATCATGGTGAAACAGATATGGCCAGCTGTCGGGCGGTCAAAGGACCACTGTAACAGATGTCTTCGAGCCACTGTATCCCTCATTCTTTCCCCGACAACGACAACCTCGGAGAGGCGTCGCACCAACACTAGTCGTCCACACACGGCTTTGTTATGGGCTTCTTCCCACGCTTAACCATGGAGTGGGTTCTGCAACTTCTTCAACACCGTAAACTACAACGTGGCAATGATGAGACTGGAATGCGCATCAACCGGGAAGCTCACAGCTATGGCGAGCGAAATCGTGAGACCCCCTCTGGATCCCTCTCCTCCACGCAACGAAATAACCACTACAACACCAAGCAACAACTATAGAATAATGGCGTCCCAAAACAAAGAGCAATCCCACGTGTTCCTTTAAAGAGAGAAGCAATTTCTCACCCTTTGAAAGAGAGCAATCCATTGTATAAAGGAAAAGAGTCCAAGACTTAATGTCACTTTATCGAAAAAGAAATAACAATGTGGCTGAAGGACTATTTGCTGATGGATCAGCACTTTGCCATATTCTAAACATGTCCACTGTGGCACATGTTAACATGGAGCTCTAAACATGTCCACTATGGCACATGTTAACATTGATTGATGTTATACTTGGTCGACCTCAAACTAGGCTGGCCAATATGATACACAGTCCCTCAATCTTCGAGCTTAATAATCAAAGAAGCTTAACAAGCAAGATCCATCCAACCTTTTTGAGTTGGAGGCCGAGTATGAGATCTACTCAATATAGTGAGATACAACATCATATTAGTTATGTGTCTATTTTTTACTATAGGATAACACATGAATACATAGGTCTATTTAACCTAAGAATTGGAACTCTAGGAGCTGCCATTGTCTTCAAACGATGATGCAAAAGAAGTAAAAAGGGTGAATCAAAGGAAAATGATTGTAGAAGTTCAATGGTATTGCCATATGTGTCAGAAGCAATTAATGGTGTTTTATCCAATCCAATACAATGTAAACCGCAAAAATTGAATCGAAAAACCCAAAATCGAATCAAATCGAAAATTGCAAAAATCAAATTTTTTATAGATTGAATGGTTTTCGAATCCTATGTTGAAAACCAATCAAATCCAATCCAACTGAACTTATATACACATAGATTATTTTACTTAGAAAAGAAGCAGAGAGGGAGACGGGAACAGAGGGAGGGAGGAAAGGAGGAGACGAACACAGGGGGGGAGAATGGGAGGAGCGAAGAGCAGAGGAAGAGCGGAGAAAGACAAGCAAGGGGAAATGGAGGAATGGAGCAGGGAGAGGGGAGAGAAGGGGAGAGGAGATATAAAAAACAAGTTCTAATAAAATGATATTATTATTTCATAATTTATCATTTATATTTAATATTTATTGTCTCTTTAGAAAATCGAAAATCGATCCAATTCAATCTAATTTAAATTGAATCAGATTGCATCGGATTTAAAAAAAATCAAAATCGATCCGATATAAAACACAATAATTTGATTTATTTTTGTAACCTTAAAATTGATCCAAAGCTAAAACACCCTAAAGCAATGTCAAGATGATAAGGGTTTAAATGCCATTACATTAGCGAAAGGCACTAGTGCTAAATGCAAGTTTTGTTTCAAACAAAACTCAACTTGGAAATTAATTATGGGTGTTAATTTCATAAGAGCACCAAATCATTGATTTTTAGAATCAACTTTATTCAACTGTAATTCATAAGAGCACCAAATCCAAATTTCTAAGTTGGGCATCGACTCTCGATCCTGAAGGCTTTACTTCATACTTATCAAATTAATGGCAATTTCAAATATTATGGATCGAAATATAGCTGATCCTCATATTCACCTTGAAAAGGACTTACTGCTACCTTATTTGGGGGACCTACTATAAATTGAATTTGTTTTTTGGTAATTGAAGCGGAAACGGAAACAAAGGGCAAAAATTGAATTTGAATGCATTGAAAACATTTGATAAACTCAAAATAAAATAAAAGAATGAAATTCATGTTTAGGTACTTTATTAACTCGATCATCTATTATATATAAAACTTTCTTCTCAGCTAAATACTTTCTCAAATATTTACGTCACATACAATTTTCATAGCAATAGCATGCAAGTACAACGAACACTGGAGATAATATTCAATATACTATTTCCTTAAGTCACGGGGGCTCTGTGAAAAGAGGTGTTTTCAGGGCCATGTCTCTCGTGAAAGGCACCAATTAAACTGAGTTGCATACGTTTGCATTGTAAAGGACAGATATTGAAAGTAAAGACAAGGTTTCGGTGTCCAATATACTTAAAAGTAGTAATGGTATCATTAAATTTTATCATGAAAATCCTCTGACCATGCATTAAAGTAAACTCGTTTAGATCACCTTAAAAAAGTTACAGTTAGCTAGACTAATTTAGAAGCATGTGAGGAGTTTATAAACATAAAATCAATATATGCTTGATTTTGGCAGTGATCAGTCACCATTGTTGTTGCCATGTTCTTCTTGCAATTGTCATCTGTCTCCAATCTGATTCTCTGCTCCCTCTGCTTCTGTCAAATCCTTTTAATGACAGCATACCACTTGTTAGTTGTAGCATGCTATTTACCAATAATTGAGGACTGTCATTTTTTTTAATAAATTGTTCTAATTATTTAAAAGAATATTACATAGGAACTAAGTTATCATTTTAAAACTCACTGAAAATAGACTAACTTGTTGTATCATTATAGTATCTAAAATATAATTATTAAAAGTTCAGCATATATCTATAACAATTGTATCACCATAGATGCAATTTGAGAGCATGATACAAACTGGGTGTAATGCTTAATCAAATCAAAGCATCTATAACAATAACAAAAGAAAAAGGCATCTATACCAAATGTTCACACACGTCAGAAGTACACTACACAACACTTGCCAGTCATATCATAATTGAAAGGGATAAATGAAACTCCTTTATATCACACACAAGCCTTGTCTTTCTCTGTTCTTTCCATGCACCCGCTACTGTCATTTCAATAGTGAAAGCTAGTAATGTCTGTAGTGCCTAGTTGTATTATTAACTCACCACCCTAATCAAGCACAACTAACTCTAAACTATTCATGTGAATATCATTGATATTAAACTGCACACAGTGGTTCAGTGAAAGCGAATTATATCATTTAATTAAAAAAAAGAATGTCTGTTTTATTTTTATTTAATCCTATCAGGAAAGTTCATTATATATTTTGCTTTAGACTCAAAGGAAGTTGGGATTTCTAAAGGGGCCTGCTCACCTAAAACATGAGTATAAAATATTAAAATCTTCTCTACTTTTTTGGTGTCAGAAAAGTATTAAAAAAATAACAATAATACTTTGTGTCATAATTGTGAAACAATTACAAACACCACTTCATGTAGCTTAGCCCACAAAAAATAATAGTAATAATAACAATAATATCTATGCTCTCATATCTTTTTCCTCCTTATAGCTGTTATTAATAGGAAATTTTGCTGGGGTGCAGGTTTTTATCTTTATGGTTGAACATAGGCTGTAAAAAAGAAAGGGAGATTATTAATGAATTTATGTGGCACTTCTATCAAAGTAAATGACGAAAACCATAATTATATTCCATCCTTTTGCACCCATGCATCATGCACCATAATTATTTAGCTAGCTAGAAAGAAAATGGAACTATAGATTAGCACTTGAGGCAGCTGTAATTATAAGCATCTAGTCTAGAAAATGGCAATTTTTCTATCCAGATATCTTTCTCACACAAGATTTACCCACGTTACTCAATTCAGAAATTTTGCTTTCCGTCCAACAGAAAAAGGCCATGCAGCAGACCTTTATGATCTCCTTACAAGGACATGGATATGGACGAACTGACCATGTCCCACAAGGTACAGAGTAAAGAAAAGTATTTGAATTAGCCATGACGTCTCTTGCCTATGGGATTCTCCCAAATGAAAAGTTGGAAAAAGATAATTTCAGATTTGAAGGCTTTATTCCTTAATGGCAAACATCATTCAAAAAAATAAACACAGCAGGGTCCCCTCTTGCTCCCAAAAGTAACCCAATAATATTCTTGAACCAACTAATCAATCAGAATAGTCATTCTCTTCTTTCAAATGTACAGTGCCACTTCCTTTCTCTATTCCCCATGCATTCCTCTTGCAACAAAACAAAAAATATACATAACTTATTTTATACTGACACCATTGCCTTTGCTTGGGGTAGTTACAATTGTCCCTCTTCCTTCTTCTCTTCAAGTTCCAATGGAGATTTTCAAATGCTTGTACATCAATCTTCTCGCTACTTTCATGTTATCAGCAGTTTTAGCAATCGACCTTATTCAGAAGCACTCCTGAGCCTAAAATTGAACTTGTAGATGATGATAACAGCTTGCATGACTGGGTGGTGCCACCCTCTGGAGGCAGCTTAACTGGGAAATCCTATGCATGTTCTTGGTCTGGTATCAAGTGTGACAAGGACTCAAATATTGTAACTTCCATAGACCTGTCTATGAAGAAACTTGGGGGTGTATTATCAGGGAAGCAATTTAGCGTCTTCACAAAGCTTGCTGATCTCAACCTGAGCCACAATTTTTCTCTGGGCAGCTGCCAGCTGAAATTTTCAACCTCACCAGCCTAAAGAGCTTGGATATCAGCAGAAACAATTTTTCTGGTCACTTCCCAGGGGGAATTCCCAGACTCCAAAATTTGGCTGTGCTTGATGCCTTTAGCAACAGCTTTTCAGGGCCATTGCCTGCTGAATTTTCACAGCTAGAATATCTGAAGGTTCTTAATCTAGCAGGGAGTTACTTTAGAGGATCAATTCCATCCGAATATGGTTCTTTCAGAAGCCTTGAGTTTCTTCATCTAGCAGGAAATTCTCTCACAGGAAGTATACTCCAGAACTGGGTAACCTCAAAACAGTGACCCACATGGAGATTGGCTACAACTTTTACCAGGGTTTTATTCCACCCCAACTAGGAAACATGAGCCAGCTTCAGTATCTTGACATAGCAGGTGCAAATCTTTCCGGTCCAATACCAAAGGAGCTCTCCAATCTCACCAGTTTGCAATCACTTTTTCTGTTCAGAAACCAACTCACAGGTTCAATACCAAGTGAGTTCAGAAAAATCAAACCTCTCATAGATTTAGATCTCTCTGATAACTTCCTTTCAGGGTCTATTCCTGAAAGCTTTTCAGAGCTGAAGAACCTAAGACTGCTCAGTCTCATGTACAATGACATGAGTGGCACTGTTCCCGAAGGCATTGCACAACTTCCATCCTTGGAAACTCTTCTCATTTGGAACAATCGCTTCTCTGGATCACTTCCACAGAGCTTAGGCAGGAACTCCAAACTCAAATGGGTGGATGTCTCCACAAACAATTTCATTGGCAGCATACCCCCAGACATTTGTGTGAATGGAGAATTATTTAAGCTTATCCTGTTTTCTAACAAATTTACAGGTGATCTTTCATCAATCTCCGACTGTCCTTCCCTTGTTCGTCTTCGCCTAGAAGATAATTCATTCTCAGGAAAGATCCCTTTACAATTCAGCCATCTTCCTGATATCTCATACGTTGATCTGTCCAGGAACAATTTTGTTGGTGGGATTCCCTCAGATATTTCTCAAGCTACTCAACTGGAGTATTTCAATGTCTCTTATAATCTGCAATTAGGGGGAACCATCCCTGCAAAAGTGTGGTCTTTGCCCCTACTTCTAAATTTTTCAGCATCTTCTTGTGGTATTTTAGGCAATCTTCCCCCATTGAGTCCTGCAAATCAATATCAGTTATTGATCTTGATAGAAACAACTTATCTGGAATCATCCCAAACAGTGTTTCCAAATGTCAAGCTCTTGAGATAATCAAATTATCTGACAATAATCTGACAGGTCAAATACCTGAGGAGCTTGCCAGTATCCCTGTTCTTGGTGTAGTAGACTTGTCTAACAATAAGTTTAATGGCCCCATACCTGCAAAGTTTGGTAGTTCTTCAAGTTTACAACTTTTCAATGTGTCTTTCAACAATATTTCTGGTTCAATACCCAGAGGGAAGTCATTCAAATTAATGGGTAGCAGGCATTTGATGGAAATTCAGAGCTATGTGGAGCACCTCTGAGACCATGTCCTGATTCAGTAGGAATATTGGGCAGCAAAGGCACGTGGAAGCTTACACGTATTGTTCTACTCTCTGTAGGCTTGCTAGTAATCCTTCTAGGATTGGCTTTTGGAATACTTTATTTCAGAAAGGGTTGTCAAAAGTCAATGGAAGATGGTTTCATTTGTTGGATCCCTCAATTTACAGCAAATGATGTTTTGACAAGCTTCAGTGCCAAAAACCAACAGAAGTTCTATCACCATCACCTGAAGTACAAAAGCTTCTGCCAACAGGAATAACAGTTTTAGTCAAGAAGATTGAATGGGAAGCAAGGAGTATTAAGGTGGTATCAGAATTTATAATGCGACTAGGAAATGCAAGGCACAGAATTTAATCAGATTGTTGGGTTTTTGCCACAACCAGCATCTAGTCTATCTTTTGTACGACTACTTGCCCAATGGGAATTTAGCTGAGAAAATTGGAATGAAATGGGATTGGGCAGCTAAATTCAGAACAGTGGTTGGAATTGCAAGGGGACTCTGCTTCCTTCATCATGACTGTTACCCACCTATACCCCATGGAGACTTGAAGTCCAGCAATGTGTTTGACGAAAATATGGAACCCCATTTGGCAGAATTTGGGTTCAAACATGTGTTGAAGTTGAGTAAAGGCTCATCTCCAACCAAAACTAACCGGGAAACAGGTATGACAAACAAGTGTGTGCATATACATACATTGAATTTCATTAAATGTTTTTTTACTTCTTAACCACCTGAAAATGAGTAAGATTACGAATAGCATAAAAGGTAGCATGGCTACATGCAACAAATAACTGGTATATCCTAACAGTGCATGACACATACAATTAATCCTTACAAAGATATCACACACTCATTGATGTTTATTTTGGATGGCAGAATACAATGAAGGCATAAAAGAGGAACTCTGCATGGATGTCTACAAATTTGGGGAGTTGATACTGGAAATTTTAACTGGTGGAAGGTTGACAATTGCAGAATCAAGCATCACAGCAAATCAAGGGAGGTTCTTCTAAGAGAAATTTACAATGATAATGAAGTGAGTTCCGCAAGTTCATTGGAAGAAATTAAACTGGTTCTTGAGGTTGCTATGCTTTGCACTAGAAGCAGATCATCCGACCGGCCATCATGGAAGATGCACTGAAGCTTTTGTCAGGGTTAAAGCGTCTAGAAGATGGCAGAACTTAAAAAGAAGGGAAATAAAATCTTCATTTGCATCACCCCGTTGAAAGCCAATAGAAAAATATAATTGCTTAGATAACAAGTTTGCACGTGTGTAATTAAATGGAGTTTGTAGCTTGTATAATACATATTTCAATTGTTCCAGTGTGCCATCTTCGTAAATACTTGAAATATAGTATTCATTTGATTTCATAATATTTATGATTCACTCAGTGCTGTCCAATAGTTCCTTCTATCTAGTGAGCGGTGAACAACTATGAACTATCAAGCCAATGTTACAGACTTAGAGCAACGCTAGAAATAGTTGCGTTTGAGTTTGACATAATTTAAACCCAAACCAAACACACTTATAGTGAATGCCAACAAAGGATCAATATGAAAATCTCATCATGCTGTTGATGCAAACAAGTTAGAGCCAGAGACATACCGAAAGTTTTGATGAAAGATTCCAGAGCTCTGTGAAGTTCAAAGCCACGTTATAAAGGAAATAAATCATACATATATATCATTAGAAAAGGCCTTAAATTAATAAGAGACAAAATTCTACATTTGAATTCTTACCTTGCTAGTGTGACATTAAGAAACATCAACAACCCCATCAAAACTATCAAACTTGGAACTCACCACATCAACCTCCACTCCCAGCCTCTCCGCCCCAGCTGCAGTGACCGGCCCATGGGCCCGCCACAACCATCCTTGGGCACCTCCTCCTTAAGTCCACTAAAGCCCAGCCCAAATCCCTCAGGCTTTTAAGCAGCCCATCCACCTCAGCACTACTGGTGAACACGACTGCAATCCAATCCTTTCTCCTCGCTCGCCTTCACAATCCCCTCCGCACACTTCGGCCCGGCCCAACGGGTCTCGTAAGCCTGCACCCGAACCGGAACCCAACCGCCGGACCGGAGCTCCCGCAGGAAACCGGGAACCACCGGCGGCTCCTCCAGCCCAACGACGAGCGGGACCGGACCAAGAACCTTCCTTCCTCCGCCGTCACCGAGTGCCGCCGCCAACGCACTCGGCGTCGCCCGTCGGCGGCACCAGAACCTTAACCCTCTCGGGACTAGCGCAGATTCTGGAGAGGAAATCACGGTCGAGGAGCTCAGAGTCTTTGCCGAGGGCGGCGACGGTGAAGGTGGGCCGGAGGGGGAGAGAGGGGTTGGGGGAGAGGGTCGGTGGCGTGGAGGAAGGATTGGATTGCGTTCGGGAGGTGAAGGCGATGGCGGAGAAGGGGTCGAGGGAGTGAGGGGAGAGGTAAGGAGTGAGGGTGAATGGGGTAGGTTGAATGATGAGAGTGGGGCACCAGAGGGGTTTGAAGGCGTTGACGCTGAGGATATGGGATAGCCTTGCGGCGTAGTTAGGTGGCGTCGTGAATGCGACGGTGGGGTTTTGTACGGTGGTGCCGCCGGTGGACATGGTATTCAGCGCCATTTTTTACTGCTTGATTTGCTGATTTGCATATTCAACTTGCAGCTACCGTTCCGTTGAACCTTTTTTTTTTTCGAAAATCAAATATTGAGAAATGGAGAGCTTATCCATTTTATTTAATATTTTTACTTATAATATTTTACTTATAATGTTTAATTAAAATTGTAAATTTTGTACTAACACCTTAGAGGGGAGAACAAAATCTAAAAAGTGTGTTTAAGAATGTGTACATCACACACGTATAAAATCAAATAATGGTAAGTTTAGATAAAAAATTTACATGGAAGATGAAAATAAAATGAATTAAAAAAATAAAGTGAATTTAACCTTTTTTTCATAACTTGAAATTACGTTTTGTAGAAAAATTAAATGTGATAACTTTTGAGAAAGTTTAAGAGTTTAATATATATATATATATATATATATATAGTTCCAGTGTAAATAAAGTTTACACATACATCAAATAATGTGCTGACACATAGATATTTAATAATGTGTTGACATATCATTTATTGAATTTAATAGCACATGGGGTGTCATATTCATTAAATAATGTGGTGATACACCATTAGATGTATGTGTAAAACTATATACTAATATACTAATTAAACCAAAGTTTAATTGTAAGTGATCGATTTCAACTCATGAAAAAAATAATGTTCATTTCACTTTTTTAATTTATTTTATTTTATTCTCTTATAAATTTTTTCTTTTGATAACTTTATTCAAATTTATATTAAGTGAAAATTCTTATTGTATTTGATAGAATAATTTGAAATTATTAGATATCAAGTGTTATAATAGTAAAAAAAAAATTCAAATGATAAATAAGAAGAATTTTTATGACAATAAAAAAAGTTCCAAACGACACATATTGAGAAAGAATTTCAACAATTTTCTATTATGTTTAACTTTTTACATTATCATTTACAATTTTTCTCATACTTATGAATCACTCAACATTCTCTATTACAAATTTGAAAATTAAAAAATTCTCCTTGCAAAGACTAGTATTAGTACCAATAGTGGTACTTATAAAATATTATTCATGTAACATAAATTCTTTGTCCATCGCATGTGTACCAATAATAGTTAATTAATAAAAGAGAAAATTATGTAAAAAAAACAATATATTAAAGAATTAAAATAGATATTAAGGAGTTAAATAAAATTTTTAGTATAAAATAAAGAACTTTAAATGTAGTTAAAGTTTACTATAAAAGTTTTGGTAATGGGGAATTCCACTAATAATATATCGGGAAAAAATATGTTTTTTGTCCCTATAGTTTCGGTCAACTATAGTCTTTGTCTTTGTACTTTAAATCCTATGTTTTTTGTCCCCAAACTTTTTAAATCCCCAAACCGTGGTCCCTGCCCATCAGTGAGATCTTTTAACCTGATAAAGCTGGCTAACAAAAGTTACATATTAGTCTTAATAGTAAGTCCCAAATAACTGACTGATCATCTAATTAACTTTTTTATTAATTTTTAATTATTAAAATAACCCTAATTACTAAATTAAGATTTTCACATGAGTAATTTTACCCGATAAAAACCTAATTTCATAATTATGGTTATTTCAATAATTAAAAAATTAATAAAAAAAGATTAATTAAATGAGTCATCTATTTGTGGCCTGCTGTTGAGGCTAACTTGTAACTTTTGTTATCAACATATTAACAAGTCTCATTAACGGGCAGCGATCATGGATCGGAGGTTTAAAAAGTCCAAGAACAAAAAACAAAGGATTTAAAGTAAAGGGACGAAGAACAAAGTTGACGAACTATAGAGACGAAAAAACATATTTTTCCCTGATATATCCATTAAGTCCAAAAAAGAAAAATTTACCACCCTGCCCCAACCCAAAAAAAAAAACAGAGAGGGAGGGAGCATATCTGCAGTTAGGAGTTGCTTCCATTTCACAGGGACAAACAGAGAAGGAAAGAGGTTAACATGAAGACCCTCAATCTATGGCAGAACCTTAATCCCATGATTTTGCCGTGCCGTTCAACATCTCCTACACTCAACGTTGTCTATGCTATTAATCCTTCTCCTTCTCCAGTTAGGTCCCATTGTTCTCTAACTCAACAACATCCTCTCAGGTCAGGTCTTCTTCTCTTAGTAGACTCACCAGTAACCACGCTCATTCACATCCCTTCATAGTATATTGGGTAAATTTATTGACACTTGATTCTCATTGCTCCAGGTGCGCCGTGCTTGGTGCTGGTTTTGCTGGCCTCTCAGTGGTCTGGCATTTGTTGAAGGTACTCTCTTTTGTTTCTGTTTCAAATTCATGCTCTTGAACTAATGTTAATGTAGGTCTGCTCTTCTTTTCTTGAGCAATGTTTTTCTTTTCTTTCACTAAAGTGGTTTTCTGAACTCTGACATAATATAAACTATATTACCCCACATATTCTTTTTCAAATGAAATTGTCTGTTAGCTACTGATTTTGTTTTAATTTTAATTTTTTTTTTTGGTGAAAATTAACCTTGCAGCAAGTCCTAAGGAGTTGAATCTAAGAATTGATATATATGATGAAGTGGGCATTGGGGGTGGTGCTTCTGGCATTTCTGGAGGTCTTCTTCACCCTTATTCCCCAAAAGGTTTCTCATTTTCTTCATGCAATATGTCATACTGTGGAGTGTGAATATGGTGGATTTTTGTTTTGTATAATTGTATTTATGTCTTGTGTTATGTTTTCCTATGGAATCTGCTGATGGGGTTAATGCTAATGTAGTTAGGCTTCTCTGGGAGGGCGCTCAGTGTTGGAAAGAGAGCATGAAGCTTTTAAGAATTGCTGAAGAAGCTAGTGTCTCCAAGGACTGCAAAATTGGAGAATGTGCTGAAGATATGAAAGCTTTTGTAGCTCACAGAAGGTTTTTATACTTTGTTCTTCTTTATGAAACTAAAGACTGTCACACCCACCTTCCCCGCATCCCAACTGTCAACAAAGTTTTATTTTTCTTTTGAACACTGAATATTACTGTGTTTTTGCATTTTACACTTTCCATTGGAATCTTAGAGTTGTTTTACACTGCTGATGATCAGCTGACTTCAGGGGCATCTTAAGACCGGCGATGGATTTGAAGAATGTGACCAAATTGAATGATGTAATCTCTCTGATTTCATAGATTCCAGATATACTGGTTATTAGACTTGGGTTTGTTACTGATAATCTGCCTTTATGTGACTAGAATGTCAAGACTAGCCTTCCTAGCTGCAGAGTAGAAACACTTAACAATGAAGAGGCTCAGAGTCTTTTACCTGGTTTATGTTTACCATTCAACACAGCTTTCTATATGCCTGAAGCTCTAAATATCGATCCTCAACAATATCTACAGGTTTGGATGAGTAATGCAAATTTTTTCTATTGTTTAGTGTTACTTTTTTTCTAGGTTACTTTCATTCATTTTGATAATTCTATTAGGCACTTTTCATAGCATGCGAAAATTTGGTGAAAGAATCCTCCACCATTGACTCTGGACAGAAACAGCTCAGTTTACACAAAAGATCTGTCCATAGACTTTCTGAGTTTGAAGGTAATAATGCATTACTATTCTTTTGGTCTTTTGTAGTTTTGTTTAGTGTGTTGCTCTTTGACTGTAAACTGCTAATGTCCAACTGCTTTTGCTTTTTCCTTTATATTAAATAAATGTGACAATTTAAATTTAGCATATTTATGCAAGAAAATGTAATTCAACAAAGAATGAGAAATCATACGTTATAAAAGCTTGAATTTGTGACTTTCCAGAAAATATTCTTTTCTTCACTTAAGTGGAAGTCTTAATCATACCCTTTTAAGTGGGTAACTAAGAATTGGTAATTATGGACTCATCAACTTAGACTATATTTGTAAATTGGTCAAACCATAAGGAAAGAGGCTTCTGACACATACAATAATTGTATCTTATTATGAGGACAACCGTTAATATGTAAATACCAAATCTCAATGAGATGCTGGTAATAGGAGAAAAGTAGTGAAAGGATTTTGGTAAACTTTATATAGAAGTATTTGCAATATTTTTTTAATTAGTTGCCAGTGTCCATCATTCCTCAGACAGTAGATTATGGCATCTTAACTTATCCCATTCACTTTGTGTGATTCTTTTATTTAGTATTCCCGTTATTTCATCCAAAAGGCATTGTTGGGCTGAAACTCTCGAAAAGTCGAAACGTTCCGTTTTCTCCAATTAATCTTGTTCCAAAAGATAGAACTAAGGATTGAGAATTGATTTCGAATTTAGGAATTGATGAATATGTAGACTTGATGACAATTGAGTGTCGAATTGCGTTCCTTTCGAAAGGTTCGAATTATCGAAAGTGTCGAAATTGACGAAATTCGCGATATTTATCAATTCCTAATTGTAGAAATAGTTATTCAATCTAGTTCTGAAAGATTACTGGACTTCGGTCAATTACTGGACTTCGGTCAAATACTGTAGGGTGGGATTCGTCCCCTTGGGAGATATCCCCTGTAGTTTGAGCTCAGGTCTAACTCTAGACTGTGATTGTACATGGCCTATTGGGCAAGCATTTTTAAGCATACCATGGCATATGTTAAATGGAGACTGTTATAGTAATTTAAAGCCTGAATTGTCATGAGACATATGTTTTGCATACATGCATGAGATTTGCTCACTGAGATTGTATCTCACCACAAGTTATGTGGATTTTGATTAGATGTTCAGGTTCCTTCTTCCCAGCTTAATGAGCCTCGGAGATGATTTTGGAAAGCTGAAGACTTAGTGTTTACTGTATATATTTAGTGGATGGCTTTCTTTTGTATATACCCTTTTGTAGTAGTTAGACTCACTTGTATTTCGGAATTACAATCTGAACGTGTAGTAACTCTTGGATTAGAATTGTAAATGGACTGTATGACCTTTCACTGTTGGGTAGTTACTTGATGTAGTTAAAAGACTTTAATTTCTTTATGGTTTGATTTAAATTATCCTATTATGTTGGAATTGCGATAATTTAATAGAACAGGTCGATATTTAAAGTATAGCATTCTAAATTCTGAGTTAGGAATTTGGTTTCCAACGGACTAAATTCCTGCTTGAGAATTTAGGGTGTTACATTTTGGTATCTGGTGCTATGAAATTGTTTTTGGCTCATTAGTGAGAAGATTTATGTGTTCCAAGTATCTAAACTGGCAAAATGAAGGTTTTCATGTTTCAATGTTATTCATACCAACGGCTTTGAAATATTATTGCTTGGCTTATTTTGTGATAGCTTTAGCTTATAAGTGAGCATACTTTTGGAAGACTTTTTTGTTGTTCAAGACTATGATTTAATATCTTTCATGTCTCAGGGGAATATGATGCAGTCATTGTATGCCTAGGTGCCAAAGTAAACATGCTTCCTGAGATCTCTGGGAGGCTTCCTTTGAGGACATGCAGGGGTGTAATTGTGCACCTGGAACCACCTGATGATATGAGGTAATGTTTAATGTTCTGCCTTGCATATGCTTTCAATCTTAAAACATTCAGTGTCTGTTTATTTTGCAGTTGTAGATGTTCCAAACGCATGTTTAGCCAACGGGGGCAAGTTGTTATTTTTTGCTAAACGTATGTTTGGAAGAGACCCAACTGTAAAATAAACAAACTTTGGTACAATTGATGTCTCATGAAATGACTTCAAGAGCTTTTTCTTTCCTGGGAATGGGCTTTTCATTGCATACAATATGCTATTGAGATTGCTTCAATATCAGATCCCATTTATTTGAGAATTTTCTGACCTTGTTTTCCAGAGTTTACCCTGAGTGTGGGCCCTCCATATTATCAGATGCATGGATTGCTGTTCAGGGTCCTCGTAGTCTAAATGTGGGCTCAACTTGGGAGTGGAAATCCATAAATTCATCACCAAATGTTTCAACTGATGAAGCTTCAAAAGCTCTTCTACAGCTTCTTCCAAAGGCATCTACCATTTATCCTGGATTAAAGGATTGGGTTTTCACTGGAGCAAGAGCTGGTCTGAGGGCAATGCCTCCACTTACACCCGTTGGATCACTTCCACTTTTGGGTTGTATCAATGATCTTATAGGCAGCAATCATACTTGTAAGTATTGGTTATTTGGAGGGCTAGGCTCAAGAGGATTGTTATACCATGGTTGGCTTGGTAATTTGATGGCACATGCTGTACTTTCCTGTAATGAAGAAGTAATTCCATCTGAGTTGACTTCTTGGAAAAACACTAGACCCAAATCTTAAAGTTCAACAATCAATACATTATACCTTTGTTGAATATAGAAATTAAATTTTCCAGTGCTTGGAATCCTGGGTAACTTTTCTATGTGATGCATATAGGGATTGAGGATAGTCATTCTCCTTTTTCATCTCTTATTCTTTAAGGAGATAAAACAACATGGAACCTTTTATAATAATACTTGTGAAAATATCCTAATAAATAACACAAGAGAAAAAAATTAAAGAATTTTATGTAATGAATAATGTTCTGTAAGAATAGTTTTAATTTTGAAGGTATAAATGTAATATTATGCAATTGGTTTGGTGCGCCTACCTTGTGTGATCCATGTTTATGCATAAGTGTTTCTCATTTACCAAATTGCTTTACATAAAATAAATAACATCATAGTTATTAAATTTGGTCAATGATCACTAATTTAATTAATGAGTCGTTAGTTAAATAAATAAAATAAATAAATATCAATTAGAATCATGAAGTAATTTTTCTAAGTAGGTTGCACAAGCTTCAGTAACCTTTCAAAATATTGTGCATCGCAAATAATACAAGGATTTTACGCACGTTTGCAGATTTTATTAAAAGCCAGAAACCAGAATGGTGTTTTCTAACCCTTCAATTATTATTAATTTTTTGTTGTATTTTAAATTTCGATTTGCATCTGCAAAAGCCATCTATATCTATATTATTACAAAGTTGCAGCACACCTATGCTATGCTATGCTAAGCGTCAATGTGATATCCTCAAAAATTGGAGTAAAAAGTGTAGGAATGAATTTTCACATAAATTGTATGAAAAACCCATTTCACAATTTTTTTACTCTAATTTTGAAGAAAGAAAAGCTATATTTAAGAAGGACAATTTAAGTTAAAACAAAGAAAAGCTATATTTATTCATCCCTTTTAGGCTCTGCATCTGATAACATCTTCATGAATAGGCTAAGTTAGCTTCTTTTACAAATATGAATCAGCTCATTTTGCTTCCTTGTTAATGCATGTTCTCATCATACTGTGTAGTGTTGTTGAATGGTGTCAATGTCAAGACCCTTCAACTTCACAACTGATTCAACATGTCCCTTAAGTGTGTGTAGCTCCCTCAGTCTGCAAGATATAACATGAATAAGTATTAGTGTGTTGTATTCAACTTGATCACCCCATGCTACCTATTGTTACCATCATATCTTAATTAGTAGATGCATTATTTCAAAGTTTAAGTTGATAATACTTAACTAGCTGCCTCAGCACGTCTCTTGGCCTGCTCAGCAATTTCAGATTGCTCATGGTGATTGCTCTTGTGTGTTTCAGGAACCTTAAGACCATGCATTGTGCGTTGAGCCACAGCCCATTGAGCCTCCCTCTCTTCCCTACCATAGTCTTTCTTTGTTGTGAATGCAGTCTGAATCAACACATGCACAATTTATTATTATGGTGATCAATAAGAAAGGTGATAAGTAAAAAGAGGAGAGCTTTGGCATTTCACAATGTGATATATACTTGTGTTAGACCTTGTTTTGGAGCATGCTGTCCCAAGCACTGCCTGTGAGTCCCATGCGAATGAAAAACTTGAGGATGTCAAGAGGGATGTATGTAACAATGCTGTAGACCCAGATTGCTCCAGCCCAGTTCCACCCAATTCCATTGATTCTAGCAAAGTCCCAGTGTGCATACACAGCAATGATAGTTGCAAGCTAGTTGAGCATTTTCCAAGTCAAAAGTTAGATGTGTATTTTCACATTGATGGATTATTTTGAAAAAAAAAAACAGAATTTAAGAAAAGTGTTTAGTAGAAAGAAAGAAACTAACCAATTGTGCAACAATGAAGGCTCCAATAAGCATCAAGCCAGGGCGTTCAACAAATGACCAGCTCCTTGATCTAGTCACAAAAATTAGTGCCTGACTAATGATACTCACTTGAAGGTAGAGAGCTGAGTTAAGTTGCTCCTCACTGTCTGCAATTGAGTGGACACCAAAAAGTCTCTGAAAAGGAAGAAAGACACATTTTCAGTTTCATGTCATATTCTATGATGTGTGCTTTTTTTTACGATTTTTCTAACCCGTGCAACATTGCACGTGATAATAAAGTAAAAGTGGAAACGTTTTATAGGAAAATGTAACATTTAATATTACCAATGCATTGAATGTTATGATAGTTGTAATTAATTTCTAATGAAACATTTCCACTTTTGCTTTATTATTATCCTGTGCAATTAGAAAAACCGTTTCTTTATAGCTAGAAATTTGACATGGACTACTTACAGTGAAGAAATCTGTGTCATGAACAGCATAGAAGAAAACTGCAGTCATGATGGCCATGTAAGTTCCAAGAACAACTCCAGTGGCAAAGATTTCCTTTAGCTTCCATGAGTCAGGCACAGGAGATGGCTTCACCCTATCCTTAGAGATGGTCATGATGGTTCCATCATTCAAGATAGCAATGATCAAAACCATGAAAGGAGAGAAGTCAAACTTCCATATTAAAGCAACAAGCAAGAATCCAAGGACAATACGGATTGTGATGGAAACAGCATAGATTGTGTAGTTCTTCATCCTCTGGAAGATGGCCCTGCTTGTCAACACAGCACTCACAATCACACTGAGACCAGGCTCAGTCAAGACAATATCTGAGGCACTCCTAGCAGCATCAGTTGCATCAGCCACTGCAATACCAATGTCTGCCTTCTTGAGTGCTGGTGCATCATTCACACCATCTCCAGTCATTCCACAAATGTGTTTTCTATCCTGAAGCCTCTTCACAATCTCATACTTGTGCTCTGCATATACAGCACATGTCAAAAGTCAAGATTAGTTAGTCTTATGCATGTTTGATGTTTCTCTTTTTTGTTATGGTGATTAGCATAAAATGGGACTAATTTGATTACCAGGGAAGACTCCAGCAAAGCCATCAGCCTTCTCAATGAGTTCATCAATTGGGATTGATGCAATGGCCTCATCCTTACTTTGGCCAAGAAGGGAGGATGAAGGGTACATGTTGGTTCCCATTCCAAGCCTGCGACCAGTTTCTTTCCCAATAGCAAGTTGGTCACCGGTGATCATCTTAACATTGACACCAAGGTCAAGAGCACGGCGAATAGTCTCAGCACTGTCATGCCTTGGAGGGTCAAAGAGGGGTAAGAGACCCAAGAATTCCCATGGTTCTCCTTCACTCTCCTTGTTCTTTGCTGAAACAGTCTGCCAAGAAAGTGCATATGATGCACATTTGTTAGAGACTTGAAAATGGTGTTTTCTAACATTGAAATCATGGCCTTTTATATATAGACCCTTTACTCACCTGGCGAGCAACACCTAAGGAACGCAGACCACGGTCAGCAAACTCATCAATGATTTTGTGAGCCTTTTTCAAAGTCTCTCCCTTGAGGGCACAAAGCTCAATGATCTGATACATAAAAATGAGTAGTCAAATATCTCAAGTGATATGCATGTCATTATTTCTTTTGAGTTTAATATATATATGTCAGTGTAAAGAAATTTTACACAGGCATCCAATGATGTGCTGCCACATCATATATTGAATTTAATAACACATGGGGTGTCACATTCATTTGGCGGCACATCATTGCATGTCTGTGTAAAATTTCTTTACACTAACAGTGTATACTAATTAAATTCATTTCTTTTTTGTTTTCAAGGAATAATATGTCATGATAATTCTATTGCTATATTGATGCATATGAGTTATATAGCCTTACTTGCTCAGGAGCACCTTTGCTGCTTCTGTGCCAGTCACCATTGCTATCAATGTAGGTAATAGCTGTGCGCTTGTCCACAGGATTGAAGGGCAAGAAATGCACCTCAGTGATTCCTGCTCTTGCCTGACACATCATAACATCCCAATCACAAGGTTCAGCTATTTTTGCATACTTCATATTAACACCTTATATTTCATATAAGAATGTGAATTATAGTACCTCCTTGGGGTCGCCCAACATTCCCACAATTGATGCATCAATGGCATCTTGGTTTTCAGTCCTAGAAGCCCTGGCAGAATATAAGACAATGGCATCCTTGTCCAAGCCAGCAGGAAACACCTGCATTCACAAACAACCCATGATTAGAACTAAGTTTTTGGTGCAACTGCATCTTTTTGCTCTTGTTTGTTGATACTGTAATCAAATACTATTGTTATGTTATTTAAAATTCATAAATTTCATAATTGTTGTGTAAAATTTATTTATTAGTAAAAAATAATAGTTCTAGAAACTTGAAGTTTAATATGTAAATATGGGAAATGCTTGGTTAAACCTGGGAATCTTACTACTAGGCATCTTAGAATATTTGAGGTATTGATTCATTATCATATTTTGGGAAAATAAAATCTTTTACTTGAACCACTAACCTCAATCAAGTTCTTGTCCACTGAAAGCTTATTGAGGGTGAGAGTTCCAGTTTTGTCACTGCAGAGAACATCCATTCCTGCCATTTCCTCAATGGCTGTCATCCTCTTAGTGATGGCTCCTTGCTCAGATAGGCGGTGAGATCCAATAGCCATGGTCACAGACAAGACAGTTGGCATGGCAATTGGAATACCTCCAATGAGAAGCACCAACAAATTGTCAATACCATCTCTGTAAGCCCTGTTCTGGATAGGGTACATGACAATGATCTCAACCAACATGCCCAAAGCAATTGAGCAGATACAGAAGTTACCAATGGATGTCAACACCTAATGCAAGCCAACACAAAGATTAAACCAAATTTGGATCATTTTAAGATGAAAATCAATTTTAAATCTAAATTCACACTTGACTTAAAAGCTAACATATATATGATAATAGTAATACCTTTTGGAAGTGACCAACATTGTTGGTGCTGTCTACAAGGTGTGCAGCCTTACCAAAGAAGGTGTGGACACCAGTGGCAATGACAACAGCCTCAATCTCACCTTGTTTGCAAGTGGAACCAGAGAAGACCTCACTACCAGGGTGCCTTGTGACTGGCAAGGACTCACCAGTGAGGGCAGATTGGTCAATCTTGAGAGGATCACCCTCCAAGAGACGGGCATCAGCAGGGACAATGTCTCCCAACTTGATGCTAATCACATCTCCTGGTACCAAAATTGATGCCTCTTGCTCACTCCATTTTCCATCCCTTAGAACCTATAATTAAATTTAGCTTATTTCTTGTTAGCTGGTGTAAACAAGTCTACAATTAACAACCTTATCGACATGAAAAATTTGAACAAATGTCACCTTGGTTTTGGGTGCAAGACCAGCCATCAAAGCAGCTGCAGCATTGCCTGCATTGTTTTCCTCAATGAAACTGATGGTTGAGTTGATGATAAGCAACACAACAATACCAGTGAAATCTTGCCAATCCGGTGGCTTGCCCTGTTATATATAAAAAAAAGTTATTGTTATATATAGAGTCTAAGGAAACAACATTATCTATACTATATTTAAAAAGAGTAGCGGAGTTTTGGTTTCCACATTTCCATTCTCATTATACCCTTATTTTATATCCTGGTTTACTGATTTAATGTTCCCACTAACCAATAACCACCCAATAAAAATAATAACTTGCTGAAAATGTAAAGATGAAGAAGAGACTTCAGAATAGAAAGATGGGGAAAAGGGAGAGGGATAGTAAAAATAAGAAATGTGGAAAGACAGTCACGTTCCACTGAGAGATTTGTAATTACCCCTCCATTGGCCAATACAATGGCCATGATAGCAGCTGATTCCATAACCCATGATAAAGGATTCCACATAAAACCCAAGAACTTGAGGAACTTGCTTTCCGTTTTCTCCTCTAGCTTGTTGGGGCCAAAAATTTGAAGCCTCTTCTCTCCATCCTCAGATGAAAGACCCTCTCTACTACATTTTAGCTGCTTGAAGACCTCCTCAACTGGAATGTTTTCCTACACATATATAATCAATGTAACAACTTTGTCATTACAAAGGGGGGAAATTGTAGAAGGTATTAATTAATCATTAAATAATTGATATTATTAATAATGTACTTACAAGATCAACATTCTCATTCTTGAGATCTTCAAATGAGATGTCATCAGAAGCCATGGTGAAAGAAAGAGACCCAAAATGTGTGTTATTTAGCTCTTTCTTTCTTTTTTTTTTTAAGTTGTTTTTTATCTGTCTTTTCTTCTACGCTCTCTAGCTTCTACCTCCCATTAAGGCAGGTAGAAAGAAAAAGAGAACGAAGAAAGCAGACAGATGAATTGAGAGATGAGATAAATATAGATATGTGCTACAAAAAGGATAGCCTTGGTTTGATGTTCATTTTATAGTACATGTTGGAGATACGTAAAGAACTTGTGATTGGCCGTACACTGCTATGATTGTTGAGAGCGTGCATGCTAGTTCGTGTTCCTCGGAGTGAGTTTGTTATAGTCTACATGGTTTTTGTGGCTTACCAAACTCCCCGGTATTCTTTGGGGTCATAAAAATTACGAGAATATGAATGAAGTTTACCAGGTTGTACCAAGAAAATGAACCATCTACTTGACCCATAAATGAGGAGGAAATGCGGGTTTTGTAACTAGTAACTAACCATTAAAATGCACATTGTACATATTCTATCTGTGAATCTTTGTTTTCATGGACATTCATCTATGCATGTTAGACTGTCTTGCGTATTTCTAGTAGTGATTTTAGGTTAAATAAATCTATATATAGTACATTATAGTTTCACCAACATGTTAGTTGGATTCGTAAAATTTTAACGGGTTTGGCTAAGACATTTTAATTTAAAATATATTGCAATGAAGTCCTAAAAACTAATTCAATCTTCTTTAATTGTGACTAGTTTGGCATCTCAAACATGAAAAGGTCGATGTCTATATGACGGGTTTCAATAATGAATTGTCGTCGGTTATGCAAATTAAAGAAAATATCATGGCTTTGAGTTCAAAACATTTTTATTTTTGTTATTTTTTTTATCTTTAATCACATGTATCTTCTATTATCATGCAAACATGTTCGAAGGGCTCTTATCCATCCCCAAGAGTGTATTTAATTAGTGGGTATAAAATTCAGGAGCCGTTCCCACAATTTCAACTTGTGTTATCAACTGAGCCACAGTTCTTTAGTAGATTTATGTTTGTTCATTATTCGTCACTACTATACACATAAAATGATATGTCCTATATTTGTGTACATTTTCTTATCTCTTTATTTATTTATTTATTTCCATTACTATATAATACAACAAAGTTATTTTTATTTTTATCTATAAATATATTTTAATAATTTATCAAGAAGTATATCTTTATGTCGCATTGACTTTGTTGGTTGAAATCTATATATATTATGTCTAGCGATTGATGAATGATGTTGCAGAATAAAACAATAAAAAAACAAAGGAATAAAATACTCAGACTCAGTAAATCATAAGTTCTTATCTCATAACCCTTTATTTATAAACTAGTTTTTGAACCGGTGTATAATGCATGCGTAAAAATAAATAATTAAATAAACATCCATTACGATATATTATACACATTTTAATATAAAAGACCCTTTATTTATAATTATAAACTATATTTGAACCGGTGTATAATGCATGGGTAAAAATAAGTAATTAAATAAACATCCATTACGATTTATTATACACATTTTAATATAAAGATTTGATTAACATGTGATGTGTATGTGTGGTGTTATTAATATATATTTACATGCTAAATTTTCATATTGTGTAGTGTAAATCTTGAAGGAGAAGAAGAAAATTTTATAGGGATTAAAAGAAGAATTTTATAGAGAAGAGAATAAGGGGAATGACATAGTTGGTAAGAGTGAATGTTCTCATTTTTTTTACAATCAGTCTCCAACGAAGAGATTTGTTTTATGAATAAAAAAACATTATTTTCTTAAATTCTCGTAGTGCCAGTAAGGGAGTTTGTATCTGGGTTTGAAGGTTCCGCCATTTAAAGAGTATAAAAAGTTGCATAATACCTTAGTGAATATTTGGGGTTGCGTGATTACTATTTTGATTGAAGGAATATGTCGCGAGAATTGATTAATGTTATCTCATTGAAGGACTAAAGTAAACCAATAAACGTTCCTTCCCTGTATTGCACAATTTTAACTGAAAAAAAATGTTCCCCTGTTGAAAGGAGAAACATCACGCAGAGCGTCGAAGATGGTGGTGGTACACTTCTATGCACCGATATGGTCCCAATATGAGGTGGTGTGGCGGTGACAGTATCCTTCTTCCATGGAGAGGAACAATGAATGTAATGAACAAGGAAGGCAACCGGATATTATCGACTTTTGCGGCGGAGATCTCAGTCTTCATACCAGAACCTAGCCTTTATCTTTTACACTACTCAAATGGTGTTTCATTTATTCTAGCTAAGGTTCGAAAAAGGGTGGGCAAAGAAAACAAATTTCTCAGAGGCATCAACGAAAATAATTAGTTTGGGAGAGTTCCCCAATAATAACTTAAAATTGAATAGTAGCTTAACCTCGATGGGTCGGGTCAATTTGGGTTTCAAGTATCAACATCCAACTATTAATTTCATACCAAATTTTAATAAATAAAATAAAAATGGATGATGGATATATTATCAGAACAAAAATAGATAAGGATCAAGAGAATGGAAACGTGTGAAAACTAAAAAATTACAAAGGAGAAAATTAAAGAAGAGAGAGAGAGTGAAGAAGCAACCATGGATGTTCACGATTGGAGGTTACCACGATGAAGTGGTTGTGACCATGTCAGATTGAGCAACCAGCACCACCTCCGATGTGGACTAGGCGGCTAGAGGATATGGTCGGTTTGACGGTGGGTGAGGGCGGCTATACATGGAGGATTCAAACTGAGCAGGCAACTTTGTTTCCCGGCACGATGGGGAACAAGGAGGCCTCAACGATGCATGGTTATGACTGGTCGAAGGAAAAGCTCTTGCTACTTACTAGAAACAGGTTCAGATCAAGCCAAGGAGGGTCGCATGGCTTATCATAACAGTGGTTGTAATGGGTTGGAGTGGTGGTGTCGAATAACAATAAAAGAACGATAAGGCGGCAAGTAGCGACAGCGTTGCGGGTGGTGAGAGACCGAGATGACTAGGTTTTCATTTTATTGCAGAAACAAAATACCTCTCATGTAACTCTATGTTGTGATAGTTTTATTTAATTAGGGGAAATTTATTATTATTTTTTTGTAACTTATATTATCGGGTCGAGTTCTACGGATGGATGAGTACTCAACTCGTTTAACCCGGTTTCTTTCTTTTTCAAACCAACCCGACCTACAAACCGAATCAATCGATTTGATATCCTTAAGTTGGGTCAAGTCAATCAAATTATTCGGGAAGATCCAACCCATGAACAACCCTAGATAAAAGTGCTAAAACTCAGGACCCAACAAAAAGGGACTTGTCAAACATATAGTAGCACATCATTTATAAAAAAAAAATATTAATATATTGCAACAAAAATTATTACAAACAGAAATAAGTATTTTCTCAAAAATTAAAGCAACATCCAAGTGTCCAATTGATTTAGAGTAAATTACTCTAACCTCCCCTCTATTTTACACTTTTAACACAAAACCCCCTCTAGTTTTCACTTCTTTGTCGAGTAAACCACCACTTTAGTCCCTGAAAATGTGGTTAACTGTCAATTTAATCCCTGAATTGAAAAAATTGTCAATTTAGTCCCTGAAAGTGTTAAACGTCGGTCAGATTAGTCCTTTTGTTACTGTGCGTTAGTTAACAAAATGTGAAACAAAAAAAAGCATTTTCCCCACTGCGTATAGTCGATTATGTAGATAAAATGATATCAAAATGATATTTCATGAAATATATTTCATAATAAACAATTTAAAATTCAAATCTCTTATTCTCTTTGAATAATTTGGTCCAAAGTTTTATCTCCCTATATACTATTGGACTATCCCTATACTATACATTATATAATCTACCCTCCCTATCAATGCTTTTTAAGGCATGCTTAAACCACTTGAGACTCCAATCTTTTCTACAAAGAACATTTCTGCTTTACCTAATCTTTTACCTAATCCCTATCATGGATTTATAATCAATACCTAATCTTTTACCTAATCCCTATCATGGATTTATAATCAAAACCTTCGTATAAAATGGGGGGAAAAAGACCCCCGAAAAAAAAAACCCTTTCCACATAATCCATAGGTCAAAGTATAGTTATCGTATAAGGTAAGCCTAAACTCCAAAGTCCCTATAATGCAAATTATACAACCTTCAGTATTAAATGTCCTGTGATGAGTCTGTTTCCTTCAAAAATCACAACCACACTCAATTGAAAATGCTGTAAAACATCTATATTTTTTGCAACAAAAATTGGAACATGCCAAATGGCATTCTGAGGCAGTTCCCCACTAATTACCCCAAACCTCCTAGTTTAATACCCATAGGAGGATTTGTAGGAGGATGAGTAGTATGATATAGCATTACTCTTTAAACTATGATGAATTCTATTTCTGTCTTTATTGTTATTATGATGACATTACAGATATGGCATGGACAAATCCCCCAGTCTTGGAATAAGAAACTTATCAACTAACTTGAAATGCAAAACGATGCACGAAGCAAGACATTAGTCTTGCTGATGATGTAAAACAAGGTATCTACAGCAGGCATGTCAGTGTAGCTCAGCAAATGTATTGGCAAAATCTCACAAAATACATGTCATTACTGCATGCATTGTATCAAAGAAGAGAATCGACTGAACACTTAATTATCGTAGTATATTAGTATAAAAGTTAAAAAATCGAACTAGAAAAAAAAATACAACTGGGAGTATGCCCTGTGACATGGACTCGATTGCTATTTTGAAGTGTGTTTCCTTGTGCTTCAACTGAACACAAAACAGAACAACACCATTCAAGATCTCATTGCATAGGGTTTTACAACAAATTCTACAAAGACAATATGGTGGTTTCTGCTCCGAGAAGAGCTAGCACGAATTATAGTAGAAGATGCTGATTCAGTTCGTGACCAGTATTAAACATGCAAAGATGTTGAGGTAGATAGCCTCGTTAAAGTCCTATACCAAGCACAGTCACAAGCTAACTCTCGCACAACAGAGACCAAGCACCATTCAAAATTTCCATGGAATTGAGTTTTCAAATCAACGTCAATAAATAAAAACCATCATGAAAGTTTCACATTAATAGCAAACAAAAAAAAAAACAGAAAAAGTGTCATGGAAACGCTCTACATTGATCCCTCTGTGTAAACTCATGATCAAAGCTACAACCTTTCCACACCTCTGGTAATATTCTAGAAAATAAAACAAAAAATAAACAGCTTAGAATGTAGAGTTGCAGGTTCATGTTCATCCACCTTAAAATCCGAGTTTGGTGCGGCGCCAGTGCCTGCGCTTAGCATTATACCTGAGACAAAAATTTCAAAAATTAAGGCCATATTAGCAAAATTTTCCGAAACCAAACAATAATATGAAATTTCTAGGAACAATGTTAAATGATGTTGCAGGAACCTGATGGTGTTGTCGGTCCTCATGCGGATCCAGTAAGGGATTGGCCTATTCTGCCTCATCTTCTTGGCGAGCTTCTTCTTGATCCTGAAGGTCTTGTGGGAAGGCTACGCATAATCAAAACGGCACGTGTCAGAATGGACATAGCTTGCGATAACCAGAGAATAGAGATAATGAATGAATGGATTGAAGAGTGTTTTCTTACCATCTTCGCTGTCGATTATGGAACACGCCGCTGCAGCAGAGAAAGTTCCACAGCCCCTTCTCAAATCTCAATGAAACCCTAGCTGCAAAACCTTTTACAGGCACGATCATCAGGTAGCAATTGGACCGGGCTCTGTTTTTTTATTTGGACAAAAGGGCTCTGTTGTTATTTTAGATGCTCATGGCCTATCAACTATTGGGCTCTATTGAGTCCATTAGTAGTGCCGAAATTAATAAATTATACGGTTGGTCTTTTAAACCGGAAAAAAAAAACGATTTTATGATTTGGTTAAAAATAGATGCAATCATTTAAATAAATATTTGCTGAGATAGATATTCTATCACCACTTATAGTGTATTTAGTAAAATTAGCAGATAAAATAACTAAAAGTTGAAATACTACTTGAAAGATGAAAGATTAAGAGTTAATTAGTTGAATTGAATGTATTTGGCAAAATTAGCTATCTGTAATATGATAGATAATATCATCATTAATTATTGAACCAGAATTTTAAAATTGATAAGGGTAAAATAATTTTTCCGTCCTTGTAAAATACTCGAGTTTTCATTTTTATTTATTTCATCCTTGTGAAATTTTTAAAATACTTTTTTAGTCTTTGGTGTTAACTTTAATGTTAATTGTGGATGTGTCGAACGCTTATCATAGTCTGCAATTCCATATGTAACACCCTAATACATTATACAACAGTGTTGGCCTCAATTAACTCATTCAGAAATTGTGTGTGAGATATATGAAGGAGGAAATATGCCTAGAATTTCAGTTCAAGTTGAGCATGAAATTTGACTCTATGAATGAGTTTAAGGAGGCTAATATTATTATATAATGTGTTGTGCACTGCACATGGGATTGGTGATTGCAATGAGTGTTCGACATATCCGTAATTAACAATAGAATTAACAACAATGACTAGAAACTTAGCTTAAATATTTCATAATGATGAAATAAAGAAATAAAATTTTTCAGGAACAAAAATCAAAACTCGAGTATTCTATAGGGATGAAAAAGTTGTTTTACCCAATTGATAATTATAAACACATTTAAGGATAAAATTGTAAAAAATAATTTTAGCTAGTAAAAAAATTCTTAATGCTACTTGGACTAGCATTTAAAAAAACATTAGTATCTATACTAAAAAAAATGCCACTTTACCAAACAGGGTAAAAACTTAAAATGATTTAACAACGTTTTCAGGTACAAATTTTAGTTTTCAGCTAGTTAAAATGACATGTCAAACACACTCTTACCCATGTTGCACTTTTGTTATATATAATGCACATTTTAATTAATAATATATTTAAATAAATACTTGCTTTGTTATTATATATATATAGGGCTTAAATATGTTTTTAGTTCTTCTAAAATACACTTATTTTCATTTTAGTCCCCCTAAAAAAATTAATTTTTTGTCCTTGCAGAATCATTTTTTTCAAAATAGTCCTCGCTGTTATACTTGCTTATAGCAACTTGCTGATGTGGTTGTTACTGTGTTAGTTGACCTAGCAATCTTCTTCTTCAACCCTATTTTCATGACCTAATACATACAATACGTCATTTTTGAGATCCTTACCTATTCTTCCAACTCTCAACAACCTTAATACTCCATTGTTTCACATCACCAGAAACACTAAATGACTTCACTTTCCTACGTTATATCATTCGCCTTCTCATTTTGATTGCTAGTCATCAAAGCAACATTGGCAAGATTTGTCCTGTGTGGGGTTAGTGTTTGTGGTTGTTATTGGCTCATAACAATGATCCTCAATTCCATGTTTAGAACCAAAAGCAATTGAATCAACCACGTGTATTTTTAGACCACTATTGATGGTAGATTGTGGAAGCAGGGGCGTAAATAAAAAACCCTAAAAGATCAATAGCACGAGGAATTAAATTATCTCAATCACAGTCTGGGCCTTCACCCTTCTCAATGTAACATGTTCCCTGAAGATACATTTCATGCTCAGTTGAATTTGTTTTACAACCTTATTGAACATGGGCAACATTGGTGTTGCTTCACCAGAAAATGTTGACCGTAGCACCCATATGAAATAAATGTAACTAAACACTAAAGAGGATAAAAAAGATTTCAAATTACCTCCATAGGGATCTAGATTCCTTGAGACAGTTAACTTTGGATGATGTGAAAATATACAAAGGGAAAAAAAAGCTAAGTGAATTGAACGTCTGAGTAATGTGGACAGATGAAACAACAAGCCCAACAAGTAGAAGAAATCGAAGCAGTGGAATTTTAAAGGCAATGGATGGAATGTTGTCTTCCTATAAACAATATAACGAGGTTTGTCTCAAAATTTAATTTCCTTTATAAGTTGTTGGTTTGATTTTTTTTTCATTTATTATGTAATATACCAAACTATTAAACTTATTAATCAGCACATTCGATGCCACTTAAGATTGAGAAAGCCACATCAGCTAACATATTACTAACCATATCAACAAACTGTTAAGCTAGTCTAACGACAAAGACCATTTAAAAAAAATTATGAAAACAAAAAACTAAAAAAACATAGGGGGACTAAAATAAAAATGAGTGTATTTAAAAGGGACTAAAAACATATTTAATCCTTATATTTATTTATCACTTTAATTATTATTTTTATTCTTTTATCTTATAAGAAATATGATTTTTTTCACGTTGGTTTAGGGTCTGTTCGGCCAAACTAGCTGATAAGCTAGCTGCTAGCTGATAAGTACTTAGCTTATAAGCTCCGAGCTGATAAGCTACCTTATTGAATTAGAAGTGTTTGGTAAAACTAGCTGATAAGTTAGTTGGTAAATGTAAAATGACATAAAAGGACATAACTATGTAAGTTTTATTATATAAATTCTATGTGTTTTTTAGACAAAAATATATTATTATGCAATTATAATTTTAGATTTAAAAAATAATTAAATTCTTATTAAATCTTTTAGTGATAAATATTTAATTAAAAATTAAAATAAATAGTGAAATTGATAAAATAAATAGTATAATATAAAAATAATTTCATAAAATAGTGAAAAGAAAATAACAATTTAATTAATTCGTAATTTTTTAAATTACTTATTATATAGGTAATAATAGCTAAAAAGAAATTGAAAGATTTTTATCATTAAAATTAAAAATAGATAATAATACATAAAAAGAAATTAAAAATAATAAGGGAAATGTATTAAAATATAAGGGATAATGATGGAAGAAAATTAAATAAGCTACAAGCTATAAGCTAGGTAAATTGTTAAAAATAATTTTAGCTAGTAACTAAAATCTTAACTCTACTTGGACTAGCATTTAAAAAAACATTAGTATCTATGCTAAAAAAAATGCTACTTTACCAAACAGGGTAAAAACTTAAAATGATTTAACAAAGTTTTCAGGTACAAATTTTAGTTTTTAACTAGCTAAAATGACATGCCAAACACACACTTACCCATGTTGCACTTTTGTTATATATAATGCACATTTTAATTAATAATATATTTAAATAAATACTTGCTTTGTTATTATATATATATATATATATAGATATAGGGTTTAAGTATGTTTTTAATTCTTCTAAAATACACTTACTTTTATTTTAGTCCCCCTAAAAAAATCATTTTGTCCTCGCAGAATCATATTTTTTTTTTAAAATATAGTCCTAGTTGTTATACTTGCTTATAGCAACTTGTTGATGTGGTTGTTACTGTGTTAGTTGACCTAGCAATCTTCTTCTTCAACCCTATTTTCATGACCTAATACATACAATATGTCATTTTTTAGATCCTTACCTATTCTTCCAACTCTCAACAACCTTAATACTCCATTGTTTCACATCACCAGAAACACTAAATGACTTCACTTTCCTACCTTATATCATCCATCTTCTCGTTTTGTTTGCTAGTCATCAAAGCAACATTGGCAAGATTGTCATGTGTGGGGTGTTTGTGGTTGTTATTGGCTCATAACAATGATCCTCAATTCCATGTTTAGAACCAAAAGCAATTGAATCAACCACGTGTATTTTTAGACCACTATTGATGGTAGATTGTGAAAGCAGGGGCACAAATCAAAAACTCTAAAAGATCAATAGCACGAGGAATTGAATTATCTCAATCACAGTCTGGGCTTTCACCCTTCTCAATGTAACATGTTCCCTGAAGATACATTTCATGCTCAGTTGAATTTGTTTTACAACCTTTTTGAACCTGGGCAACATTGATGTTGCTTCACTAGGAAATGCTGACTGTAGCACCTATATGAAATAAATGTAACTAAACACTAAAGAGGATAAAAAAGATTTCAAATTACCTCCATAAGAATCTAGATTCCTTGAGACATGCAGTTAACTTTGGATGATGTGAAAATATATAAAGGGAAAAAAGCTAAGTGAATTGAACGTCTGAGTAATGTGGACAGATGAAAACAACAAGCCCAACAAGTAGAAGAAACAGAAGCACTGGAATTTTAAAACCAATGAATGAAATTTTGTCTTCCTATAAACAATATAAGGGGGTTTGTCTCAAAATTTAATTTCCTTTATAAGTTGTTGGTCTGGCCTTTTTTTTTTCATTTATTATATAATATACTAAACTATTAACTTATTAATCAACACATCTGATGCCACTTAAGATTGAGAAAGCCACATCAGCTAACATAATAACAACCATATCAACAAATTGTTAAGCTAGTCTAACGACAAGGACTGTTTTGAAAAATAATTATGAGAACGAAAAACTAAAAAAAAAATAGGTGGACTAAAATAAAAATGAGTGTATTTAAGAGGGACTAAAACCATATTTAATCATTATATTTATTTATCTATTTAGTTATTATTTTTATTCTTTTATCTTATAAGAAATATAATATGATTTTTTCACGTTGGTTTAAAATTAACGGAACTTATTTTTTTATAATTTAAGCTAATTTTTAGTAATTAATTAGTGCATATTATATTAAATAAGTATAATTAATTATTATTGATTTCATCACGATTCAATTAGGATTGGAGAATAAATCATGAATCAATAATTTAATTAGTTGAATAACCTATTCAGATTTGAAATCATTGCAAAAATATCACAAAGTTTAATACCTTTGATTTTTATATATGGAGAGAGAGAAAGACTGAAGGTTTGTTTTTTGTAACATTTATCCAAATTCTGATTTTTAGGATTCCTATCAGGAATCCCAATACAGGATAAGCCTATGGAGCAGAATCTCTTACCATAATGTCACAAATTTGCCAATTAACTATTTTTATACCACTCATACCACTCATAACAAGTATATTATGATTATAAGTAGAATTATTTTTTTTTTAAAAAAAGAAGAGTTAGGCGCTTCTTGTAGTCTTACCGTTGTATAGCGTTGGCAACGGCAAGCAGCATTGATTCCATTTCTAAATATATATATAAATAAAGAAAAATTAAAACCCCAATTAAAACATTCTATTCCTCTTCTCATGCAATACAATTTGTAGCATTTTGATTCAAGAATTTCCTCTTCTCTCCTCTCTGCTCCACTTGCCTGCCATTGCCAAGACAAAATGCCTCGCCGCAAAAGCACACCGACCAGATCACTCCATCCTTCTGAATTTCATTCTTCTTCTGCTTCTGAAAGTCCTCCATTTTCTGGTATTTCCTCTTCTTCCATCTCAATTCAATTCACTCTCTCCCTTCCCGCCAAAGAAAAACAAATATCAACCTTTTCTTTTCTCAATTTTTGTGAAGAGAAATGGTTGAGTTTCCTTTTCTTTTTGAAAAGATCCCAACTTGGCGGGTTTTCATTCTACTCAGCTCCCTCTCTGTCTGGAATCAAGATTTAAATACTTACTCGGAGTCGGAGATTGGGTTTTCTTGGTGGACAAAGAACTCAACTTACACCACATGCAGTTCAAAGATTTCTTGGAATATTTTTTCATGAGTAGCAAAATGGAACAGAACACCTAATAGACAAAGCTAAAATACTATTTTTGACATGGAAAAAAATGCATGCTTCAACTTCAATATTCATCTTGTATTTCTTTTTTTTATTGTTATTGTTGGAAAGATTTCTTTTGATCTTCCTTTTTCTTTGCCTTCTTTTTTTCGTGCTCTTCTTGACAGTTGATCGAATGAATCGCCTATTTGAATCATACGCTGATAAGTCATCGGGCTTGATTGGGTAAGCATGCACATGTTGAAATCATCTCCTTCCCTGTTTCACTCTATTCAATGCTTCTGTTATTATGGTTTGATTTCATCTAGTTTACAGTTGACAATTATGCATATCAGGTTATGTTCATGGCTGGTATATATGTGGATATCTGTTTTTCAGTTTCTTTTTTTTTGTTTTTCCTTTGTACAAGACATGATGTACTTTCATAAACGAAGTTTCTTTATGTATATTCTTCATTTGGTTGGACAGGCCAGAAGGGATGGAAAATCTTTGTAGAGATTTGCTTGTGGACTCTGCAGATATTAGAATGGTGATTCTTGCTTGGTATGTCAGTAGCATATTGGGTTTTGTTTAGCTTTACCACTTTCTTTCTTGTATTTTTAACCTTTATCATATATGATTGTATCAGGTTAATGAGAGCTGAAAAAAAGGGTTTCATATCTAAGGTAGGCAGAGTTTCAAAGCATTGCCTGTATATATTTATTCTTGATTCCATTACTGAATATTGAGATGCATAAGGATTCATGTATTACGAATTCATTGGACATAGTACACACACTCACAAACATTTGCATGACCTCACGCTTTTGATGGAAACTAGTAGAATAGAATGCCTTAGGATATCTTTTGTGTACCTAAGAACATTTTTAGAATATGACAGAACATTATTCACAATGGAACTAAATGATATTGTTTGATTCACGTGTGGTCAAAATCCCATCTAGTGGGAAAAAACTATTGTTGTTATTTTATTTAATTGTGATTGTGAATGCTATGAACACTGTTATTGATGTTTCTTTCCTTTTCTTTTCTCTGTTTTGAATCTTGAGGACTACATTTTTTTTATGGTGGGGAGTTGGGGACTACTTTCTTCCATACTTAATTCCCTAGTAAATAAAACTCTCATTTATAGTTCTGGAAAAGCTCAATCCTTTAGATGACCTTAATTACTTACTTACATTTTATGTATTTAATTCTTTTGGTAAAAATCCTTCAAATCTGATTATCAAATTTTCTCCTTCTTGGGTGAAAGTTCTATACAGTTTGATGGCTTGACAAGTCAAAAAACCACTTATACTTTTGATACAGTATGAATTTGCTTATAATAATTTTGGATATCATGATGAATAGGTTGAGTGGCAAAGAGGCCTTACATACCTAGGGGTTGATTCAATCACAAGATTAAGAAGAGAAGTTTCTGTAGTGCGGCAAAAGGTATTTGGTTTTGTTATAAATTTGTGCTATTAATTAACCCACAGTTGTCCTACAAAGAACACTTATAGTGCTATTAATTAATTTCATTTTGTTTTAATTAGGTGATTGTACCAGAGTGCTTTAAGGAGTTTTACACATTTGCATTTCAATACAATCTAACGGGTAAGCGTGGTGTGGTATTTCAATACATATTTGTTGTGTTACACTACAGCTTTTTGGTTCTTGTTCATCTCTTTTAATTCTGCTTTGAATTATACCTTTCAGAACGTCATCAAAAGACTTTAGATATTAACTCTGCTTGTGAGCTGTTAAATGTTGTTCTGAAACCGTCCTTCTCTGCTGAGGTCAATTTATTAATTGAGTTTCTAAAGGTGGGTAATAGTTTATATCTAGTTTCATAATGTAGAATATCTAAACTGTTTGTATTTTCTTATGGTTGAATTGATTATGTGACAGGACCAGAAAGAGTATGGCGCTGTAACCGAAGATCAGTGGTATAGTTTCTATCTTTTCTGTAATCAGGTAATGATGCTTTTCTATCTTTTCATTGCCTTAGCTTGGAGGTTTTATAATGTGTAATAGCGTATTTGTTTTAAATTCTATAGGAACAAAATCATGATTTTGAAAATCTGAATCGTAAAATGTAAATAATCCATCTCAAATATTCATTTTTAAAATTAATCCTACTGTAAATTGTAAATAAACTGACACTAAATTGTAATAGTGTAATTAATGATGCTTTTCTGAATTGATTATGTGACAGGACCAGAAAGAGTATGCTTTTTATAATCTGTAAATCTTTGACAAGTTTCCATTTAGAAACATATTAACGTGAAATTTTCTTTTGTTGCTGCTGCCAGGTAAGCCTTCTAGATCTTCAAACCTATGACCCAAATCAATCCTGGCCAATAATCATCGACAATTTCGTTGCATGGATAAAAGAAAATGAAAAGAAAGTCTAGTTCTCAGTCCTGAACTTTTTCCTTTGGACTTGTATTTGCCAACTCAAAGCAAGAAGAGAATGTTGTTTGATGCGGATTTTGCAATTGTAGATGACGGTAATGAGTGGTCTATTTTCAGTTTATGTGGTGGTCCTTTTGTCCTGTGTAACAACTATAGTGCGGAAATTATCCCAAGTTTTCCTGACCTGGTAATATAGCTAGCAATCAATAAATGTGTAATCATGCATTTTCATGAGTAGTTTTTTTTTTTGAAACCTATGTTTATAAAACTTTTTTTTATAAGCAAAATATTATTTAGTAGAGCTTAGGAATTGTCAAAAGATAAATCCAAGTGAGATACAACGCAACAATCGATTACAATAAACAACATGAAAACCTCAAATATAGAAATTAAGACAGGTTGATGGATTTGTCATCCACAAGTGGAATGGATAGGAGAAAGTAGCAACCTTTGCTGACAACCACCGCCAGGATCGAAGCTGATCAGGTCCAACAACTCTTCAGTGTCAATAGTGGAATTAGAAAACATTGCCTCATTCCTAGCCAACCACTAGGGATGGGAATAGACCGAGCCGAGTTAGGCTTTCCAAGGCCTGAGTCTGACCTGCACCTTAAATCAATGGCCTGAGTCTGGCCTGTTACCTGACATAGGCTTTATTTTATGGTCTGAGTCTGGCCTATTTAAAGCTTGACAAGGCCTGAAAGCTTGTTTAAAAGCTTGTTTTATAGTAAGGTACTTGAATATATCATAAACATATATATGAATAGACTTATAGGCTCAAGTTTTTAACATACTTAAATGTTTATACAAGCTAATAAGTATATAATTATAAGGAAAAGTAATAATAATCTTTTTCGCATTCTAACTCCCTATAATAATAATAGCAATATTAAAAATATTAGTATTTTATTTATATTTAGTTAAATAGACCGGTCTGATAGACTCAAAAGACTTTTTCGATAGCCTGAAGTCTGACCTGTTTTGCTATTTAGGCTTTTGAAAAGGCCTTGACCTGCTCTATTTAATAAATTGGCCTGGCCTAGCCTGGGCCTGATGTAGGCCGGGTAGTAGGCCCCTGACGAGCGGCCTGGCCTGTTCCCACCCCTACCAACCACAAACTCCAAACAGTAGTCATCCATATGACCGACCATATCATACGCATATCTGAATTACAGTTTGGAATGCCTAGGAAGTGCTCAAAATGTTTAATACAATTGTTATGAAGAACTGAGTGAAAACCAAACCAATTTAAACACAACCTCCATATAAGATACGCAAAGTGGCACTCAAAAATTATATGTGTTGTTGTTTCCATGCACTGTCCGCACCAAACACACAACGAATCAGCAACCTGAATAATATTTCTTTTAACCAAGTTCTGCTTTGATGGAATTCTATCCAGGACAGCCCTCCAGACAAAGCAAGAGACCTTGGAAGGAACACATTTACACCAAAGGAAGGTATGCAATGGAAAATCTGCACATATAGCCTCATTAACAATGGTTGAATAGGATGATTTAACTGAATAGCTCCCCCCGGGATCCGGTTGCCAACTCCAAAAATCTGTGGATTGTTCCTGCTCCTGCACTTTTATCAGACTCAATTGTTCAATCAAAAAAGTTAGTTGAGCCATTTCCCATTGGAACAAATTTCTTCTCCAACCCCATTTCCAACTATGAACTCCCTCATTAAACTCACTCATTTAAGCTAATGTCGCATTTTTATTAGTAGCAATAGAAAATAATCTAGCATAACGAACACCCAAAGGAGAAGGCCCACACCACACATCATTCCAAAAGAAAATATCTCTACCATTTCCAACCACCCTAAGACACCTAGTAGAAAACCAGTCTGAAACAATGTTATCACCATTCTCAATAGACCATAAATCTGTCCACCATCTAGAGCCTATACACCTCACACTCCCTCTACCCCCAGAAAAGTCTCCATAAATGGAAGTTAAAACTCTATGCCAGAAACAACCTTTATCAGTCAAAAAACACCACCGCCATTTCCCAAGAAGGGCTAAATTAAAAGATTTCAAGTCCCTTATACCGTAGCCCCCATGTTTTTTATTTTTGCAGACATCATCCCAAGCAACCCAGGAAATTTTCTTTTGATCCTCTCCCCCGCCCAAAAGGAAAATAATAAAAAGATATTGAAGTTGTGAAATGATACCTTTTGGAGCCTTGAAAAAAGAAAGGAAATAGATCGGAATTGATAGAAGAACGGATTTTAAGAGGACAAGCCTGCCACCAAAGGACAAAGTCTTCATCTTCCACTTTGAAAGCCTTTTTTGGACCTTCTGAATAATTGGATGCCAAGTCCTCAATCTATATGAATTAGCCCCTATTGGTAATCCCAAGTAAGAACAGGGAAAATTACCAACTCTGCAATTCAAGAACTGAGCCATGAGGTACAACCATTTTGAATCAACATTTATCCCCAAAAGCTTACTTTTATGAAAATTTACTTTAAGTCCAGCCACTAGCTCAAACAATTGAAAAACCGCTTTAATCCCCCACACATTAGAAACTGAAGCTTCACCCAATAAAATAGTATCATCAACATACTGTAAGTGTGAAACTTGAACCCCCTCAGATCCAGCGACATAACCAGACCCTTGTGATTGCAAAGCTCTACACACCATGGAATTCAGGCCCTTAGCAACAATTAGGAAAAGAAAAGGAGCCAATGGATCACCCTGTCTCAATCCCCTGCCAACTCCAAATTCACTAGAAGGGATCCCATTTACAAGAACTGAAATTCTAGCAGACCTGAGGCACTCTGCTATCCATTTTCTCCATTTCCAAGGAAATCCCATTTTATCCATCACGAATAATAGGAAATCCTAATTTATATAGTTATATGCCTTTTCAAAGTCTGCTTTAAAAAACAAGCAAGGACTCTTCTTTTTTTTTTTGCCCCCTCTACAATCTCATTGGCAATCACAACACCATCAAAAATAGATCTACCCTGAACAAAAGTTGATTGAGTCTGAGAGATTACCTTCCCAATAATTTTCCACGATTTATTGGCTAAAAGTTTTGCCAATACCTTGTACAAACATCCTATAAGTGAAATAGGCCGATACTCCTCTATTTTTTGCGGGTTATCCACCTTGGGCACTAAAACAATGAATGAACTGTTAGAGCCCCTAACCAGCTTACCATGCTCATGAAATTCCCTACAGAATGCCCAAAAATCAGATTTCAACACCTCCCAGAAATCCTTAATAAAAGTAAAGTTAAAAGCCATCTGGTCCCGGGCTCTTAGAACCCTCACAGTCCCACATTGCTGCCTTTACTTCCTCATCTGAAAAGGGTTGTATCAGAGTTGAACCGTCCTCCTCAGATAATGTCCTGAAATCACAGTTATCCAAAATAGGCCTATCACACATTGTCTCCTGAAAATGATGCTAAAAAAAGGACTGGAAAGAAGATTTTATTGTTGCAGACTCAGAAAACCTCTCACCATTCACCTTCACACTTCTGATGTCATTCCTTAGCCTTCTGTTATTGATACACACATGGAAAAACTTTGTGTTAGCATCCCCCGCCTCTAACCAATTAAGCTGAGACTTTTGAAACAAAAGCTTATCCTTCATAGAGACATAAATGACCACAATTTTGCCTTCCACTCCTTCCTTTGTTGAATCTCCTTAGCCTGTAAAATGTGCTCCTCCCTCTTGATATCTAGGGCATGAATCTCATTCTTGGCTTCTACAATTTTCCCATCCAAATCGCCATATATCTCCTTATTCCACACCTTTAGACGACTTTTTAGCTCCTTCAATTTTTCTTTTAGGATATAAGATGTCTGACCACCAACAACAATCTCCCCCCATTGTTTTTTAACAAACTCTGAATACCTACTGTCATCCCTCCAGCAATCAAGGACCCTAAAAGGTTTTGGACCCCAATTGATAACCTTATGCTTCAGCAGAATAGGACAATGATCCGAAATTCCCCTCTTCAAACCCCACTGAGAGCAATGCGGCCACTGTAATAGCCAAGCATAAGACACCAGAAACCTGTCCAAACGACTCATACAAGAGCCATCTGATTTGTACCAAGTGAATTTCCTTCCAATAAGTGGTAGATCTACCAGCTCAGCTTCATTTATGAATCCCACAAAATTCTTCATATCATCCTCTCTCCAATTTGAAGATACTCCCCTTCTCTCTTCATATGAAATTACTGAATTAAAATCACCTCCAACACACCACATATCTTCCCCCATTCAGACTTTACCTCCAACACCTGTAACCAAAACTCTTTTTCTTTTGTATATCACATGGAGCATATATATTAACAAAACAACATTGAATGGAATCCTCTCCCCACAAACCTCTTATGCCAATTAGATTTTCTCCAATAAAAACATCATGCATACAAACAAAGACAACCTCCAAATAATTAATAAACCTCCTGCCAAACCATTAGAAGGTGAAAATTGCCACCCAAACTCATACCCACCAGTCAGCATTGCACAAAACTTATCATCAATGAACTCTTTTTTTGTTTCTTGTATAAATAAGACATCAACCTTTTCTACAAGCAATAACTTCCTCACCTCTACCTTTTTCAGCCTTCCCCCAATTCCCCTAATATTTATAGAAGCTATTATCATATCAACTGAATAAACACCTTAGTCAAAATCAATATACACAGCTCAACCCTCATGTACCTCACCCCTACCAATAGCCAACTGTCGGAACCGGGGTCATGACGGGACGACGAAAAAAATCATTTTCGATGGAGTCTCCACCAATATTTATTTTTTAGGGAAAATATCGGAAAAACCCCTTTTAGAAAATAGTCTTTGAAACCAGATTTGGATTCAGGAGTCTATTATGTGTAGGGAAGGTATTAACACCCTACGACATCCGTCCTAAGACGGTTACCTCTAATTAATTGTGCAAATTTATTAACTTTTGAAAAGTATTTATTTTACCCCTTAAAAAAAACTTTTTTGTTTTTTATTTACAATTTTTTATTTTTTAGATTGTGGGAAAATTTAGAAAAATATTTATTTGGGCTTGACGGGGCCGGTTCCCGCTCCTACGTATCCCCAGATGCAATGGGGAAATCAAAGCCACGTAGTTCTGAAAGATTGGTTTGTTGATTGTTTGAGAGTTTGAATTATGATGATATTTTTGAAAAGATTTTTTATTTGATTTATTTTTGAAAGAATTAATTTTTAAAAGAATTCACTCTTGAAGAGTTTCTGTTAGCAAATGGCTATACAATGAACCCTCCTGATTCAAAATATTAATTGATAGAATTGCTATTCAATTAATATCACTTAATCATTGAGTGATTTTATTAGTAAAATTTATTTTTGAATCGAGTAAAAGTTTTCTTTTTATTTTTGAAAGACAACGTTATTGCTAGAAATGCTAATTATAGCACTGTTTATTTTGAAAAATATTTTTATTATCTTTTAGAAATGATTTACAAGTGTGGGGACTATTTTGTTAACAAATGGTTATACTCCATAGTCCCGTTAACAGTAGAAATACTACTCGATAACATTTTTTAGGAAAAATTATTTTCTTAACTTTAAAAATAATTTACTATTTGCGAGGACTATCTTGTTAGCAAAGGACTATACTCCATGGTCTTATATAATTTGAATAATATTAACAATATAAATGCTATTCGTCAATATAATCAAATTATTGCATAATTATTTTTCAACATTTTAGAATTGGAAACAGTGTATAAAAAGGATATTTACATCAAGCAAATAACATACACTTGGATTTAATAATATTTACACAATCAACATATAAACCCAACTGCATAAATACACATCAATTTAACAAAAACCTAAAGCAATCAGATTTAAACAAATTAAACATTAAAATAGAAATAAAAAAAATGAATGTGAATAAACTAAAGAAAAGGAAAAGGGATCAGGGAAAAAAAAACTTCCACGTCCCTGTTGCTATACACACAAACTGCTCTCTTTTTTTTTTAGAAGAAAGATTAAAACCTAAGAGAGAGAGAGATAAAGAAAGAAGAGGGAAGTAAGGAAACAGGGAGAGTTACGGCTGTGAGGAAAAGAAAGAAAGAAGGGAAACGAAGAAGGAAGAGAGGAATGGAGAAAGAACGGGAAGAAGAGAGGGAGAGAAAGGGGCGGAGTTGTGGATGCCATGGTGGCTGCCGGCGTGGAGGCGCGGTGGTGCGGCAGGGAGAGGGCCGTGCAGCAGTGACGGCCGTGCGCAGCGGATTCACTCCGCGATAGGGGACGAGAATGACGAGGCTGGAACAGGGAACGCACAGAGGCGCGGCTGCCTGGACTGAGATTGGAAACGGCGCGGCTGGGCATGGGAAGGCTGCGCGCGGTGGAGCTCCGGCGGCGGGACGCGGAGGTGGTTGATGGCGGCGGCAAAGATGGCTGCACGTGGGGACAGTATTACGCCGGTGACTGGACGGTGGTCTGTCCGCGGCGGTGGGCTGCCAGGCAGGGTGACTGAACACAATGGTAACTGAGTGCTCCTTATTTAAATCACTGCTTCTATGTTTTTATTCTTCACTACTTCTGTGTTTCCTCTCTACTGCTCTATTGATTATCTCTCCCTAATTTGATTTTCAGATTTTCTGGTTATGAGGATGAATCTATGATTGTGAGCTGAGGATCCAATCTTTTCTTCACTTTTCCTATCTTTGGTTTCTGCTTATGACTATAGATTAGACCCTGTTTTGGACTGTAATTTGGACTGTTTTTTTTTTATTCTGCATCCATTATACTCATGGAAGGATTTATACTGAGATTGATCACACACCGCCTCACATTCAAGGAAAACAATTTAGACTATGATCATGCCATTTTAATTGAACACACAAAATTATATATTAAGCATTTCAACATAGATTGCATATTTATCTTAAACACACAGAATCTACCTTGATGCAAAAAGCAATAGCATAGATGAAAACGTAGAAAAGCAAGAAAGTAAAAGAACCTCAATCGGAATTCTCACTGCAACTTGTCTTTTTCTATTCTATTCAGTTAGTCTTTGCTCCACTTGATTCACTCTGAATTTCTCTGTTTATTGCCTTTCCTTGTTGCACTCCTTCTAATTCCTCCTTCCTTTTCAATTCAGAAGTTGTGGTCAGTCCTCCTTCTTTCTTTCGCAAATTAAGATTTCAAAATAAAATCTCAATTTTCTCTGCTTTCCGTGAGTGCCTGTTCTCTCTATTTTTCTGTTTTGATAACTCTGTTTTCCTCGTAGTTTCTGATTGACCTCCTTTTCTGAATCAGTAATCCCCCCTACTGTTTATTCTAATCCTCTTTTATACCTAGCTGAGAAGTAACTACCCCATCCACTATATCAGAAAACCACTCACCATTCCTCCTCCTTTTGCTCCACTTTTTCAGCAACCTGATCCCTATCCCACTTTCTTCATGAATTTAGTAACTACCTAGTCAAAGGTGTATGTATTTTTTTTTCTTTTCTTTTTTTTATTATTTTTTTTCTTTTTTTTTCAGATTTTATTATTATATATTTTTTAGTGAGTAAACTAACAAATCAGTCCCTCTGTGGGGATCATGCAGTTTCGTCCTTGACTTTTCTAAAATAGCACTTTAGTCCCTAACTTTGTTAAAACATGCATAAAGTGCATGTTTTTCAATAAAGTGAAGGACTATAGTGCATGTTTTTTAATAAAATAAGGACTAAAGTGCATGTTTTTTAATAAAGTATGGACTAAAGTGCTATTTTAGAAAAGTCAGAGACGAAACTGCATGATCCCCACAGAGTCCGGGACTAATTCGTTAGTTTACTCATTTTTTAATTTTCAAATTTATTATATTTTTTTGAATTTTTGTATTCTGAAATTTTCAGAATTTATTTTTCTGATTTTTATATTTTCTATTTTAACAAAAAAAAATCTTTTGAAATTGCAACTTTATTCTTTTTATTATTATCATATTTCAAGATTTATTTACAAATTAAAATTAACAAAAGTCAAAATTAAAATAAAAGTTAGCCCGGATAAAATTGGGTATTCACACCAACCTATCCCTCTTCGTTCAATTAATTCAACCATTTTTGCATCATTACCAACCCCTTTTACACCTAATTTCACCCCAACCCCCCACACATTATCAACTACATCAATAGCATCCAGTCCTACCAATATCCTAGCATCGTGTGACTCAAGGCCAAGATCACTCACCTGGGATTGTTGTTTCCGCGGTCTCCCCCTTCTTCTTTTATGAAGTTGCCCCTGGCCATTATGCAGAGCTGGTTTGGAACCTACTTGAGAAAAATATCCCACCTGCACAATAGGCACATCACAAAGTACCCCTTCCTCACCAACACCAACCAATGCATCTTGAAGATTGGAATTATTCCCATGAGCTACATCAGATTGGCATGCAACATCTACCAAGGAAGATTGACTAATGAGGGAACCTATACATTCTGTATTAGCTGATTTTCCTGGCCCCACAATTGGACTTGTAAGGAACACATCAGGTATTTGGGAAAGGACTTGTAAATCTGGGCTTGCGGCTTCCTTGTCAATATCCATACCATCATGGACAATATTGTGCGCTGGGCTTAAGTGATTATTCACTTCATAGTGGGCTTCAGGTGCGCGACCCACTGTTACATCCGCACATGCCTTCCTTCCCACCCAAGACGCTCCATTACCTCCTTCATGTGCGCGACCATGGACTGGGCTATTTGTTGCAATTGGACTAACATCATGCTCCGTTACATGCTGGGCTTCTTTACAACACGTCATTAGTGTACTCCTTTGCATCACGTCATTACATCCTTCAGGTGCGCGACCATGTATCCACTACATGTTGGGCTCTTTTGCAAGACTTCATTAGTGGACTCCTATGCAACACGTCATTATCCACTTCAAGGTGGGCTACAGGCGTGCTAATCTCCTCTACAAGTTGGGCTCCACTACAACTTGGCCCAAAGACCGTAAGATTAAGTTGTTGGAAATTATTTGGTATCTCGACCTCCAGATCACATACTGATTCAAACTTGCTCAATCTTCATTGGTTTGTTGCATCCACAATTCTAGCATCCTTATCTCCGTGATTAGCATCTACTCCATTAACCAAATTGGATAACGGATATCCCACATTCAAAGCTATTTCTTGCCTTAATTGATCAGACTCATTTTCAAATTAAAAAAAAAAGCCTCTTCATTTTGCATCTGTCAATGGAAGTCATCCCCTTCAAAAAAATGTCCCTGCGAAAAGCCCTGGCTAGATGAATCTGAATCTGAATTATAATGCCATAAACTAGAATGCCCTCTGACTGGATATCAATGAATTGTTCCTCAATAATCACAATGGAAAAGATTAAGTCGTTAATTTTTATTTTCAACCAACGATTAATTATTTCCACTGAAGTAGTTTGAATTAACATTCTTGCTACATCAAACCTGGTTTTGCACTTTGTACTAGTATCTATGCTGACAAAACGCCCCAAATGGATATCTAATGAACGAAAAAAATCTTCTGTTCAAGCATACACGAGGACCCCATGTCCAAAATGGACTGCCACCCGTTGTATCTCTATTGGGGGAGTGAGGAATTATGGCATCAGATCCCAAAGAGACTCCAATCTCCCTTTCTTTGTCCCCTTCCACGTCTACTGTCGGTTTTTTGGGATGTGGATCAACTTCATTAGCTATAGAGAGTACATCTAACAAATTAAGTAATTCATTTGAAACCTCATGTTTCGTGTGCCTCTGTTTCTACTGCGTGGACTGGTCCCTTCCATAATTGGTGCCTCGAACTTTGCGCCCACTTTGGGAGGTTCTCAGCCAAGGCCCAAAGCTTGTTTGTGCTCGTTCCTCTGGACTCCCTTTGGCCGCTGTGGACTTACAAGCATCTTCATCATGACCTAGCAAGCCACACGAGAAGCAAAACTGACCCATGTGATCCCACTTGTTTTGCTCCCAACATTTATACCAGGTTTTAAGGGTTTGGAGGAATAAAAAGGAACTATGACTTTGACGAACGATCCTCTCTCCCTGATTTCAAATAAGTCGGACTCACTGACTTCACCCATGTAGGCACCAATTTTGCGACCCATCTTGGAAGTTCGACAATGCAACGGAAGGCCCCAAATTTGAATTTTCAGCGGAATTTATGAAAGTTTAGGTTTGTCATGGACTGGCCTCGTTCCCACCTTTTAAGAGAAAGCCAAGAGTTTCTGAAAATCCATGGGCTCCCTTGTAGAATACGGTCCGCGTCTTTTTCTTCTGCAAAAAGAAACTGATACGTCTTTTCTCCAACGTCCTCCACTTTGAAACCTTTAGGATTACACCAAATCCCTGCTAATGCATTTGGAAGACTATTAGCATGGATTGGCTTCTCCGTAAGGAAGCGACCAACAAGACTCTTCAAACAAGAATTCACTCCTTCCCGAATGTCTTCTTCAACATAAACAATAAGTGGAAGATTATCCATTAGCACACCAGAGTGGGAATTGATCAGCAGGTAGCGATAAAGGCACGCGAGGCGGATGAAAGCACTACGTAGACGCACCCCTAGCAAAGGCGGCATACGAGGAAAGACACCTAAAATGATAGATAATATCATCATTTATTATTAAGCCAGAATATTAAAATTGATAAAGGTAAAATAAATTTTCCGTCTTTGTAAAATACTTGAGTTTTGATTTTTATTCCTGAATTTTTATTTATTTCATCCTTGTGAAATTTTTAAGATACTTTAGTCCTTGCTGTTAACTTTAATGTTAATTGTGGATGTGTCGAACGTTCATCATAGTCTACAATTCCATATGTAGTATCCTAATACATTATACAACAGTATTAATCTCAATTAACTCATTCATAAATTTTGTGTGAGATATAGGAAGGAGGAAATATGTAAAGAATTTCAGTTCAAGTTGAGCATGGAATTTTACTCTATGAATGAGTTTAAGGAGGCTAATATTGTTATATAATGTGTTGTGTACTGCACATAGGATTGGTGATTGCGGTGGGTGTTCGACATATCCGTAATTAACAATAGAATTAACAACAATGACTATAAACATGGCTTAAATATTTCATAGTGATGAAATAAACAAAGAAAACTTTTCAAGGACGGAAATCAAAACTTAAGTATTTTATAGGGATGAAAAAATTATTTTACCCAATTGATAATTATAAACAATTTTAAGGATAAAATTGTAAAAAAAAATATAATTTTAGCTAGTAACTAAAATCTTAACGCTACCTGGAGTAGCGTTTAAAAAAACACTAGTATCTATACTTAAAAAATACTACTTTACCAAATAGGGTTAAAAACTTAAAATGATTGAACAAAGTTTTCATGTATAAATTTTAGTTTTCAACTAGTTAAAATGACATGTCAAACACACTCTTACCCATGTTGCACTTTTGTTATATATAATGCACATTTTAATTAATAATATATTTAAATAAATACTTGTTTTGTTATTATATATATATACATATATATATATATATAGGGTGGGGATCAACTTACTCCAGGAGTAACTCTGGCAAAGTTACTCCGCTTAATAACTCTTTGTAAACATTGAATTTCATCAATCCAACTGTCATATTAAAAGTTTTCATTAAGTAGATTAAGCTTACAAATTTGAAAATTATTTGATGTTTCATCAAATGATTTTAGTTTGACGTACAATATACTTTTAAAATATAAGTAAATATCAACTTTAAAATCACATACCTATGAATGTCCAATTGATTTAAAATTTGGTGTGCATAATCAACATATCAATATCACATTATTCAACGGTTGGATTGATGAAATTCAATGTTTACAAACAGTTATCAAGCGGAGTAACTTTACCAGAGTTACTCCTAGAGTAAGTTGATCTCCACCCATATATATAGGCATATAAGCTTAAATATGTTTTAGTCCCTCTAAAATACACTCATTTTTATTTTAGTCACCCTAAAAAAATCAGTTTTTTGTCCTCGCAAATATTTTTTTCAAAATAGTCCTTGTCGTTATACTTGCTTGCTAATGTGGTTGTTACTGTGTTAGTTGACCTAGCAATTTTCTTCTTCAACCCTATTTTCGTGACCTAATACATATAATATGTCATTTTTGAGTTCCCTACCTATTCTTCCAACTCTCAACAACCTTAATTAATACTCCATTGTTTCACACCACCAGAACACTAAATGACTTCACTTTCCTACCTTATATCATCCACCGATCCATTTTGATTACTAGTCATCAAAGCAACATTGGCAAGATTGTCTTGTGCGGGGTCAGTGTTTGTGGTTGCTATTGGCTCATAACAACGATCCTCAATTCCATGTTTAGAACCAAAAGCAATTGAATCAACCATGTGTATTTTTAGACCACGTACTATTGATGGTAGATTGTGGAAGCAGGGGCGCAAATAAAAAACCCTAAAAAATCAGTAGCACCGGGAATTAAATTATCTCAATCACAGTTTGGACCTTCACCCTTCTCAGTGTAACATGTTCCCTGAAGATACATTTCATGCTCAGTTGAATCTGTTTTACAACCTTCTTGAACATGGGTAACATTGATGTTGCTTCACCAGGCAATGCTAAAAGAGAGTTAGTCATAGCAACTATATGAAATAAATGTAACTAAACACTAAAAAGGGTAAAAAAAAAAGGATTTCAAATTACCTCCATAGGAATCTAGATTCCCTGAGACTGTTAACTTTGGATGATGTGAAAATATATAAAGGGAAAAAAGCTAAGTGAATTGAACGTCTGAGCAATGTGGACAGAAAAAACAACAAGCCCAATAAGTAAAAGAAACAGAAGCAGTAGAATTTTAAAGCCAATGGAGGGAATGTTGTCTTCCTATAAGAGACTATAAACAATATAAGAGGGTTTGTCTCAAAATTTAATTTCCTTTATAAGTTGTTGTTCTGGTTTTTTTTTTCATTTGTTATGTAATATACTAAACTATTAAACTTATTAATCAACACATTTGATGCCACTTAAGATTGAGAAAGCCACATAAGCGAACATAATAACAACCATATCAACAAACTGTTAAGCTAGCTGGTCTAACGACAAGGACTGTTTTAAAAATAATTATGACAACGAAAAACTAAAAAAAATAGGGGGACTAAATTAAAAAAGTGAGTTCTATCAAAATAAATAAATAAATAAATAATAAGTGTATTTAAGAGGGACTAAAAACATATTTAATCCTTATATTTATTTATCAATTTAATTATTATTTTTATTCTTTTATCATATAAGAAATATGATTTTTTTTTCACGTTGGTTTAAAATTCAACCGAACTTAATTTTTTATAATTTAAGCTATTTTTAGTAATTAATGCATATTAGATTAAATAAGTATATTTAATTATTATTGATTTCATCACTATTCAATTAGGATTATGGGTGTAAGCGGGTCCGATCCAACCCGCGAACCCGATTGACCCAACCCAACCCAAAGGATATTTAACGGTTCGGACATTTTCTTTCAAACCCGATCTGGTTCGGTTCGGGTATCGAGTTTGCCTATCTTGAACCCGATTGACCCGAATCAAACCAAACCAAGAAAAGAAGCCTTAATCTTATTTCATTTTCCTTCCCATAGAGAACAAAAATAAGCGTAACGGCAACACAAGCAGCGGTGGTTCTCCAAACCCTATTTCATTTGCTCCTCTCATTTTATGTTTCCCTATTTCTTTTCTTTTTTCATGTTATATTTTAATTTCATGTCATCTTCCATATGTTTTTAAAAAAAGGAAAAATGTTAATGACCCGACCCGACCCGAACATATTCGGGTTGGTTCGGGTCCGATTACTCACTCAAAAAATACAGAACCCGAACCAGCCCAACACACCATCATTCTATCGGTTTGGACTTGATGTCACCCCGACCCAACCGATTACACCCCTAATTAGGATTGGACAATAAATCATGAATCAATAATTTAATTGGCTGAATAGAGATAAGTTTTTTATACAACAAAAAACATACAACAACTCATACAACACACTTTTTCTCTCTATCTCTCTCCATCATATCACTCATCACATCACACATTTCTCTCTCTTTTCTCTCTTTCTCTCTCCATGTTGTACATGTACAACATGTACAAAAACAATTTCTCGGCTGAATAACCTATTCAGATTTGAAATCATTGCAAAAATATCACAAAGTTTAATACTTTGATTTTTATATATGGAGAGAGAAATACTGAAGGTTTGTTTCTTGTAACAAGTGGCGGACCGAGGTATAGATGAGGGTGTGCAATTGCACCCCTTCACTTTGATAAAATTACTACTAAATATCTTATATTTTGATATTTTACCTCCTCTAGTTCTATATCTTTGAACCCACTATAAGTGTTGAATATGAGGGTGTGCAATTGCACCCACTCACTTTCATAAAATTACAGCTAAATATTTTATATTTTGGTACTTTGTCCCCTCTAGTTCTATATCTTTGAATCCCATGCTTACCCAATTTCTCACTCTCCTTAATTAGTCATCCTCAACCTAGCAATTCTCAAAAGTTTCTTAAACCAATATTTTATAATTTTCACACTTTCCCATATTATTATTTTTTTTTATTTTAAGCAACTCAATTTTTTTTGCTCCAACCTAATAACTCTCAAACTTTATTTAAATAGACTCCACAGCCTATCCCACACTTATATACTCCTCAAGTCCTATTTATAAGACAACGTTTGAAATTTTTTTATGATCCTATCTATAAGACAAAATATACAAATTTAGAAGCATTTAATAATTTTTTCTCATATTTACCCTTTGATCATTAAAGGTTTTAAATTAACACAATTACTATGATAATGAAGTTTAATTTTAAATAGGGGTAAACATGAAATGTTGTAGAGTAATTTTTTGAAAATCAATAGATTAATTATTTTTCTAAATATATGTCATTTAGTCTAAATTGTCTTATAAATAGAAACAGGGGAAGTATTTTATAATTAAAATCCTAAACTACTGAATAAATGACTAAAAATTTAAAAGCAAGCAACAATCTACTTTTTGGATTGATGCAAATAGCAACTCAATTTTTTTTAAATAAGGGTATTTCTCTAGCGAAAAAAGTTGCTAAGCAGCGCTCTTAATATTTGTGAGTACCTCAGCGAAAGGCCATCGAAGATGCTCTTATATGTTTTCAAGTATTTGATTTTAAAGTAAAAATTTATCTTTTCTTCAATAGCAATAACTACTAGCTAATTTTCTTCATACCAACATGTATTAATTGGTCCGAGTGAAAGGGGCTCGGGTCTCTTAAGCCTATGGTCTTAAATTCGATCCTTGAATCCATGTGTATGGAGAAAATACTGGTGGGAAGAGTCTTCTCTTTGCGTCTGACAATACCTCGAAAGACTAGTGTCTCGCCTACCGAGTAAGAGGATACTCTAGAAAACCAAATTTAAAATAATAATTTTCTTTATTTTTACGCTTCATTTCCTTTGCACACACATGATAATAATTATTATTAATTTTTATTTTTAAAAATAAATTGCCCCCACTGCTCCCGGGTCTTGTAACATTTATCCAAATCCTGATTTTTAGGATTCCTATCAGGAATCCAAATACACAATAAGCTTATGGACCAAAATCTCTTACCATAATGTCACAAATTTGCCAATTAACTATTTTTATACCACTCAATCTCATAACAAATATTATTTTTTGGTAACAATACTGGAATTAGAAACAAACAAAAGAAAGAAAAAACAAATATTATGATTATAAGTAGAATTATTTTATTTTTTTTAAAAAGAAGAGTTAGGCGCTTCTTGTAGTCTTACCGTTGTATAGCGTTGGCAACGGCAAGCAGCATTGATTCTATTTCTAAATAAATATATCTATACCTATCTATACCTATATATCTATACCTATATATAATGGCGATCTATACCTATATATAATGGCGATGACCTACTTTTCATATACCTAAAATACCCCTAATTTCTTTTGAAAAATAACTTCTTCCCTCCTCTCAAAATAACCGCTCATTCTTTCTTCACACATCTTCCCCCCAACCTACCCATTTCTATATGCTTTAATTTCTCTATTGACAAACTATTGACAACTGTGGGGCGTGAAGGCGTGAGTTAATCAACAATTTGAATCCAAGTATTGTATTGAAAGAAGAATCTAGAAAAGTTGAATCCGAACAGAAGGACGCAGCAGGTAACCTCTCCTCCTGAAAGGAACATGGCAGCCAAAAAAATTCGTGCCCTGCGAAGCGAAAATTAGATGAGAAGAAGGTTATTTTGAAAAGAAAAGAAAAGAACGCGAAAACCCCAAGGAAGAAAGAAACCTTTCTGCAGGTGGAGGAACGAAAGCATGAAGGAGGTTCGAGGCCTCTGCAGTAGGATTGTGTATTGAGCACTACACCTTGCATCGCTGTGGTTTCGTGTTTCTGAAATCCTTTGACCTAACAAAGCAGTTAATCAGGGACGGACAGGGATCTTCGGTTGGTTTTTCTTTTCTGTTTTTCTTTCTCTTTCTCACCACCCAAACACCAGTTCCGTTTCTGGCTCTGCTTCATTCTTTTTTGGGCCTTTGCTTTAAATTAGAGTTCATGTCACTGCAGTTAAGGCGGTTACCGTCGGGGTGGTGGTTTAGGTCACTGCAGCCGTGGAGCGGCGTCGTTGATAGGCAAGGGGTCGTGGCCAAGGAGGAGCGGCCCGATCGCGCTGTTGTCGTGGAATGAAGAGGAAGGAAGCGTCGATCTCAGTGTCGGATCGAGCGGAGAAAGAAAACCAGAAGAAGAAGGACAAGAAGTCCTTGAACAGACAAGGTTGTTTAGGTAATTCTTTTTTTCCCTCTTCTGATGAAAAATATGAAATTAACAGTAGTGTAATTCTTCAATTTAGTGCCTCTGATGGTTCGATGGTGGTGATTTTGAACTTGATTTTGGAACAATGGTGTGAACCCTAGGACTATCGACTGAGTAAATACTTACTGAGTTACTGTCGTTGATCAATTTGTTGATTGTACGTTGTTATTGGAATCTTTCTCTAAGATTGAGTTTATTCTTTACAACCAGAAGATTGGTTACGTGTTCATGGTTGTTCTGATCGGAGACTCCGAAGTTGGCAAAACTCAGCTTCTCGCGCGCTTTGCTAGGAACCAATTCAGCGTCGATTCCAAGGCCACCATTGGGGTTGAATTTCAGACTATGGGATACCGCTGGCCAAGAAAGGTATACCTAATACCTTCATTTTTTCCCATTTTATATTCGTTCCATGTTTTGGTAATTATTTCATTGGATTGGATCAATTCATAATTCCAAAACTCGCAGAAATATATTAAATGGATATCTGTTTGTTCATCACCAGGGGAATTTCTATAGTCATATAGGATATGGTACTGTATAGTCAGATACTCAGATTTAATTAAGTTAAAATTTACGATGTTTCATGTCTATCTATTAAAAATTTAATCATAAAAATTCTAGCAGTATCGCATTCAGAAATCAACATGATAAGAATATGTAATTTTTATTTTGATTTCTTGAAACATCATTTCAAGTCTGTCGCTATAGATACTGTTATGCACAGTACAGTTTGGTTGAATCCACAGTGTGATAGAAATTAGCATCATTGTTTTCCAATCATCTTCCATTCCTTATCTAATCTCTTATCAGAATATATATGATGAGTCTTGCTACTTGGGGGAAGTTCTATGTTTCCTCCATCTTCTTCTGTAATTAATGCTTCTATTTTATGTCTTATGTGGTACATGCAATTTTTTTATTTTCCTGTTCTGCATCATATAAAAAAAAATTGAAAAAATAACTTAAGAAGCATTTCATGATTTCTAATGGTAAGTTCTGCTTCTCAATGTGAAGGTTTTCTCTGCAACTGTGTTCTTCCTCCTAGCCTAAATGAAACAAAGGTTGGACAAATTACATTAGACAAAATTCATGAAGGAGAAAAGAAGAAAAATGAGAAGTCGGTCCAGCAGGTATGAGGCTTCCTCGAATCCTCCATTGTCTACTAGCCAAAGACATTGCCTTCCTCCATCTTTTTCTGTAATTATTGCTTCTTCATCCTCAACCTTAACAGTAAAGTAAAGATTTGACAGCAGTCAGGTGCTTAAATATAGGTTGTTAGAATCATGTAACTAACCAAAGATGAGCAGGAAAGAAATTTTGTCATCTGCTTCATCTTGATGTTCTGCTGTGTATCTATAACTATGTGGCAATGGATTAATGGAATGGTTGCTTTGTCTCTTTTCTTTTTAATTGCGCGTTTTTGCGATTAATGGAAAGGCGCTTTTATTTCAAGGTTTTTGGGCTACGGTTTCTGAATCTTGATATATCTATATTAGCTGTTGATATAGCATATAGTAATATATTCATTGTATTTGCTGAAGTGTGATCTCATGCGAGAAAGGAAATATAAGAGAGAATGTGAGTTGAAGGCAATACAGCGATAAATTATCACATACTAGAATCCAAATATCTTAACCTGTTTCGTTAGATACTGAATCTAATTAGGTTTTCAATCCCATCTAGCAGCATCCTTTTTAATTGTGATATGCGGGGTACGAAATGTTAATAGAGAATTCAGGGATACTATATTATAGAGACCAAATTAGCTTGAAATAATGTGTGTCAAGGTTTCTTTGCTTTTTGGATTCTGGATCCAAATTATGCCCTATATTATCCTTTAAGCCAATGAATCTATGCATCCAAGGGGGATGTATTTATATGATTTTCTGAGCTTGGTCTCAATGTATTTATTGGCTTTTGATGTTCAGTAGTTGCAAGACTCTGAAGTTTTATATTCTGTCGCCTGTCGGTGCCGATTGATCATATATGCTTTATTGGAATTTGTTTTTAGTCTCTCTGGTCATTCATGTCCTTTGTATCACATTCGCTGTTGTTTGCTGACAAAGAAGATTTATATTGGCAGCAATGGCGTCCACAAGTTAGAAAGAAAACAGATGATAAAAGATTGTCCTTCTAGAGCCAGACGACCACGACTTGGATTTTCAGATTCATTTTCAAGTATTGGTAAAAATTGCCCTTTTTTTCCCCTTTTCTATTTTTCCAACAGTTTGGTTGTGTAGAGGGTGTACATGTTGTTGAGAGTTACTCTTTGATGATATGATATAATAATGGTTTATTCATTTATTGTGCTGATGAGGGAATGAAAACTATTACCATGTTAGACTTGGCAGCTTTACAGATTGAGGAGGGAGGCCTACACGAGGACTCTCCTAGAAGTCAAGAGTCTGAAACGCCAAGTTCCAAGGCAAGTACTTCTGATTCTGAGGGTCAAGCATCTTTAAGACACAATAACAGTAACCAGTGTCGTGGTAGATAACAATAACAATAACCAGTACTTCTGGCATTCCTCCTACAGGCGGCGTGAAGGCACGGTGGTGAGTTGGCGTGAGTCAGTGGAGGGACGGTGGCCGCGAGGTAGAAGAACGCCTCATCTCCTTTCCTTCTCTTATGCTTCTTTTCTAATTCACTGTGTGTTTTCATTTTTTGGTTTTCCCATTTTCTGGTTCTCTTTTTGTAGATGTATTTGCATAGGCCAAGTTTATGTTTACTCTTTGGTCCTGTTTTGCTTAAGGTGTGGAATGAAATCATAGCAACTGTGAGAAATTTTCTTTGGACCAAGGGAAAAGAGGGGTTGTGAGAAATTTTACCTTATATCTGTGACTTTGCAATTGCAAAAATTCCTTCTGCATTTTTTCTTTGTTAGTTTTTTGATCAAGTGATGTATAAATAGTATATTTAGTAATTGTTATTAATGCATCATTGATTTAGATTTTTCATACACATCATCTGGTTTAATAAAAAAATTGCTTCATTGTACTAAAATGAGAGATTGTTACCTGTTCAGTAAATCGAAATTTTCATCACATAAGTGCAGGCTGCGATTGTGGGATATGTTTGATAGACCGTTTTTGAAACGTTTTGGTGTTAATTATATATGTTGTCGTTGGTAGAAACTTTTAGTGCAAATTTGGGATTAAATTTGGAAGTTTGTTGCTTTGACAGTTCTTACCTGCTAAAAAAGTTAAAGAAAAAGCAGCCAAGCTCAGGAAGTCTCTCTCTCAAGATATATTTTCCAACACTACATCTACGAATGTGCTGGCTATGACCTTTAGGCAAGTGGTTTTGCAGCAGGTTTGGAACTTTGATCTGTTTGTCTTTCAACCAGGAGAAGAACGAAAAATGGAGGATCTTGAAAAACCCGAGAGAGGTTCCTTACCTTTTCTCTCTATTGAAACTTTTTTTGAATTTTTACACCTCCATTACTTTTGTAAATTGTAATGTCATATTATAATGTTTGTCCTGCAGGTGGCCCTGATACTGATACGTTCGGTTCTTTTTATGCATTTCATATAAGCAGGTTCCTGCATCTTTCACTCTCAGCTCATCCGATGAATACCTTATCCCCGTCCTTGCAGAAGTTGTTTGCATCTCCGCCCTTCAAAGCACTCAGAGACAATTTCTTGATAATTTACAGGGTGGTAATAGAATTGGCTTCTTTCACTGGTTTCAAAAGCCTGAAAGGATACAATCAAAATATTCCATGGTCATCTTACACAAATTATTTGAAGATGAGATAGTTGAAAATGCTAGGAGTCTATTGGATAATTATAATTTTATGAAGGATGGCTTCAAGCCTGTGAAAATAAAATCAGGGCACCGCTGGTGGAAGCCTTCCTGTTATGAAAAATTAGAGAAAATTGGTGGTTCTGATTTCAGTGCTTGAACAACTGAGTATGTACCTGCATATCGATTAGAGATTGACACCAAGATAATGGAAGATGCAAAGTTTGTGGGCTGGAAGAAGTCTGCGGAGAATAGGTGGGAAGTTCTTTTGACCCACTCTTAAATGGTACGTTATCTTTTCCTTTTGAATAGGCCTTTGTATTTTTAATGTTAATTTTTATTTGCAATTATTCAGAGTTGTGACTCAACTATTTAAGTAAACTTAGAAGTGGAATTTATTTTCTGTCCCCAGTTTTATTAGAAAATAGAAGGAAACAGAGATAGTAAGATCTTTGGCAAGTTTGAAGATGGTGACTTTAATCCATTACTTATTTATGGAACTGTTCTCTAGATATTACTTTGTTATGTCTATTCTATAGAAGTGGATTGGATAGGGTCATCTGAAGTTATGTGAACTATGTTATCAATATTGTGTATACAATAGATGTTCATTCTGTTATTTAAGTAAAGCAAAATTGTAGGTTGGGTTGGCAGAAACACTAGATATGTACTACGTGGATCCTTATTCATGTTTTAGTACATATTTTGGGGAAAAGGAATTGGTTCTTTCATGAGCATTTCTTTCATACTGTAGGTTGGAGCTACAACCTACAAGTGTCTCATTATTGCGAAGTGTGTGGCTGAAATTCTGGCTAAGTGAGAACTGGGATAGCAAGGTTAATGTCTGTTATCAGCTTGCTAATAGCCTCATGGAATTCAAAGAAAGGTTTGACGATTTCATTCACAAGTTGAAAGATGCTGAATGGGATACCGAGCAATTAAATTTGAAGGTTCCAAAAGAAATATCAGTTGATATCAATTCACTCTAACTTATAAAATGATGGAGCTGACAATGTTTCATATTTTCATCACTGATATGACCCAAGTATTACACCGCTAATAACTACAAATCGAATATGTTTTTTAGTAATCCAACCGTTGAATTATGTTTGTTCATCATCAATATTATATATGCCAAATTTCTTAAAATTTTGACACTAATAACTTGATAATCAAATGGTTGGATTTTTCATATATTTCAAATGTATATATAACGTTAATCTTGGGACATCTCAATGGTATATCAAATAATTTCGGATTAATGTAAAATTTTATATGTATGATCTATATGATAGTAACTTTCAATCAAACGGTGGATTATTTAATACAATGATCCGTTAAAAAAATATTCAGCGGTGTAACACTTGGTGTAACTTACACCGGTGTAATTATAACTCTCCTCTTATAGAGAATAATCAATATATGAGGATTAATAGTAAAATTTGTGAGGATTAATAACCCTCCTCTTATAATTTGTGAGGATTAATAGTAAAATTATGTCAATTTAGGGACAAAACATATTTTTCTATTAATATTTTACACATTTCAACTTTAATAGGGAATAATCAATATTGAGTTGCTGAAATAATATAATTTTTAGATCATGATTCTTCTCTTCACTTTGGTGTTTAATTTTTTAGAGTTGATTACAGTATGGTAAATTATAAAAAAAAATGTTTAATAATTAGAAAAAATGTTATTATAAAAAACAATACTTTTTAGGTTATTATTAATTTAATTTAACTCTATTTATAAATAAAATGTTATATTTTATATGATTTTAATTATTTTGTGTAAATTATATTTATTTACATTTATATGTATTTAGATGTAAATTTATGTTTTTTTTTCAAAAATTAACAAATGTGTATATCAAACACGATGGCTAATTTTGTATTTTACATTGTAATTAATTTAGTTTAATTTATTATATTGTATATAATTTTCATTAAATCATAAAAATTAGTTATATTTATATTTTAATGTATATAAATTAATTTTACATTTCCCCCGGAATCATTTCAAGGTAAACGATTATTCAATTTTATTTGTTGTTTAAGTTTATTGAAATGAAATATTTTGAATGGGTTAATTAACTATCAATATTGACATAGTAAGTTTTTTTATTTTTAAATACATGGAGGAAAAAAATGTTCCTGGAATTGATTCACTGTTTGGTCTCCTAATTAAGGAAGGGACAAAGTTGACAAAGAAATAAGAATTGTAAATAAACATTATTGTTTTAGATTGTGTTAAATGTAGCTATCATTCATTCTTTTAGTTTAAATCTTTATATTTATTTAACTATTGAAACATAAATTGTATTTATTTAGCTTTAAATGTATATAAACTACATTTACACATTACATTGAGATTAATTTAATTTAAAATGATAAATATAATTTTAAATTATTCATGTAAATTAATTATACGAGGTACTTAAAAATATAAATAAAAAATTTTACGTCTTTACCCCAAAAAATGCGGATCGTGCCTGTCTATCCGCTAGTATAAATAAAGAAAAATTAAAACCCCAATTAAAACCTTCTATCCCTCTTCTCATGCAATATAATTTGTAGCGATTTTGATTCAAGAATTTTCTCTTGGGAAATTCTACGGTACCCTCTAGTGAGAGGGGGATTTTGTTACCTTCTTTGATTATTTAATTAATTTTTTTTAATTTTTTAAAATGATTTTAGTATTTTTATAATTACGGATAATATTTAACTATTAGAATTTATATTTTTAATTTTTAAAAAGACTTTTTGACTCCCTATAACTATTATCCTGTATTTTTTAGTGTATTCCCCATTTTTTCACATTTTCATTTGCAATACACATGTGTCTCATTTAAAATCTACTTTATGTCTTCAAAATAATTTAGGACATAGTACATGACTTGTTCCTATGTAGTTTTGGCCTTTATGCCTCCATTCAGTAAAAAAATAACAACAAGATACCAAAACACTCCTTAGCGGGAGGATACCAAATTGCGAACCTTTTCTCTCCTATCTGCTTCACTTGCCTGCCATTGCCAAGACAAAATGCCTCGCCGCAAAAGCACACCGACCAGATCACTCCATCCTTCTGAATTTCATTCTTCTGCTTCTGAAAGTCCTCCATTTTCTGGTATTTCCTCTTCTTCCACCTCAAATCAATTCACTCTCTCCCTTCCCGCCAAAGAAAAACAAATATCAACCTTTTCTTTTCTCAATTTTTGTGAAGAGAGATGGTTCAGTTTTCTTTTCTTTTTGAAAAGAGCCCAACTTGGCGAGTTTTCATTCTACTCATCTCCCTGTCTATGTGGAATCAAGATTTAAATGCTTACTCGGAGATCGATTGGGTTTTCTTGGTGGACAAAGAACTCAACTTACAACACATGCAGTTCAAAGATTTCTTGGAATATTTTTTCATGAGTAGTGCTTTGTTTGTTGTAGCAAAATGGAACAGAACACCTAATAGACAAAACTAAAATACTATTTTTGCCATGAAAAAAAATGCATGCTTCAATGGTGTTGTTAAACAATTGACGGGAGATTTATTTGCGGCTCGATTTGTCGATTGCCATTTTGATGAATTTGTTTTCCCAATATTAGGGGAGAAAATAAGCAGTTGGACAAAGAAATCAGTTGAAATGAATTATCATTATCCATCATGATCCTCGTACAAAACAATGTAAATTGGAAGTTCAAAGAATAATCCATATGCAAGGTTTAGCCAACCAACTATCGAATGTATTGATTGACCCAAAAAGATATACCAACTATTAATGCTCCAATTAAAATAGATGTCCCTGTTGGACAATCTACAGTTTCAAATGAGTCTGAAGCACGCATAAAGCGTGCCAGACCTGTTGGTTCCAAATATATAAAAAATCCTCAGAAAAGTAAAGGAGCTAAGAATCTAGATGGCATGATCGAGGATACAGAGACTCTAGAAGAGTCATTGGACATAATTATTATTTCAGTTTCAAAAGAAACTCATGTACCTGAAATTCCTGAAAATAAAGAGATCTCATTATGTCCTGAATGAAATACAATGGAACCAACATGAAGTCAACGTTGACAACATTTTTGCATTGAAAGTAGCGCTTGATATTATAAATGATAGTGAGGATCATGAACCGAAATTGGTTAAAGAATGTTGACAAAGAAATGATTGGTCAATGTGAAAAAATAAAATTCACTTGAATGTGTAAAGCCAGTTGGATACAAATGGGTTTTTGTAAAAAACGAGATGTGAAAAGTGAAAATGTGTAGTATAAAGCACAACTTGTTGCCCAAGGTTTTTCACAAAAGACTTGACATTGATTTTGCATAAATATATTCACATGTGGTGGATGCGAGTATTTTTTGATATTTTTCTATTCTGCAGTACATGAAAATATCGATGAATATTATTACAACCCATTTGTATGGCTTTCTTGAAAATGATATATATATATATATATCAAACTCCCTGAAGGGTTTAATTTGATTGAAATATTTAGTCCAAGTTCTTGGGAAAGATATTCAATTAAATTGAATAAATGCTTTTATGGACTAAAGTAATATGAACATATGTGGTATAATTGCCACAATAAATATTCGATGGAAAATGGGGATTTACGAATGATCCTATCTGTCCATGAATTTTATAAAAAGATATGGCAAAGGGTATGTCATACTTGTGTTTATATTATTGGAACTCCTAAAGAGCTTCCAAAAGATGTAAATTGCAAGAATCCGAGATGAAGGATCTCGGAAAGACAGTTTTGTCTTGAATTACAGCTTGCATATTTAAAAGATGCAATTATGATGCATCAAGAAGCATATACAACAAAGATGTTGTAAGAATTCTATATGGACAAATCACATCCATCATGCACTCCAATGGTTGTAAGGTCACTTGATGTGGATAAAGATCCTTTACGACCTCAAAGGAATGATGAAGAAATGTTTGGTCTTGAAATATCATATCTTAGTGCAATTTAGACACTAATGTATCTTACTACTTATACATGACTCGACATATAATATGTTGTTAATATATTTGCAAGATATTGTTCTTCATCTACAAGGCATTGGAATGGAATTAAACATATGTTCTCTACCTTAAAGGTACATTGGATGTGAGTTTATTCTTCTCAAATAGACCAAAGTCAAACCTGCTTGGTTATGCAAATGCAAGTTATTTCTCCGACTCTCATAATGATCGATCACAAATAAACTATTTGTTTACAAGTGATGGTACTACCATTTTATGACAATCCATGAAACAAACTATAGTTGTCACATCATCTAATCATGCAAAATTTTAACATTACATGAGGCGAGTCGAGAATGCTATTGTTTGACATATGCGATTCAACATGCGCAAGAAACTTCTGGTTTATCTTCCAGAAAATTCACTCTGACGATCTTATGTGAAGATAACAACGCATGTATTTTCAGTTAAAAGAATGACATATTCAATGAGATAGAATAAACTCATGATCTTCAAAAGGATTGCGATATATACGTCAACAAACTCATGAAAGGATCTGACAGCAGATATTTTACAAAGTCGTTGCCAACTAAAGTTTTTGAGCAATTAGTACAGAAGACTGGTCTCATTCGTCTTATACATGAATGTCCAAATGAGGGGAAGACGTAAATACATTCTGCACTCTTTTTCCCTTTGTCATGGTTTTTTCCCACTGGGTTTTCCTGACAAGGTTTTTAATGAGGCAGTATCTAATAACGTATTAAAGAATGATGTACTCTTTTTCCTTCACTAGGTTTTTGTCCCACAAGGTTTTCCTAGTAAGTTTTTAATGAGGCACATTATGAAATAATGGACATCCAAGGGGGAGTGTTATGAATAATTATGATATGGTGGATGCCCATCAGATTTAGTCTGATATTGTATATCGTAGGTTACATAGTTTCCTCAATTATAGGTTATTTCATTTCCATTATTAACTCTTATTCACCTGTATAAATACCTCTTATGTGAATGGAATAAGACACGACCAACTCTCGGTCTCTTCTTCTCTTATCTTTCTCTCTACTCTTATATATTGTCAGCGTATGAATCAATAATTTAATTGGTTGAATAACCTATTCAGATTTGAAATCATTGCAAAAATATCACAAAGTTTAATACCTTTGATTTTTAGGATTCCTATCAGGAATCCAAATACACAATAAGCCTATGGACCAAAATCTCTTACCATAATGTCACAAATTTGCCAATGAACTAGTTTTATACCAATCAATCTCATAACAAATATTATGATTATAAGTAGAATTATTTTATTTTTTTAAAAAGGAAGAGTTAGGCGCTTCTTGTAGTCTTACCGTTGTATAGCGTTGGCAATGGCAAGCAGCATTGCATTGATTCCATTTCTAAATATATATAAATAAAGAAAAATTAAAACCCCAATACAATTTGTAGCATTTTGATTCAAGAATTTCCTCTTCTCTCCTCTCTGCTCCACTTGCCTGCCATTGCCAAGACAAAATGCCTCGCCGCAAAAGCACACCGACCAGATCACTCCATCCTTCTGAATTTCATTCTTCTTCTGCTTCTGAAAGTCCTCCATTTTCTGGTATTTCCTCTTCTTCCACCTCAAATCAATTCACTCTCTCCCTTCCCGCCAAAGAATACCAACCTTTTCTTTTCTCAATTTTTGTGAAGAGAGATGGTTCAGTTTTCTTTTCCTTTTGAAAAGATCCCAACTTGGCGGGTTTTCATTCTACTCAGCTCCCTCTCTGTCTGGAATCAAGATTTAAATACTTACTCGGAGTCGGAGATTGGGTTTTCTTGGTGGACAAATTAAAGAACTCAACTTACAACACATGCAGTTCAAAGATTTCTTGGAATATATTTTCATGAGTAGTGCTTTGTTTGTTGTAGCAAAATGGAACAGAACACCTAATAGACAAAACTAAAATACTATTTTTGCCATGAAAAAAAAAATGCATGCTTCAATGGTGTTGTTATTGTTGGAATTAAAGATTTCTTTTGATCTTCCTTTTTCTTTCTTCTTGTAATGTTTGCTTTCTTTTTGGCAGTTGATCGAATTGATCGCCTATTTGAATCATACGCTGATAAGTCATCTAGCTTGATTGGGTTATGTGGATATCTGTTTTTCAGTTCTTTTTTTGTTTTTACTTTGTACAAGACATGGTGTACCTTCATAAAAGAAGTTTCTTTATGTATATTCTTCATTTGGTTGGACAGGCCAGAAGGGATGGAAAATCTTTTATTTGCATGTGGATTCTGCAGATATTAGAATGGTGATTCTTGCTTGGTATGTCAGTATCATATTGGGTTTTGTTTAGCTTTACCACTTTTTTTCTTGTATTTTAACCTTTATCATTATATGATTGTATCAGGTTAATGAGAGCTGAAAAAAAAGGTTTCATTTCTAAGGTAGACAGAGTTTCAAAGCATTGCCTGTATATATTTGTTATTGATTTCATTGCTGAACATTGAGATGCATAAGGATATGTATTACGAATTCATTATTATCAATAGAACATTTTTAGAATATCTTTAGAAGACAGAACATTATTCACAATAGAACTTCATGATATTGTTTTTGATCACATGGTCAAAATCCTATCTAGTGGGAAAAAACTATTATTGTTATTGTATTTAATTGTGAATGCAATGAACACTGTTATTGATGTTTCTTTCCTTTTCTTTTCTCTGTTTTGAATCTTGAGGACTACATTTTTTTTATGATGGGGACTATTTTTTTGCATACTTTAGATGACCTTAATTACTTCATTATATGTATTTCTTTTGGTAAAAATACTTCAAATCTGATTATCAAACTTTCTCCTTCTTGGGTGAAAGCTCTATACAGTTTGATGGCTTGACAAGTCAAAAATCCACTTAGACTTTTGATACAGTATGAATTTGCTTATAATAATTTTGGATATCATGATGAATAGGTTGAGTGGCAAAGAGGCCTTACATACCTAGGGGTTGATTCAATCACAAGATTAAGAAGAGAAGTTTCTGTAGTGCGGCAAAAGGTATTTGGTTTTGTTATAAATTTGTGCTATTAATTAACCCACAGTTGTCCTACAAAGAACATTTATAGTGCTATTAATTAATTTCATTTTGTTTTAATTAGGTGATTGTACCAGAGTGCTTTAAGGAGTTTTACACATTTGCATTTCAATACAATCTAACGGGTAAGCGTGGTGTGGTATTTCAATACATATTTGTTGTGTTACACTACAGCTTTTTGGTTCTTGTTCATCTCTTTTAATTCTGCTTTGAATTATACCTTTCAGAACGTCATCAAAAGACTTTAGATATTAATTCTGCTTGTGAGCTGTTAAATGTTGTTCTGAAACCGTCCTTCACTGCTGAGGTCAATTTATTAATTGAGTTTCTAAAGGTGGGTAATAGTTTATATCTAGTTTCATAATGTAGAATATCTAAACTGTTTGTATTTTCTTATGGTTGAATTGATTATGTGACAGGACCAGAAAGAGTATGGCGCTGTAACCGAAGATCAGTGGTATAGTTTCTATCTTTTCTGTAATCAGGTAATGATGCTTTTCTATCTTTTCATTGCCTTAGCTTGGAGGTTTTATAATGTGTAATAGCGTATTTGTTTTAAATTCTATAGGAACAAAATTTTAAATCACTTTTGTCCAACGTACTTCATAAAGCGTGCATAATCCATCTCAAATATTTATTTTTAGAATCAATTCTACTTAACTGTAAACCAAATTGACACTAAATCTTTGACAAGTTTCCATTTAGTGTGTGTTTGGTTTAGCGTTGAAACTAACAAAACTCATGTTTGAATTCCCCAACTGATCCGGACCCAGCCGAGATCCACCTGACTACAACATGCCGACGTGACACACTCCCTATTAGCTGAGGAGAATCCCGGACCTAAGCACGGGACGACGTCGCACCCCTAACAGGGTAGAGGTTACTTCGAGTGGAATCCACAAACAAGCCTCGGTTACCCTTGGTAAGGCTCAGACGGCCACCCCGGCCACCTCGGCTACCTACTGCTGACTAGCCCTAAGGCTAGTACCACCTACCCAATCCCATCACATTAAATGCGATGGGAGGCGCCTCTGATAAAGGAGGCTGCCACTGACACACGCCACTAGGATTTACGGCCGGAACAGAGGGATTACGACATAGGCATGCCTGCGCCGCCTGCACCTGCCTCCCTCTGACACGACATGGCACCCCTATATAAGAAGAACCCCATTCACAAGGCAGAAAGTAACATATATCATCCCTAAACTCCCTCACTTTCTCTCTAGAGTAACTTGGGCGTCGGAGTGCCATCGCAGGTACCCCCGCTGCGCGCCTCCGCATCGGAGCACCAGCCAGACTCCATCCCTCCGCCACCAGGCACCTCGGACCACCTTGTATGATCTTGGCCACGATCATTTGGCGCCGTCTGTTGTGGGGATTCTGTAAAGGAAGTCCCATCACCTTTACCCCTCTGCTGAGAACGCAAGGATTTGTATGACCAAAAGGAGATTAAGAATGGAAGAAGCAACCAACACCCAGCAGCCAACGCCCGCCGGAGCCACCCTTCCTGTCGGGGAAGCAGAGAGAGGCACAGATCCTCAACAAGTACTGAGGACAACCCCCCGGAGGACGTCTCCATCAGGCCGTACGGCTACACCTTCTTCGCAGGAGTATTACCTTCCCCCTCCCGGCAGTATCTCTAAACGGAGAAAGAAGCCTGCATCCAGCTCCAGGCGACGGAGAGACACTATCACCACCAGCAGCGACGAAGAGGAGCCCTCGTCACCTCCACCCAGAACGAAAAAGAAGAAAAAGAGTAGAACAGTGAAGGAGTTAGAGTACAGGATTCGATACCTCGAATCCTTGATCTCGGCTTCACCTCGACGGAGATCTAGGCGGGCTGAGAAAAGCAGGAAAAGTGCGTCATCCAAGAGGTCTATCCACACCCGAGACCTCCCGTCTAGAGAACAAACCTTCCAATCGGAAGAGGACACTACCCCGGAGGAAGATTCCTCCACCTCGAGCTCCAGACCGAGCAGATGAGTCGGACACGTGGAAGGAGTCTGCCCCATACTCCTTCGGTTAAGGACGACGTACAACAAACCATGGCCAGACCCATAACCGGAGAAACCCCAAAGGCCGAGATAGTAGCCACAAGGGCAACCCCTCAGAAGGAACCGGAAACCCCGGCCGGCAATCAGACACCAGCGGCAGCAGCCAATCCGATAACACCTACCACCGTAGCCGCAACCACGTCGGCTGCTACTGCGGCCGCACTCACCACAGCCGGGCTAGCTCCGCTCAACGTCCTGCACCGGCCATTCACACACCCGTTCACACCACGGTTAGCCTAGGTCGAGATACCGGACCGATTCCTTAGGCCTTTCAGCACCATCAGCCTCTACACCGGAGAGACAGACCCCAGATGCCACCTTGACTGTTTCTTCAATGAGATGCTATTTTTAGGGGCCCAAGAAGATGTTATGTGCAGAAGCTTTTCTAGGACCCTGGACGAAGAGGCCCTCACCTGGTTCCGAACATTGCCCCAGAACTCAGTCGACAAGTGGGACGACCTCGTCGCGGCCTTCGCAAAACGATTCAACATGGCCAATCAGGTCCCCCGAGATTCTCACACTTTAGCCAAAATCAAGCAAGGGGAAACTGAAATCCTCCGAGATTTCTTAGCCAGATTCTACAAAGAGGTGGCCCTCACCCCAAACGTGGCGGACGAAGTCCAACTGCATTGTGCAGTGGAGGTACTCCGCACAGGAACACCTCTGGACATCTCATTGAGAAGAATTAAGGTGCACAACATGACGGCCTTCAGAGAGCGGGCCGCTCAGTTCATTAATGAAGAAATCCACCTTGAGGGCACTAGTAAGATGACGGCCGTGAAAGAAACGGCGACCCAGGAAAAGGAAGAAAAGAGTAGAAAGGAGCGAAGAGAAGAAAGGAAGAAGTTCTGAGGGCGCTATGAGGGAAGTTATACCCCTCTTAACAACACCCTCTCCAGAATCTGGCAAGAAGTACATAACGTAGAGTTGGCACATGTGAAGAGGCCACCCCTCATCAAATCGCCCCAAGGAGACAAGAACTGATATTGTGCATTTCACAAGGGCCATGGGCACGACACAGACGACTGCTACCAGCTCAAGGATGCCATTGAGCAGCTGATCCGAGAGGGAAACCTCGGACGCTATGTGAAAAGGGAAAAGCCGGGGTGGGAAAGCAGGAGCCGAGATCATCACCGGAGCGACCAACGCTCACCCGTTAGGCACGAAAGGCGAAGGCAACGATCCCGGTCACCCCGGCACAAAGATACGACAGGCAAAAAGTCCAGAGATCCATCACCAGGAAAAGATAGAGAACAACCGAGGATCACCATCAACATGATCGCAGGAGGGTTTGGCGGAGGAGGACCCTCCTCCAATTCCAGGAAAAGAGCCCTGAAAGATATCCTCATCATAAAAGATGAGCAAGGACGACCACGCCGACGTAGCAGCCCCGCACCAACACCGGCCATCACCTTCGACCACAAAGACTTCGCCGACACCCTCCCAGGCCACGATGACCCAATGGTCGTAACCGCAGTCATCGCCAACGCGGAGATTAAAAGAGTGCTAGTGGATCAAGGCAGCTCGACAGGCATAATCTATGAGAACTGCTTCGACTTAATGGGAATCAGCCGAGATGACCTCATTCCCTATGACAGCGACCTAGTCAGCTTCTCCGGGGACAGGATCCAACCCCTCGGATACATGGACACATTGGTCACTTTGGCAGGAAGAGAAGGAAGCAAAACGGTCAAGGCAAAGTTCCTGGTGGTCCCATGCAAGAGCTCGTATAACGCCATTATGGGGAGACCAAGTCTGAATGCAATCGGAGCCGTGGTCTTACACTTCACCTAGCAATGAAGTTTCCCACCAGAGAAGGCAAAGTGGCAACCGTGAGGGGAGACCAACAGGCAGCCAGGAGCTGCTACAACTTGAGCCTAAAAAAGAATACCACCCCCAGCACACCAACCCCGGCCCCCAGAACTAGACACAACGTCTCATTGGTGGACCTCAACCCCAGGATGGATGCAGAAGAAGAGGGCCGAGGTCAAGAAAGGATCACTCCTGGTGGAGAAACCATACCCCTAAAGCTGGGCCGAGAAGCCGAGCAGACAACAAAGGTGGGAGCTCATCTCTCCCCAGACCTCCTCAAACGGATGCAAGATCTCCTCCTCAAGAATTCGGACCTTTTTGCGTGGACGGCCGCCGATATGCCAGGGATAGACCCAGAGTTCTGCTGTCACAAGCTATCAATTGATCCTCACCTGAGACCAGTAGCCCAGAAGAAGAGGAAGATGGGACCAGAAAGGCAGCAGGCGATCAAAGAACAAACAACCGAGCTCCTGAAAGTCGGCTTCATCAGGGAGATCCGATATGCGACATGGCTAGCCAACGTAGTCTTGGTCAAGAATTCAAGCGGCAAGTGGAGAATGTGTGTGGACTACACTGATCTGAACAAAGCATGCCCCAAAGACCCCTTTCCTTTGCCAAATATTGACAGGTTAGTAGACAACTCCTCTGGCTATCAATTCCTCTCCTTCATGGATGCTTATTCCGGTTATAACCAAATACCCATGTTTGCCGAGGATGAGGAAAAAACTGCCTTCGTGACCGATCAAGGCACGTTCTGCTACACTATGATGCCATTCAGCCTCAAGAACGCCGGAGCTACTTACCAGAGAATGATGTCCAGAGTCTTTGAAGGATTGATCGGGGACGTGGTGGAAGTCTACGTGGATGATATCATCGTGAAAACCCCGGGTGGAGGCGACCCCGTAGCCGACTTGGAGGAAGTGTTCAGCAGACTCAGAAAATACAATATGAGGCTAAACCCTCTAAAATGCACCTTTGGTGTACCAGCAGGCCATTTCCTCGGCTACATGTTAAGCAGCAGAGGCATAGAAGCCAACCCTGAAAAATGCAAAGTAATCTTTGGACATGAAGAGCCCAACGTCGGTGAAAGGAAGTGCAACAGCTAACAGGCAGGATAACGGCCCTAACCCGTTTCCTCGCCAGATCGGCTCACAAATCTCTACCACTCTACCAACTGCTAAGGAAAGGCCGAACCTTCGAATGGAGTGAAGAATGTGAACAGGCATTTCAGGAGTTCAAGAAGGCTTTAACCAATCCACCAATACTGGTGAAACCAGACCCCGGCGAAAGACTATTCTTGTACCTGTCAGTGGGAGACGAAACGGTTAGCTCGGTCCTGATAAGAGAAAGAAATGGCCACCAAGGCCCGGTATATTTCACGAGCAGATCCCTGCAGGGCCCAGAACAGAGGTATCAAAGATTGGAGAAGGCAACTTTTGCAATTGTCACATCGGCCAGACGGTTGAGGCCCTATTTCCAGGCACACCCAATCACAGTTCGAACGGACCTTCCCATCCGATCGGTTCTCCATAAACCAGATCTCGCCGGCCGAATGATCACATGGGCAGTGGAACTATCAGAGCACGACATCTCTTACGAGCCTCGGACTGCAATCAAAGCGCAATTATTGCCCGACTTCATCCTTGAGATGACAGACTCACAGCTACCTCGGACAGCCAACACTTGGACGATCTATGTGGACGGTTCTTCCAACACTAAAGGGGCCGGCGCAGGAGTGGTGCTCGAAGACAGCTCAGGGCTGACCATAGAACAATCCTTAAAGTTTGAGTTTAAAACATCGAATAACCAGGCGGAGTATGAAGCATGCCTGGCTGGACTAGCCCTAGCAGTAGACCTCGGCGCAGAGGTTGTTACACTATGCAGTGACTCCCAGCTGATGATTTCCCAAATCAACGGCGAATACTAGGCCAGGGAACCAGTACTACAGCAATACCTGAGCAAGGTCAAAGAAATCGTTGGGAAGCTAAAGAAAGCAGAATTCCACCATGTACCAAGAGAGCAAAACACCAGGGCCGACGTCCTTTCTCGTCTGGCAAGCACCAAGAAACCAGGAAACAACAAATTAGTCATCCAAGAAACACTCAACTCACCAAGCATCGCTCAACAAGAGAAGGTCATGGAGATCGGCCAAGAACCATGCTGGATGACCCCCATCCAGAAGTACCTCCGAGATGGGAGCCTACCGCCTGAGAAAGAAGAAGCCAAAAGGATTGTGCGCACAGCGGCTTGGTATACCCTGGTTGGGGATCAGTTGTACAAAAAAGGGTTCTCCTGCCCAATGCTCAAGTGCCTGCCCCCGACCGGGGTCCCTTACGTCTTAGCTGAGATTCACGAAGGGAGTTGCGGCCAACATCTCGGTGGACACGCGCTGGCTAAAAAAGCATTGAGGGCCGGCTATTATTGGCCAACCATGGAGAAAGACGTCGCGGCCTATGTCAAGAAGTGTGACCCATGTCAAAGGCACGCAGATTTTCACTGCGCCCTAGCCGAGGAGATGTCAACCACCTCCACACCATGGCCGTTCTTCAGATGGGGGATGGACATCCTAGGGCCTTTCCCACCAGCTCCCGGGCAAGTTAAGTTTCTGATTGTGGCCATAGATCACTTCACCAAATGGATCGAAGCCGAGGCCCTAACCACCATCACCACCTCAGCCAAGATCCAGAGGTTTTTCTACAGAAGCGTCATCAGCCGATATGGTATTCTAAAAGCCATAAACACCGACAACGGCACACAATTCACTGACAAAGGATTCAAGAACCTGTGCGACGGCTTACAAATTACACAACACTTCACGTCGGTGGAACACCCCCAGACCAACGGACAAGCCGAGGCAGCTAACCGAGTTATCCTGAGAGGCCTTCGCAGAAGATTGGAAGAAGCAAAAGGGAAATGGGCAGAACAACTTGATCACGTCTTGTGGGCTTACAGGACGACACCACACTCTTTAACTGGGGAGACACCTTTCCGACTCACCTTCGGAACAGAGGCCGTCATCCCATTCGAGATTGGTGAACCCAGTTGGCGAGCTGATACCTTCAATGAAGAAAGGAACGACAGTCTGATGCGCGAAGAACTAGACTTCTTGGAAGAAAGAAGAGCAATCGCTCACGTCAGGGAAGAGGCGGCCAAACGCAGAGCAGCGACAAGACACAACAAGAAAGTAGTAAGCAGAAGACTCCAAGTAGGAGATCTCATCCTCCGACGTGCCGACGTAGGAGGAAAGAACGCGCAACAAGGAAAGTTAGCCCCAAACTGGGAAGGCCCTTACCGGGTGATATCCTCCACAGGAAAAGGAGCCTATCGGCTAGAAACTCTTAACGGGGACGAGATCCCCAGACACTGGAACATGCACAACCTAAGAAAGTACTACAGTTAAAAGGAATCTTATATCCCTGTATCCCTCTTTCAATTCAAAAAGCAATGAAATTATTCCAGTGCTCTCAAATATTGTTAAGTTAAAAGCGTCGGCAAACATCTTTTTCAAAGCAACAAACGCCGAGATAAATAAAAATCCGGCCTAAAAAGAAATCAACCGAGGCTACTTGATAAACGAGAACTGACGATCACAACCATACATAACCAAAGACAAAGCGCGAGGCTAAGGAAATCATAAACGCCGAAGTCAAAGGTTTAGAAATACCAAAGCTCCGAGGTAATAAACTTACAAAATTAAAAACACTTAATACATAACCATGAAAGGTCAAATTGTAAAAAATTACAAGTAAGGGCACAAGGGTCGATAAAAGCAACAAAAAGAAATCACTGCTCAGTACGAGTAGGGGCCTCCGAGGCAGCAGGCATCACTTCAGCAGGAACCTCGACCTTCCCACCCTGTCCATCATCTTTCACCACGGTCCCCTCCATGACCTCATAAGTATAGGATAGGTTGCGAAGATCAAGGCTGTAGGCCGGGTTACGAGCCTTCACTTGCTCGATAGCAAGATCAAATGTCTTTTCCAATAAGCCCAAGGTCTCACCCAGCAAATTCGCCCTCGCCAACTCCGCCGCCTCAAGTTTTTTCTTCAGCTCAGTAACCTCGGCCTCATGATCAGACTTCAGCTCCTTCACCTCTGCGGCATGATCGGCCTTTAGCTTCTCCAGCTCAATCTTCTGATTACTCTTCAGAGTGCCCATCTCAGTCTAAGCATCTTCCAAGTCCTTCTTCAACTTTTTCGCCTCAGTCTCGGCATCCTGCTGCGCCTTACCTTCTTGCCCGAGCTGCACCACCAGTTTATCCCTCTCCTCGGCCGCAATCTTGGACACCTTCAATGCCTTGTTATAACCAGCATTCGCCCTCTCAGCAGCAGACAGACTCGATTGCCCCTTTTTTAGGAAATCAAAAACAACTGGGGAGAAGAAGTAAGCATCCAAAGGCCCGACGTTGGGATCAAAATTAGCAGCAAAAGGATTCGGGACAGCAAGGCCAGAACCCCCAGACGAGGATGCACCAGCACCAGACTTCCCAGAGTCTTTCCCTCCGACACTCTTGCCTTCGCCATTTTTTCCCTTCTCCTTGCGAGGCTTCTTGGCGCTAGGAACCTCCTTTTCGGTCGAAGGAACGTCGGGCAGTGGTTGCGGACCAGGAACCTTTGAAGTTTCGACCACATGAGGGACCATGGCCGACGCTTGACTCTGGCTATTAGCAAGAGAGGCCGACGAAGCATTCCCGCTGGCACCTTTCCGCTTCTTGTCCTGGCCCGAGGTGGGCAACCCAGCTGCAGCGGCCTGTCTCAACAGTTCTTGGATGTTCATTCTCTCTTCCTCTGCAAAACAAAAATAAGATCGAGATTAAAATCAAGATAAAAGTAAACACAACAAAGCGTACCTCGGACCATCATAAACGTACCAAGAACCGCGGGCAACTGGTCCTCCGGGGTGTCTATCAACACCCGAGACGAAAAGCGCTCGTTATTCCTGTTCTCCACAGCCTTTTCCAGAATATCCAAGTCATTTTTCTCGGCCGGAGACAGGTGTTTCTTCTCATAACTGTACAACTTCGGATTCCGGTCATAATGACGGCTGCACCAATAGACCGTAAAAAGGGGCTCATCCTCGGCCCAGGATAACCTCCAATGGGCAATACTCCGTCGTTCAGCACTATCTTAAAGAAATCATGCTTGAACGAGACCCCGGACGTCTTCGCTGACTCAGTATATAAATTCAGCAAATGCCTCTTCTGACGACCCCTAAGACTGACCCAAGTCTTTCCAGGGGAATTCCGAGGTAAGATTGCAAAGAAATAAAAAAAGATCTTGACTGTAGGAGTCACCGACAGTAGCCGACATAAAATCTGGAATGCCTTCACAAACGCCCATACGTTCGGATGCAACTGGGTTGGCGCCACCTACAGGTGCGACAACACGTGTCTCTCGAACACCGAATAAGGGACCCGGACCCCCAACCAAGAAACCAGGTAAGAATACATGTACATAAAGCCAGCCGTGGTCTCTGCAGTCTCACAAACTCGACCATCAGCATCCGGAGCCAACACGGTATACCGTTTTTCGAAACCGGGCTCAAACACTTGCAGGTTCCCTTCGATGACCAGCTCGGATCCAGGAGCATAACGAGAAGGAGTTCCCAACACCTCGGCATCAACCCAAAAGTATTGGCCACGATTAGCAGCCCCGCGGCTGGTAATCTCAGGACCACTGGTGCTAGCGGCGTCCATTGAAATCCAACAGAAAGGATCTGCATCAGAAGTAGGTGAGTCAGAACTTTGGGGGTCCTCATCCACCGAGTCAAAGTCGGAGTCCGAAGAGGACGCGCAAAGCTCTCTCACCAAGGCCGACACTCGGGCCGGCGAGAGTCTGCGAGTCCCCTCGCGAGCTGAGGCCTCCCTACCACGATACCGACGTACAATTGCGGGGATAGTCAGGGGGCGAGAAGACCTCGAACCCCCTATCCCTCAACGTCGGCCAAGACGGGGGAGGAGCAGCCAGAACCTCCACAGAGTCACTGCTACTCCCACCATCCTCCCCCTCCTCACCACGCACCATTTCTTATCAAAAGCAAATTTAAAAGAGGCAAAGGGGAGGAATGGCAAAGATACCTGTGACGGTGAGCAAAAACAGCGACGGCGCGTGGCGGAGCAAAACCCAAGTAATCAGTAAGAGGGAGACAGCAACGAACAGTCCACCAAAAGGAGCTCGTGAACCACCAAAGCAAAGCCTAAGACGAACCAAACATGATGGTCGGAGCAGAATTGCCACCGGAGGCTCACACGCGGCGGAGGAAGCACAGTGGGCAGCGGAGAAGAAGAAGGAGAAGAAATGATAGAAAACGATTCTCTGTGGAAAAGGAAATCGAGAAGTGGAGGGAACAGTTACACCCCACCCCCACTTAGCACCAAAGGCAGGAGCAAAATCGTCCTTCCCCTCGAATTCAAAAAGGTTAGCTCAATTCTCAGGGGCACCGACGTCTTTTCAAAGGAGGGCAATAAAGGAAATCCGTTAAATTCAAGGGCAGAAATGAGTTTTCGTAAAGGACAAACCGGGGTAAAAATGGAAACCCATAAACCCACGATCTCAGCAATTATGACCATTTAAGATCACGCGTTCCAAAGGCTGCAGACGAAGCACGGAACGCCACGCGTCCCGCAAGCAGAAATGAACGGTCCGAAAAAGCCTGCAACGACAAGACGGGCGTAGACGAAAAGACAACACACTGAGTCGGCACGTCAACGACGGTCAGATCATATCGGCCAACCGTATTCAATCCTAACCAAGTCTCACAGGTCAAGACCGACATAACATCAGCCCAATGGTTAAACACAAGTTCACAATCACGCTGGGGGGCAGCACTGATCCGGACCCAACCGAGACTCAAGTAGCAGCACCTAGCCGAGGTAACGTACCCCTAACCAACATGAGGATCTCGGATAGAACAGGACCGACATAACATCAGCCCAATGGTTAAACACAAGTTCACCATCACGCTGGGGGGCAACTGATCCGGACCCAGCCGAGATCCACCTGACTACAACAGGCCGACGTGACACACTCCCTATTAGCTGAGGAGAATCCCGGACCTAAGCACGTGCCAACGTCGCACCCCTAACAGGGCAGAGGTTACTTCGAGTGGAATCCACAAACAAGCCTCGGTTACCCTTGGTAAGGCTCAGACGGCTACCCCGGCCACCTCGGCTACCTACTGCTGACTAGCCCCATGGCTAGTACCACCTACCCAATCTCATCACATTAAATGTGATGGGAGGCGCCTCTGATAAAGGAGGCTGCCACTGACACACGCCACCAGGATTTACGGCCGGAACAGAGGGATTACGGCATGGGCATGCCTGCGCCGCCTGCACCTGCCTCCCTCTGACACGACATGGCACCCCTATATAAGAAGAACCCCATTCACAAGGCAGAAGGTAACATATATCATCCATAAACTCCCTCACTTTCTCTCTAGACTAACTTGGGCGTCGGAGTGCCATCGCAGGTACCCCCGCCGCGCGCCTCCGCATCGGAGCACCAGCCAGACTCCATCCCTCCGCCACCAGGCACCTCGGACCACCTTGTATGATCTCGGCCACGATCACCAACGCAACTATTTCTAGCGTTGGAAACAGAGTTTACCATGTCTTAACCTTAAACCAAACTTGCTTTTAGAAACATATTACTACATTAACGTGACCTTTTGTTGCTACTGCCAGGTAAGCCTTCTAGATCTTCAAACCTATGATCCAAATCAATCCTGGCCAATAATCATCGACAATTTCGTTGCTTGGATAAAAGAAAATGAAAAGAAAGTCTAGTTCTCAGTCCCTGAACTTTTTTCGTTGGACTTGTATTTGCCAACTCAAAGCAAGAAGAGAATCCTGTTTGATGCGGATTTTGCAATTGTTAGAGGACGGTAATGAGTGGTCTATTTTCAGTTTTTTTTTTTTAGATTGCTAAGGATATTATTGTGGGTGGTCCTTTTGTCCTATGTAACAACTATAGTGCGGAAATTATCCCAAGTTTTCCTGACCTGGTAGTTAGCAATCAACAAATGTGTAATCATGCATTTTCACGAGTAGTTTTTTTTTTGAACTTATTCGAGGAGGATAAGAACGTTCCTATTTATAAAACTTATAAAACCTTCTCTACCGAGGCACATACCCATAGTTCCGAGTACACCACTCTTCCCGCCATAGAACGATTCTGTAAGTCCACTCCCGTTTCTAGTCCGGCCTCTAAACAATTGATCATTCTCCACCCCTGTCAAAAAGATGTCGTGCCTGTTTGGTTTAGATTTTGACCCACCTAGAATCAATTCTGCAGAATTGATTTTAAATCACTTTCGTCCAACGTATTTCGTAAAGTGTGCATCATCCATCTCAATCATTCATTTCTAGAATCAATTCTACTCAACTGTAAACCAAACGGACCAGAACTCATTTGCTTAAGTATGCCAGACCAAGGTTCTTCTGCCCCTTTTACATACATGTATGATACCTTTTTCCTAAAACTACACCTATTATTGACCTTTTCGAATTTTGAAAAACAACTACTCAGGTTTCTGAACATACCACCCTCCCAACTTCACCCCAACAATTGGGCTTTCATTAGGAGTTACCAAATACTCTGTCATTTTTACAACATGACTCTTTCTTTGGAAAAAAATTTCTGCTTCTTCCAAGTTAAGCTACCTACTGGGGATGAGGTCGGTTGGGTTTCTTTTAATAGTATTCCCCACAAGGGTATTCTGAGTGCCTATACTTCGTATTACAAGAAATGGAAACAAAAATTTTTCAAAATTAGGGGTTTTGGGTCATTGTCTGAACTTTTTGTGGGTGAGGATGGAACACCTCATTTCCCTCTGTTCTGGTCTTTGGAACCAAGAAAGGTTTATGGGTTTAAATTCGACAAACTATCCTTTGATGAAAAAATAGATGTAGCCTTTCTCCGCAACCAAGCCCCTATCGATTGTGGTTTTTTGTGAAAACGAAGATCTCCCAGCTCGGCTACGTCAGTCACTGGGTATTTGAAAATTTTCGTAATTTACTTTCCTGATCTTACGCTTATTTTTCTGTAACTAACCCTGTTTCCTCTCTTCCCTGTTTCTGTTGCAGATAAGATGCCTCCAAAAGCGGATGTGCCCCGAGTCCTAGTGAATGAAAAAGCTATGAGGCGCTGGCTGAAGAAAGCCGGAGGGGATCCGGGTGCTCAAGGTTCTGAGAACCAACCCGCTGCTTCCAACAACGAGAGGAGGAAGAAGCTGAAACTGGATACTCAAGGTGATGCTCAATCCGTGAAGAAGGTAGCTAACGAGGAGCAAACTATAGTGAAGGTTATCCCTACTACTCTTCCTCAACCTCAACCGAGCATGAATCCACCGACTGTTCAGAAGCAAGTCGGTGCACATATGTCCTCGGGAACTCAAGCTCCCTCCTCTTCAGTTCCCCTTGTTATTGTTGGAATTAAAGATTTCTTTTGATCTTCCTTTTTCTTTCTTCTTGTAATGTTTGCTTTCTTTTTTCGTGCTCTTCTTGGCAGTTGATCGAATTGATCGCCTATTTGAATCATACGTTGATAAGTCATCTGTCTTGATTGGGTTATGTGGATATTTGTTTTTCAGTTTCTTTTTTTTTTGTTTTTACTTTGTACAAGACATGATGTACCTTCATAAAAGAAGTTTCTTTATGTATATTCTTCATTTGGTTGGACACGCCAGAAGGGATGGAAAATCTTTGTAGAGATTTGCATGTGGACTCTGTAGATATTAGAATGGTGATTCTTGCTTGGTATGTCAGTATCATATTGGGTTTTGTTTAGATGTGTTGTTTGATTTGGAAACTCCTTTAAATGTGTTGTTTGATTCTGGTACGACGTACTCTTTTATTTCACATGTATGAGTGTCTAAGAGAGCGAAACGCTAAGGAGGGGAGAAACCGAGTCTCAAGAGAGGATTGTTGCGGAGTTAGCATCAAGAACCAAGAAAGGGACTTCCTTGCTGTAATCAATCTTCGCTTAAGGTACGGTGGGGAAGAGGGTGCTGCTTGTATATGCATGTAGGGGTGCTTGGGTAGTGAATTAAGATTAGAAATTTGTATGGATGTATGCTATAACTGAGAATGTTGATATAAACTGTGACTTATGGTTGTTTGGAATGATTCTTGATGAATCTTGAGTGGTTTGAATGTTAATAATGAGAATAGTGAAAAGGGGTTAATTAAGGGTTTGATGATTTGGGGATTTTGATGAATAACTGTGAATTTGTTGTAAAGATTGTGTCTTTGATTGATTTTATGCAGTATAATCGTATAATCTTGATGTATTAATGATGAGGAATGATTAGAGGTCGATTAAGAGGGTTTAGAATGGGTAAAAATCGCAAGAACTGTCATCTCGTGTCGCGGGTAATCGATTACAGAGGACTGTAATCGATTACAGAGTGTTCTGGGCAGCAAGGGAGTGATTCTGGCTTGCTGGTAATCGATTACAGGGGTCTGCAATCGATTACCAGAGAGTTGAGTTGTTGGTAATCGATTACAGCTGTGTGGTAATCGATTACCAGGTTTTGACAGCTTTCCCGCCTGAGAAAGAATGCGTCTGTTAAGAGTGAAAATGAACTCGGAATACTATCATATAATATATCAAACTGAAGCCTAGAACTCTAATAGAAGTGGAATCACTTTAATTGGACACCTAGAACTCTAGATATTTCTAAATTAGTGAACCAAGGTCATTAAGCTTAAAGCTTAAAGACTCTAAAATTGAGTAACGGTCTCTGGTAATCGATTACAGCTGTGTGGTAATCGATTACCAGGTTATATTGTGTATGAGAATGTTGTTTATATGATGATTGATGATGATTAATGATGCTTGATGGTGCTTTATATTGATTATGGTGTGATAATTGATGTAATGGATGATATTTGGAATGCATATGGTTGGTTAATATGCTAGGTAATTGATGTTATTTGGAATGCATATGTTGGTGAATATGTTATATATTTGATGTTATTTGGAATGCATATGTTGGTGAATATGCTATATATTTGATGTTATTTGGAATGCATATGTTGGGTGAATATGCTATGTAATGGATGTTATTTGGAATGCATATGGTTGGGAATATGCTATATAATTAATGATGATGTTACTTGAGTTGTGCGGGCCCACAGAGGGGGTACAACTTAAGAGAGATGCCTTGAGCATATGTGATGAGACCTGGATTGTGCGGGCCCATAGAGGGGGTACAACTCAGGAGATCAAGAAGGGGCGTTGAGCAACACTATCGGCCTGTGTGGTGATAAACGGTTGTGTTGTGTGTGAAGCTTACCGACCTGTGTGGTGATAAACGGTAGTGTTGTGTGTGAAGTTTACCGGCCTGTGTGGTGATTAACGGTAGTGTTGGGTGTGAAGCTTACCGGCCTGTGTGGTGATTAACGGTAGGTGGACCATGATAGGGGACATTTTTGCACAAGCCTAGAGTGGGGTGAGGTGCAACTTACCAGCCTGTGTGGTGTATAACGGTAGGGCTATTCTTTGTGGGGCGAATGTCTCTGTACAAGTCTAGAGTGGGGCGATGTATAACTTACCGGCCTGTGTGGTGTATAACGGTAGGACCATCATCGGTAACAACTAGAGAGATTGACGAGGTGCGCCCATTGTGCGGAGTTGCAAGTCATGATCTTTGGGTAGATGATGAGATGAGTGTTGGTGCCTGTGATAATTGGAATACTCAACGATGGAATTGAGTTATTTGATAATGTTAATGATTTTTTGTGTATGTATTGATGAGTGATATATATGATGATGGGTTTTGGTGAATACATGATGGATGTATTTATGTGTTATAATTGGGAATGATGGTATGAAATATATATGCTGATATAGATGTTTAGCTATATGCTGAGTTGTGGGATGATTGTTATCTACTGGTTTATCTGATGTATTGGTGGTATGATATATGATGATGTTGTTTATATGTGGGTGAGGATGGGGCATTTCCTATGTGTGTGTATGAGTAGTATTCCTTTTCCTCACCGTATTCTGTGGATATATTTTTTTACAGATGTTGATGAGGACACGATGGGTGTCGATTATGATTAAGGGATGTGCTCTGATAGATGTGACATCAGGGTGTACTTGGGTGTCTTTTACTATGTTTCTAATTAGGAATATTTTATGAACTATTTTGGATGCCTTGTACGGCAAGTAGGTTGTTTAGTTGTTTTATTTCTTTGAGGATTCCGCTGCATAATTGTTGGATTATATTTGAAGTTTACTTTCATTTAATAAAGTTGTTTTCGAACTCATGAGTATTGGGTAGAAGGGTGTCACACCATCTCATATCTTCTTCTACACCTCATTTTTTCTTTTTTTCCCTATCTCTCTCACATCTCCCTCTTTTCATTTTCCTTTCATTCTCTCTCTCCTCATACACATTTCACACCTCAATTTTATAAGTTGTGAGATGTAAAAAGTCATTTTCTTTACTCGTATTATAATCCTCTTTAACTTTCCTTTTCATTTATCTCTCTCACATTTCTCTCTTTTCATTTTTCTTTCTTTCTTTCTCTCCTTACTACACATTTCACACTCCAAATTTGAGTGTAAAAGAATCATTTTCTTTACTTGTAATAATACCATCGTTTTCCACTTAGCTTCACATTTAAGTGTAACTAGTGTCCAATCCGTGCGATGCACAGATTTATTATTCACATAAATATTTAACTTTAAATTTTAATAATATATTTAACCTGTTTAATATATGTAAATATTAAATCATAAGATTAATTAATTTTTAATATTTAATTTGATACTTGTTAGTAGATTAAGAATATAACAAACTAACAGAATAAAATGGATTTGAAAACATGAAATAGTCACATCTAATAATTACAAATGAACATTATCAGCAATATTGCTTCATTTAATTTTTTTTAAACACTTTCTTGTAGACAATATTTTTGTAACATTACAACACTTAAAGTTGTCATCACATATAAGAATCATAAGTCTTTGTTAAGACTTAACCCTAGATATAGATATACAACAACATATAATTGACCATGAGAGAAAACAGACTTTGGTAAATACACACCAACACGTGACAATGTCTGGCCTTGACTTTTATTAATGGTCATGGCAAAGCAAAGAAAAATGGAAATTGTCTTCGTTAAAACTTTAATGGGGTGAGATTTTTAGATGGAATTAAATTCATTTGATGAATGAATACCTTCGTTCCCAAATGTGTTCCCGTAATAATGGTTTCTACAATAACATTAAAACCTAACTAATCAACTATTAATCTAGTTCCATTGCAAAGTCCAGCGGATACTTCAAGATTCGTCATTAGCATAACAATCACTTCAATCTTTAACACCAACTTATGATCATGGAGTCCAGAGCACCTAATATCTTTTAAGAATTCAGTTGTCAACCAATCAGCTTCGATATCGATTTCCTCATCCACCTTCCATATAGTATAAGAACTCAATCATTTCTTCTCCTTGAAATAATGTCATGTCATATTCATTGAATGAGTAAACAACATCCAATGTAGGAGAAAGAATTGCTTTATCTTGAAACAATTCTGTGTTTTCAAAATTTGATAGCAAATTAGGATAGGAAAAACTATATCTCCAATTGTATTACTTGTAGACTTTTTTTTTGCTAAGCAAAATATTATCAGTAAATCCTTTGGTATTTCAATATTAGTTTGACCATCAATAATTCATATCTATATTAATATGACATGTAATCTTGTTCAATATAAATTTAATACTACATATAGATGTAAAATTAAAGGTTTATTTCATGTATCACATTTTAAAATTATTTTAATGTAGAAGTGATATATTCATCCATTTTAAGTATTTAGAGTTTAACACGATGTCTAACAGAATAAAAAATTATATTCCAATAATTAATAAATTGATAAAAATAATTGAGAAGTAATCTTTTTGTTAATATATCATCTAACATGTTTCTTACTTTATATGCATATAAATGATCTTTAATTGTGACCACAATTGTAAATGTTTGACACTAAACCCAACTCATTCATTTTAAGTTAAAGCTCGTATATTTTATGATATAATCATATACATCAATTAGTAGAATGTGAATGTCATATTATTATCATGTTTATAGAAAATAATAACAAATACATCATTGATATAATAAATTTAAAGTATATTCACATTTGAGATCTCACAATGCAATCATTTCAAAACTATATAAAAGTGTATGGAAAAAATATTAATGAGAGAGCTAACCTCACTAAGATTTCGATATTAATGACCGAAGCAGGACTAATTAACTCCGATGAAGGGTATTCATAGTTTATTAAAAAAAATTACTTTAAACCTATAATTGAAAATTTTGCTTAACTTTTAAAGGTACTATCTTGAATATATAATAAATCAAAATACAACATAATAATTTTATTCAAGTAAAAGAAAATAAAATAATTATAAATTTTATAATTCTAATTTAAAATTTTATCCATAAAAATTATAATCAAGACATCATAAAAGTAATTATAAATTTAAATTATATTGGTATTTGAGATCTCTCATCTTAATCACCTAAAACCTATATAAAGTGTATGGACAAAATAGTTGTTGGAAGAGTTAGTCCCACCATTATATGGTTGTTCATCGAAGGAACATGACTGTCTCATTTGGAGAGTACTTGGGGTCATAAAAAATTTCACTTTATTGAATTGAGAATAAAAAAATCTAAAAAAATCTAAATAATGAATGTGAGAAAATGTGACATATGTACCGAGCAAAAAAAATTAATATAGAGTAGATAGAATAAATAAGATAGATAATAAGTGAAAACATTAATGAATAAAATAGAGAGATAATTATTTTAATATAATAATAAGAAAGAAAATGAAAATGTGATAAAAAAAGAAAAATAGAAGAAAACGGCTGGAGAATGATTGCCTCACATGGAATATTGGTTCGTAAAAAAAAATCACTTTATTGCCTCACATGGAATATAGTTGTATGATTCGTAAAAAAAAATCACTTTATTGTATTGCTAATAAAAAAATTAAAAAAACGCAAGTGAGAAAACATGACTCATGTTATGGATGAGCAATTTTAATATAGAGTAAATAGATAAATAAAATAGATAAGTGAGATAATAAATAAAAACATTAGCGAATAAAATAAAGAGATGAATGATATATTGAAATATCATGTTAAATTTAATATAAATTAATACATCTATTGTATTGCTTAATGTGAGTTTTTATGTAACGAAACATATAAATAGGAATAAATAATGAGAGAAATTATTTTAAGATAATAATAAAAAAGAAAGTTAAAATGTGATAAAAAAAGGAAAAAAAGGTAGGAGGAAAACTGCTTCACATTGAGAATAATGGATACTCATGGTTTATAAAAATATCACTTTTATAATGAAACAAATTAATATGAACGGATAATTAGAGGAAATGTTTTAATATAATAACAATAAAAATTAATTTGTGAAAAAAAAACAAAATGAAAAAGAAAAAAAATAACATGAGCAAAAGTGTCTGCCGTGAAGGATAAATGTGGTTCATAAAAATATCACTTTACAGAAAAGAGAATAAAAAACTTGAGAAAACGCGGATAAGAAAATAACACATGTACTGTGGGAATAATTTTAATATAGAGTAAATGTAAGTAAATTAATAGATAGAATAAATAATAAGTGAAACATTAATGAATAAAATAGAGAGATAAATAATATATTAAAAAAAGTGCATTAAAATTGATGTAAATAAACTCATATCATATTTCTTTAGGTGAGTTTTTATGTGATGAAATATATAAACATAAATGGATAATGAGAAAACTTGTTTCAATATAATAATTATAAAAAATAAAAATTAAAGTGTGATTAATAAAGAAAAAGGAAAAAAAGACAGGAGTTGGACTACTTCCTGTGGTTCATAAAAAAATACTTTACTGAAATTAGAATAAATATGAATGAATAATGAGTGGAACTATTAATATAATAATAAAAAATTAAACCGTGATAAAAAAGAAAAAAGAAAACAATATGAGTGGGACGGTCTCCCGTGAACTATACTCGTGATTTATAAAAAAATCACTTTTGTAATGTAACAGATTAATAGGAACAAATAATGAGAGAAAATATATTAATATAATAACAAAAAATAGAAAATTAAAAGTGAGATAAATAGGAATTTTAATATACATTAAATAGATAAATAGAATAGATGAGTGAGATAATAAATGAAAACATTAATGAATAAAATAAAGAGATGAATGATATATTGAAATATCATGTTAAATTTAATATAAATTAATACATCTATTGTATTGCTTAATGTGAGTTTTTATGTAACGAAACATATAAATAGGAATAAATAATGAGACAAATTATTTTAATATAATAATAAAAAATAAAATTAAAGTATGGAAAAAAAGAAAATAAATGTAGGATCAAAACGACTTCACGTGGAGGATACTCATGGTTTATAAAAATATCACTTTTACAATGAAACAAAATAATATGAATGAATAATAAGAGAAAATGTTTTAATATAATAATAATAATAAAAAATAAAATTGTGAAAAGAAATAAAAACAAAAAGGAAAAGAAAACGATAGTAGCAAGACTGTCTTCCGTAAAGGATAAATGTGATTCATAAAAAAAAAACTTTACAAAAAAAAGAATAAAAAATTTTGAAAAAAAATGCAACATGTAAATCCCAATCCTACAAAGACAGCCCTTCACTATGAATGATAAATGGCCCCAAAACGAAGCATCCCATCCCAAAAATTCTGAACAAAATATAAATTCTTGAATGAATAGTGTTTTCGAAACTTCTAAATTATAATTGTATAGATGCACTCTAGATGTCACCTACTCTTTGTAAATAATATCAGATAAGGATATCTCCGTTGCTCCTTTTTCCATTGTTGGCCCAAGGATAAGGCAATCCAGGCTTTGCTCTAGGTCTCCAATTATTAATAACATCTTCTATAAAAAATGGTAAGCAAATATAATCATTATTTACTATTAGAGCTATGTTTGGCAAAACTAATTAATAATTTAGATGGTTGCTCTTATTAGCTTAGAACTGTTTAGTAAAATTAACTAATAAGCCAACTGATAAATGTAAAATTATATAAAAAGACATAAAAAGAAAAAAAAAAGACAAATGGGGAAGTGTATTAAAATGTTGAGATAAAAATAGAAGAAAAATATATATAAGCTACTTAAAAGCTAGCTGAAGTAGTTTGTCGCTCATAAGTTATAAGCTCCTAAAATAAGTTAGAAGTTTGTGTTTTATGGTCAAAATAGCTTATGAACTAGTCAAATAAATTAGAAGTTAGCTTGTTGGTCTTGCCAAACACACTTTAGGCCCAACACATTGGTTTACAAATTTCTCTTCCACTACAAGATTGGGTTAACTTGATCGTTGATTGAATTTTAAGGCTCTTTTTTTTTCCACTTGATATTTTAAAAAAGTCTCAATGTAAAGGTTTGCATAAGACCTCCCAACATGTTGGGTCCGCATTGTCTTATTCCTATCTATAATAAACAAAAAAAATATTTTTATTCGTACCGCTTTTTCTTTGTATCTTTTTTTCATTACATCATTATGTCACATCCCACACATCACTCTCTATTGTTCCTATCTGTGAAATTAAATATAATTTATTATACAAAATAGTGATACAAATATAATATATCATCAACAAAAGGTATAAGATAAGGTTAAACAGTCAGTGAATCATAATGTGGGTACCACTTTTGTCGTAATATCTATCACTACAATTCTATAATTTCTATCAATCACAATGCGCAGTGGAAGGAAGAAAATCGTCAATTTTGGCAACTTATAATATTATACAAACACACTTACCAGTATATTGTCTTATATGAGTTTTTATTATTATATTATCGACGGCCATTCTCAACCAGTTTTAAAAATGGTTGCCTTACACTGGCGGTAGCTTTTACATACCATTTACCATATATATTATATAGTAAGTTTTTTTTGTATTTTATAGTATTTTTAAATTTAAAAAAATACTGAAAATTTTTAAAATTTAAAATATCTAAAATTATGAGATTGTATGTAAAAACTATATATATAATTAAATTATGAAAAAATTATATAAATTATATGAATCAAGATATATTATTGTTTATATTTATTAATTTAATATGATGTGTCAAAATTTAATTTTAAATTTATAATTAAAAAATTTATATTCATATATGATAAATTTATATGATTGACCATGTTCAAATAATGAGTTTAATATATATATATAGAGTCAGGATCCGTTGACACCAGGTGTCAAACTTTATGAGTTACACCTCTTAATAACTTTTTGAAAAATGTGAATTTGACCAATCCAACCGTTGAACTGAAAGTTCTTATAAAGTAGATCAAGCCTATAAAATTTCATAAAAATTAAAAACTAATTGATACTTCATCAAACTAATTTATTTTAACGTATAATATATTTTTAAAATATAAGTAAAAGTCTACTATTAGATAACATACCTACGAATGTCCAAATTATCTGAAATTTGATATACATGATCATGAAGGTAATATAATGTGATTCAACGGTTGGATTGATCAAATTCACATTTTTCAAAAAGTTATTAAGAGGTGTAACTCATAAAGTTTGACACCCGGTGTCAACGGATCCTGACTCATATATATATATATATATATATATAATAGTCAGATCCGTTGATATCAGGTGTCAAACTTGTAGAGTTACACCTCTTAATAACTTTTTATAAAATGTGAATTTGACCAATCCAACCGTTGAATCGAAAGTTCTTATATTGTTTCCTCTTCTTTGAAATATTGCTCATATGTTTCCCCTTTTAATCTTTTTACTTTTTATAGACTAATATTTCTAATAAAATCTTATGTATAATTTTGAATATTATCTTATCTTCTCTAAATAAAAAAAATAACCAATATAAAAAATGAAATAATAAAAAGTTCAAACTTTTTTTTGACAAAATAAAGATAAATATCATGAGTTGTAAAGAAGTACTTAATACTACAAAATTTACGAAATTTTTAGGGGGGCCGAAGTAATAGTTCATGAAATATATTATACGGGACCTATATAGTTAATAAAAAAATTGAAAATTTTGGGGGGGGCCGTGGCCCCTGCCAGCCCCCCTTGGCTACGCCCCTGGCGGTGTAAGACTTAGTGTAACTTACACTGGTGTAATTTGATCCCTCCCCATATATATATATATATACATGTTTGTATGTATGTATTATGAGTGTAAAAAATATATATAGAAATCTAATTATGTGTTGTCATATCATTAATTTAAGGAATATGACACCTTACATTTTATGAAATTCAATAAACAATGTGGTAACATATTATTGGATGTCTTTGTAAAACTTTTTTACGCAGTGTGTATCATTAAATTTAAATCCTAGTTAAAATTTAATAGATGTACGTTGTTGGTGTAAAAAAATTAATTTACACATACATTAAATTATGTGTAGTTATATTATTGATTGAATTTAATAGCACATGATAGCTCATATTCATTATCACATCATTGAATTATAATATATATAAATATTTTACACCGATACTATATATTAATTAAACTCAATATAGAAGTAGAATTTACTTGCTCCTATATTCAGTTTAGAACCTTCCGAAGATATATGCAACCATACTGTGTTACTTGTATGAAATTTGTGTCCTTAGTTAATAATTTAAGTTTAATATTCACCTGCCCCTAGCTATATTGATAATATTGATTAAGGTTTGGCTTTGATATACTGTACTCCTTTGTCTAATGACTAGTTACGTTCTTGAATCTTGACCAAGCACATATTAATTAATTACATTTTGGCTTATATACCAGGGAGCTCTTGTCATTTCTTGGCGGATTTCAACCAAACACAGTGATCACTACACTAATCATGGATCTCTTAATTGAGTATCAGCACGCAGCGATAGCCGTAGCTGTTGGCATACTATTGATTTCTTACATCACGAAAAGGACTGGATCAGCAGCAGCACGACGAAACACACCACCCGTAGCTACTGGTGGGTGGCCTTTGATCGGTCACCTTCCCCTGTTAGGTGGTTCAGGTGGTCAACCTCCTTACATAGCCTTAGGAGCCTTAGCAGACAAGTACGGACCCATCTTCAGCATCCGAATCGGAGTGCACCCTGCTGTGGTCGTCAGTACTTGGGAGCTAGCCAAGGAGATTTTCACCACTCACGATCTCATCATCTCCTCTCGTCCCAAATTCACCGCAGCCAAAATATTGGGACACGACTACGCTAACTTCGGCTTCTCCCCTTACGGAGAATACTGGCGCGTCATGCGTAAGGTAACCGCCTCGGAGCTTCTCTCCACGCGCCGCTTAGAATCCTTTCGGGATATTAGGGATTCCGAGGTGAAGAGCTGGGTGGAAGAGCTCTACAGCGCGTGGGGGAGGGACAAAAGTGGTGGTGGTGATTTCGTGGTGGAGATGAAGAAGTGGTTTGGGGATTTGAATTTGAACGTGATTTTAAGGATGGTTGCTGGGAAGCGATACAAATTAAGTGGAAGTACGGATGAGATTGAGAGAGAGGTGCGGAGGGTGAGGAGGGTTTTCAGAGAGTGGTTTCGTTTGACAGGGTTGTTTGTGGTTGGCGACGCGATCCCTTTTCTTGGATGGCTTGATTTGGGAGGACATGTGAAGGAGATGAAGAAAACCGCTGTGGAAATGGAAAGCGTGATTTGTGAATGGTTAGAAGAACATCGCAGAAAGAGAGATTCAGGGGAGACTAATAAAACAGAGCAGGATTTTATTGATGTGTTGATGTCTGTACTTGGTAGCGCTGATCTTGCTGGTTATGACGTTGATACCGCCATCAAATCCACGTGTTTGGTACATCAATTGCTATTCTTAAGATCAAATTGAAGTGAAATATTTTTCTTTTTTTTTACGTGAAGTAGATAAAACATTCCTATTTCTTTGCAGACGCTAATTGCTGGAGGAACGGATACTACAGCGGTTACTATGACATGGGCGCTATCGTTATTGTTGAATAATCGCCATGCTTTGAAGAAAGTTCAAGAGGAGCTAGATGAGCAAGTGGGTAAGGAAAGACTTGTGAATGAATCAGATATCAACAACTTGGTTTATCTTCAAGGTGTAGTTAAAGAAACGCTACGATTGTATCCAGCTGGGCCACTAGGAGGTGCGCGTCAATTTTCTGAAGATCTTACTTTAGGTGGATACCATATCCAAGCAGGTACTCGAATGATTTTGAACCTTTGGAAGATGCATAGAGACCCACGTGTATGGTCAGATCCATTAGAGTTTAAACCTGAGAGGTTCTTGACTACCCATAAGGATGTGGATGTGAAGGGTAAGCATTTTGAGCTACTTCCCTTTGGTGGTGGAAGAAGGTCCTGCCCTGGCATATCATATGGCCTTCAAATGTCACACTTGGCATTAGCTGCTTTCTTGCAAGCATTTGAGATCACAACCCCCTCTAATGCCCAAGTTGATATGAGCGCCACGTTTGGACTCACGAACATCAAAACCACCCCACTTGAGATTTTGGCTAAACCTCGTTTACCATACCACCTTCTCTTTGTGGATCAACATCAACCTTAGATAAGTATCTATAGTGATTAGCAATAGAGTAACGTTTTTCATACAACAACTCAGATAACATACTTTTACTTTCTATATCTCTCCATCATATCACCTATCACATTCGGCATTTCTCTCTCTTACTTCTATTTTCTATTTTGTCTTTTTACGTTGTATTGTTGTAGTGATGTATGGAAAACATTACTCATTAGCAATAACTAGCAAGGCCTTTCTACTTTCACCTCTTCTATGAATTGGTGCGTGTTTGACTAGAATTAGGTGGTTAATGTACAAAGTATATTAATTTGAATGCTATGTGTTTAGTGATAATAATTCACTCCTATTTATTAAATTAGAATTTATGATTTTAAAATATTTATTTTTTATTATATTATATATTTCCTAAACAGCATACATATTTTTTAGTTTTTTAAAAAATGTTAAGTTTAAATTGTTAACATTAATTATATTTTTTGTGATTTTTATGTAATATTTTAATTTTTTGCATTAATTATGTATATCCTTCTTATATATAGGTTGAATATATTTTTAGTCCTTGAAATATAGTTAAAATTTGGTTTTAGTCCTTATAATTTAAAATCAATAGTTTTGATCCTTCAAAAATTGAAAAATACACAATTTAGTCTTTGTTGCATAGTTTTACTACAGATTAGCTATGAATTTTTATCAACTAAAAATGTCCACGTCCTCTTTTATTTTTTTGGTTCTATTGATTAATGTTTGTTGCACGTGCGCACTAATTCTGATTGGTATCAAGGTGACACTAGTACAGTGTGTATTTTGTAGCTTTTGAAGTGCATTTAAATTTTGGGAAATGCTAACAAGTGCTTATCACTTGTTAAGAAATTAAAAATAGAAAGTTTTTATTGGAATATGTAGTAATTAAAGTTAAAGATGCGATCAATATCTTGATTTTCAATAAAAGCCTTCTATAAATGAAACATTAATCAATGCCCTTAGGACACTCGTTAGCAAGACCCTTAAATTTTAAACAGTCGCGTTTATCCCTTGAAAGAAAAATGGGTATGTTCTTCTAATGCATTGCAAGGTTTATACATTTTATTTTCTGAACACCATATTGTTATGTCTAATTAAATGCACAACGAAAATAAACTAATCTGTAGATAAAAATTATGCAACAAAGACTATCTTGGCATTCGTAGCAAGTAACTTCACTATCTTCACACTGATATGACCGATGTCCCGGTTTTCCACACCTATAGCACTTAACAGGAGTAGTAGAGTCCACGCTTCCGCCCTTAGATGCCTGACTAGCAGCCGGAGCCTGGCTCCTCTTCTGAATCGAACCCTCGCTGTCCCCTCCAAACTTAGAGCTTCCAGTTGAACGAGAATACGACCCACCCTTGCCAGCAGATTCAGACTTGCTCTGGTTTCTCATAGGTCCTCCACTCTTGTAATGAGCAACTCTAGCCCGATTGTCCTCATCGTACACCCTACATTTATTCACCAGCTCGTGAAATCGCACAATACCTTGATAGTTGAAGACCTGCTTGATTTCAGGACGAAGACCACTGATGAACTTCACACATTTCGCCTCTTCGTTATTGGCTCCCTCGTATGTAGGACAAAATCGAACCAGTGCTTCAAACTTAGCTACATAGTCCACCACTGTGCCATCTCCTTGCTTCAGTTTGAGAAACTCTATCTGCTTCTTGTTGCGGATATCGTGAGGAAAATACTTCTCCAAGAATAGCCTCTTGAAGTTCTCCCAGTTCATTGCGGTGCCTTCCTCAATCATTCTCTGGTAGGTACTCTGCCACCAAAATCCGGCATCTTCAGATAGCATGAAAGCAGCCAACGTCACCTTCTACACCAACAGGCATTCCATAGCTCTAAATATCTTCTCAATCTCGAAGATCCAATCAGCAGCACCATCGGGATCATAACCCCCACGGAAGGTAGGTGGATGGTTCCTCTGGAACCGAGCAAGCCAATCCACCTCTTGATGTTGGTTCAGGTTGCCTACTGCCTGAGCCATAGCCATTAAGGCTTCAGCAATAACACGATCGTTTCTACCCCCTCCAGCCATCACTTTTCTGATTCACAGAAAAGTAGAACAATCAAAACAATGTATTTCACTCAATCAACATCACAAGTTAGCATCACGAAAACACAACAAACACATAACTCAAGGCCGGTGAACCGACCAACTCTGATACCACTAAATGTGACACCCTTCTACCCCAAATAATAATACAATCCTCAAATTGAAATATAAAGAAAATTAAAGTCGACACCGAGGTAAAAAGGTTCACAAATCCTCTTTTAAACAAGTACTTAATCCAAATCCAATGTCATTTTCATAAAAGGGTAAAATCAATGTTTTCAAAAGCTAAATTATCAACATAATAAAAATATAACTTGGCCATGAAAGACCCTTAGAAATAATCTTTATAAATCTCTACATATCAAAATAAAGAAATAAAACTCCTAGATACTAAGCCCCGATGTCACACATATCAGAGCGAGACCCTGTCCCTTCAAAATTCGGCACATTGAGTGCCTTCTTCGTCACCTAAGAAAACCACAGAAAGAGTACGGTGAGGAAAGGAATACAAACATATACATGCAATACAGAAGGCTAGCCTTATTCCCACCCATCACCATACTTATCATCATTCATCTCAACTCATATACTATTCATCATATATTATTCATTTTACACATCAGGTTTGTACAAATATAAATTCACACTTTCATACAATCTCAATTAAGGCATATGCTCACACCATGCACATGTACAACATCTATCCTAAGAGTCATAATTTGGAACTCCGCACAATAGGCGCACCTCATCAATCCCCTTAGTTGTTAACAATGATGACCCTACCATTAACACCACACGGTAGGGACATAAGATAACACAATTAAGACACGACAATGAAGATGAGATGGTAACAACAATATAGACAAAACTTAATAGAACAAAATGGAAACTTTCACAGAAGCAAAATACACAAATGTGAACAACAACTTAATTAAGGTACAAATCAGAACCAAAATCAGCAGTGTAACAAAGGCAACTTAAGCTGTCTTATGATAGCACTCTTCCACTCAGTTAAACCAGAAAAACAACAACTTATGTAAGGTACAAATCAGAACCAAAACCAGCACTGTCACAAAGGCAATACTGCAACCTGATACTGCAGCAAGATCACACATTAGTACTAAAGCCAATCAAGCATAAGGCGTGGAGCACCAAGAAAAAAAGGGTAATTAAAAGAATGATGCTAGAACTTCAACCATGTCCAACTGCACAACTTGATAAATTCTAACAACTGATCAAGCCCTACCATCTTATCCGAAAAAATAGCATCATTACTAGATAGTCATAATGGCCAAATTGTGGATGACCAAACCACACACCACCTTAATGATATTGTAGCCCACCACAAGCATTATAACTTGTACACATATCATACACAAACAGATAAAGTAGTTTTTCACAACTCTCAACAAAATTAGGAAACTAGGAATTTCCAACACACTTTTAAAAATAATTAACAACCAAAAAATTAAAAATAATAGAGGAATAAGTTACTTTGATCGAAATCATTGACGGCAAGACTCCCGATCACATTGTCGGCAAGAAAAGACATATCCAGCTATCAAAAAGTTACATAACAGAACCGAGCAAACATCTTGAAATCAGAAACTTAACAAGACTCATTTGATAAATCTTGTTATGTTTCCATTTCAAGTCAGTTGCATAATCAGAAACCCTAAACCCAATTGATCAATTCATTTGTAATTTATTTATCCACAACAGACATTTAATTCCAATTGATCGAATAAAGGGACTAAGACAAGCTAGTGGCTAACTAACTTAACCACCCTAACAGACTAAACAACTAACTAACAGAAAAGAATAAAACTGGTTCTAAGTCATTCTAACAATAACCTTTGGTAGGTGTCTAGTGTCTAGTATCTACCCCGATTAACAATAACCAGCAAGGCCTTTGTGCTTTCAATCCCGATTCACATACATCACAACAGTGCTCCCACATAGTTATGTGGGAGCACTGTTCATTTTCTTTTTTTCTTCTTCTTTTTCTATTTCTTTTCTTTTCTTTTTATTTTTTTGTTTTTTAAATATTTTTTTATTTTTTTAATTTATTAAAATATTTATGATTTATTTATTTTAATAAATAATAATATAGATCAAGAAATATAATAAATGTGTGTTTTTGGGAGGGTTTACATAAGTTTTTTTATTATCATTATTCTATTTTGATGTTATTAACCAAATGTACTACTTCATTCACCATTTCTGTGTGCACAATTAACCGCACAAAATCAATTAATCAAATATCTCAATCTGCTATCCGTCAATGTATACACCATTAACCTCATTTGAAAATATGTTCACCCGTTTCTGGACACTGAATTAACCCCGTGTTAAAAAGAGTTGCAATTAACCTCACAAATTCAATTAACCAAAAATCTCACTCTGTTAACCACATATGGATACACCATTAACCTCATTTTTAAAAATGTTCACCATTTCTGGACACATAATTAACCTCGTGTCAACGGGAGTTGCAATTAACCTCACAAAATCAATTAACCAAAAATCATATTCTGATAACCACAAATGGATACACCATTAACCTCATTTTTAAATATGTTCACCGTTTCTGGACACATAATTAACCCTATGTTAACAGGAGTTGAAATTAACCTCACAAATTCAATTAACCAAAAATCTCACTCTGTTAACCACAAATGGATACACCATTAACCTCATTTTTTTAATATGTTCATCGTTTCTGAATACATAATTAACCTCGTGTTAACAGAAGTTGCAATTAACCGCACAAATTCAATTAACCAAAAATCATATTCTGTTAACCACAAATGGATATACCATTAACCTCATTTTTAAATATATTTCACGATAACCAGTATATCTAGTGTCCGTCACAGTAACCTTTGGCAGGTGTCTAGTGTCTAGTATATGGATTTGGATCCTCTCCAGTCGGCTGTTGTCTCCAGCCCTCTCCAGCAAAATTAGCTATGGAATAACTAGGAAACAAAATCCATAGCTAATCCATAGTTATTCCGTAGCTAAATTTTGCTGGAGAGGATGCTTCCACCTAGTATATCTACCCTGATTAGTGATTAACAATAACCAGCAAGGCGTTTGTACTTTCACGATCTCCTATGAATTGGTGCGTGTTAAATTCTATTAGGTGTTAGTACTTTTAGTGTCGTAAGAGCTTAGTATATAACTATTATCCTAAACCCGGTGCAATGTGGTTTCATTTTCAAGCTAAAAATCATTTTCCAAATTTATTTCTTTTAAAAAAAATTAAAGTCCTTTTAAAATACAATCCTTTTTGCAAAACTATGAGGATTTGATTCCTGTTACACCATGAAATACGTAGGAATGTGATTTTTCCGTCAAACCAATTTTTTTTCTTCATAATTTCCCCCATTTATTTCAAAATTCATTTTTTTCTTTTTCATTTAAAAAATAAAATTTCATTTTTGGATAAAAAAAATTATTAAAGTTATTAATTTTAGTATAATTATACCTAGAGATAAACATTTTGAATGGATGTTATAGGATATTAACACCTTCTTTATATTTTATCGACTCTCAAATCTTGATCTATAATTTGTTAAAGACCATTTTTTTAATTTAAATCATTTTTTATTTCCAATTTTTCCAAACCATAAAAATTAATGACTACTTCCTCAACATTTTATTTTCGTCGTTCCGCTGTGACACTTTTCATAACTTAAGTTCTAGACCTTCAAATGATACGGGGTTGGTCGTGTCAAAAAGCCAAGACATTTGAAAACAAATTTCAAGTAGAATTCTTTCTATTCAATTTAAGCTGGTTACGTTGGTTTAAACAAAGTTCAGATTAATCAATCAAAAGCTTTATTTAGGCTATTATATACTAAAACTTTTTTTATCAAACATATAATGTAACGGTTGAATCCACACAAGACAAATACTTGTAATAATAACAATATTTAGTACACCGTACCATATATGTGAGTGAATCAACACCTTCAAATTTTCCATAGATCTATTATTTCTACAAGGATATCTAGCAATTATTATGATCACAATGAATCATAAAGTCTGGAAGAGACACGTGGGTTGATGAGAACATCAAGAGGAGTGGCTTTCATGTTTACGAGGCCAAAGCTTTGGGACATATCAATGGGTTCATCAGATGGTTTTGAAATATCAAAGGATTGCAAGAAACTAGCCAAAACTAGATGAACCATCCGAAGGGCAAAAGATATTCCAGGGCACATTCTTCTCCCACTTCCAAATGGCATTAACTCAAAATGATTACCACCTCTAACATCAAAATCTCTGTAGGTAGTCAGGAATCTCTCTGGCTTGAACTCTAATGGATCTGACCAAACATTAGGATCAGTGTGAATCTTCCACAAATTTGTGATTAGTCGTGTTCCCTTTGTGATGTGGTAGCCATCTATGGTGCAATCCTCTGTGAACTCACGAGGTCCTGAAAAAGGTGCTGGAGGGTTTAGTCTTAACGTCTCTTTAACTATGGCTTGAATGTAGACCAACTTGTCTATGTCTGACTCCTTCACAGGTTGTTCTTTCCCAATTTGGATATCCAATTCCTTTTGTGCTTCTTTCAAAGTAGCAGGGTTATTTAGCAAACGACATATTGTCCATGTAAGGGCTGTTGCAGTGGTGTCAACCCCTCCTGCAATTAAAATCTGCATCGCACAAATTTTAGGATAAAATCCTCTTAATTATATATGTATATAAAACAAAAGACTAGAGTGTGTTTGTATGGAAGGTTAATTTTAAAGGAAAAGAGAGGGACACGGAGATTTTTTATTTTTTATTAACTAAAAATAAAAACCCTCCATAATGAAATGTGAGAACAGAGTATATTTCCTCGTAACATTGAGCTTGAGAGTTTCAATTTTGTCCCTAAGACCCAATGAATTGGTACACTCCAAATTTTTATATTTACTTTAATTTTTTTTGTTTTTAATTAATGTGAAACGTTATTTTTCAACATCTCTCTTTTCTCCCCTAAAACCCTTCATACAATATTACAAACATAAATAATAATGATAATAATCACAACCATATAAGAAAAATGTGTCAAAGGAAGTATATATGTTTAATAAAGTTTGTTAGTATTTTTCTTGTGAGAGAAAAAAGTGTATATACTTACTCTAACCTTTTTCACAAAACACACTAAACTTTGTATATTTTTGCTTATACGCAACATATACTTTTATTTTATCTTAATTAAAAAACTTCATCTTGAGATAAAATGTAGAAGCTCATGAATTTGTTTATATGCAAATAATATGAAATTTAGAATGATCGATCTATTAAAGTTAATAAAAGGTTCTTTTATATTAACAACAAGAGGTTGATAATAAATCGGAATGAAATAAAAGTACAAAATATCTTTTTATAAAAAAGACATAAAAATTTAGGATATAGTAATATATTATTAGAAAATTGTGGTTGTATATCTTTATATTTTTTTTTGGTTTTCCAGAATATCCTCCCACCCGGTAGGTGGGAGACTAATCTCTCGGGGCACTGTCAGGCGCAAAGCGGGGACCCCTCCCAACAATATTTTTTTCATACACATGGATCCAAATATCAAACCCAAAACCACATGTTTAAGGGATCCGAGCCCCTTCCACTCGAACCAATACATGTTAGTAATTGTATATCTCTATATGTATTCTCCTTGGGCAAGGAGAGAGAAAAGAAAATATAGATATAGAAGATTAGAGATGAAAAAAAATGAAATGAAATATATGTATGTAAATCATAGTCTCATTTGATACTGATCCTTTCAATCTTGAATATTAATAAAAAAAATAATTGATTAAAAATATCAGTTAATCCCATTTAAATTTTTTAAAATTCATATAAAAAATGAGGGAAATTCCACGGTACCTTCTAGTGAGAAGATACCAAAATATCTCTGATTGGAGGGTATCAAATTGCGACCCAAAAAATAATTATATTTCCTAAATTATATTTTAATATTGATTGTAAAATATATCATTGAAAATAAAAATTAAATTAAATAAGAGTATTTTGAGAATGTTATTATTTAATAATATGAAATTAATTAAACTCTACTTATATTTTAAATCATATTTTGAGTTATTTATATTTAAAAAATCGAATAAAAATAGTTATTTTCCATATGATCATGTGTTAATAGAAGAGACAGAGAGGGTGACAAAGATTTGAGTGTACCGCATACCAATGTTGTGGCTTTGTGAATCGTATCCTCATCATATCCTGCAAAATCAGTTGCATCAAGACATGAAAGCATAACATCCATAAAGTCATGGTCCCCTGCAACCACACCCGAACCTCTCTTCTTTCGGTGCTCCTCTAACCACTCACCTAAAATGCTATCCAATTCCTTTGCAGTTTCTTCCATGGCTTTCTCATGCCCACCCAAATCTAACCATCGAAGACAAGGAACCGCATCACCCACAAGGAACAACCCGTTCAGACGGAAGAAGTCCCTCATCGCTTTCAAGCACCTTCGTGACACCTCCTCACCCGTGGCGCCAAAACATCGCTTCCCAGCCACCATTCTAAGAACCGCATTCAGCGTCAACTCACTAAACCACTGCCTCATCTCAACTTGCACTCGGCCCAATTCGTCCTTTTTCTCGGCCCATATTTTGAAAAGCCCTTTAATGCTTGTTTCCACTTCAGAGACACGAACTGGGCTTAATAGCTCGATTCGGCGATTCGAGAGCAACTCTACAGTGGCAATCTTGCGCACTTCACGCCAATAAGGACCGTGGGGTGCGAATGCAAATATGGCTTGGTCGTAGGTCAATTTTTGGACAGCAATGACCCTAGGACGCGAAGATACGGCCAGGTCGTTGGTGGTGAAGCATTCTTTAGCCACTTTCCAGTTGCTGATTACCACGGCACGTTGTGACCCGAGCCTAATGGTGAATATGGGTCCATGTTTGTCAGCCATTGCACCCAAAGTTAATTGAGGCATTTCAGAACCACTTAACTGCCAGAGATGACCAATTATGGGCCACGCACCAGCAGCTAGAGGTGGCTGTGGCTGCATTCTACTGCGTACAATTTTGGACCTTCGTATGAGAAAGAGTACTGGAAAAAGGACTAGGAAAACGAGTCCAATAAGAGTCGAGTTTAAGCAAAGAACTGAACCTAAACCCATTGTGTATGGGTATTCAGTTTTAAATTTGGGAACCGAAAAATTCATTGTTTGTTCACTTTGTTGTTACTTTGGTTCTTGCTAATTCTCAGTCTCTCACTATGATTTAAACTTGCTTTATATAGGCAGCCTCGCATGTCTATCTACCATATACTATTGTGATATTTTCATGGTTTTTTTTTAGTCGATCGGTATTGTTTTATTTCCATACGCATGCATGAATATCCGATCAAAATGAGATTACGATCACATGTTTAAGGAATCGAAATTCCTTTCACTTGGATCAAAATATGTGGTATGTATTCTGTATTCTGTATTCAATGCGTTGAATTATGTTATATTATTAATTATTTGTATCAAATTTCGTAAAATTTTAATTTTAATAATTTAGATAATCAAATAGTTAATTTTTTTCATAAATTTCAAATGCATATATGATGCTAGTCTTAAAATATTCCAATGACATATCAAATAATTTTGAATTACTGTAAAATTTTATACGTATGATCTATATGATAGTAGTTTTCAATCCAACAGTGAATTACTTAACACAATGATATGTTAAAAAATTATGCAACGGTGTAATACTTGGTGTAACTTACACTGATGTAATTTGATCTCTCCTTTTATATATATATATATATATAAATATATATATATATATATATATATATAACGAAACTTTTAAAAAAATTAATACATTAATTATTAATATACTTTTTATTAATTTTTTATGAGGTGTTCCTAGCGCTTTCACTAACAAAATTCTGATAACATTAAATGATTAAAATTAAAGTATGATATGAGGCATTCGTTATTGACTGATTTTGATTGGATAATAAATTCAAAATTATTAAAATAAACCACTAGCTTCCAAATTAAGAAAAGAAACAGTTTTCGTTGCATTGTATTTTTTTTTCCGTCCCATTTAGCATTGTTCGTGGAGATTATTAGTAGGGAAAGACAAATACAATACGAAAGCAACTTCCCTCCAGTAATTCATCAGTTGGTTGCGTACAAAGTACAAATTTGACAATTGACACATATTTTATAAAGACAAAATACGAAAATTGTTGTGCAGTGGCCTACATACAGAGATCCTTTTCCTTTCCTATTTCAATTGTCACGTACTAGTTACGAGTACGTGTTATCCTTCCATTTTTATTTTTATTTTGATATAATTATCCTTCCATTTTTTGTGCTTTTTAAATCCACCAATAAAAACAAAATTCCTGGCAGTAGTGTCCGTCGACAACCCCACCGGCCATACCGGTGGTAGCTAGAATTTAATGGTCTATAGCCCTCGTACCACTCACTGTCACGAGCATGAAGAATCTTATCAATATATAGTTTTTTTTGTTTAGAATCAATATATAGTTTTCTTTATAAGCATCAATATATAGTTATATACTCCTTTTTCGGGTTGAAATCAATGTTATGGGGGATTAATTAATATTGTAATTTTTTAATCAATGTCATAAAGCATTAATGTGACACGGGAAACATAGAGACCATTTGAAAAAAAAAACAATTTTTATGAATTTTGTTATATTTTAATTTAATAAAAAATGTTACTTAGGTGTGATGCTTCTTTTATCTCACTACGGTGGATGCTCTGATTTTTCTAAAAAAAAATCTTGTAAATTATTTTATTTAATTTAAATAAAAGGGGTTGTTTTGGTGTGATGTCTTTTAATCATCTTTTAAAGAACTATGGTTTTGATTTGTCCACTATATTTGGAGACAAGTAAGAAGGGCAATCACGCATCAAGTCAAAATTAAATTTTTATTTACTTATCCCTTTTTTGTAAATTTCCATTTTCTAAATTTTAATAAATTCTTCATTATATTATAGGAGTAGAATACATTAAATATATTTAAATTGTAATAAATTTGTAAATTAATTAGAGATAATTGTTTTATAAAGATGTATCAAAGGTGTTCAGTCATCCTTTGTTTTACATAATCAATTCTCGAACTCAAATTTATTTTTATAAGTAATTTTTTAAAAATTAATTATTTTAAAGAATTTTTCAATTTTTCCCTAATATTGATAATGATCCCTTTTTTTGCCTTCACTTTTAATAATTAATTGAAGACGGATTTTCTTCTATTTACTAGTTTCATGTATTGTGCATATATATACTAAATCTTGCTATGAAGAATATGTAGGCACAAATAAAAAAACAATGTTATTTATCAATAATGTTTTTTGTATCACCCAAATTGCGAAAGTAGCTAAGTTTATTAAAAACTTCACCATGGGGCCACTTTATGAGATTATTATTGTTTTTCAATTCATTCAATTCATTAAAGTTGCTTTCTTTTGCTAGCTTCAACATGATTTGCCACCACTATAGGAATGCTCAATAGGTTTAAATTTAAGCAGTTGAGAAAAGGACTACCAGAGATTGGTGATTAACAGCTAATAAAATGGTCTTTTTACAAGAAAGATGACGTTGGAAAGACGAAATTTGTGAAGGATGTCTCAACGGATGATGTTATCCGATCTTCAAGCTCCTCAGTTGAATTAGCTTCCTAAGCTCCTTAATCTTCTCTCCAACATCAGCCAAAATGTTCTCCACTCCGGGTGTTTGGAACAACAATTAATTAGGTGTGTCAAGTTAGCATAATATTTTGAAAGAGTGATGACAAAATAGAAAATTATCGTTCATTCATGGTTTTGCATGCATGTGATATTTATAGCAGTTATGGAAGCTTCTATAAATGTGTGGGTGGAAATGAAATGACACAACTACTTTGAGGTGGTTTGGCCAAGTATCTTTCTAGATATGAAGAGGATTCTACCTTAAATATGGGTCTTTATAATGTGATCACGTCACGTGGTAGTGCGACTGTTTCTATATATATGCATGATATTCCGAGATATCTGTTGATTTGAGTGTGGACATATGTCATTTTGTGGTTTATCTGAGTAAGCACTCCTTACATGAATCGGCGCAAATGAGAACCAGATCTGAGTTGTCCTCGGAACAAATCACATTTGGTTAGATATGATTGATTACACACTTTCTTTCACTAGCTCCATTAATTATATATGATGTTTTTAGAAGAATCAATTTGGGAGCTTCATCTCTTCACATAATATATGAAATGTGGAATCCAATGATTGAAATGAAAAAAAAAAAATATCTTTATCTTTATATTTATATATATATATAAAAGTAAGGTAGTGAAATGATTTTTTGAAATCTAAAAGGAGGATAAAATGATAAATTTATTTCAACAAAATTTCTAAAAATAGTAAGTCACTTTTATATATTAAATTCTTAGCATTAGTAATCATCATTAATTAGTTATAGTAATTATGTTAATGGAAAAAAATACTATTACTAACTTATAAAAATAACCATAATAATAAAAATATATCCTCTCATTTACCTCAAAGCCTATAACTTTTACTAATATTTATTTTACTTAATTAAATAATTTATTTTATCTGAGAAATTACAAATACTAATACCTCAAAAATAATTAAAAGTAGCTTAAATTAATTGCGATAAAATGCATAAATCAAAAAGTGGGGGAAATGATAAAAATAAATAATACGCAATTATTAAATTAAACACTTTTTAACAAATGAGAATGAAAATTGTTAGTCACATGTGAATCTCTTTGATGTAAAATGCTTTTAGTTAAATATGGGAAGTGACGTCGGGATTGAAAAGAGGATATTAGAGAGAATAAGACTTAAGAAAATTTGAAATAAGAGTTCAATGATAGGGGAGTTGATTGAGGGAATGATTGAAAATGAGAGGAGAAATTAAAAAATAGGTTCTATGCTTATTAACGTTCATAAGAATTTACTTCAAAAGCCTATAACTTTTACTAATTTTTATTTTACTTAATTAAATAATTTAATATATTTGAGAAATTAGAAATATTCATACTTGAAAAATAATTAAAAGTGCCTTAAATTAATTGCGATAAAATGCATAAATTAAAAAATGGGAGCAATGATAAAAATAAATAATATGAAATTATTAAATTAAGCATTTTTAACAAATGAAAATGAAAAATGTTAGTAAATTCGAATCTCTTTAATTTAAAATATTTTTAGTTAAATATGGGAAGTGATGTCGGGATCGAAAAAGAGGATATTAGAGAGAATAAGACTTAAGAAAAATTGAAATTAGAGTTCCATGATAGAAGAGTTAATTGAGGGAATGATTGGAAATGAGAGGAGAGGTTAAAAGATAAGTTCTATGCTTATAAACGCTCATAAGAATTTACCTGAAAAGCCTATAACTTTTACTAATATTTATTTTACTTAATTAAATTATTTAATTTATTTGAGAAATTACAAATATTAATACCTAAAAAATAAATATAATATGAAAATTAAAACATATTAAAGTACTTAACAAAAAAATATTTTACAATTACAGTAATTATAGTAATTATTTAGTTATAGTTAATATAAAAATATTAAAGTCTTTTTAACATTTTAAATATTAAATTTATCCAAAAAAAGAAGCTACAAGTTTTTCTAAATTATAGCCAAATTATCACAATCATTTATTTGATTTGAACTTATCAAGTTTCATTTTTTCGTTTTGGAAAAAAATGTCTTCTAATTTACCTTAAATGCCTACAATTTTTAGTTAAATATGAGGAGTGGCGTTGGGATAGAAAAAAAAGATATTAGGGGAATAAGACTTCAGAAAAATTGAAATAATAGTTCTATGATAGGAGAGTTTGTGGAGGGAATGATTGGAAATGAGAGGAGAAGTTAAAAGATAGGTTTTAGGATTATTAAAACGTTCATAAGAAGTTAGTTATTTTTTAAAATTTAAAATGTTATATATATAAGTCTTCTAAAAATATGATATTAATGAATATTTAATTATTTAATTAATTGTTGCCTTTTTGTGAATATTTTAATTCATATTAACAGTCAATGTGTTACAGATGAATAATTTGATAGGCTTTATGATGTTTATATTTATAAAATTCTTAGTACAATAAGTTATTCAAAATGTTCAAACAACAACATTAAAATGAAAGCAATATTTCTATTTTGTTATTGAGAAATATAAATTTGTGTTTTAAATTGTGAAAAATGACGCATGACTTATAATCACTCAGATGAACATATATGTTTTTAATGGAAGAGTTATATTTGAAATTAATGTTGGAGAAAAAGTTTTAATTTCAGGGTTTTCATTAATTTTACCAAATAAAAGTATTGTTTTTAAATTTGAACACAAACAATTTCTAATTATCATTCATTTACAATTATAATAAATAAAAGACCTAAATATATAATTTATCTTATATTGAACTTTAATTTTATATTATGTTTAACTCTGTGTTCAATTATTATTTACTTTTTTAAAATTTTAATATACAATTTATTCATTAATATTATTTTATTCATTCAATATATCATGTCCCGTGCATTCGCACGAGTACTATACTAGTATAACTATAAAAGAAATGAGAGAATGAATAAACTTTTTATGATGTAGTGCCCTTCACATTAATTAATTGTTGGGCAAATAGTACACATCATTAAATCAATATGTTTTTAGTTGCATCTAATTTTTAACTCCTCCGGTCCTATTTATAAGAACATTTTAACCATTTCACATGAATTAAGGAAGATTGTTAATTTAGTTTATTACAATAAATTTGTCATGAATATGTATCGTATTTCCTAAACTACCATTGAATTTATTGAGACCCATTATCTTTCTCTTTCTATTTAACTATTCAATTGTGTCATACCCTCTCTACTGATTAATTACTCACTTACCTCTACTAATGGGGTATTTTTGTCAAATAATAATTAATGTACGGGACAATATGAAAAAGTTCTTATAAAAAGAACCAAAAACTCACTTTCAAAAAGGTTCTTAATAAATAGGACCGGAGGAAGTAGTATTTTATAAATTTATAATCACACATATGTATATATGTTTCCTTTTAATTGTAGGTTTTACTACCATGAATGGCTAAGTGATGATTTTAATTCCTCCATATCAAAACAAGGAACTCACTTGTGAAAAAGTAAAATGCTTTAAAAGGTCCTTTCATGATGTGAATGTAAGGAGACAAGTGAAATTAGAGTTTGCTAACTTCTCAAATGGAAGAGAAGGTTTTGATGATCTTGATTCTTTATCCGATCCGAGTAAGATGCATGGATCGAAGAGCTTAGTAGCTATTCATGGTGTTTAGCTCTCATTACACGTGTCGTGGTATCCTATATTTTAAACATTGTCAGTGATGGTATATACTTGTGTTCATGTCATATTTGATATTCGTATTTAGAGCCAATTCTAAACGCATATTTAAGTCAAACAATTTTAAAATCTATGATTTTAAACTAATAAAAATAAGTTATTTAAATCATTCTAATTTTATTTAAAATTTATTTTTTAGACTTGCTTAAATGTACGTAAAATTACTTAATTAATAATTAATTATATTTATGAAAAAGGGATGTAGTAAGATGGGACACAATTTATAGGAGATCATATTTAATTACATTTAATAGTATTGTTTTGTAATAACTTTTATAAAAATATAGACTAATAACTTAATAAAAATCAACTCTTTAATTATATTATAATTTTGAGACTTGTAGATCACCTTGGAGAGTGAGGCATTCACTCACTCGACTCTCCCTCTGAATGATTATCACTGTAGGGGTGTAAGAGGGTCCGATCCAATCCGCGAACCCGATTGACCTAACCCAACCCGAAGGGTATTTAACAGTTTGGTTCGGGTTTCGGTTCGGTTCGAACATTTTCTTTCAAACCCGATCTGGTTCGGGTCGAGTATCGAGTTTGCCTATTTTGAACCCGATAAACCCGAACCAAACCAAACCAAGGATAGAAGCCTTAATCTTATTTCATTTTCCTTCCCATAAAGAACAAAAAAAGGCGCAACGGCAACACAAGCAGCACTGGTTCCCCAAACCCTACTTCATCTGCTCCTCTCATTTTATGTTTCCATATTTTTTTTCTTTTTTTCATGTTATATTTTAATTTCATGTCATCTTCCACATTTAAAAAAAAAAGGAAAAATGTTCATGACCCGATGACCCAACCCAACCCAACCCGAACATATTCGGGTTGGTTCGGGTCGGGCTACTCGCCCAAAAATACAAACCCGACCCATCATCATTCTATCGGTTCGGACTTGATAGCACCCCAAACCTGACCCAGCCCAACCCGATTACACCCCTAATTATCAGCATTCTCTCTCTTTCTCTCATCGGATGGCGTATTCCGCTCACTATATTTGACAGTGAGATTCTTCCTCTCAATCCTTAATAGTAATTTTCTCTCTCTTCCTATTTGAGTTTTAAAATGCTAATAAATGCCAATTCTAAATTTTGAAATTTATTAATATTCAAAATCTTATCCTATCTTTTTCTATTTCAATTCTTATTTTTTATATAAACCTTTATTCTTGTCATTATAATTTTAATTAATTTCATTAAATCTTATTATCAAATAATCATGCTAATTATATTTCAAAATCATATAAAATATCATCAAATAATAATGTATATTAAATTTCAAAATTTCTATTTTTTAATTTTAAAAATATTAATTTATTATAAATTTAATTATATAAAATATATATTTATCTGCGTATTGCGCGGGTTAATATAATAGTATGTTTTCAAAGCAATAGTTGTACCAATTATGATTGAGCCCACAACATTCATATATCTTTTTTATGTGTAAACCACATGTATCCGAGAGGTTGTTTGAGCCGAGAACATCCACATCTTGGTGGGGCTAATTATTCTCCCAGTGGGGGTTTTCCAATTATGAATAGTATTTTATAATTTCAAACTGATTTTATGAAAACCTTTAAACAAGCTCAACTTATCAAAGTTTTTTGGGCAACTTGCTGAAACTAGAAGTTAAGGTACTTGTTGAAGTTGCTTCAACAGGTCCAATAAAATAGTTTTGGAAACATTATTTTTAAATGCTTTTGAATTTGTTTCAGTTTCAACTTATAAAACAGTTTACTCAGAACCCTCCAGGTTAGTTTAAACCAAATATAAAGAGATAAGTGTTAGAACCACATGAAACACTATAAGGGGGTTGAATAGTGTTTTTATAATTCTTTACAGATTTTTCTGAAAACCTTTTAACAAGCAAACTGATTTGAAAATAGTTGAGCAACCTTCCGAAACTGGGAGTTCAGCAACTTGCTGATGCAACTCAGAAGGTTGAATAAAAAGCTTTTGAAAACGTTTTTCGCGTGAAGAAAAGATTGTTTTATGCTTGGATTAATAAAATAACTTTCTAAAACCCTCCTTGGTTAGTTTAAAAACATAATCTAAAGAGTTAAGGGTTGAGAGAACTTGACCACATAAATTTGTCCTGGTTCACCCACTAACACAGTGAGCTACGTCCAGTCCCAGGGCAACACTCCATTGAATTTTCCACTATCTCAGATCAGATACAAGTATTCTTTGAACCCAACCTCTTCAGGCTAAGTATTCTTTGGACACAGCCTCTCCAGGCTAAAAACAAGTATTCTTGGAAACAACCTCTCCAGGCTAAACACAACAAGTATTCTTTGTTCCTCCAAGCCTCTTCAGGCTCTCAGACACTTAATAGTGTTACAATAAGGATAAGTTTAAGTTTCTGAGAAACTTAAACACAGGTTCTCTTGTACAAAGGATAACTGAATAAGACTCAGAATACAAAGGATAAAAGCTAAGTACAAGGAATTTGAAATACAACTGAGATTTCTGTAGTGTTTGGCTTGATAACTTTTATGATGAATCTTGGGCTTTTTCACTCTTTTTGCTAACACTCTTCTTCTTTTCTTTTCGGAGAGCTTCTCTAACTTTTCACGCTTCTTTGATCTTTTCCTTGAGCGTTTCACCTCTATGTGGTGTTCTCTATGTGGCTTGCTCTATCTCCTTCCTTCAAGGACTTTCATCGAGCTATATATAGCATCCAGAAAAGTAGCCGTTGAGAAAAAAGACGTTGAGAGACAAACTTGTGAAAGCCTTTGTCTTGAATAAAGTAGGTGTGGAGAGAGAGTACGGTTCTGACACAGCAGGTTCAAAGGTTCTTTTTTCATGTACGATGATGCAAAAAGAACTCTGTAAACACTTCCTTTTGTAGATGATGGTAGAAGATGTTTAGAGACCTTTAAGTCTTTGAGCAGAAAGCCTTCTGACTTTGATAGAGACTATGTTGCACGAATTCGGTAAGTCTTCTCAGAATGATACACATCATCAAAGGGTTGAGAAAACTTCATTAGATGCACGTTATTCAGAGAGTTCTTTAGTTCAGCAGGTTGATCAACCTCAGAGAGTTGCTTCTTTTAGAGTTGATGAAATACAAAGAAAAATACCTTTCTCAGCAGAACCTGTTTTTATACAATCTAATTTGTTAATCATTAAAACCAAGGATAATGAGTCTTGAATCTAATTTTAATACTTAAATTAATTTTGAGACTCAACAATAAGGGTGAGAGAAAACTTAGCCAAGAATTATACTGGTTCACTCACATCCACCGTGAGCTACGTCCAGTCCCAATGTCAAACCAGCAAAAGATTTCCATTATCTGAACAGATACAAGTATTCTTTTTTAGTCAAGCCTCTTCAGGCTCTATACAACAAGTATTCTTTACAGTCAAGCCTCTCCAGGCTCTAAACCAAGTATTGTTTCTCCAGCCTCTCCAGGCTAAACAACAAGTATTCTTTGTTTCTCCAAGCCTCTCCAGGCTCTCAAACACTTATGAGTGTTTACAAATAAGATTTGTTTAAGTTAAAGAACCAAAATAGTTCCTAACTCAGACTGAATTGAACTTGTACAAACCAACTGAGTAAAACTCAGGATAAGAAAATGGTGTACAAATGAAACGAATGAATGTATTTCACAGAGAGAATTTTGCAGCATTTAAGTAGGTTGGTTCGTTCTCTATCTTTCTTCTCTGCATGAGACTTCGTTTATATGGAAGAAGAGAAATGAAACAGGTAGACTTCTCTAAATCCTGTTGAGAGATAGCTTTCTTCTCGTTGAGACACATAGCTCTGGTAGCTTGCAGCAGCAGGCACAACAGGTAGTAGGTGTCAGCAGCGCTGACTCTACTTTTCTGAGTAAAATGTACTTTCACAGCAAGAATTGCCTTTTTGGTGAATAGCAATTTGAAATATGTCAAAAAGCAATTGTTTTGACTTTCCAGAAAGAGAAGAGGCATAGACAGCTAGGGAAAGCATACGGAAGACTTGAGTCTTCAAAAGGGATCAACAGAGAAGCTCTTTTCCAAAAGATACAAGTCTCAGTACGACATTTCTCGTCTTCAGAGATTCTACTGGCTTCAGCAAGTCTTGATCTTTCAGCAGGTTTCTTGACTTCAGAAGATTGCACCCCTTCAGAGAGTTGCTCCTTCGGAAGGTTGCTGAAACACGGAAAGTACCTTTGAGCAGAATCTGTTCCTTTTTTCAGGAAACTTAACCAAATTTTTTAATCATTAAAACTGAGGGTTGTGAGACTTAAACATTATTAACCAATTAATAATATTTTGAGACTCAACAATAAGTTGTGGAAGGAATATGAAGAGGTAGCTTCTCAAGAGGAATTACTATGGTTTCAAAAGTCTAGAAGTAAATGGATTCAATTTGGTGATAGAAATACTAAATACTTTCATGGTATTACTATTGCTAGAAGAAAGAAGAAAAATAGAAAACTTGCATAATGATGAAGGTATGTGGATTTCTGATCCTATTGAATTGGAAAATCTCTGTTCAAATTTTTACAAAAAGCTATTTCAGGATGATGGTGAGTGTGTGCCTTTTCCTCTCAAAAATAGCTTTCCTCAATTGAGCTCTGATCAGGTAAATTGTCTTTCCAAACCTATTTCAGATGAGGAAATTAAATATGTTGTTTTTCTATGGGAGGCTTTAACGCCCCTGGTTTTGATGGTATACATGCAATTTTTTACCAACATCATTGGGGTATTATTGGTCCTTCTATTTGTAAGCTTATTAAACAGATTTGGATATCTCCCTCTCATATTGCTTCTCTTAATGATACCCTGCTGACTCTGATTCCTAAAATAGATATTGCTAATTTGAAACAATACAGACCTATTAGTCTTTGTAATGTTTCTTATAAAATAATAACTAAATTAATTTCCCTTAGATTGAGACAAGTCATTTGTAACCTTATTGGTACTCATCAAAGCAGTTTTATCCCTGGCAGATAGAGTAGGGATAATATTATTATTACCCGAGAAATTATTAACTCTATGAGAAGGAAAAAAATGCTGGATGGCTATAAAAATAGATCTAGAAAAAGCTTATGATAGACTTAATTGGGAATTTATCAGGGACACTCTCTATGATGTTGGGCTTCCCGATTCCTTAATTCTATTATTTGGAATTGTATCTCCACCTCTCAAATGTATGTGCTTTTTAATGGGGAAGCTTTGGACTCTTTTACCCTTCCAGGGATATTAGACAAGGAGATCCCATTTCTCCTTATCTTTTCACCAGGAGATCTTTTCACTCAGTATTCACCATACCAAGCAGAGATTATCTTCTTGGAAAGCCAAGACTCTTTCCTTTGCTGGGAGGTTGACTTTGTCACAATCTGTCCTAAATGCTATTCCTACTTACCTTATGCAATCTGCCTACCTTCCTCACTATATTTGTGAAGAGTTAGACAAAAGTTGCAGAGGCTTCCTTTGGGGAGATACAAATGTCAAGAGGAAAGTCCATTTACTTCATTGGGACAAGATATGCTCACCTAAGCTCACTAGAGGTCTTGGCCTTAGAAAAGCTACAAAAGTTAATCATGCTTATATAATGAAGGTTGGTTAGGGCTTACTCGAGCAGCCTAATGAATTATGGGTTCAGGTACTTCGTGCTAAATATGATTGTGGTGATTCTCTCATTCCTAAGGTTAGAAGAAGATATGGTAATTCTAATATTTGGAAAGGTGTTTGTGCTAACTGGGAGAAATTGCTATCTAATTGTGTGTGGAGAGTCAATAATGGGGAAAGAAGCTAAGTTTGGCAAGACAATTGGATTCAAGGGTTGGATAGCCTTTCCACACATGCTCAAGATACTATAGATCAATCTGAATTAACCCAACCTATCATTCAGTTTGTTAATGTGTCAGGGGAATGAGACTTGAATCAGTATCAAAATTCTAAACCAGGCCCCCCCAATTCCAGGCAGCAACAATGACGTTATAGCTTGGAAAGGTACTTCAGGTGCTTGGTTTACCATCAAATCAACTTATAATTTTCTTACTGAAGATACACATTCATCAAATAACCCCCTTTTAGTAGAATTTGGTCCTGGCATGGACCTCAAAGAATTAGATTACTATTATGGAAAGTTGCCTCCTATGCAATTCTCACAAACGTACAGAGAAAGAATAGACATATTGCTATAGATGACTTGTGCACTTTTTATAAGTCAGAACCAGAATCTACTATGCATCTATTCAAAGACTGTTCAGAAATTAGAGGTATTTGGGAGAATATGATTGCCTCTCGGGAGCAATCCAAGTTCTTTCAACCACTGAATCTCCACCAATGGCTCTTAAGCAACCTTCATGCTAACCGATCTAAGACCTTCAGAATGAGTCAATCCCTTCTTTTTGGGTGTGCCCTAGAAGCAATTTGCATTCACAGAAACAATATAATTTTCAACAATGTTAGTGTTTCTCAATCAGTTTTGGTGAATCATATTTTTAATCAAGTAAAATCTATTCAGAATTCCAGTAACCCTAGTAAGGATCTTTCTACTCATAATTGGGGAACAGATTCTTACCTTCTCCGGTGGCATCCTCCTCCTGAAAGCTGGGTTAAAATGAATATTGATGGGGCTGTCTCTCAAGCTCAAAATTTGGCTTCTTGCGGTGGTGTTCTTCGCGACGAGTGTGGGGCTTTATTGCCGGATTTAGCGCTAATCTCAGGAAAGTTTCCGTCCTCAAAGGCGGAGCTGTGGGGGCTGATTTATGGAGCGAAGTTGGCAAAGCAAAAAGGTTATTCTCGGACAGTCTTCGAAACTGATGCTCTCTTGGCTGCGAATTTGCTTAATAAGGGCTGCTACCCAACTCATCCTAGCTTTGGTTTGGTTATGAAGATTTTAGAGTTGGCAATCAGGTGGATTCACTCCCTCAGAGAAGTAAACTCTCTTGCTGATAGTTTAGCTAAGGCTGGTGTAGATATGGCTTATGGCTATAGAAATTTTTAGTCTTTACCTAATTTTGCTATTGTGCCATTCCTTTTTGATGTTGTTGGCTCTTGGTATGAGAGAGGGGGCCTAGTTAGGTTCTTTTTCTTTATGTTCTATTGGTCTTTTGACCCTTTCATTCATAAAAAAACTCTGAAAAGATTCAATTATTTTTTATATTATTTAAAAACTCGGTTCAAAACTAGATGCAATGTAACCTTAAAAAAATAAAAAGCAAAAAAAGGAAACATCTCTAGGTTTCATTTGGTTCTCACTTGGATCACTCAAGCCATCTTGGCCACATTATTTTAGCTAGGTGTTGACAATCCATTCAATCTAATCTAATATAAACAATAAAATCCGAAAACCATAAATAAAAAAATCAAAAATAACAAAAATTAATTTTTTTATTAGATTGAATTAATTTTTGCATCATATCTTGAAAACTATTTACATTTATTACATATTTTTAAAATTTTGTAAGGGAAATAATGAAAACAACTTTGTATTGATTTTTTATTTCTTGCACAAAAATTTGAAAACAAAAAGTAAAATAAAAAAAACATACTCAAATTATTTGTAGTTAAAACTAAAAAATAGAAATGAAAATAGAAAATATTTTAAAAAGAAATGGACCCTTAATTATCACATTGCGTAAGATTTTTTAATAAAATAAAATATGTTAATTATAAGTTTAAAATAATTTATTAATTGGATGACATATTTCAGATTTAAAATTATATTTTTTAAAAATATTTATTATATATTTCATGTTTTATTATATGTTCTATAATACTAACACAAGAACTGAAAACCAATCAATTTAGATTGTTTTAATTGGATTAGAGTGGATAGTTAAATTTAAAATTAAATAGATTGCATGTTAAGTAAGAAGATTGATTTAATTGGATAAGATGATTTTTCTCTTCAATTAAAATTGAACTAATCCAATCTCGTGAATACCTACTTTCGATTGTAAGCAGTGCTAAGAACAAAAACAATACATTTTCCTAGGGTACATTTAGAACGTGCAACGCACGTGTTTGTTTATATGTTATATTTGTTGTATTTTATAAGATTAATTTTAAAATAAATGTGTTAATATTATAATAATTTAAATATATAAAACATGATGAAATGGCGAAAGATAATGAAAAATTTATTAAGTAATTTATTTTATATATGTTTTGTGCAATCTACATATTTATGATCATATTCAATAATAATAATATGATATTTTTTGTAAGGATAATATTGCAAATGTAATGATATAATACAATTGAGAAAATTCACTAAACTATCATCACCATCATCATCTTCATCTTCAAATTCTATAAAATCCTATATAAAAATGAGTCATCTTAAAAATATTATAATAAAAAAGTATTTATTTTAAAAAAAATAGGTGTTTCTTGGAATATTTATTCCATCTTATTTAATATAATGTAAAAAAAATTATGGTTATATTTAATACAATTTTTCTATCTATTGATTATAACATTTAAAGATTAATTTTTTTTAAAATTGACAAAAAAACTCTCGCATCAAAATAATGTATAATAATGTATATTAAAATAATAAATAATTAAATTGTACGTTTAATAGACTTGATAAATTAAAACTTATATTCATAGAAAAAGATTAAAAGATGAAAATTTTATTACCAATTGAGTTAAGCATTTAATAGAATAATTTAAGGATTTAATAGTTAATATAATAATTATTATATGAATTTAATACAATATTTTATTAAATTGATAAACATTTAAAGATTTTTTTCTTTAAAAAATTGACAAAAAAACTCTCATATCAAAATAATGAACAATAATATTTATTGAATATAATCATAATTAAATTATATATTTAATAGAATTGATAAATTAAAAATTATATTAATTGAAAAAGATTAAAATATGAAAATTTTATTACCAATTGAGTTGTGTATTTAATAGGTAATATATAATAATTATAATTATTATATACATTTGATATAATGTTCAAGTGAATTTTATAATATATATAGATAGAAGATAGATAGATATTACCTCGTTCATATTTAACTGTCAATTTAGACAAAAAAACATATTAAGAAATATAATTATTATTATTATTGTTTTTTATGAAAATAAATTTCTCGTTCCTATTTAACTGTCAATTTAAAAAAAAAAACATATCAAGAAATACAATTATTATTACTATTATTTTTTATGGAAATAAATTTTAAATTTCCTATTGTATTATTAATCTTTCTTAATATTATGAAATTTCATTAATTTTAATAATGAGTCTTTTATTAATATAAGAATAAAATGAAGAAAAAATATAATAAATTGATATAAAGTACTAAAGTGATATCTATCTATATATAAATAATGGAAAAGAATATAAAACCATGCTTTTGCAAATAAGTACCATGAACTTTTAATTTATCCTCATTAACCCTTAAACTCTTACCATTATTACAATAGGTCCATTCATTAATATCAAGTTAAATAATTATCATAACCAATTTCAATCTTTCGAGATTGTGTTTTTCAAATATTAAAAAGACTTAAAAGAGTAACATTTGTATTTTTTATTATTGAATTATGTCAAATTTCAAGCTATTTAAAATTTTAAAAGCAAAATATTACCATATTGTTCTTTTAATTTAGAAAATTTTTTTCCTATTTTTTTAATTTTGAAACTTTATTTATATAATTTAATATTTTAAACATAATTTTGAAGGGTTGAGATTATATTTGGTAAAGGATTTTTAATTAGAATAAAATAAAAGTTTAAGGATTAATTAGAATAAAATAAAAGTTTAATGAAATGACATATAACAATAATGATGAAAGTTTAAAAATTAATTAGAACAAAATAAAAGTTTATGGTATCTATTTACAAAAGGATAAAAATTAAGGGAGCATGAATACTATTTCGCTATAAATAAAGATGCACGTATATCCTTCCTCATTCCATTCAATCTAGCACACAATCCTTACGACACGAGTGCCCTTAGTACGTGACACCAAAACAACATGTTTTCTTATCAAAGTTCCTCATGTGGTGATCCCATCCTCCTCCATCCATCGCAACTTGCCGGTGATTGGATTGGGCACTGCTTCAGAGTTTGCCTGCAGGGATGTCACCAAAGTGGCAGTATTAGAGGCTATTAAACTTGGTTACACACACTTTGATACTGCTTCAATCTATGGCTCAGAGGAGGCCCTTGGAGAAGCCATAGCTGAAGCACTTCAACTTGGCGTTATAGGGTCTAGAGATGACCTCTTCATCACTTCCAAGCTCTGGTGCTCCCATAATCACCCTCATCTGTTCTTCCTTCCCTGCGGAAGACACTTCAGTAAGAAAAACTTTTCCATTTGCATATTGTTTAAAAGTTTAATTGTCTGTTTAGTTTACAGTTAAGTAGAATTAATTAATTCTAGAAATGAATGGTTGAGCCGTTGAGATGAGTGATGCACATTTTACAAAACACGAAGAAGTGATTTAAAATCAATTTTACGAAAATCATGATTTTACACTGTTACAACGATAAATAAACTGGGATTATGGAAAAAAACTCCCGAGTTGGATCCCCACTAAACACATTTTTTGGGAGGGGTGAAGAGTTTTAATTGTGACTAAGTCCCGAACAGAGGATTACCCCCTCGTAACAGGGAATACTGTTGTTTAAAAAAAAGAAAGAAGCATATATATCTATCAATATCATGCATTATACAACAGTGAAGTTTGGAATTTGAAGGTTGAATTCAATAGATTTATGGCTATTATATGAACCTCCTCTGAACTCTCTCTCATAAATAGTGAGTATTATGATTTTTATATAATTTTCAAATTGTGTGTGTTTAATTAAGAGAACGATTGCAAATTTAGTTTTAAATGATTTTGATATTATATAATTGATGTTAATTTGTTGAGTTTAAAATAAAGATCAGCAAAAAAAAAAAATTGTTGAGTTTAAACTAGATTGATTTATACTTATAAATTATTTTCAGTAAGGGAGTATTACACTAAAATATTTTGACATATGCATGATTTTTTTTAACGTAGTGTTAGGTAAACATAATTCCACTCTCACAAATCATCACCCTTCACTTATGCAGGTCTCTAAAATTAGAATATCTAGATCTTTATTTGATCCACTGGCCCATTGCTCTGAGCCTGGAAATTGGGAATTTCCATATGATGAAGAGGCCCTAACGTCATTTGACCTTAAGGGTGTGTGGGCAGCAATGGAGGAATGCCAAAAACTGGGCCTTGCAAAATGTATTGGAGTTAGCAACTTCACTTGCAAAAAACTTGAAAATCTACTCTCCTTTGCTAATATTCCTCCTTCATCAACCAAGTAGCTCATTTTACAAATCCTCATTTTATAAAATTATTAAGATTTATAACTCTTAAATTTTGACTATTGGTATTAACGGATCCTATATATTGGATATATTATAATTTCTTTTTTTAATTTAAACAATCTTGACTATGTACTACTTTCAATTACTGAATACCATCAAACAAATAGGTTGAGATGAATCCTACCTGCAACAGAAGAAGTTAAGAGAATACTGCCAAGCAAAAGGTATAACCATAACTGCATATTCTCCATTGGGAGCCAAAGGAGCTACATGGGGTACCAATGATGTTATGGATAATGAATTGCTCAAGGAATTGCAGAGGATCATGGCAAATCTGTTGCTCAGGTAACGATTTTGCATTTCTTTCACATGAAAAAAATTGAATTCATCATCTTCCTTTTTTATAAGCAATGATAATGTTTTAGTCTCCAAATGAGATTTAATTCCATTAATTTTGATGAAAAAAAATTATATATATGTTTAGCCACCACAAGAGTAGTTGGGATTTTTCGATGTATAAAGAAAGTAATGAGATTGAACCTAGAATCTCATGTTAAACTATCCAAACCCCAACCACTAGGCCGGCCCTAATGGGTAGAGTAGCTTGGATGTGTTACAACATGCATGTAATTATTCAAATTAAACTTATAGTGATAAAACATTAAAATATATATATTTTTAAAATATCGGTATCAATTAGGGGTTATGATGGGTATTAAATGTCAACAAATAATTAAGAGCATCACACTAGCGCAAAAAAGGCATACAACGACGTCTTTCAATGACGGTTAAACTTAAAGGGTCATTAAAAGCCTTTTTAAACCATCGTTAAAAGCTTTTTTAACCATCATTAAAAGCCCAATTTGTAATAGTGTCATTAATCAAAATAAATTTCAAAATACATAATATGTTTTTTATGTCCACAAATAGCATAAATAAGAAGCTGGCATGACATGATATCAATACTTTTAACCATCAAAGATCAATTAGGGAGATGGCATATATATTATAGTAACTCTTATATGGCTGATTTTATAATGATATACTACCCTGGACCATGATATATCTTATATATGGCTTAATAAAATCAGAAGTATATATGTCAATATCAAATAGTATACTGTTTGTTATCATTTAACAATTAATGTTTATGTTTCCCATATATAGAGCCAATTAACGTTTGCGTTCATGTTGTATAGGTAAGTCTTAGATGGTTGTATGAGCAAGGCGTTACTATTGCAGTTAAGAGCTACAACAAGGAGAGAATGAAGCAAAATTGGAAATATTTGATTGGTCCCTTACAAAAGATGACTATGAAAAGATTAATCAAATCAAACAGAATCGTATGATGAATGGACCAACTAAGCTCATTGATGATGACCTTTGGGATGGAGAAAATTAATACAATATAAATGATGTTCTTAATACACAAAGCTTTGCTTTGCTGCAAGTTTACCTGTATCGCGTACTATTACTAATACAATAATCAAATTTTGCTTTTGCTGCACTCTGTTTTTTATATATATTTTCATTTTTTTTCTTCGATTCACCGTCTAGATTCAAAAAATATTTTCTATTTTTTAGTTTCAATTATAAGAATATTACATTATTTTTATGGTGAAAATTATTTTATATTGATTTATCTATTTTCTATATAAGCTCTGAAATATGAAATAAAATAAGAAATAAATTTATTTTTTTTTATAATTAAGATCAAAATACAGAATATAAAAATGAAAAATATTTTTGAAATCAAACTGTTAATGTATTATTTTTTGAGTAAATTACTCCAATCTCCCCTCTATTTATATTTCTAACACAAAACCCCCTCTATTTTGAAAACTTACACAAAACCCCAATTAATATAATTTTTTATTTTTATTAAAAAATATTTATTAAAAAACCCAACATTGCCCTCAAGATAACCCTTCCTTTCTAATGGAATTATCATAAATGATAAATGCAATAAAACCCCAACGTGAAAATATCTGTCTTTCTCGTGCAAAATTCATTCTTCTCATTCTCCTTCTTTTTCACTACCCTAACATTTATTATTTTACATATTAAGTTTTTTTGATAATTTATGAAGCATTTTTTTATTAAGATCCCATCTTAGTTTATTTTTTTAATCTATTAATACTTCATAAATTAATCTTAATAAATTATTTTGGTTCATTTTATTAGTTTTTGAGTTTTTAATTATATTTTTAATATAAAAAATTTAAAAAAAACTTTATTTTGCTGGTATGAGACTATGATTTTGTTATTCAAAATAATTCATTTGAAAAAATATATGAAGTTATTTTTTTTGTGTTTTTTTTATTCACCAATAAAAAAGAAAAAAGAAAAATATATTTATAAAATATAAGGAGTTTGTGTAAAAATGAGGAATTTTTATATAATAAAGAAAAAATCCATAGTTAGTAAGGGTATTTTTGGTCAATTTAATATAAAAAAAACAATTGTTGACCATGGACTGAAATTTCTATTAAATGTACCATAAAAATTGGGTTTAAGTGTAATATACCTATTAAAATTGGAGGGGTTTTGTGTAAGTTTTCAAAATAGAGGGGGTTTTGTGTTGAAAAGTGCAAAATAGAGGGGAGGTTAGAGTAATTTACTCTTATTTTTCTGCATTAATCTTCAATTTTGGGGAAAGTTCATTTTGGAAGATATGCTTAACGTCATTGCTGACGATTATAATGTTGTTGTCCTTTTCGCCTCGGCTGCTGATCACTAAAATACTAGCACTTTATTAATTACACTAATTAATTAACATAACTAGAGTTATCTTGTGACACAAGTCTAAGTTGAGTAGGTATCTGTATAAATTAGAGATGCGGATATAGCCTTCCTTATTCCATTCCATTCCAATCAAAATCTAAACCACACACCCTCACAAGTTGCCTTGTGACAATCAAAATGTCTTCATCAAAAGTTCCTCATGTGGTTGCTCCAATCCTCCTCCAACCACAACATACCAGTGATTGGACTGGGCCACAGCTTTCAACGTCTGCCACCACAGGTGATACCATCAAAGTGGCAGTGTTAGAGGCTATCAAAGTTGGTTACAGACACTTGATACTGCTCCAATCTATGGGTCAGAGGAGCACTTGGAGAGGCCATAACTGAAGCACTTCAACTTGGCCTCATAGGGTCTAGAGATTGAACTCTTTATCACTTCTAAGCTCTGGTGCTCCCATAATCATCCTCATCTTGGTTCTTCCTGCCCTGCAGAAAACACTTCAGTAAGGAAATTCTTCCATTTCCAAATTGTCCACATAAATCCTTATTTTTTTGCCATATAAAATTTATTTGATAGTGAATATTATAGAATTTTAATTAAATTTAGTGTGTGTCTGCGTCAGCCTTTATATAATTAATTTTAGATAATTTTATTTTATAATGTTTGATTTTTTTTTTAATCTCAAGATAAGTTTATAATAAAATTGAATTTTTTAATTTAACACAACTTTTTTGGCACATTCAATATAATCGGTTATTAGAAGCAAACTGGATTTTAGGTTATTAATTATAACCAGACATGATATACTTAAAACAGTGTTTAATTAGACAAAGGTATGTTAGGGGAGAAACATATGCAATCATTCACTTAACATTAGTAAACACAGATTACACAAGTTTTTTCAGCAAGGGTAATAAAAGTGGTGACATGGTATTTCTGGACTCAAAAATATATTCTGAGGATGCAGGATTTCTTTTTAAATATTGTTCTGAAAACATAACTCTCACAAGTAAAATCATCGCCCTAATTTTATTATCTTCCTCTCTCTTCATTTGTTTAACAAATCAATGCCCTGTATTTTTTGTTTTTTTTTTTCTTATGAGTCTATGCTAATAAGACACGGGGCATTTGTCTTGTAATTGTAAGAGCAAGGTTTTAGAAAAAGGGATTTCCAAGGTTATAAGACACTTACAAATGATACATATTAATAAAGGACCGCCGGCCATTGGAGTCATCTATGCAGTTCCATTCTAAGAAGAAAATAATTTCAAATGAAAGTATATTTTTTTTCCTCATGTAGCTTTGGTTAACTTTAGTTTTCGTCTCTACTTTAAATCATTTGTTTGTTGTCACTCGATCTTTCTAATCCCCAAACTATGTTCTCTGACCATTACTGAGATATGTTAACATGATGAACTGAGTAACAAAAGTTACATGTTAGTCTCAATAGTGGACCCCAAATAGCTGACTCATCTAATTAATTTTTAATTATTAAAATAACTACAATTATGAAATTAGGTTTTTTATCAGGTAAAATTACTGAGGTGAAAACCCTAATTAGCAATTAGAATTATTTTAATAATTAAAAATTAATAAAAAAAGTTAATTAGATGATCAATCAGTAATTTGGGACTCATATTGAGGCTGACATGTAACTTTGTTAGCCAGTTCATCAGGTTAACAGATCTCACTGATGGGCAAGAACCACAGTTTGGGGGTTTTAGAAGTTTAATGACAAAAAAAACACAGGATTTAAAGTAAAGAGACTAAAACTAAAGTTTGACTAAAAACTATAGGACGAAAAACATATTTTCCCTAATTTCATTTAAAAGTGTTTGGTAAGCTAGCTAATAGTTAATAAGCTCCTAATAAGTTCCAAACTTATAAATGAAACTTATTAAATTAAAAGTGTTTGGTAAAACTAGCTCATAAGTTAGGTAATAAATGTAAAATGAAATAAAAACACAAAAAAGAAAAAATAGAAAAATGTATTAAAATATGAGGGATAAAAATGGAAGGAAAAAATAAATAAACTACAAATTAGAAGCAATAAGTTAGCTAAAGTAACTTGTAGCTCATAACCTATAAGCTCTTAAAATAAGCTAGAAACTTATGTTTTACCAAACATTTTTATATTGATCAAATTAGTTTATAAAATAGTCAAATAAATTAGTAACTAGCTTGTACACATACCAAACACTCTAATTTTTTTTTTAATACCAAACACACTAAGTTAATTCATTGTTTAATTTGTATTGTAGAATACTAGCGGTTCGGGACAAATTTTAATTTTGCTCCACTTTTGTCTTTTATTTTTCTTACTTTTTTTTTTTATGTGTATATTAATACTGAAGCAACGTGGGCTCCAAAAACTAATGCAGGTCTTTAAAATTGGAGTATATAGATCTTAGTTTGATCCACTGGCCCATTGCTCTGAAGCCTGGGAATTGGCAATGCCCATTGGTGAAGAAGCCTTAACGTCATTTGACTTGAAGGGTGTTTGGACACAAATGGAGGAATGCCAAAAACTGGGCCTTACAAAATGTATTGGAGTCAGCAACTTCACTTGTAAAAGACTTGAAAATCTACTCTCCTTTGCTAATACTCCTCCTTCTATCAACCAAGTAAGCTCATATATATATATGATATATTAATTCATAACTTTTTTTTAATTTAAACCAACCTTGACTATATATGTACTACTTTCAATTACTGAATACCATCAAAACAAACAGGTTGAGATGAATCCTAAATGGCAACAAAAGAAGTTAAGAGAATACTGCCAAGCAAAAGGTATAATCCTAACTGCATATTCTCCTTTGGGAGCCAAAGGAGAGATATGGGGGTACCAATGATGTTATGGACAATGAATTAGCTCAACCAAATTGCAGTGGCTCGTGGTAAATCTGTTGCTCAGGTAATAATTTTGACTTTCTCCATTGACCAAAACAAATTCAAAAGAGATGGATTTATCTTTTTTTATTAATGACAACAATATCTTAATCTCCACTTGAGTGTTTAATTCCTATTTTAATGATACAAAAATATGCAAGTACTTCATATTGAGCCAGCATTAGCAATAACGTAGTCCTTTTTTCTGGTGTAATAGGTAAGTCTCAGATGGCGGTATGAACAAGGCGTAACTATTGCAGTTAGGAGCTACAACAAGGAGAGATTGAAGCAAAATTTGGAAATATTTGATTGGTCACTTACAGAAGATGATTATGAAAAGATTAATCAATCAAGCAGGATCGGACGATCAAGAATGGACCACTAAACTTCGATGGCAACCTTTGGGATGGAGAAAATTAATTAATACATAGTACTATGAATGTTGTTCATAACATTATTACTAGAGCTTTCGCTGCAAATTACTTGGATCGCGTAATTTTGAGTTCCAGCAAAATTTATTTTCATACTTTATAGTTGAGTAACTAGAAGAATCCAATAAAAAAGTCATTTGGTTTTGCTTGTTATAGCTTTACAACAAACTTGTACTCATTTGGTTTGGCTTCTTTCCTTTACAAACTTCAAAATGTAATTGGAAACATCAAAATTCTTCGGGTTTTTGCGCAAAAAAAATATGAATTTACTAATTATATAATGTCATTATAAAAAAAATTACACTCTCATTTAATAAATATGACACATCATATCTTATTAAACTAATTAAAAAATGACATTTATAAGATTCAAACACTTACAATATTCATAAACTTTATTCCATGTATTATTAATACATGGGTTCTGCTGAGGAGTGCCTTAAAGGCAGTGTTATAAAACTCGGACCGGCCATCGACTCGACCGAGGTACTGGGTTGATGGGTCATTGGTTGAACGAGTAAGTCATAGGTTGAACCGGTTAAACCGGTATGTATAAATTATATACATTTCATATTAAAAATTTTAAGGCTTATAAAGAATAAAAGATACAAAGTATTAAAAAAGTTATCTAATAAAGGAAACAATTTTGATATGATATTTATAAAATTAAAATAAAAAAATAAGGAAGTAATAATAATAAAAATATTATTTAATATATTCTATATTATTAAATATAATTTTTTGGAAGTTTTAAAAAGAATGTTAACATTTGAAGAAATAAAACGTTTAGGAAAACTACATGTGCAGGCAATTTTAAGCATCTAAATACTCTATAAATATAAGAACGCGCAACATAATAACAACAAGGCAGCTTGGCCCAGCGGTGTTTGAATTACAACGTCACTTGGTGGGCGCAGGTTCGATACTCGGCCAGATAACTTTCAGCCTTTTTATCAAAGTTTAACAGTAGCACTAGCGCTTGAGTACCTGACCACAGGTCCACCCGCCCGGTTCTATTGCCCGAGTCACACGGGTTATTACTGGTCCAACCGTCCAGCGCCCGAGTTATATGTAGAACTGAGCCAATTCCCTGTCTGAACCGGCCATGGGCCCGATTTCCGGCCCAACCGGTTGGACCGGCCGATCCGGTCCGGGTTCAATAACACTGCTTAAAGGTACATAATAAGTCTTTATTGAAAATCACAACATTGACTACATTTATAGTAATAAGTGCTACACATATCAATAAAAAATTTCTAATTGTGTTTCCTTAACCAGTGCAATTGGTATATTTAGGCTTCTAACCTGAGTTTTCAAGCTAATCATAGGCTTTTACTCTATGCAAAGTAATTACACAAGTAACTACTCAAGGTGTAAGTACATTATTCATTATCACATAAAAGGTCGTGCGTTAAATTTCTTAACTCAAACTATTTTGTGTATAATTTATATTCAAATTTCTTCTCCAATGACCTAAAGATAAGCTTTTAGTGGATCTATCGAACTATAAAGTTCGAAATGATTTTTTTCATACATAAAACTTAAACATAAGACATTATTAAGAGGAATCAAATATGTAATATTTGAACCAACCACTCATTACTACTCCTTTTTAAAAATAAGATAAATGTTTTACCCTAGTCAAGATTATACTGTAAAATGCAAAATTTGGAATTGTATTGGGCCAAAAAAGCTTTGTCATTTAATAAACTTGAAGACCATTTGATGGGTATTACTTTTCGCATCCCTTACTTTAAAAAAAGAATGCGTTTCCCAAAATACCATTTATCAATCACAGAAAATTAATTTCGGGATGTTGGAGTGTATTTGTTAAAAATATTTTCAAAAATCAAATGATACAAATTTCTTTGGAAGTTAACTTAAAAAAATACACTTCCATAAAATTCGAAAATTGAAGATTTTTATTATAAAAGTGACAATTTTTGGAAACGAAAAATTCTGTCTCTAATACATTTCTAAAAATTTAGAGACAAAGTGTTACATTTCCTAAACACTTCTGAAAATTAATTTTAAGAAATTAAATAATACCATAAACCATTTCCATTATTTTGTTTCCAGAAATAATTTTCAAAAGTTTTTTTTTCTCAGAAATAGAAAAATACTTGAATGAAGTGGTGGTGGTGTGGGGTGTCGGGAGGTGAAGGTTAGGCATGGCAAAATAACCCAAACCCGCCCCGATTTTGACGGGGAAAAAAACGAGTTGACTGGGTTTGGGTCGGGTTCGGGTTTTCCCCGGTTAAAAAAACTGGGGTCGGGGATGTCATTACCCGCTCCGTACCCGTCCCCGAACCCGCCCCGAATTATAGGCTTTTACTAAAATACCCTTATATATATATGTTAGAGAACCCTAGTGCGTCTCTTTCACACCTTTCAGTTTCACTCTTGCTGTGCGGCTGTGCCCATCTCTCTTGCTACCCCCGACCACCACCACCGTTCCTCTCCGGCCTCCGTTCTGCCTTCCGCGCCGGTCGCCGCAGCAGTTCCAACCAACACCGTTCCAAACGCTGCAGTTCGCCGCTCCGCCTTTCGACGCCGCTGCATTGGTTCCAGCCTCCGCTCTGCCTTCGATGTCCGCCGCACCAGAAACACTGCAGTTCGAGTGCACCAGAAACGCCACCGTTCCAAACGCTACAGTTTCTGCGATTGCCGATTGAAGAGGTAAAATACCTTTTGAATTGAGACTGAAGTCTGAAACTGAACTGGATATAATGTCTTTTTTACCTCTTTCTGAGAGTTTGTTATTTGTGTTTTAAATTTGTTGTCTATGTGATAATTCGTATATGCTAAAGGAAGAAGGAGCGATTGATTGAATTAATTTCATGAGCAATTGTGATAACATTGCGGACCAAATTAACTGTCAGAGAAAACCATATCGCGAATCCTTCTACAAATTGTTCCAATTATTGTGCTTTTTATCTTGTACCATGAGGTGCCCAATGCCCATCATGCTCTCTAATTCCACAGTCATCGTTTAAATTCATGTACATTTTTATATGTACTGACATTGCCATGAAATTCTCGGATAAATTTGATGTTTCATTTCATTTCTATTTGGTATACCCAAAGGTATACTTGTAGGTCCTAGTTATAGTAAGTAGTAGTAACAACTAAGAGACCCAATACATAACACATTGTGAACCTATTTCTATAGATATTAAACTCATTAAGAATAATTATATATATACACTAACAATATAAATAGATTTTATATAGAGATATCTAATCAGATGTGTATGTAAAACCTTAAATGTTACTCTGTTACACAGTAAGTATATAGATATTAAACTCTTAATTTGAAGTTATATGAGCTTAACAATTTTAATTCCTTAAAGCCCGTGCTCAGAATGGTGTAGTGGTCTTCATTTCCCGTGATTCTCTTTATTGTATATATTATTTTCTTAAATTTTCTCTTCCAATATAGAAAGTTATATTATTCTTGTATGCGTTAGTAATCTCACAATTTGGGTACAAAAGTTATATTTTATTATTCACTCTTGTTTTTTAGGTGCAAATGGAAAATGAAGGTAATACTCAACCATCTATCCCAACACAAAGTTCAATCCAACCAAGTCCAGCACAAGTTCAATCAAACCAAGTCATACCCCTACTACCGAAGCTCCAACTACAAATGTAGAGACTCGACAGCTGATAATGTAGATATAATAGAAGGCAAAAGGCTCAAAAGTGTGGTGTGGGACCATTTTATTAAAAAAGTTGTTAATGGAGTGGATAAAGCTGAATGCAATTATTGTAAGAAGCTTCTTGGTGGGAGCTCGAAGAATGGAACAAAACACTTGCACCAACACATGAATATATGCGTAACAACGCAAGATTGCCATGAGAGGGAAACAAAAAGGGCAGCCAGTACTTTTGACTAAGATGACGCAAGGTAGACCAGAGTTGGTTGCTGCTTCTTATGATCCGGACAATGCAAGGAAGGAGCTTGGATGTGCGATTATCATGCATGATTATCCACTTTCAATTGTGGGACATATTGGCTTTAGGAGATACTCAGCTGCACTCCAACCATTGTTTTCAAGTTCCTTGTCGAAACACTATCAAGAAGAGATATTGAAATTTATGAATGTGAGAAATCAGCTGTTTCGAAGATGTTGGATACTAATGATGGAAGAGTTGCCATTACATCAGATATGTGGACAGCAAGAAATCAGAAGAAGGGATATATGGCAGTCACTGCACACCGTATTGATGGCTCTTGGACTTTACAAAGTTTTGTTCTGAGGTACGAATAATAAGAACTTTTTAAATACACCTATAACTTGTCTTTGTATTAAATGTTGCATTTTCTTTTTATCTTTTTGTGTGATAAACCATTGATTGTGAGCATTAATATGTTAGGTTCATTTATGTTCCCACTCCTCACACAAGTGAAAGACTTAGTAATCTATTGGTTGATTGCTTGTTGGATTGGAACATTGACACAAAGTTATCGACTATCACTTTGGATAATTGTAGCACAAATGATTCTATGGTTAATAAAATTAGGGATAAGCTGAGGATGGGGTCTTTATTACGGGATGGGTCATTACTTTCACATGCGTTTGTTGTGCACATATCTTGAATTTGATTGTAAAAGATGGGTTGGAAGTTGTGAAAGAAGGGGTGGAAAACATTCGGGATAGTGTAGTATATTGGAGTGGAACTCCTAAAAGGAAGGAAAAGTTTGAGGAAACTGCTAGACAACTGCGAATTGAATGCACTAAAAGTTTAATTCTAGATTGCCCAACTAGATGGAATTCAACTTATAAGATGCTTGAAATTGCTATATCATATAAGGATGTGTTTTCGTCGGTTGAAGCAACGTGAGACTCAAAATACTTGTTTGCCAACTAATGAACAATGAGAATTTGCAAAAGAAGTTTGTGAGAGGTTAAAGTTGTTTAATAGCATCACAGAATTAATTTCTGGAACTAAATATCCAACTACTAATATTTATTTTCCAAAGATTTGTGAAATCAAATTGGCTATATCTCAATGGATGAACTCCCCTAATGAAGTGATTCAAAAGATGGCACAAAAGATAATGAGTAAATTTGATAGTTACTGGAGTGTGATTCATGATATAATGGGAGTTGCTACTGTTTTGGACCCCAGATACAAAATGGAGTTGCTTGAATATTATTTTGATCAAATTTTGAAGTGGACTCTTTTAGAGAAGTTAACAGGATTCAACATTTATGTTATGATTTGTTGTCTGAATATCAAATGCAAATGAATAAAGACTCTGGTACTGGTAGTGACTCTCCATCAGTGGATACGGGTAATGTTGTTAATGATGCATTGGTTGAGTATGATAAGTATGTTGTGAAAAAGAAAAAGGCTAGAACTACAGTGTTAAAACAGAGTTGGATCACTATTTGGAGGAGGAGGTTTACCAAGATCTAATGATTTTGACATTTTGTTGTGGTGGAAATTAAATGGAGTCAAGTATCCAACGCTTCAAGCCATTGCAAAGGATGTATTGGCTATTCCTATTTCTACTGTAGCTTCAGAATCTGCATTTAGTACTAGTGGTCAAATATTAAGCCCTCATCGTAGCCGACTTCATTGGGACTACCTTAGAGGCCTTGATGTATGCTAAGAGTTGGTTATGGAGTGTAGAGAAATGGAGGGTAAAATTTTGAACTCCTTATTTAAATACGTTAAGAATTGCTATATATTTCAACTTATCATTTTCTGTTCTTTTATATTTGATGTTGTAGGTTATTCTAAAGCAATCAAAGAATATGCTACATTACTCAATGAAATTGGATCTGATGATGACGATATCTTTTATTTTCTTTGAAATATTTATTTTTTGATGTTCATAACTTCATATTTAATTAACTTTTTTTTCTTAATATAGGTGAATTGTTGGCTAGCAGTGCTGCTAACTCTTTCCAAGATTCATAGATGCTGGCTGGTGGATTGAAATTTGTTTCAAAAAATGAACTTTGTTTTTTTGTTATTGAGTTGTTGGACTTAATGATCTAATGTTGCAATTTCTTAATATGCTGCCATTGTTGGATTATATGATATCAACTTCATGTATGTTTAGATTATGGAGTATTTGAGTTGCAGCTTTAGAAACAAGTCTTATTATAAATTTTTTCTGGATTGTATTTTGATTTTACACCAGGAAATTTCATCTTTAGCATGGTAGAAACGGGGGTTGGGGTCGGGTTTGGGTTTGGGTTCGGGGCGGGTATCCCCAAACCCAATCCCATAAGCTAAAACTCAGTTGCTACAACGGGGGCGGGGCCGGGGCCGGGGCGGGGAAACCCGAACCCCAACGGGGTCGGGGATGGGAGCCTTTTTGTATCCCCGTCGGGTTTCAGGGTCGGGGTCGGGGATTAAGTGGGGTGTCGGGGTTGGGGATGGGGAAGGCTAACCCGCCCCCGCCCCCGCCCCGATGCCATGCCTAGTGAAGGTTCATGGATATAGGAGGGTGAGTAGTTTGGAAAAAAATTCAAAGAGGGAGGGTAAGGGTGTGAAATAGCAAAAAAAGGTGCTAAATGCAACTCCCATGTGCGTAACACGTGTATTCATTGGGCCAAGCCATATATATCCACGACTTCTCCAGTTTGGCCATTACTAATTGGCAAGCCGTCAATTTTACTATTCTCACTCCCATCATCTTTATTTTCCATCCCTACCCCTCCCCCTTCTCAGCCACCCACCCACCCCCTTCCCCTTCCCTCACGTGCAGCGCCCCTCTCCCTCCCCACTTCTTCCCTCTCCCCCTTTTTTTAACTTTCCAAGCCACCCAACCCCATTCCCCTTCCCTCACACGTCCAACGCACCCTCCCCACTTCCCCCTCTCCCTTTCTCCCTTTCCCCCTCCCCTTTTTTCAACTTTTCCAAGCCACCCACCCCCCTTCCCCTCCCCCTCCCTCACTTCCAAGCGCCAGCGCCCCCTCCCCCCCTTTCCCCTTCCCCCTTCCCCCTCCAATTTTTTTTTTAACTTTTCCAACCTTACGGACATGGTTGTCCGTAAACAAAATTTTTATAAAAAAATACAACTTTCGGACAAAGGTGTTTGGGAATTGTTCCCGGACAAGACTATCCAGAAGTTGTAATATTTTTTATAAAAATTGGCTTACGGACAAGGCTGTCCGGAATGGTTCCCCGGACACCCTTGTCCGAAAGCCATTTTTTATAAAAAAATATAACCTCTGGACAGGGCTGTCCGAAAATCATTCGGACACCCTTGTCCGGAACCAATTAACTAAAGGACAAGCTTGTACTTTACAAATCTTCAAAAAAATATGGGGGTGGAAATAGCAAAAAACGCGGTGCCAAAAGTAATGGCCCTCCAGGATCTGAAAAAGAAAAAGTTTTGCTGCTTCAATTCTCTTCGAATTTTGAAGCTGCGGTGATCTAATCTTCTTCCATGGATCACCGGAAAAAAAGTAGTCACAAACGACGGCTTCGAAAGCCTCCACGGTGGAATTATCTCCTTCAATCTCAGCTTTAGAGGCCTCTATAGTCATTTTGGTTATGCGGGCTTGGCTTAGCTTTAGCCTTTTGGATCGCTGATAGCTTCTACTTACTCCATCGACCCTCGTTACTGATCCTTCTCTCACTCTCTTCTTCATCTGGGTAGCTTTATTTGTTAGCTATTTTATTTGATGTTTTTGTTTTCTGGTTCCTTAATTCCGTGCTCCTTTCTCATTCCCTTATTCTGCGTTGTTTAGATTACAGAGCTTCCGATCGTGATCCTTCTTTACAGTCGCTATCGACAGAATCCCCAACGATGCACGGTAATTCGTGTCCCCTGAATTTCTCAAGAACCGATCAATTCTATGTTTTCTGGGGATATTCTAATATTTTGCTGTGTTCTGTTTTTGTGTAACTTATATTCTATGCAGTACTTGCGAGCTGTTGGAAGAGGTATTCTAGGAGTGCCTGTAGGTTAGTTCTATTTTCTACCATACTTATGTTGTTGCATGGTATGATGCAGTTTACAACTTTAAGGTCAGTTGACATGGGGTTAAAAATGAGGGCGGAAATATAATTATATAATTACTATACTAATAATACTGATCCATGAATTAATCTGAACTGGAAGCTGTTTGGGGTGAAAATAATTAATCCATAGGACAATAATTGTTTACTTATTCGGAGTATTTGACATAGGAAGTTAACACTTCCAATTCAGCACTTTAGATTTCTGGCTCAAATGACATATACCTGCTCAAGGTATAGTTTTAAATTGGCAGCAGTTGCAGGCATTATGGCTGTTGCATTGTGTATTGTGGCCATTGTGGTGTGAAGTTATTTTATGTTTGCATTGAATGTATATCATGACTCACTTTCAAAATCCTACATCTCTTGCTCTCCTTTCCCAACTCCCAACTGTCCTTCATCACCAATCCAATATCATCCTTAAATCCCTCTAACCCTTCAAAATTCCCTCTAAATCTACCAAATAAAGAGAAAGAATGAGAATTAATTGTGTTAACCGTGAAGACTTTGAGGCTCATTGCAGTCCAGCGTGTCCTGTTGCGGCGCTGCACCTGTTGTGGTGTGGCCATTACAGCATTACGCTGTGATTTTCCCTATGATTTTCAAAAACACTGCAATTACGGTGTGATGCAGTTGTTGAAAACTGCCACCACCGCAATATTGCAGCCGCATCATGTAATATGATCCACAATTTAAAATGATTTCTACCGTTAATATATTCCCCCCTTCAACATTCTTGTTAATAACATGTATATTTGTGGTTAGATAACTTTGATTAGATTCATGAATCATGATTATTATTTTGTGTCAAATAGCATTGCTACTTCAATATATCATTGTGATTTGGTTTTCTCTCCCTCTTTTTATTTATATTCTCATCATCTTGTTATTCTCTCTTTCTTTGAATGCCATTTTAAAATTCTACTGTGAGTGACTTGCTTTTTTTTATTAATATATATAAAACAATGACACTTTATCTTTTAATCTACAGGGGCACTGCTAAATTTTTTGGAGCTATTGCTTTGGGGGGCGCCTGTTAATTTTCAGTATGTGAAACAAATTGTTTATAGAGTACTTTTTTTTTCTGCACAATTCTGTACGTAGAGGTCATTGTTGATGAGATAAAGGATTGACTGTAAAATAATATTGTTTTTTAAACAAAACAAGTGGTACCCTTTCTATTATGTTTGTAAATTTCTCTTTTCAACTTCAACTTCGGAGATCTACCAATAATTAGAGCATATAATGACTTTTGCAAATTTACCTGAGACAGGTATCTGCCCAAGACTGTAAATTGGTCTCTTATGATGTCATTGTTCATGGTGAGTGACTATTTTATGGCCATTTTCTAGCTTACAGCTGTAGTTCCTTGAAGACTATTTTAATGTTTTTGATTGGACTGTATCATATACATTCTGCATCTATTTAACACTTGGTACATACATTCTTTTGACTGGATATTCTTTTCTTGTTTTTATTTTCCGTTCGAAACAAATTGATCATTTATGAAATTCTATGGCCTTATCAGTTATGACTGTAATAAATTTAGAAACAGATGTTTTGCAATTCATTTTTGTTTATGAGAATTGTGTACTCATAAAAGGACTGTAGGCATTAGCTTAAACTTTTTAAAGGTAACACAAAATCCCATCTATTCTCCGGCCGCTACCTGTTATCCACTGTCTACAACATGCATCTGATGCAACTGTGGAAGGTTCCAGATTTCAGTCCTTGCTTCTTTTCTTGCATCTAATCACCTCACCGTAGAAAAGCATGACAGCCAACATATATTAAAGTGAAATTCAGTGAATTGCATCATTATCACTTTCAGAATTCAGGCATGCAATATCAGTTCTGACAACTCTTTTTTCTTGAAAGTTTTTTAATTATTAAGATCTTTTACAGCTGTATTTTCAAGCACTGAAATTAATTTTTTATCAATCCTCTTCCTTTTCCCTGAATAAATTACAAGTTTTTTGTGGTAGACATATTTTTTAAGCTATGCACCCATGTTTATGTACACTTATATTCATGTACATCTTTTGCTACAACAGACAGTTCCAGCATCATGTGCTCTTGGTTCATCATGGGCCGACTGGCGACGTATATTTGCACAAACCAAGTATGTTCCTTCTAGTTACTAGTTTCCTAATTCTTCCCATGTTTGGTTATGCAAAGTTTATTTAATTGGGTTTCTGGATTATATAATTAATGTTGCATGCTGAACTGGTTTTCCATAGTGCCACCAACTTATTTGGGTCCTTCAGTTAGTTACTTGTAGTTACATTATTGTAATCCTTATACTACATTTAGGCCAAATGGACCTATAGAGTACTTGATTTGTTTACCAGCTTATGGAGCAGTTATTGGAGGATGGTTGGGGCTTGGCCAATGCCACTTGACTGGGACAGGCCCTGGCAGGTAATCTCTCTTTTCTAGTCCTTTGTCCTTAAATTCATTGACCATTGTACTAAAATCATAGAGCAAATAGGAAGAGTGGTACTTACCACTTAACCAGATTTATGTTTTCCACATACCTCTGTAAACAATCTCTTCACTAACTCAATTATTTTATTTTATTTTTTCGTTTCTTACCTTTATCATTCCTCTTTAAACCGGTTTAATATGCACATCTGTTTCAATAATTTATATTCCTTTAAGAGTTTATATCCACGTGTTTCTGAAAGTAGCATCACTTTCTTACTTACCATGCTTTGAGGTTGTTTCAGAAAGGGAAAATTTTCAATTGAATGACAGATAGCAGCTGCCTAGCCCCTTGAGAACTTTTTTTTTTTAAATTTCTTTTTGATATTTGGCCTAGAACTATTAACTAAAAGATAGATTTTATGTAAATCTAAAGTGAAAGGATCTTAGACTCTTAGTTAAGATATCCAGATTCACCTGTTTACTTTTTGACATTGTTTGTCTTTTCTTAAGGATACAAGAATCGTTCTCCAAACCCAAAAGCTATAAGATTGTTATAGCAATATAAATTGATTGAATGTTTGTCTGATCTCTTTTCAAATTAAATAGTTCATTCCTGGAATTGTTCTGTAGTGCTTAGAGTGTTCTCTATTTGGCTGTTAAGATCATATATTCATCTTAATTTGTAGGAATGGCCTATTTCTGTAAGCTATGGAACCTTAGTTGGCTACCTGGTGGCATTGGTTGCATCATTGGGCTTTGTTCTTGCTCATCACAAGTCACCGCATGTCAAAAAAGAATGAAGTGCAAGTGTTTGGTTATTGTAATTGGTAAGCTACTTAGCTAACAGCCATTTTTTATTGCTATCCTTTCTTGAAAATCAAATGAAGAGATAGAAAAGGAGGAAAAGATAAATAAGACTCATAATAATATTTGATAATGTGATGATATGAAATGTGTGTATGGTAAAATCTAGCAACTAGCTTTTCTATTATAACTAATAATTTGGGTTAAATTCTAGTGTGGTATAACTAGTACAACTACAAGCTATTACAAAAAAGACTACCGACATTACAAGTCACCTAATGTACAAGGAAAAAGGAAATAAATTATCTGTCCTTGATTTTAAGCGAAGCTGCAACCTACAAGAGAAAATGCATGGTCCAACTTGATGATGAGTTAGGTAAAGCATTTAGTTAGGGGATGGTCCTAAATCATTTCAGCAATATTTCCTTCCCTGTTTATTTGGGATATATAATGTAATAATAATAATAAATAATAATATAATAATTAAATAATAATAATAATAATAATAATAATAATAAGTTAATAATAATGTTAATAATAATACCAAGAGTTCTTGTAATATTAATTCTCATTTAAAGTTAATTAATGGTAATGACTTGCCAAATATTAACTTTTAAATAATGATTATAAATTAAATTATCCTCTTTTTACTGTCAATTTTGATTAAAGATGTGAGATTATTGCGCTTTGTTACAACTTTTCAAGAAAAAATGACACGTTGTGTTGGTGTTATAAATACTATCAGCAAAAGTACGAATCTCCATAATAAAAAACAAAATATGGGAACAAGAAAAAGAAATAACAGAAAGATGGGTTAAATTGCACATAATCCCCTTGTCCTTTCGTCGTTTCTCAACTAACCCCCCTCAAGTTTTTTTTTTTGGCTCCTCTCAACATTTGTTTAACTTGTATACCATTTGTTTCAATACATTGCACATTGTTTGTGAGTTAGTCATAGCAGAAGGCTCTATAGGTTATGGTAGAGATCATGTCTTTTCATCATTTAAATGCATCATAACTGCTGCACAAGTATTGTGTTACCCATACCTCTACATTCATTATATTTCAATTTGTCTATAAAAGGAATGGCAATTGAATCTAGACTTGATGGATATCCGCAAAAATTACCCACAATGAATACATTTTCACACAATTGAATCTAGATCATGTTTATTATATTTTATAATTTGGATTTGAAATATTTTTTGATATTTTTTTGGATTGAGTTAGATGTTATACTTTTAGTTGAATTTAGTATTAAAAATGCTTTGTTTTATTTCTTTCATAGTTAATTTCAGTATTAAAAATGACATATTTATTTTACTTATTTGTGAAAAATAAAAGACATTAAAGGGAAAACATATTTCATTTAACTAAAATGCAGTTAATGGGTCTAGGTCTAAGTATATAGCTATTCATTGAGCATGATTAAAATTGCTTCCACACGGGTATACGTCCAGGTATTTTTCGCAAATGCAATTATGTGCACAGATATTTTAAAAATGCAATTATGTGCACAGATATTTTAATATCCTATCCAGACCATACCTATTTTCATCTCTAGTCTGTGTCAATAATAGCAGCTCCTGTCTCTTCATCATTTACATGCATCATGTGTTCAAAACTTTGTAGTATGGTTTTGTGATAAAAATAAACTTTAGGGGAGAATGTCAGGGAAATGTTAAACCACATGGGAGTAATGTGTAAAATAAACAATTAAGTGTCAAACTTGAAGGGATTTAAGTGATGGAAAAAAAACTCACTGGGGGGGGTTAGTTGAGAAGGGTGAAAGCTTTTTTTTTTTACAAGAAGATAATGCAGGAAAAAATGATATTTATACATTTTTAAGCTACATTGTGCTTTTTAGTTAAAATTTAATGTTAAAAGTAAGTCTCAGTGAAGGATTTTAACTTGAATTTATAATACAAGTTAATGCCAATATTTCTCTTTCATCAAATCATTTAAATGTGCTATAATATTTAGGTAATTTGTTACAAAAAAATCATTTTTATTGTTCAATTTAGACATTTAATGCTCAAATATTAATCATTTCCTCACTGGTTTTGCATTTAATAATAGCAATTAATCAAATGAGAGATACTTCTGTTAAATAATTCCAAAGGGGAATGAAGAAAAACAGAAATACACTTACACACAGCTTAATGTTCAAGTGCTTTCCTTTGGAATGTCATAGTGATTATTTCTTTCGAAACTATTATCATTATTATAAAGTAGATAGCTCTCTATCTTTATTCTCTTACTAATATTTTGTGGTACAGAAGTGAACTAAAGTCTAAAGAGCCATACACAGTAGACAGAAAAACCAGCCATATCAGAGCTGAGATGGAGGTTTACTTTCGAAGCATTATACGACTCTTCCTCTCCAATCCACATCTATGATCCCCATGCTTGAGAAGCTGAAAAAAATACAGTAAGTCTCCTAGTATTGCTCAAGAGAAGCGAAGCAAGAGAGTTTTGTCATTATAGATTCTTGATATCATTTGATTGTTACTTTGGGAGGATAGAAAGGGTGTAACTTTATTATAGAGTAGATAGCTCTCTATCTTTGTTCACTTGGCAATATAGGACTCTGTCTGTAATCCATTACTACCATCCCCATGCACTGTAAAATTTTCCCGTTAGAATAACTCGTTTATAAAAGTCAGTTGGTATACTATTAAGAATCAGTTGTAAAAAAGTTTGGCTATGGTTGTTTTTTCTATACATTTCTATCTATATATAATAATATTAATATTTTTTTATAAAAATATCAACATACTTTATTTAAAATGTTCGTTTACCTGTATTATATATTTTTATATCTTGGTTATATATTTTCACGCATATTTATTTCTATAAATAATTGCTTTCTTAAAATTGGCATCACCTAGTTTTGTGACAAACATATTAAATTTAATCCATCTTAATTTTGATATGAAATACAACACATCTAATAAAGAAAGTTCAATAAAATTCAATCAAACTATATATTCACTCATTCAAAGAATAAAATTATAAAAAACACCAAAAAGAACTCCTCATTGCAATCTTAAAAAATAAAAAAAAATTAAGAAAACCAATTTTAGACTATAACCACGTAAGTTTCAATCAAATATTATAGCAATTAAAAAAAATAATCTAATTATTAATTATTTTTTAATAATAATTATATTTTAATGAATTTTATTAAGTTTACATGTATATTTATTAATTTATTTTATATTAATATTTTGAAATATAATTTTCGATTGCATGTAATGTAAAATTTACAACTTTCAATTTATTCTTTTTTCAATTCCACAAAATTAAAATCAAAAATTATTTTTCTCATTAAATTTGTTGGAATGAATTTCTTTTCCATCATCATTTATTAAAATATTAAAAAGTCAAAGAATATATATATATATATATATATAGAAGGGTTATAATTACACCGGTGTAAGTTACACCAAGTATTACACCGCTGAATATTTTTTTTAACGAATCATTGTATTAAATAATCCACCGTTGGATTAAAAGTTACTATCATATAGATCATACATATAAAATTTTACATTAATCTGAAATTATTTGATATGCCATTGAGATGTCTCAAGATTAACGTTCTATATACATTTGAAATATATGAAAAATCCAACCATTTGATTATCAAGTTATTAGGGTTCAAATTACATCGATGCAAGTTACAACCGAGTGTTTACACCGCTAATAATTTTTTAACAGATTATTGTATGAAATAATCCACTGTTGGATTGAAATTTACTATCATATAGATCATACATATAAAATTTTACATTAATCTGAATTATTTGATATGTCATTGAGATGTCTCAAGATTAACGTTATATATACATTTGGGAAATATATGAAAAATCCAACCCATTTGATTATCAAGTAATTAGTGTCAAAATTTTACGAAACTTGACGCATATAATCATGTTGATGAATAAACATAATTCAACGGTTGGATTACTAAAAAACATATTCGATTTGATAGTTTATTAGCGATGTAATATTTGGGGTAACTTACCAAACCACCGCTGTAATTTGAACCCTCCCTCCTCATACATACATATATATTATATATATATATATCTCTAAAAACAATATATAATTTTTTTAGTAATAATTATATTTAATTAATTTATTATGTGTACATGTATATTATTAATTTATTTTTTATATTAATATTTGAAATATAATTTTGATTACATGTAATGTAAAATTTACAACTTTTAGTTTATTCCTTTTTCAATTCCACAAAATTAGATTAAAAAATTATTTATTCTCATTAAATTTGTTGAAAAAATTCGTTTCCCTCATAATTTATTAAAATATTAAAAAGTATAATAATATATATTAAAAACAATATATTTCTATTAATTTATATATGCCTAAGACCCATTTTTAAAAAAATTCAAAGGTGGCAATTTTCTGCCAATAAATATTCAAGATATGAAAAAATGTTACAATATTGTCTTATAAATTTAAAAGATAAAATTATATCATATTTAATAAAAAATTAAATTAAAAATTAACATATATTTTAATAGATAAAATTATATTTAAATATTTTTTTATACTTTTTAGAAGGTACGACAAACATCCCACCATTTGAGCACTCAAAAACATTAGTAACACAATATTAATTGTGGTCAAATGACATGCTATGTACAACTTAATATCTCGAGTTCGAGCCCTTGGAATGCAGCTGTGTTAAATACTCGGAGGGAGAGCTTTGCCGCCCATAGAGGTCCTATACCCCGGCTCGACAGGATTGCCTCCCGTGGAGGATACCGAGAATGCAGCTATGTTAAATACTCGGAGGGGAGCTTTTCCGCTCATAGAGATTCTACCCCGGCTCGACAGTGGAGGATACCTGTGGTCTTGCACAAAAAAAACTTAATAACTTGATTGAAAGGCATTGACAAAACATATGTTAAAGATCGTTTTCATTTACTTTTTGAAGTAAGAAATTTTTATTTTGCCTAACGACACTTCTATGATTGAATTCTAAAACCTTAATCAAATTATGTCACTTTCAAGTTTCAATGTACATAAATTCTACGATGTGTTAGAGTCCCACATATACCTAGAGATAAGGCCAAAATAGCGTGACAATACGGGTTAGCTTCGCACAACCTGCATTTTTCACGGGGCGGGCTAGATTTTGAGCCCACAGCCCATTTGGCTCGCCCCACTTAACTCATAAATTTTACGGGCCAGACGCGGGTCGGGTTTAAATTAAATTTATCAAAATAATATTAAAGTAACTTGAAAGAAAATTTATTTGGGTGTTTCATACTTCATAGTGATTAATAAAGTATGAAAGTAATTTTCATGTGACTATAAACATGTTATATCGTCATATCACGTAGAGTTATTTGTTTATATAAGATCACGTTAAAATCATAATTTATATGTCCCTCCGTATAAATATATTTATTAGGATTGTGAAATAAATTTAAAAAAATGACATTATAATTAAAATTTTGATATAAAAATGATTTAAAACAAACAATTGTAAAATTATTTAAAGTATTTTTTCAAATAATATTTTTTAATTTTTTTGCGGGCCCGCACATATGCGGGGCGGGCTGCAACTTCTAGCCCATATTCTAAAAGTGGGCTAGCCTGCCCCGCGCTATTTTTTGCGGGCCAAAGGCGGGGCGGGGCGGGCTGACCCGCATTGCCATCTCTAAGGCCAAATTGTGGTATATAAGCATTGAGTAATCCTCACCCTATAAGCTAACTTTGGGGTTGAGTTAGACCCAGGTCTAAAATCTAAGATGATATCAAAGCCAGGTTCACAATAGGCATTGACGGCTTGGGAGAATTACCAGGTATTTATAGCAATGTTAGAGTTCCACTTTGCCTAAAGATAAGGCCAAATTGTGGTATATAAATCTTGTTCAATCCTCACCCTATAAGTTAGCTTTTGAGATCGACTTAGGCCCGAATCCAAAAATTAAGACGATGTAGCTTAACCAATTTACCACTCATAATATAAAAATGCTTTAGGCAAATAGGTTGTACCGATTTCAATGGTCCAATTAGAGCAAATCATACACATGTTTAAAAGCTTTTTAAATATGTTTAAAAGGACTTGTATCAAATCCCACATATAACCCAATTTTCTAGGTAAAGAAACCAAAGAACTAAATTTGAAGTGTGTATTTTATCATAGTCATGCTTGCAATATCATCATCAAATATAGTGCTTTAGCAAGACAATAATGCATTATCTTATTTTTAACACCCGTCAACTCCCCCCATCCAAATCTTGAATATCTTAAAAATCTAAATATTTATAATTATATCATTATCTTATTTTTTCTTATTCTAAATCTTTTCTTATCAAAATTCAATATTCTTATTATTATCATTTAATAATACATAATCCTTATCAATAATTTAACACCAATAATCAAAATTTTTAAAAATATAATAATTAATTTGTATTTTAAATTCAAACTAATAAAAGGATTTGACAACAAATGTGAAAATATTAATAGTCGAATTGGGGTGATTCGAATAAACAATAGTGAGAAGCATGGACTAGAAAAAAGAAAGTTATGCTAAAAGGGAATGTGTCGTTTGCCCTCCCAGATTTGCTTATAACGAAAAATGAAATAAACCGTTGACCCTGTAAAAAGCATACAAGCGTGGCCTTTCCTCTAGATTTTGGACGCATGTAACTTGTCTCTAACTAAGGCCTAGGATAGTGTGTATTTTTCTTTGTTACAAGGGTAAAAAAGAAAAAAAAGAGACAAACAAAAGTAGAAACTGAGAAAAAGGAAAACTTAGAACACTAGGACTAAGGCCTACCATATTCTATGGCCGACGCATCAGCACGCAGCAGGACCTTCAAATCTACAGGGGCTTCTTGAATCAATTCAAATAGAGTATAAGCTAGGACACCTCTCTTGGCAAGATAACCAGCACACTGATTTCCTTCACGATTGATATGAAAAATTGAGACTCTCCAATACTGAGCTAAAAGTTTCTTACGACAAATAATAGTTGCATACCGATGGTAAGGGTGACATATCCTCCTTAATGAGTTTGGCCGCCAAGCTAAATCATACACTTTATTGATATGAAATTAAGGTCCCAACATAATTGTAAGCCTTTGTATAAACGCCATTAGCTCAGGCCAGAAGAATGACATTGTTTCCTAAGTTCCTAAAGAAACCATGGATCCATTCTCCTAGGATAGTGTGTATGGAAGATGGTGGAATTATTAACATAATAAAAAGAAGACAAGTGTGTAACAGGGGGAGTTCAATTTTTGCCTCACAAAGTCTACGGGCCCAACGATTTTTAAGGACGTAACAACTGTCAAATCATTAATGAGTTCAATAACACATAAGGTGTCATATTTATTAAATATGTAATAAAACATGTTTGGTTTTTCTTTAACTTCAGTTATTTATTAAAAAAATACAATTTAGATTGTCTTTTATGGAATCTTGTAGTTTAGTTTTGAGATACTATCATAATAATTTAGATATTTATATAAGAAGTAAGTATTTTTTTTAAAATAAGAGATGTGTGAGACAAAAAATGATAAATGTGAAAAACAATTCCCGAATTCATTTTTTGACCAAAAAATGTTTAGATGTTATTTTGTTAATTAATTAGATGTTATTATTATTATTATTATAATAATAATAATAATAATAATAATAATAATAATAATAATAATAATAATAATAATAATAATAATATATAATAATAATATCATTTCTATACTATATATAAAGCACAGATTTTCGTTTCCACACAAAACACACAAAAAAGATGATTTGTGTGATTAGTTAAAGCCACGACGGAAACGACGCACAGGGGCGCTTGTGTGGCGGATGCGGCGGAGAGTGGGAAGCGGTTCGCGCCGCATACAGCTGGCAGGGGCGAGGACAGCGCTCACAGCGTCCATTCTTGGCCGCGGGGGAAACGACGGTGGTTGACACTGGTGACGGTCGTGCACGACCATGGAAAAGAAAACGTCGCCGACTTATAGTCACGACTGGGTGTGGGACGCGGCCGCCGGAGTGGTCGTGCCAGGGCTGACGGACGAAGAGGTGGACAGTGGCCATTGTTCACGGCATGGGTAAGCGGCTGGTTCCTCTCTTTTTTCTTTTTCTAATCTTTCCTTTTCTTTCTTTTTTAATTTTCGAGTGACGGCAACACCGCGGTGGTTGTGGATTGGGGGCACAGGAGCGGCGCAGTGGCCACGGCTTAGTAAGGGTTCTATGTGCTTCGGCCGTGGCGAGAAGGCTGACTGTGAAGATTATTTCTTGCTGAATGGGGATGGGATGATCTTTGTTGTGTATGTATGGGGTTTAGTCATGGTTTATGTCGGCTAATTATATTCTGATTATGTATACTTCTTTGGTTTGTGATGAATCCTTCTCTTTCTATGAGCTCGTTATGCTTTCTGTTTCTTTATCTTTTTTGCACTATTCCTTCTTTCCTCACGGCTCTCACTCTTCTTTCTCTTCTGAATTTCTTGACCTGGCTCAACTCCTATTTACATTGCTGGATGGTGAGAAATTTTCATTAATTTTGCTGTTCTTTCCCTTCAACTTTCCATTGTTCTTTTGTTCTGCCATTCACCACACCTTGTTGAATATTTTGCCAATGTGTCAGCTGAAAATAAAATGCAAATCTGTTGCTCCTCCGCTTTTTCTTTTAATTTTCCTTTTTTTAGATTGTTTGAGTCAATTTTCATGGGCTTCTTGGCCCAAAACAATGAATGGGCTGAATACGTTTCTCAATGTGTTTCTTACTATGTGCTGCATGTCTTTGGTAATTATCATGTAGGGGATAACCTTGCTCCTGGACTTTCTTAAGTGTTTGTCTTGTCTGGCAAGTAAACAAATGATCTAGCACTTTTTTTTCTGTTTTTGAGAAAAAACAAATTATCTGGCACTTTGGTTCGCAAACACTGGAGATAAACCATTTCACTGCACTGGGGGTTTCTCTATTTTTTCTTTGTTGGCTTGGTTTTGTTTTTATAATTTTGTAATGGTTTGGTGTCTCGTGCTTACATTATTGTATATTTACATTTTAGTTTCTGATTTGTTATTGGGTTTTGTACCATTGAAGAGTCTATATTTTTTCTAACCTCTGGTTCCCTTATTTCCACAATCACCTAGCAAGTCCACCCCTGAATCCCTGATACTACAGTTTTTGATATCATTGGAATATCAAGGAAGGCCAAGTCATTCAATGTCTTAATCCGACTCATGAAAACCACCCAGTTGATCAACCAACTCATTTCACAGCTCTTAACTATAAAATCTCGTGGCATGTTCTCTATCTTGACTATTAAAATTTAACCTTAAGCTACTTCAACCTAATGTAAATATGATTCAATTTTTGTATCTTTCATTTCTATTTTTGTTTGTTTTTCTTAAGCTTTCAAATTTTATCCTCAGGTTTTTAAACAATTTCTCCTATTGTTTTAATTTCTTCTAACTTTTGTGCAGGAGTGGAAAACTTGCTTAGGGATGTGAAGGATACGACCATTAGCACCCTTGCAACAGAGGTGTGTTTTGACTCATCCTTATTTATTAATTCCTTGCAACATTGATTTTTTTTTACACCGGTACGGAAGTTACCATTTCTCACACACACCTAGCATTAATGTGTATTTTAGGTTGGTTTTCTATCTAACTCTTTATTTACATTTCTGATACTTACATGTGTGGCAAGGTTATGGGACCTGTCTTGGTTGAAGACACTTGCCTCTGCTTCATGCCTTGATGTGTCTTTCAGGTACATATAATTTTCTTATTTCAATGCCTTGAAGTGTCTTCCAAGTAACCATTACTAGCTAAACAAAATTTATATTTCCTCCAACTACTCACTTCTTTTTTTCCTGAGTGTTGAGGATCACTTTTAGTGCTTTTTTTTTCCCTTTTACCTTCATTCTTTGTATTTCAAACAATTAAAAATGTACTGTCATGGGATCATTTTCTTTTTCTTTTTTGACATCTCCGTTGTTGTTTGTTGTGAAATTTTCATTTCAATCTTCAAAACCATGAACTTTTTGATTGTTGTGAATTTCCATGTATAATTTTAATCTTCTACCCTCTTTCTCCCCACTCTAATGAGCAGGTTACTGCACTGTTTCAATATCTGCTATCCCCATATGCTGCCTGTTTTACACTGACATCAGAGATATGACACCATACATATCTACACTTCAAATTAGTTGTTACAATTAAAAATATTAGTTTTGTTGGCTCTGTCTTTGATGCTGCTCATGCAATCCTGTCAAGTATATGTTCTCATTTACTTTAAATTTTTTTCATGAAGCAGTGAGACTCACGGTGGTAGGAAGGGGTGACGGGGAAGGATGGTGGCTGAGGATTTGGGGCTCAATAGGATCCGGACCTTGAGCTATTTTGCTTTGCTGACTTTGTGCCCCCTTTTCAGGTATTTCATGGTTTTCTTTGATTCACCGTTTCTGGAATTTCCAATACCAAAGTCTGGGTCTTTTGACCATTTTTTATTCTGGAGATCAGATTGATCACCCCCAGTTTTTTTACATGAATTTCTCTACATTTGTGAGCAATGGTTATGGTGATTGAGGAGGGATTTCAGTTATGGTTGCTCTGAGGTCTATATAGTTGAAACTTGAAAGTGTTTGAAAATTGAATTAATAATTGTTGATCTTTGATCATAAAAAATGGGGCTGATTTTGCAAGTACGATCACTTGCTTAATTGTAATCGAATATATTATTTTACAGAGTACAGATATGATGACCGCTCTTAATGGTGTTTTTTGCTGATTGGGTTTCATTCACATCTAAAATTCAGTACTGAGGTTTGGTTGCAATGGCCAATGTTGGATCACCAAATTCTAATGGATGTTAGATGGGCACCGCCGTCCACCACTCAATCACCGTCGCACCATTCATCACCAAATTCTAATGGATGTCTAGATTCAATTTCTCCTGCTTCATTCCCATCAATATTAAACCCAGAGTTGCTGAAGAGCAGGGGATACAACCTTTCATTGAATGCCGAAAACATGACTCACTTCGTTCTCATATTCTTCTTCTTTATCATTCTCCTTGACCGATAATACATTATGACACTCCCTCATCTGAATATTCAAATTTGCGGTAGCTTGATTCCAATTTTCACAAGCTTTGGGTACTTTTCAACTCTTTCAAGACCTCAAGAGTTTTCCTTCATTTTCTCTTTTAATCCATCACTCTGCCCCAATATTATGATTGCGCTTTGAGAGAGAGAGAGGGAGGGAGAGAGCTTCATAAGATTTGGGAAAATGGAATATAGAAAAAAACATGAAGCAATAGCACACAGTGTGAGAGAGAGAGAGGAACTTACTGAAAGGGGAAAGAATGAGAATGACTCTTGCTTTATTTAGAAGAATTAGGTGGCAAGTACTCATGCTTTTTGATGGGATGATCGCCCCTAGATTCAGATTCTTGTATCAGGCAGCTCTAATTGAGGTTATAAATGTTGTTAAATATTAATTTTGTAAAGTTATCTGGGAGAATCCGTTCTACAGTCTCAGAACATGTGATAGTCAGTTCTGTAAAATTAGCCAAACACAAATGCTTTATGTTTATGACTATAATACTAGGATTGCTATAAAAGATTTATAACACTGTTTATTGCTAAGAGACATTGAATTTAATTAGGAGGAAAAAAACACATAATATAATTGCTCATGTTGTAAGTTTTAATGTTCTTTGGAGACTATGTCTTGGAGTTTGTATATGTCATGTTAATCTTTATCATCATAATTCATTTAACAGAAGCCTGACCTTGCTGGGTTGGCTGAATTACTGAAACCATTGAATGAAAGGAATGAGGTTTGATTTGTTTACTCACTTGAAGGCTGCCACTGACAGTCTCTCAGCTCTAGCATGGATTGCATACACAGGGAAGGATTGTGGTAAGTGAATAGTGATTGTGTCCTAATTGTAGTAACTGAACAGTGATTCTGTCCTATTTAGAACAGTGAATAGCTTTTACATTGTTTATCTTTTTTAATTATCTAATTATTCTTTGATTACCTTTACATATAATAGTTATTTCCTGTTCCGGAATATCAAACTGGTAATAATTGTTTTTGAATGAGACCATTGTTTTGTCTCTTGACCATACCATCCCTATGGCTGGCTATTATTAAGCAAGACACCTATTAACTAATATTCCTAGGTTGGTCATTGGCCTCTCTTTGGAACTTGGATACCATATATATGTCTATATTGACAAACAAAATTTTCGTAAACTAACTCGATAATATTCTCCCCGATTCCTCCCTTTCCTCACTCTCCCTATTTTACTCGCTCATCATGGCAATTCAGATACTCACCTCCACTAACAAAATATTCCCACTCTCTCTGCCAGCTCATACCTATAAAAGATTTATAAGACTGTTATTGCTAAGAGACATTGAATTTAATTAGGAGAAAAAAAGCACATATATAATATAATTGCTTATGCTGTAAGTTTTAATGTTCTTTGGAGACTATGTGTTGGAGTTTGTATATGTCATGTTAATCTTTATCTATACTAATAATAAAGCCGATAGCCCCTTTTTCGTTTCCACATTTACATACAAAATTAACCCTTATTAAAACAACTTTCCATTGATACAATAACCACCTGTGCCGTATTGTTTGTAATTTTAACCCACCCACTACAACGTTTCTGATTTTGTAAAATAACCGTTCTTTTCATCTCAAAATAATACTGTTGGTTGTGTCTCTGATTGGGTTAGGTTTCATCCTTCCCCGTATCTCACACTCACTTGTTGCATGGCAAAACATTGGCTGGACCCGCGGAAAATCGTACGCCGAGAGGGCTGCGCGCGGCGCACCGGAGGAAGCGGAGATGTGGTCGTGACGGAAATACTGCGGCACTGCGGCCATGGTAAGGCTAAAGGCGGCGTGAGGTGGTGGAGCGCAGTGGCCGTGAAGTAGAAGGGACGCTTCCTCTCCTTCCTTCTCTTCTGCTTCTTTTCTAATTCTCTGTATGTTCTATTTTTTGGTTTCCCCTTTTCTGTGTCTCTGCTGTTGTGGGTGCAGGTGACTAGGGAGGAGACTGGCTGATTGCAGTCAGATGTGGGTGGCGCCTACGATGGTGCCCTCGGTGGTACCCGGCGGCACAGTTAAGCATGTTTTTTTCTTTAATGGTTTCTCTGGATCTACTATCTATTTTTCTGATTCTCTTCATCCAGTTTAAAAAAACTTTCGGAATCTATTATTTATTCAGTGTGTTTTTCGCTTCCCAATTCGCTAAATTTCACACATCATCATGAGTATTTTGTTGGGTGGGATAATTGCAGCTTACTGTAAAATGTTGGGTTTCCTACAAACCTTGTATCAATATTAATTAGGAAGTAACAGTTAACATAAAAAGAATGATTCTGTTGTCATTGTCTCCTGGCTCTCGCTCCTTAATTACTCTCACCTAACGGGATGCATCGACATCCCATCTTCTCAGTCTCTCAGATCTCAGTAGTGGGTCTCTGGACTTTTAATTCAGATTGTTTGAGACTTGCACTGCGAGATTGCTCTTGCGCATTTTCATTTGGTGAAACACCATATGATGTTGAAGAAAATGACGCTTTCGTTCCACCACATGTTTCCAACCCCCCATCGACAGTGCTCTGAATAGAGAGAGAGAGAGGAGAGAGAAATAGAGAGGAGAGAGAAAGAAGGAGAGAGGAGAGAGGGAGAGTAGAGAGAGGAGAGGAGGGAGACACAAAGGAGAGAGAGAGAAGATAGAAATAGAGAAACAGAGGATAGAGAGGGGAGAGAGAAGAGATAAATAGAGAGGATAGAGGATAGAGAAACGGAGGAGAGAGAGAAGAGAGAGAATCTTAATAAATGAAAAATATAGAGAGAGAGAGAGATGAGAGAGAAGAGGAGAGAGAAACAGAGGAGAAACAGGAGAAAAGAGGACGAGAGAGAAGAGGGAGAGAAACAAAGGAGAGGAGAGAGAAATAGAGAAAGGAGGGAAACAGAGAAGAGAGAGAAATAGAGAGGATAAAGGAGAGAGAGGAGAGAGAAACAGAGGAGAGAGAGAGAGAAATAGGAGAGAGGAATAGGAGGGAGAGAAACAGGGAGAGGTGAGACAAATAGAGGGGAGAGATAGGAGAGAAATAGAGGAGAGAGAAACAGGGTAGATAGTAGAGGAACGAGAAAGAAGAGAGAGAAACAAAGGAGATAGAATCGTATAAATGAAAAATAGAGGAGGAGAGAGAGAGAACAGAGGGAAAAAGAGGAGGAGAGAGAAATAAAGGGGGGAAAGGGGGAAAAAGACGAAGAGAGAGGAGGAGAGGAGAAGAGGGGGGGAGAGAGAGAAGAGAGAGGAGAGAGAAAGGGGGGGGAGAGAGAAGAGAGAAATAAGGAGGACATAGGAGAGAGAGAGGGGGGGGAGAGAAACAAAAGAGAGGTGAGAGAAATAGAGGGGAGAGAGAGGATAGAGAAACAGAGGAGAGAGAGAGATAGGAGAGAGAAACGGAGAAATAGGAAATTTGGAATAGAGAAAATATTAAATAATTTAGGGAAAAATAACCTTGGTACCAAATAGCAAAAATGTAAGTTTGTGTTTTAAAAATATTTACATAATAGGGTCTCTTTATTTGAGTTGTAAGTTACGTCCCTTAAAAAGGGATGTATAATAGTGGGGGCCTCCTTTTTGATAGTTGGATATGTCTTTTCTTGCCGACAATGTGATCTGGAGTCTTCTCGTCAATGATTTTGGTCAAAGTAATTCATTTCCTCTATTATTTTTAGTTTTTTGGTTGTTAATTATTTTTAGAAGTGTGTTGGAAATTCCTATTATCCTAATTTGTTGAGAGTAGTGGAAAACTACTTATCTGTTTGTGTCTGATATGTGTACAAGTTATAATGCTTGTGGTGGACTACTAAATCATTAAGGTGGTCTGTGGTTTGGTCAGCCTCAATTTAGCCATTATAACTATCAAGGAATGATGTTATTTTTTCGGATAAGATGGTAGGGCCTGATCAGTTGTCAGAATTGATTAAGTTGCGCAGTTGGACATGGTTGAAGGTCTAGCATCATTCCTTTAATTACCCTTTTTTCTTCTTGGTGCTCCACGCCTTATGCTTGGTTGGCTTAGTACTAATGTGTGATCTTGCTGCAATATCAGGTTGCAGTATTGCCTTTGTTATAGTGCTGGTTTTTGTTCCGATTTGTAGCTTGCACAAGTTTTTTTTTCTGGTTTAACTTAGTGGAAGAGTGCTATCATAAGACAACTTAAGTTGCCTTTGTTACATTGCTGATTTTGGTTCTGATTTGTACCTTAATTAAGTTGTTGTTCACATTTGTGTATTTTGCTTCTGTGAAAGTTTCCATTTTGTTCTGTTAAGTTTGTCTATATTGTTGTTACCATCTCATTTTTATTGTCGTGTCTTTATCTTATGTCTCTCTTCAATTAGTAAGTTGAAGCAGGTTAGAATTCCCCCATGACAGGTTATGTACAATTCGTGTAGAATGCATTGTGTTGATTATTTAGTTGGCATGTGTTTGTTATTTATTTGGCTTGTGTTTTCAATCATGGAAATGGAAACGTAGCAAGATTTATTCGATCAATCGGATTGAAATGCCTGTTATAGCTAAATAAATTACAATGAATTGATGAATTGGGTTAAGGGTTTCTGATTATGCAACCGACATGAAATGGAAACATGGCAAGATTTATCAAATGAGTCTTGTTAAGTGTCTAATTTCAAGATGTTTGCTCGGTTCTGTTAAATAAATTTTTTATTGTTGGGTATGTCTTTGCTTACCGACAATGTGATCAAGAGTCTTGTCGTCAATGATTCTGATCAGAGTAACTCATTCCTCTATTATTTTTACTGTTTTGGTTGTTAATTATGTTTAGATGTGTGGTAGAAATTCCTAATTTCCTAATTTTGTTGAGGGTATTGGAAAACTACTTTATCTGTTTGAGTCTGATATGTGTACAAGTTATAATGCTTGTGGTGGACTACTACATCATTAAGGTGGTCTGTGATTTGGTTAACCACAATCTGGCAATTATGGCTTGTTAGGAATGATGCTATCTTTTTTTCGGATAAGGTGGTAGTGCCTGATGAGTTGTTAGAATTGATTAAAGTTGTGTTTGGTTTAGCGATGAAAATTGTCAAACTCAAGTTTAGATTCCTCAACGCAACTATTTTTAATGTTGGAAATGTAAGTTTAGCACGTTTCAACGCTAAATCAAATACTCACGTTTCCAACGCTAAACCAAACTTGCCATAAATTACGCAGTTGGACATGGTTGAAGGCCTAGCATCATTCCTTTAATTTGAGACATGGATTATCCCGATTTCACGTTTCGTGGCTCATGGTATAGAAGTTAGTTAGATAAGAATTGACCCACTATAGTAGAGACACCCATTATAGTGATTTGAGATTTAGACTAGGACACGATCCATTTTTTTTACTGTAAATCCACTTTTGTATAGTTTTTCAATTTAGACATGTCCCAACTGATTACACGGCCCGCAAATCATGTTGTTGAAATTAGTTACAAAAGAGACAGCCTAGTATAGTAGACAATTCCCTTGTAGTGGAGTAAGATTTAAACCGAGATATGACTTGTTTCTATTTTCCGTGAACTTCTTACCGTGGATAGATTTTTATATTAGCCTTCAATAGAGACAAGTCGCATCCGATTTCGTGGACCGTAACTCAAAACTATTGAACTTAGTTAGATCAAGTCAACCCACTACTATAGAGACGCCCCTTGCAGTGGAGTGAGATTTAGCACGTGACGGTACCTGTTTTTTATTTTTTATCCAAGTTTTTTTTCTATAGATACACATATAAGTCAGCGTTCAATTTGACCAAATCCTATTTGATTTCCTTACCTATTGCTCAAGTTATTAAACTGAGTTATTTCAAAGTTGGCTTGGTATAATATTGACTTCCCTTGGATTGGATTCTTATTTAGTCCAGGATTCACTACTTTCTGTTTCCGTCTAATGTTTTTCTATAGATTCAAGATTATATTAGCTTTAATTTGAGACATGGATTATCCGATTTCACCTATCGCGGTTCATGGTATTGAAGTAAGTTAGATAAGAATTGTTCATGGTATTGAAGTAAGTTAGATAAGAATTGACCCATTAAAATAGAGACACCCACTGTAGTGGATTAAGATTTTAAACCGGGACACGACTGATTTTTTTACTGTAGATCCACATTTGTATTGTTTTTCAATTTAGACACTTCCCATCTGATTACACGACCCGCAAATCATGTTGTTGAAATTAGTTAGAAAAGAGTCAACCTAGTATAGTAGACAATTCCCTTGCAGTGGAGTAAGATTTAAACCGGGATACGACCGGTTTCTATTTTTCGTAAACTTTTTACCTTCGATAGATTTTTATATTTTCCTTCAATACAGACAAGTCACATCCGATTTCATGACCCGTAACTCAAGCTATTAAACATAGTGAGGTCAAGTCAACCCAGTAGTTCACAGACACCCCTTGCAGTGGAATGAGGTCTACCCGTGACAGTGCCTGCTTTTATTTTTCATCCAATTTTTTTCTATAGATACCCATTTGTATCAGCTTTCAACTTGGCCAAATCCTATTCGATTTTCTTACCCGCCACTCAAGTTATTAAACTTAGTTAGTTCAGACTCAAGTTGGTATAATAGAGAATCCTTTGGATTGAATTCTTATGTTGTCCCAGATTCACAATTTCCTGTTAATAACTTAGTTAGTTCAGACTCAGGTTGGTATAATAGAAAATCCCTTTGGATTGAATTCTTATGTTGTCCCAGATTCACAATTTTCTGTTTTACGTGTATTGTTTTTCTATAGATTCACAATTATGTTAGCTTTAATTTGAGACATGGATTAACCGATTCCATGTTTCGTGGCTCATGGTATAGAAGATAGTTAGATAAGAATTGACCCATTATAGTAGAGACGCCCATTATAGTGATTTGAGATTTAGACTGGGACACGATCCATTTTTTACTGTAGATCCACATTTGTATTGTTTTTCAATTTGGACATGTCCCAACTGATTACACGATGCGCAAATCATGTTGAAATTAGTTACAAAAGAGACAACCTAGTATAGTAGACAATTCCCTTGTAGTGGAGTAAGATTTAAATCGAGATACGACCTGTTTCTATTTTTTGTAAACTTCTTACCGTTGATAGATTTTATATTAGCCTTTTTTGTCAAAATTTTTATATTAGCCTTCAATAGCCTTCAATAAAGACAAGTCGCGTCCGATTTCGTGAATTGTAACTCAAGCTATTGAATTTAGTTAGATCAAGTCAACCCACTAATATAGACACCCCTTGCAGTGGAATGAGATTTAGCACGTGACAGTGCCTGTTTTTATTTTTTATCCAATTTTTTTTTTCTATATATACACATATAAGTCAGCTTTCAGTTTGACCAAATCCTATTTGATTTCCTTACCTGCCACTCAAGTTATTAAACTTAGTTCAGACTCGGCTTGTAATAATAGAGACTCCCCTTGGATTAGATTCTTATATAGTCCAATATTCACTACTCAATGTTTTCCGTCTAATGTTTTTCTATAAATTCAAAATTATATTAGCTTTATTTTGAAACATGGATTGTCTGATTTCACCTATCGCGTCTCATGGAATTAAAGTTGGTTAGATAAGAATTGACCCATTATAGTAGAGACACCCATTATAGTGGATTTAGATTTTGACCGGGAGACGATTGATTTATTTTACTGTAGATCAACATTTGTATTGTTTTTCAATTTAGACACGTCCCAATTGATTACATAACCTGCAAATCATGTTGTTGAAATTAGTTAGAAAAATGTCAGCCTAGTATAGTAGACAATTCCCTTGCAGTGGAGTAAGATTTAAACCGGTATATGACCGTTTTCTGTTTTTCGTGAACTTCTTACCGTGGATAGATATTTATATTACGCTTCAATAGAGACAATTCACTTCTGATTTCTTCCTAATTTTTTTTTCTATAGATACCCATTTGTATTCGCTTTCAATTTGATCAAATCCTATTCTATTTCCTTACCCGCTGCTCAAGTTATTAATGTCATTTAATAATTAATATATTATTCCTTTTTAATACTCCCTCCGGTCCTATTTATAAGAACCTTTTAACTATTTCATACGGATTAAGAAAATTGGTTAATTTAGTTGATTACAATAAATTTGTCATGAATGTGTATCATATTTACTAAACTATCCTTGAATTTATTGAGACCCATCATATTTCTCTTTCTATTTAACTACTCAATTGTGTCATACTCTCTCTACTAATTAATAATTCACCTACCTCCACTAATGGGGTATTTTTGTCAAATAATAATTAATGCATGGGACAATCTGAAAAAGCTCTTATAAAAAGGACAAAGACTCACCTTAAAAAAGGTTCTTATAAATAGGACCGGAGGGAGTAAATATTATATTTTATGTATCCAATGAGTTTGATATTAATATTGAGATTGAGTTCTATTTAATAGCTATAGATCATGATACTTTCTGTTACACGAGAGATTCTATAGGAGAGAGATAGAGAGTACATATGTGAGATTCATTTGTTCACTTTCTTTATCTCTTTCCTGCATAACCCCTTCTAAATAGGAGAGGATCTAAATCTGATAATTATTAGTTTATTGAATGCAAAATAGGCATTCACTGGGAAAAAAATATTTGCATTTTTTTATTTCTAAAAACTAGAGATACTTGCTGTCATTAATAGGGATGACAATTGGATCCAGACCCAGTGGGTACCTGCAAAAATTACCCACAATGGGTAGGGTAATTACCCACCAAATGGGTATGGGTGCGGGTATAGGTAATTACCCGCACTTTTTAATGGGTACGGGTGCGGGTACGGGTACTATGGTACCCTACCCATACCCGCACTTATATAATATATATAATTAATGTAATTTATATACATGAAATTAATTTAATAAATATATATGTTTATATTATTAATTAATATTTTTAAAAAAATAATTAATGTTAATCTATATTATATTAACAAAAAAACATTAGTATATATTAATAATTCAATTAATTTAAATTTTATAATTTTGTCCTACACACTAAAAATAGCAAAACATGAACTGATTTTCATTTCCCTCCCATTTTTTAATCTCTCATCCACTTCCACATATGATAGTTGTTTTATAGGTTAAACTTGGATGATCTATGGATTATTTTTCATTTAATTTTTAATTATTTTTTATTTTCTAAACAATTTATTTTCTTATAGTTAACAAAAGTGCGGGTAATGGGTACGGGTACGGGTACTTGAGTACCCAGCGGGTAAGGGTATGGGTACTAGAATCACTACCCACGCGGGTATGGGTCCGGGTACGGGTATTTTTTAAAACGCGGGTATGGGGACGAGTACTATAGTACCCTACCCAAACCCTACCCATTGCCTTCCCTTGTCATTAACCTTGAAACTTACTCTCTTAACTTATGATTACATGGCTTATATATAATTCCGTACCTTTGTCCTCAAGTTTCTTTAATTACTTTAGCTTTGGCAAGTTGACTTAACTTTTAAATCAGGGGCATTATAATTTGTTTTCTTGAATGCGCAAGAAAACAATCCAAAAACCAAAGACTATACTAGCAAATTAGTTCTAAGAGATTCTTGATCGTGTAGTTTAGTCTTTGAGAGAGTCAAAATTTCAAAATGGTCCTTTTCGTACAAAATGGTCCTTGAAAATTAAGCAATTTAGTCCCTGAGACATTAAAAAATCATGCAAATTAATCCTTGAAAAATGACATTTTGACCATTTTACATGACGGAGCAATCTCTCACTCTCATGAACTATTTTGGAATTTTCACTCTCTCGAGACTAAACTACACGATGAGGAATCTCTCGGGGACTAATTTGCTAGTATAGTAAAAAAATCAAATACACCCTCGGTAAGTGCCGACCTATTGTAGTCTCGCGGACGACCACATGACTATCCTTGAACACGAAAGTACAAAGGCAAGTTATCACTTATCATCGCCATTCATCGGAATGGGAACTTGAGGAACAGGACCAAAGTTAGGAAAACATTCATACAGAAACATTTGTAGAAAAGGCAAATCCACCAAAGAAATGATTGGAAATCGACCAAATGCCTGGCACATATGCTCTTGAATCGGGTCTAAACGCTCATACAAACTCCCCTAGATACAAAGACACTGGTGGCAGTCTAACTCTCTAGCTCGGCAAGCAAGGCATCTGGATTTGAACTGAAGCCAGAAATCAATGGGTCAACTTGTAATTCACCAAAATATGATGAAAAATCATCGTACAATATAAGGAAAAAGAGAGTGAAAATTCAAAAATGGAGCAGGAATGGAGATGGATGAATTCCTATGTCAAACGCCACTAACTCGGGAGAGTCACAGTTTGGGGAAACACCATCAACCTACTCACCCAACTTAAGGAGGAATTTCACCAGAATGCCTTTGTTGTACTATCAAAGTTTTGAAACAATTGACATTTAAAAAAAATCTTTCAAGGACTAAGTTGAACGTCTTTTCATTTTTCAAGGACTAAATTGAATAACTTTTCATCTTTCAAGGGCGAAAAAATGTAATTTTCTTTTTTCAGGAACAAATATGACTAACTACAAATCTTTCAGGTACCAAAAGGATGAGTTAGTAAAAAATTGCAGTTTAAATTCTTCATTTTGGTCTAAAAAATCTATTGTCAATTTGGGGTTAGGGTTTCTTTTGATTGAATTTGGGAGGATACGACAACTCCTACTCAAATTCATTATACTACAGTTGATTTTGGTACGTTTGTCACATATTTAACACTATGTAAATGTTTTTTATCCTAAAACTTTCCTGCCTTGAATTAGTACATCATGTCTAAAATTTTATTTACCAAATAAAATTAAATCTAGCATGCACAATATCCTTTGTTGAAAGAGAACAACCGAGGTTTTACCAAGATTTTAAATTATGGTTCGCAGTAACAATTGCAGCCACAACATAGAGATTTTGGGTCTTCATAACTAGATTCAGAATTTTAAGGATGGTAACCACAAGCGCAATCGCAGTTTAAAATATTGAAAACAACCAAGGGTCTATTTCCTTGGGTTTGTGTTTGATCACATGCACATAATGTACCGGCATATGCCAATGGCTTGAGGAAAATGATTGTTGTTGGCATTGACAACGCAATGTACTTAAATTAAAATGGGTCCATGAATTGTTCCAAGGGTCAAAAGATTAATTGATGAAAGGCAAGAGAAACACCTTAAAATGAAAGCTCCTATTTCCTCAAGAGATTAAAGTCACAAACATGAGCCTTGGCTTTAGTTGAGATCTGTGAAGGAGGAGCTGCTAAGATTACGGAAAGTTGGATCTCAGTTGTCGAAGATAGGAATAGGACCACATTAGAGAAGAGCAACAACACATTATTTGAAGACAGAAAGGATTCCCCATATTAGGTACTACCCTCTTCAATCACATTATGTTTATGCATAAATGAATACATTGTACAATGCTAGTCTCCGTTGGTAAACTAGTTGAGTGAATTGATTTTAGAAATCAATGATTCAGGTGAGTGATGCACGTTTTACAAAGCACATTGGACGGAATTGATTTAAAATCAATTGCGCGTAACCATGATTTTGCACCATTCAATGCCAAAACAGACAGAGGCTAAAACTGTGTGTAAAAAACACATAAGAGAGCATGTTTGATTTAGCGTTAAAACGTGGTAAACTCACGTTTCAAATGTCAGAAATAGTTGCGTTAAAGAATCTAAACTTGAGTTTGACTGGTTTTAATGTCAAACCAAACACACACTAAGTAAATCCCTATTTGTGTAAACATCATCTAGAACGTGGTTTATTTACTTGTATCAGCCTTTCCTATTTTTATGTGGTAGTTCAATGCATCTTGAAACTCAATGTGATGGATTTCTGTCACTAATTTGTTTCTATAGCAGTGAGGATACATATTTGTTTTCTTTGTCCTTGCACATATGGATTCATGTTGAATACTATGGGTCTTCTGGATCATGTAAATGTTCCATCTGCCATCATGGTACACACTCTTCACTACTGTCTCATGTGATGCCAAATTTAATGATATAAATTTAACTACACAAGCTTTGCAAATACTGTATACAGATTCTGCAGTGAATAGGTGTCAACAAATATATCAAATTAAAGTTCTGCTTTTTCTGGACCCTTTGACGGTTGCAGTGGAGAATGGTTGGGGTCCTGTTTGGTCATGAAATGCTTGCCATGACTTTAAGCTCCAAAAGTAAAGAACTAAAGGCAGCAATTTCTTACACACCTGAAGTTTGACCAACCTTTGAATGGTTTAACTTTGATGCTCACTACTGTTTCATCTTTTTCCTTTAATTAGTAAGTTACTAAAAAGTTTTATTCCCATGAGAAATTGTCATTTCCTTAGTCCTTTGCTGATTAATCTTACAATTAGTGAATTCATACATAACATCATTTGAAGTCATATACTCATATTAATATAGATTCCTTTCTGTTGTCATCATTTGTGTCATTTGTACATGGCATCTCTCTCTTATACTCAATCTTGATGTTTCTCATTCTGTAAAAGTGTTCTGTAAAAAAATTTGCAGTATCTTTCTCTTCAGCTTTTTTCAGGTTTGGTGCACCGAATTTCAAGCAGTCTAGGGGCTTTTTTTTTTTACTCATTTTGTTCCTTTGCAGACACTGGATAATGGAAAGTGTGACAGAAAACTTGAAGTAACCCTAAGCACTTTCTAGGTAATTAATTAGCCATTGACGTTGATTCTGACCGTCTAAATTGCTATGGCTTGATTGTAGAATTTTGGAGTATCATAATAATTGTGTAGTGAACGTGACAAAAAATGCCCCACATACTTGGCCTTACTTTAGTGTTCACACATATTTGGTTGATAACTCTATGATTAATTGATCTATAACTTTCTCCCAGCAAATTGATGTAGAACATTAACAATTCTTTCATTTATTGGGATTACTACTTTTCAATCCTAGCTTTACACTCTGTTTGTTTGAACACAAACGCTGAAGAGAGAAAGCTGAGTGAGAGCGACCCTAATTTGCTGCGGTCATCAATTTGGTGCATTCACGTAATCAGCAAATTCGAGCCATAATTAAGATCGGACGATTTATATGCCAGAATGTTTAAATCATATTTAAAAAATATTTTAGTATTTGAACCGTCTGATCTTGATCGGAAGGCCCAAATTTACTGACTACGTGAATGTACCAAGATGCTGATCGCAGCAAATCTGGATTTGAGAGGGAGATAGAGGTGAGAATATAATGTCAACCATGTTTGGAATTGTAAAAGTTATGTGGAGAGAAAGAAATAGTGTGTGGGTCCCACACAAAAACTAATCTCTTCAATCGAGAAGAGAAACCAAACATTTCTTTTAGTTGATTAAAAGGGACTTTTGTCCCCTAAAAAAATATAACGCCCTCTCTCTCTCCCATCTCTCTTATATTTTTTTAAATCAAACATCCTCTAAATCTATCTCATTTATTATTACTTTCTCTCTTCCATATTTCTCTTTTTCCTATTTATCTCTTCTTTATTTCTCTCTTTTAACCAAACACAATATTAAGGATATTAGACTCCAAAGATTTGATTGGACATGTGAAAGAATGTTAATCAAGATCCATAAATTAAAAAGGTTAAATAGTAGTTATCAAATGCACGGAAACATGGGAAAAATAATAAATAAATTTAATAACGATACACTGTTAATATAAAAATATTTTACACTATCATTCAATGATGTGTTGACACATCATTTAATGGGTTTAAAATACATGAGGTGTCATATTCATTAAATGATGTGTCAATGTATCATTGGATGTCGGTGTATAACCTTTTACAATGACAAATGTATAGTAATTAAATTCATAATAAATACTTCAAAAAATTTCTAAAGAGTTTTATATTAAATAATATAAAAAAACATTTTAAAGGAGTATTATAAATAGGAAATGGAGTAAGTATTAAAGAGTGAAGTTAACGCATCGGAGTCCGCACATCAATTTTTATATATCGATTTTTCTATAGTGTGCTCCAGGGCATACTTTAACAATCATTAAAATTTGTTTTCCAATACCACTTTTACTGTATTTATTATGAGAGAGAGTGATTAACATTTAAAGAGCATTAAATCTGATTTTTAATACTAATTTACTCCCATTTTTAACCCTATTTTTTTTCACTTCTATATACTATCATCTTTTATATTTTTGTTCAAAACAAAACACCAAACTTACATAGTAACTTATTCATTCCAAGCTCACTGAAAACTGTAAAAAAAATTCTAATTTCTTACTTTTATTTTTTTTCATATTATTATTTGTTTCAAAGAGAGGAAATAAATAGAAAAAATGTAATTTTTTTTTTTGCAAAAATACAATATATTGGGCCGTTTGCTTAAGAAACTAGCATAAGGGAGCAAGCTGCCATACAATCTAATAATGCACAAATGATAATGCAATATCCTGTATTTTTGCAATATTTTTTCTCATTTTTTTCTAATATGAAAAAAAAGCAAAAGTAAGAAAATAGAATTTATCTTACTGTTTCCAGCGTGATGTTGGAATGAATAAGCTGCATTGTAAGTTTGGGTTTTTTTTAATAAAAATATAAAAGATGATATATAGAAGTGAAAAAAGCAGGGTTAAAAATGGAAGTAAATTAGTATTAAAAATCAGATTTAATGTTCTTTAAATGTTAGTCATTCTCTCTCATAATAAATACAGTAAAAGTGGTATTGGGAAACCGATTTTAATGATTGTTAAAGTGTGCCCTGGGCACACTATAGAAAAACCGTTTATATATTAGAACTTTTAATTTGGTGCTTGTTTTACTCTTTAGGATTTAATCAAAACTTTTTGTTTGTTCTAAATTCTAATTAAATGTCTTATGAAACTAATTAGGATCGAATTCAAATCTTTTTTATTGTTTTAAGATGCATATGAATATTACTCCCCCAAACCTTTTTATAAATTAATAAAAGCGGTTAAAGTTAATTCATTTTATTAGGGTTAGCTTTGTGACTATTGTAAATTCACTCATTGAGTGTTGTGTGAGAGCTATAAACACCAAAAATATATTTTTACTGTAGTATGAGTGTTCTAGTATTGGTTGAAAGGCATGTATCCTAGAGGGGTAACAGAGGGTAAAAAATACTATTAGAGTGAGCCTAGAAATGTTGTTCTAATAAAGAATACTACAAGGTTAAACATGAAAAGGCTGCCGGAAAAAAATACTTGTTCCATGCTTGGTAAATGGTGAGTAATGAAAAATCCTACCATGTGTAGAAAGTGGACAAAGCCCAAGGTTTTATAGATAAACTAAGTATGTGCTTAGTTTTAATTAAAATCACGTTTAAACATGGATCCAATGTAAATCAAAATATGAAGATAAATATTGTGTACATTTATCTTTTACCTTATTTTATTTTAAGTTTATTAATGGAAAAGATAAATGTATATTAGAATATCAATTTTCTAATGTTTATTTAAAACACTCAATCTTTTAAACCAATACCTTGTTTACTTAACTTCTTTTTGAAACGTGTACTTGAGTAAGAATAAGAAAAAGTTTAACTCACTAGTTAGAGATTCTAAAAATTCATAACTCACTCCCCATGTAATGAATCTACATACTTTTAGAAAATGCAAAATTAAGGACGAGAATGCCGTTAATTTAAATTTCAAAACACTTTTAATTGAGGATATACTAAAATGGCCTTTAACAAAATTTCAAAACTCTTTTAATTTAGTTTTTAGATTATAAAGAAAAGAATTTATGATTGTAGCTTTTAGAAATTCCATGTGTGTCCTACCATTGATCATCGCCACTAATGTTTAACACCCTATGTCATCATTGTCATCCAGCACCTTCTATCATCGCCACTATCCCCTAACACCTTACAACCTAAGGTTGGTGTTGTTGCCTAGAATCCTCCATCATTGCCACGACTATCCAACACACTCTATCACCGTCCAACACCTTTCATCATCACCACCACTGTTGCTACTGATCACCCTCTATCACTGTCATTGCATACCGACACCTTCCACCATTTCCGTGCTGCTTTGACACCCTTCAATATGGTAACTAATGCCCAACACCTTCTATTGCTATTGTTGCAACATGACACCTTCCGCTATCACCACTATCACCTAGCCTCATCCACTGTCACCATTGTTACCTGACACCCTCCACTACCGTTGATGCTGAGCACCTTCAATCACTACTACTATATGACACCTTTTACCACTACATTGCATCCTTTATCATTGCCACTCAACATTATCCACTACAACGGTAGCAACAATGAAGTTGTTAAATAGAGGTAGTGGTGGAATGTGTCATGTGTTTGTGACAATGACAGAATGTGTTAAATGATAATGACGATGTTGGTGGTGATATTAAAATGTTAGCAACAACTTTTTAAAGCGGGAAAACACATAAAATTAAAACTAAAATTGAAAAATTATTTTAAATTTAAAAATTTTCAAAATTAAAATTAAAAACTACATCAAATATGGTCTATAAAATATTTCAAGTGTCCTTTAAAAAATAAGTCTTTTAAAAAATGGTTAATACAAACATTTTCTTCTATGAAACTTTTTTATATAATTGATCTACTTTATTTCTAAAAAATAAAATTCAGATACATAATGTGCATTGGTGCACATTTTACTGTATCTAAACTAAAGATATTATAATTTGAATTTATTTGTGCAATTAGTTTGTTTATTAAAATTTTGTGTGTGAAACTGAAATGTGAGAAATAAGACGACAGAGAAGGAATGGTGAATGGTCCTCCCAGTCCGAGCACAGAAGCTCACCCGCTTAGGCCGGATCTATTTTCTCTTCTCTCTCTTTCATTTCCAATTCGAATTTCGCAACACAACAACGCCCTTTCCATTTCCAATTCATTGAACCAACCTACACACAACCATTCAACAAAGAACAAGATAACCCCCAAAATCTCATCAAGCATCATCCATTCCTTATCATGAACGCGCCACAACAAACTGCGTGTGCGCTTCTGGTAACCAATGCCTGAACAACTTTGAATGAATGGGCAACGTCACAGGAACCGTGGCAGCGAAATTCGCGTTTTTCCCGCCAGAGCCACCGACGTACGAGGTTTCAAGGGAGGAAGGTGGGAGCGTGGTGTTCTCCGGCATAACCGCCGATAAGAACGTGGACGTTCGCATTCTTGAGACAAAGGCTGGGAACAAGATTGTTGCCACCTTATGGAAACACCCTTTTGCGAGGTTCACCTTTCTCTACTCGCATGGCAATGCCGCAGACTTGGGTCAGATGCAAGAGCTTTTCATCGAACTCAGGGCTCACCTCCGTGTCAATATCATGTGGTCTCTTCCTCCCTCTTTTCCTTTTCCATTTCAAATGCTAACCTCCATCAATTTTTCCACTTTTTAATTCTTAGAGTTTGAAATTGGAACTCGTGTTTTTTTATGTTGTTTTTATGCTTATCGCTGCATATATTAATATTATATTGAATAGGGATAAGAGGTTCTATTTTAAGTTTGATAAAAAAAATGTAAAAGAGGTTAATTTTGTCAGGTGATGAGGTGAAAAATCATGGACCCTGGTATAATGTTTTACCTAATCACCACCTTGGATCCGACGTTAGTTTCATAGATACGTACATGGGTCGCTGAGGGTGACAAGTGTTGTGTGTGTTTTCACTGTTTTGCCTTGTATCAAGTGTTGTGCATTATATATCTCTATAAATTTCATTTTTTTGGGGGGGTAAATAGTTTATTTTGTTGGTTCTGTCAGTTCATAAGATGTTAATTTACATATTAGTTTGAAGAATAAGTAAGATTCCCTTTCTGAATATTTTCTGGAAACGTTCTGTTACTTTGCAGCTATGACTATTCAGGATATGGAGCATCTACAGGTAAGGTAAGTTGCATATATGATTCCTCCCCCCACCACACCCCTTTTATTTTTTGTCATTTTATAGGGTTGTTTTCAAATTAAATTTCATGGAGCTTCAATTGAACTCAAAGAAGTGTAGGTTGTCCTGAGGTTTGAGAGTGTATGCCATGAAATGTGATACAAGGAAGCAAGATTGTGAATTCCATTTGAATTCTCTGTTATTCTGTTCATCAATCTAACTGGAGGTTTTATGTGTGATTATCTCTCAACCTGTTTTCAGCCATCTGAGTTCAACACATATTATGACATAGAGGCTGTGTATGATTGTTTGAAGAGTGAATATGGAATAAAGCAAGAAGATTTAATTTTGTATGGTCAATCGGTTGGCAGTGGGCCCACAGTACACTTGGCGACTAAGTTGCAGAACTTGAGAGGTGTTGTTCTTCACAGTGGCATCCTTTCTGGGATAAGAGTCTTGTACCCTGTCAAGATGACATTTTGGTTTGACATATTCAAAGTAAGTTTTACCTGAGTGTTGTTCATAATTCTTAATCTGTTGCATTATTTTATCTCTGAGTTTTGTATTAACAAAGTTCTCTCTTATCATTGCAGAATATAGACAAAATAAGGCATGTTCATTGTCCAGTCTTAGTGATACATGTACGTATGTCTTTTCATCTATGTTTCTATTTGGTTTCTGTATTTATGCTTCATTCAGTATTCAAACTTGCTCAATAGTTTCTATTCTTTTTTCTTTTTGGTTATATGAAGAGAATGTTCTATAATCTCTTATTTTTTCTATCTTTGTTAATGAGTTATCCACATAAAGGCTTGATTTAGCCCTGGAAAGATTAGAAAAGAATAAAAAATTAGGATTGTATGGGTTATTTAGATCGACTTGTATTTTTCTTTAAAAAAACATTATTAAAAGAAATTACAATTGTCACCTAATGCAAACTGTTAAAACTCACTTAGTAACAATATTAAATTATTTCATGAAGCTGATTTGATTGGAGTATTGGACCTTTTGCATCGTTTGTTTTATTTTAAACCTAGGACTAGAAAGTAGAAAGGTGCCATCAGAATAGGAACTGAATGTTTAGGATCCTGTCTGTGTTTGCATTCAAGAAGTACTATTCTTTCCCTTTAATTAGCAAATTAGAAGAAAAGAAACGTGTTTTCACGTTACTGCGATTTAGTTGACAAGTATTATTTTCACCAGTTTATAAAAGTCTTCAGTTCAGATCTTGTTACAAGGATGTAAAATTTAAGTCAATTAGTTCATCTTCTTAAAAGCAATAGACCAGCTGAATACCTCTACAAAATGCTAATAGGGTTTATGTTATGGAGTAAAAACTGAAATGGCAAACACTAAAGACAACAGTTGATACCATTTTAAACAAGTCCTGTTTTCAGAGTATTACTCAAATTTTGCATTATGAGGTGAAGTTATAAAGCAATATATGATACAAAAGAAAATGTAAAACGTGTATAGAGTGCTCAATATGATGGGTTTGTTCATAGGATTAGGAATGTTGATACTATAATTGAATACTAAGGTTAATGCAGGAACCTATTCATTGTCAATGATTCAATATATAGATTTATACCTACCGTCAGTCTGTAATTGTGAATCAATGTGAGCATAGGCATACCAATACCATACCAAATGTGTCTTTTCCAAACGATTCTTTAATTATGTTTTTCTATGTTTGCCGTGTTCTACTGATGTGAAACTGGCTGGAGCATATATCTTTTGTCTTAATTCCTAATTAAGAAGAAAATGCAAATGGGATGAAAATGTTTTAACAAAAATTTAACATTTATCTGTTTCCACTAAAGTAAAGCGGTTTTCTTGACTTTCTGGGTCTGCAATATTTACTTTCAATGAAAGGAAAACAGTTTTTTTTTTTTATATATATATATATGATGGGATTTTATTGTTGTTCTTGCCTTTACTAGTATTAGTATATCTGTATCTTGAAGCCAACAACATAATCAATAAGATGCCATTATTCTTTTGTGCCACTGTTCCTGAATTCGGTACTCCATACATAGTAGTAACACCTTATCTGACATTGATATTTGTGTCAGTGGGATATGCTGCTATCTTATCTTTGATGAAATAATACACTTCCCAATGCTAATAGTAGCCTTGTTTGTCTGCTTGTGTATTATGGGCAGGGAACAAGTGATGATATTGTTGATTGGTCCCATGGAAAGCGATTGTGGGAACTTTCCAAGGAAAAGTATGAGCCTTTGTGGGTTAAGGGTGGGGGGCATTGCAACCTTGAAACTTTCCCTGAATACCTCAAGCACTTGCGCAAGTTCCTTAATGCCATGGAGAAACTTTCAATCACAGGACAAACGAACAAACAACTCACTCAAAATCCTAGTATTGCTGAATCCAAACATAACAAATGTTTAATATTTGGTAAAAGATAGCTAGATCTGTTTGAGGTTTTGGATGTAGGGAATCAGAACCATGGTTTGATTGAAGATTGAGACCTGCAATACAGGGAGTATCCATGCTACTTTGATTCATAGGTTCAGGGTTTGGAAGCTAATCTATTTTATTAGAATTGAAGATAGCCAATTTTTAGAGGATGAACTGTTTGCCTAGGTTAATTATAATGTACTTGATGATATCTACCAAAGTGTAATTTATGCATAGGCCTTCATCATTATGAGAAATAGAATGTTCTTTTTCCCACTTCTGAAGATACCCCATCCACTTTAGTGCAAATTATATAGATAACAGGGGTACTTAGAGTACTTCCCTTGTATTGAAAGTGGATCAACATGTATCGGTTCTAATCAAGTACTGTGAGTTTGCCTCTAATTCAGGAGTTAATGGCACTTTTAGATTTTGGAACCATTAATAATTCCAAAATATGGTGCTGATTTCAAAGCAAAAGATTATTCAATGTGTAGAACTTAGTGAAATCATGAGTTTGCCATCATAATCGGATAAGCATATATCCATAGAGTCTAGACATTTTGTGATGCCTGCACTTGAGAACGTCGTGAGTGGTAAATCAAGATTCTTCAGTTTGGATGAAACTTATACAGAAATACTTTTAAGTAAAAAAAATAGAATAAATCAAAGAGGTCAAATGCATTTAACTTTTCCATAAGTTGAAATTAGTTTTTTTAATCCACATATTCCAAAAGCTCTCTTATTTAGCTTCTCTATAAGTAATTAATTTCAACTTATAGAAAAGTTAAATTCATTTGATCTCTTTAATTTATTCTATTTTTAACTTTTAGAAGTTATTCTACGTAAGTGTATCCACTATTACCAATCAATATATAAAAACAGAAGCACCTCAAGTAATAGTGCTATCACATCAGCAATGTTGATGCCTCCATACTTGCCACATCAATTTCCTCTTCCATTAACAACATCAATTAATTTTTACACTATTCTCGCTTCGTGTTCATTGACTTTTTAATATCTTCTAAGTTCTAATTGGGCTTGTTTTTTATCAGAGAAATGCTAGGAACACACTCTTTTGAACACTCTCTCTAACACACTCCATGTGATTGGTTAAAATCCACATGGGTCCCACCACTTGGGAGTGTGACCCACAAATTTGGTGGGACCCATGTGAATTTTAATAAATCACATAGAGTGTGTTAGAGAGAGTGTTCAAAAGAGTGTGTTGCTAGCACTCCTCTTTTTATTATATTGGTATAATTATTTATAATAGGATAAGTTAGAAATTATATACTGGTTTGAGGTTATTTTTTTCGTGTGACAATCTTCTTTAATATTATTTTTTGTCATACCAACTAAGACACTAGCTTATGTGGTTGTTTTAAAAATGCCATATGAACAACCACTGTCATTGAAAAAGGAAATTAACATTCCTAATTTCCTATCATATGGTAGCACCACGTTGAGTAGTGCTTATCCATATGACTTCTATTCGACTAACTCGAGAAAAATGGGTGTAGTGCCACTTACTAGTTACTACTAGCGCCTCATTTTTTTTGACCCATTGCTTTTTTATGTCAATTTTTTTTCCCAATTGCTAGTATCACATCTAAAGAGTAACATGGACTAGCATAGGTTCTCCTAGTGGCCTTTTCTTTTCCCATCGGGGTTTTTGCTATTCTCACGCTTCTTTATTTTTTGAAAAATTACAAAATCTCAAATTGCGCTTCAATTAATTGATTTACTGATAACGTTATCCGGGAACTAATACTGGATAACGGTGTCTATAAGCATTTTATTGCAAAATAATTGGCTTACGAACACAAGTGTCCGGAACAATTCCCAGACAATCCGCAAAAAATTGGCTTACGGATACAAGTGTCCGAATTTTTTCCCGGACAACAGTGTCTGTAAGTCATTTTTTAAAAACAAAACTTACGAATACAGTTATCTGAAATTGATTTCTGGACAGCTGTTTCCGTAACTTCTTTTTAAAAAAAAAAACTTATAAACGCCACATTCGTAAGTTAGTTTTTCCCTTTTTTGGGGAAGGGGAAGGGGAAGGGGAGGGGTGGGGAAGGGAAAAGGAGAAAGGGGAAGAGGGAGAAGGGGGGCGGGGAGGGGGAGCGGGGAACACTAAGGGTGGGGGGCGAGGGAAGGGAGACGGTATCCCGGGAGGAAAAATTTGTGGAGGGTGAGAATAGAAAAAATGGGGGTGGGAAAAGTAAGAGCCTCTGCTAGATGACACCACATCTCTTAATATATAAATATCTAATATATTTATACATATATTTAAAATTGATATATATATATATGTGTGTGTATATAATATTACATATTAAAAATATATTTTTAAAACTACCTATTTGTGTTTTTCACTTTATAATATATGACTAATTAGTGTTAATAATCATTTTTTACACATCATGGATATCCAAGTTTATAAAATAGTGTAATGTGAAAGTATATTGTAATATTTAATAAAAATTTTGAACATTGCGGGTAACGGACGCGGGTAACGGACGCGGGTATGGGCATATAGGTGCCCAACAGGTACGGGAACGAACATTAAAGGTATTGCCCATGCGGGTATGAGCGCGGGTACGTGCTTTTTTTTAAGTGTGGGTATGGGTACGAGCACTAAGGTACCTTGCCCAGAGGGTACCCATTGTCATCCCTAATTCTCCAGCCCGGACAACACTGTCCGTAAAGTATATTTTTTCTCAAAAAAATATAACTTCCGGACACAGTTGTCCGGGAACTATTCCCGGATAATAGTGTCCGTAAGGTAGGGAGAATTAAAAAGGGGGTGGACGCTGGGGGATGGGGAAAGGGGGAAGGAGTGGGGTTTGAGGTGGAAATAGCAAAAAGCACTGTGCTAATAGTAATGGTCCTTTTTTTGTTATTATTATAGCCCAACTTATTTTTGGTAAATTATTATAGCCCAACTTTTAAACAATCAATTTTTGGGACTTTTAAATTAAAAAAGTTTATTTATCTTAGAACTAAAATTGATGATGGAGAATAAATTATCTTCTATTTTCCCATTCTTTTAATTTAAAATTTAGTTTAATTTCTTGTCATTTTTCATTAGACTATTTTTTAATATATTGTATAATATTAAACATATATTTAATTGTAACTTATTTAACTAAAATTAAATATGTGAATCGTGAATATTGCTCGCCATTTATGTTCCAAAACAAACCTTTTTTTTCAACAATTTGGTGTGTGTTTGGATAGTTATTACAAACATAGATTTATGGTTTTCTGGGGCAAATCCAACACTTTATTGAATTGAGAAAACGTGGATTTGGGTGAATGCAAACCAATACACAAACATGCTATTAACATTCCAATTGGCAAGCCGTTTACAGAATCCAAAATGAACGTTGGCCAAATTTGTGTTCCTTCTATGGGTGTTTTTAGGGTGCATAAGACCTACATGTCCTGTTATGTACCCATACCAAACACTTTTTTTACCTGTGAATTGCACTTGATAATTTCAAATTACAACTTCCCCAAAAAAAATTGTCTATTTATTTTTTGGTCCTTTTATGCAAAAATGAATAATGGGCTAAATTCGAAAGCCTTACATGTTTGATTAGATAAACAGATAGATTAGATCGAGATTCATTAAATGATTGATTATTCTTCATTTAACATGTTAAATCAATTAACCAAGAAAATACAAAAATTATAAAAATATTTTATTTACTATATCTTTTTAATAGTGTGTGTTCAATTCATCATGGTTTTTAACTAACTATTAATTTATCAAGTCTTTTTAATAAATTAAAAGTGAAAATATTTTATTGAAAATTATAACTATTACAACATTTAGTACATTGGTAATATTAAATGTTACAATTTCCAATAAAATCTTTCCAGATTTTATTTATTATTCTGTGCAATATTACACATGTTAAAAAAACTATTAATTTATTTAAGTCTTATGTGTCTCTCATCTTATCATGGTTTTTAACTTTTTATTTTTTCAATAAAATAAAAACTACAAAATTTTGGAGATTTGAACGGTTATTTCACTTATTTGCGACCTGACTCATTCTTCATCTTCTACATCTTATCACTTTTCTTCCTCTTCTACGTGTGCGTTTGGATTAGCGTTTGCAAACTTGAGTTTGAATGAACGTGGATTCAGTGAACGTGATTTATGATAAACTTGAGTATGAGTAAACATGATTTCATGTTTGGATACTTTGCTGCAAACGTGGGTTTTAGAAAGTGAATATTAAGGAAACTCAAGTTTCACACGCAGAAGCTACAAAAACCTGCGTTTTGCAAACTCAAGTTTCAGAACCCAAACGTGTGTTTCATGTGGAAATCCAAACAAGATGCATATTTTGTAAACTCACGTTTATGGTCCAAAACGTGAGTTTAACCTTGTAAAATGCCAATCCAAACATATGCACGTCAACTTGCAGAGGAAGGTCATGGTAAAGGTTGCACCCTTCTCCAGTATACGATGTTCAAATTCTCTTTTCATGATGCGGTGTAGGCGATGTGTGTCTTGGTCACCGGCGAGTCTTTAGGTGAGCTTCTGTGGCGTAACGGTGCCTACCCTCGAAGTCGATTTGTCATCCACTGTGTCTGGATTGTGTCCAACAGGTTACAAGTTTCTGACCTTATGAAAGCGAACAAGGCCTGAATATGTATCCTAGCGTGTCTGACACCGGTACGAGACCATTTTCGTTGTGTTTGTGCTTCATAAACCTTTCGACTTGGCTCATCATCAAAACTAATGAGCCTCTGTCCAAATAACAATAATAACATAAAACAGGAACCAACTCTATCACCCCTTCCACCTTCGTTCGTCGCTAACACATGTCATACACCGCTTATATTACCAAAATAAGCCTCTCTAATGTACCGATGAGGTCCGAGTACCTAACTCTGGTGAGAGCACTTCCACGATAAGTGGAAAGTTGGGCCAAACATTTAAATAGGACACAAAAGTAGGTACATTGATAAATAAAATTAAAAATTATAGCCATTTTAACCCTTAACTCCCAACAGGTAACTAGTTCACAATCAAGACTGTTCTATATAAATCATTAAATCAAACGATTCAAAAGGTCTCTGGTATCGGTACATGACCTACCACGTAAAGTACATTAGACAGAGCCACGACTTTTTTCATTGTTTTTTTGGTAGAAAAAGTGAAGGAAAAATAAAAGAGCAGAGTGGAACAAAGAGAGAGAAAGAGGAAAAGAGAGAAATTTCACTAAAATACTAAGTGTGTGTTTGGATTAGCGTTTGCAAACTTGAATTTGAATGAACGTGGATTTAGTAAACATGATTTATATAAACTTGAGTATGAGTAAATATGATTTCATGTTTGGATATTTTGCTGCAAACGTGAGTTTAAAAAAGTAAATATTGAGGAAACTCAAGTTTCACACGCAGAAGCTACTAAACCTGCGTTTTGCAAACTCAAGTTTCAGAACTCAAACGTGCGTTTTGATCAGTGGAGCCAAACAACATGAAAATTATGAAACGTGAGTTTACTCTTAGGGACGTGAGTTTGGGATTGGCAAACGCCAATCCAAACAAGCTCTAACTCTAACACTATGTTTGAACAGAGGTGTTGAAGAGAGAAAGCTGAGAGAGAGAGATATGGGTTAGAATATGATATTAACTGTGTTTGGAATTGTAGAAACTCTGTGGATAGAGAGAGAAAGACTGGGTGGGTCACATACAAAAACTAATCTCTTCAATTGGGAAAAGAAATCAGACACTGACCATGCCTGCATGGCTTTTACTAATATACCCTTATCAAAATTACTGTTTACAAATAACCTTTCCATTTCTTTTAATTGATTAAAGGGGAATTTTGGTCCCCTAAAAAATATAACTCTCCCTCCCTCCCATTTCTCTCATATTTCTCACAAACCAAACAACAACTAATAATGTGTTTGATTTAACATTAAAACGTGGTAAACTCATGTTTCCAATGCTCGAAATAATTGCATTAGCGAATCCAAATTTGAGTTTGACCAGTTTTAATGTTAAATCTAACTTACGTCTCATCACTTTCTCCCTTGAATAAACCGGCACTTTAGTCTCTGAATTTTATAGCGTCATGCAATTTAGTCCCTGAGTTATGAAAAACCTTCCGTTATTCCTTGACGTTACTATTCGTCTTGCAATTTAGTCCAAATCATTAAAATGTGTTAATTGCATGATGAGATGTCACATTAAGTGACACCCTGTATGCTACAATGGATGGAAATAATGTAGTTTTAGGTGTTTTTTAAGAGTGTAACATACATAACCCTAACAACCATATAATTTTTTGTTCCATATTCACTTTTCTTCTCCATTCTTCTTCGTCCTTCTCAATGTTTCTTTTTCATCGTTTGTCTCACTTCTGCTTCTTCCCTATTCTTCACTTTTGTTCTTGTCTACTTTATTTGTGTGAAACGCACATATCATCCATGAATAACACCACTGAAAAGAAGTATAACAGCGGTGGCTCAAGGTCATCGTACAATGTTGCAAAGGGAGTGAAGTGGATTAAAATGTTACTGCAATCTCAGAAGAGGTATTAAGGTCTCAAAAACTGGAAAAAAATAATACAAGAAGGTTCTTGTATGGATGTCCCAAACTGAGGATAATCTTTACTCATTTTTTGTTTTATTTTTTATATAAAATTGTATAATTTATGTGTTGTGTAATCATGTAAATGCTTGAAATTTTGTGGGTTGCAGACATATGTCAATGTTTCTAATTGGTGGAGAATGATTCTACGGTTGAAGAAAGCATGAGTGAAGCTACATCAAATATGTCATTCGTACTAAGTGAGGATAAAGAGTGAAGGAACAATGTAACAAGGAAGCTGAAGAAAATAGATTGTGAAATCAAGAAATTAAAGTTGGGCAATTTTGGTGTTGTGTAGTCTAATGATTAGTTTCTATTTTAATGGGATTTACGTTGGGAATTTGGTGGAAGAATTAGAAAATTTGATAGTGTAATGGTTTAATTAAGTAGGATACTCCCTCCGGTCCTATTTATAAGAACCTTTTCTAGGGTGGGTCATGGTCCTTTTTATAAGAACCTTTTCAAATTGTCTCATGCATTAATTATTCTTTGACAAAAATACCCCATTAGTGGAGGTAGGTGAATAATTAATTAGTAGAGAGAGTAGTTAATTGGAAAGATAAAGATAATGGGTCTCAATAAATACAAGGGTAGTTTAGGAAATATGATACACATTCATGACAAATTTATTGCAATTAACTAAATTAACCAACTTCCTTAATCCGTGTGAAATAATTAAAAGGTTCTTATAAATTGGACCGGAGGGAGTACCATTAATTGTATTTATTTTTGAGCTCCTTGTCTTTCCATTATTTTGTAAAATTCTACCATAAATGTGTTTGCAGAAATATAGATTCTATCTGAAAAAGGCATCCCAGCAAGCTAGTATTGTGGATATGGAGATTTTTGCTCATAATCTGGATCTAGAAGGATCTCAGGCACCACAATACCATCATATGTCTCAAAGTGGAATTTTTGGAAAACTGAATGCCTTGAACTAGAGAGGAATCAGTTCATATATACTAATTCGTCCTGTTCAATCTCAAAACATTAATAACTCCTTAAACACACTTGGAAACATTCAGTCATTCGTCCTGCTCAGTCTCCTGTTACTCTTTCTTTGTGTTTGTTTGTTTTTTATAATTTTTAATTATACCATGTAAGCCCATTTATTTTGGTCTACTACATATTTCTGTCCACCTGTTTGGATAAAACTGGAGTTGACATGAATATTTGAATTCATAATTTTAGATCTTAGTATTTTTGTCTTAGAAAATAGCGAATTATGTTTCATTTACAAGTATAGGTTACTTTTACCCTAAAATATGCTTAAAGTCCTTAGTTTCATTAGGTCTTGAAGGATTTGTAACTAAATTAATGTAACATACCCTGGTGTATATATATTATTTTCCCATTACTTAGAGTCATTTTTGTTTTTGGACTTTTATCTCTGTTATTTTTTTTCTTTAAACTTATGGTGTGGTTCTGATATGGGTGTTTGCTTCTTTCAATTGCTACAGCCTTTTATCTCTCTCTACAAAATATAGGAATGATAATACTAGCCTTTTAATCTTTTTGCTCTTTACTTTAATCATTTTTAATAGATAGTTGCTTCAGCTTTATTCTTATTTCCTTGCATTGCAAATGATTTTTTAGTTTCCCTCTGTCTATCTAATTTCTAAATTATTTTAACTGTCTTCTTCATAGATCTTTGAAGTTAATATAAAACTAGATATAAGCCCGCGTGTTGCGCGAAATTTTTAAAATATTTTTTAAAGATAACTAAATAAATTAAAAGATAATAGATGTATGAAAATTAATTGGGCATTTTAAAAAAAATGAATTTATAGCTATGGAAAAATTGTATTTACTAATATCTTTGAATAATATATTAATGCTTTGATACAAATTGTAAGTCATTTTGTACATTTTTTCAATAAAAATTTTGTGTCAGATGAATGATAATTGTGTGAGTGCAATACAATTTTGGTGAAATATCTTTTATTTTATTTTTTTTTAAAAAATTTTATACAAACAATATATTGAAATATATAAAATCAAGAAAGAATGATTGGATTATATGAATTATTCTTGTTTTACTTTGTGGTTTTAGATATATATATATATATATATGTGTGTGTGTGTGTGTGTGTGTGTGTGTGTGTGAAAAAATGCACATTTTACTGAAATGGTATGTTTGTTGCAGTGGAAGTGTATGATCTCAGACGAACTTTATCTATAGAGTATGTTTGTGAGTTGAAAGATGAAGGGGAAAGGAGGGGAAGGGAAGGTTTTTAGGAAATCTTTCCATCCCATGTGTTTGTGAGTTTAGATCTCTCCTTCTTTAACTTATAAAGTTTTCCCCCTCCTTCCTTACCCTTTCTTCTCCTCCTAACTCTTTCATTTCTCATCCCTTCAAACTCCCAAACACTTACGTAAGGTCAGAGATTCGAATCCAGTCGCAATTCTTGGGAGAACTTTTATCTAACCACCACCTCCGGCTCAAGGGTTAAATCCACCGTTATGCTTGTGGGGATTTCCCGTCACTACGCCAAAAATGAGTATTAATAGCGCAAAATAGATAGCATTTTTAATTTTAAGTGTCATCCCAAAAACACGGAACAACATATATAGGGTTTAAACAGTATACGCTAAAAAAATTAAATAGCGTGTTTATGCATATTTAAAAAAAAAAGCACTAATATAGATCGGCAGCGCTAAAATTTAAATGCTATCTACATTAATATTAACTTAAATTAAAAAAGAAGTCCCCTTCACGGAAATGCTTCTCTCGGTCTCTCTGCGAAATCCTCTCAACCTCTCTGCAAAGTGACTCTTATCTCTCAATTCTCTGTTTAGTAGGAGAGAAATTAGAGATGAGAGAAATTTAAAGGTAAGGGTCTTACCTAAAAGAATTTTTCTCATCAAGAGAGGAGAAATAGAGTGGAAATTCACTATTACACTCTTTCTTTTTTATTTCTCTCCTACCAAACAATATGAGAAGAAAATAACAGTCTATTTCACTCATATTTTTCTCCTATCAAACAACCCATAAAAAACAAGTAAAATGAGACGGTAGGAGTAATAACTTATTTTTTACAAGGAAGGAATTAAACCTCATTAACAATGAACTCTATGACAAAAAGAAAATCTTGAATATAAACTTGAAAAAGAAAGACCTACAACCATGGAGAGACTTATCAAGAATGGGAAGACGAAGATCTCTATCAACCATGGCGAGATTTTACCTGTAGCATATGTTTATGAGTTGAAAGATGAAGGGGGAAGGAGGGGAAGGGAAGGTTTCTAGGAAATCTTTCCATCCCATGTGTTTGTGAGTTTAGATCTCTCCTTCTTTAACTTGTAAAGCTTTTCCCCTCCTCCCTTACCATTTCTTCTCCTCCTAACTCTTTCCTTTCTCATCCCTTCAAACTCCCAAACACACACGTAAGGTCAGAGATTCGAATCCAGTCGCAATTCTTGGGAGAACTTTTATCTAACTACCACCTCCAGCTCAAGGGTTAAATCCACCGTTATGTTTGTGGGGATTTCCAGTCACTACGCTAGAAATGAGTATTAATAGCGCAAAATAGATAGTATTTCTAATTTTAAGTGATATCCCAAAAACACGGAACAACATACATAGCGTTTAAGCAGTAAACGCTATCCTGAAAAAATTAAATAGCTCTACAGGGTATCATTATGTGTATGTGTCACTCCCGTTTAGCGGATAATGATTATGAGTGTTATATACTAGTGTTATATATACTGTTATATTTAAATACTATTTTTTTCAATCGTTATATTTAAAATACTATTACACAGTGTTTAGAAGTAAAATTTAGCAGAAATTCATGGTCGTCGTTGATGATTTACATGTTTAATTCCCCTTAACTTTAATTGTTATTTGGGGTAGTTGCGAGTTTTAAATTTTTTATTTTCAAAAAATTTCAATCAAGTTTTTACAACTCAACACTGAAAATTAAAAATCACTTTTTTTGTTTTCAAAATGTCCATTTTGGGGTGGTTTCCAGTTTCCAGTTTTGAAAATTTTAAAAACCAAAACCAGTTTTCAGTTTCGAAAATTTTAAAACTAAAAACCAGTTTTCAGTTTCAGTTTTATGGTTTCCAGTTTCATTTTTTTTAATATCGATTTTAAGTTTTATGCATTACATGAATAATTCTCTCTCCTCTCTCTCCTCTCTCCTTTGTTTCTCTCTTGTCTCTCTCTCCACCGTTTCTCTCTCCTCTCTCTTCTTTACTCTGTTTCTCTACTGTCTCTCTCCTCGCTCTCTCTCCTCTCTCCTCTGTTTCTCTTCTATTTCTCTCTCATCTCTTTCCTTTATTTTTCTACTGTTTCTCTCCCCTCTCTCCTCTGTTTCTCTATGTTTATCTACAGTGGTGTGAGAAACGAAGGAGAGAGGAGAGAGAAATATAGGAGAGAGAAACATATTCCCTTTTCTATCATTAGTTTCCTCTGCTTTTGTTGTTACTCCATCCAAACTGATTCTCGATAAAATTCATTGATAATCATTGAATTTTTCTTTTTTTTGGTTCCATGTAATCATTAATTTTTCAAGTATCAATATTTAAAACATATGATAAAATTAGTCAAGATATACAGCAAAAGATAAAATTGGTTCCATGTAATCATAACATGATGTTATTTGTTCAGTCTCACCACTGCACACTGTATTCTCCCTTGTTCCTTCTTCCATTGCCATGTTTTCATGACAGAAGGACTCTGAATCTTCTATTGTAAAAGTTTTTTCTTTTATCTGTTCTAAGGTGTTATGCAATGACAATAATATAGCTTCATTTTCCTGTGCTACTCTTCTCCATGATTGATTCTCTGCCTCTAATCTTCCAAAAATTCTTCCAACCCAACCCTTTTCTTTATTGCTTATGCTATTTGTTCATCCCTTTGGCTCAGCATATAAAGAGCATCTGATTCAACCTTTTTTAACAAGGCCAACACTTGCTAATTTCTCTGCTCTAGCAACATAATTCTCAATTTCGCGTTCTGTCAAAAACATAAAAATACTGATTAGATAACAATTAATGTGATAATTAATATGTATGAAACTAACCTGTGATATGATATACTGGTCAACCTCATCCCTCTGTTGGGCAAACTTAATAGCCAAGCTTTTAAAAGGTTGATTGTGGTGATACTTATTGGTGGAGTTGTAATTGTAAGCACTGAAATTAGAGCGAAAGAGAGAATTAGGATAAAAAATAGAAGTCTGTAGCTGTTGGAGGCATTGTTCTGGAGGTTGCTGATGTTTAAGACTTGTGAAATGTTGCTGTTGAGATTTGAAAGATGACAAATCCCGTGGCACACATAATGGAAATCCAATATTAGTGGGATACAAATGCGCTTCAATTGCCATGTCCAGATCCAATCAGATACTGTATTGTGTTGTATTCTCAAAAGGGTTATTGGCAGGTATGATATATATAGAATAGAATTCCATCCATAACTATTATCAGCAACCATGTAATTATTAACTTTTGGTGTTTTCACCTGCAGATTGAAGTGGGAGATGTTCTACTTGCAAATAATTCAACAGTTCACCATACATTTCTATTCAGCATGGTGCTTAATCTATCTGCAATGTTTTTTCATTGTTTCTTATAGTTGTGACTTATGAGTGATTAGCTGTGTATGAGATTAAAATATCTAAAGATTGCATTGTATTAAGAGGTTACATATTACTAGATTGTGTAAAACATTTTACAGGGTTATGTGAGGGGGGCTGTTCTGCAATTGTGGACTCAGGAACATCTTTAATTGCTGGTCCAACTGTATGACCTCAAGCAATATACTTCTTCTATCTTGATACATTGTTCTGTTCACTTTTCCTTTGGTGTCTTTTTCTTACTAGTTCTTGTTTGCAGAGTGTTGTGGCTCAAATTAACCATGCCATTGGAGCAGAAGGCTGTGTCAGTTTTGAATGTAAAAATATTGTCCATAACTATGGGGATATAATTTGGGAATCCTTGATTTCTGGGGTTTGTTGTTCTCTTTGTTACTTTACTCTATACTTTTAATGATTATCAACAGCATTATTCGAATTTTAACTTCTTATGTTTAATGTCTGCAGCGGGCATAGCATCATCATGAGATGCTTATTATAAGATGTATTATACTAGTTTTGATTTTAATGGTTAGAAGAACTAGCAACTAAATATTCGTTATTCTTTTCCTTATCTCCAATGTTCAACACTATAATATAAACTATTCAGAAGAAATATGAAGGAACATTAAGATATTCTGAAGAAAGAGCATTCCATAAAGTAATTGAGTAAGTGCTGTTACTAACTAACTAGCTTCAAAAGTCATTGAGCTTAAATGATTCTGAAGGTTGGCTCCTGCCAATTCTCAAATGCTGTCAAGGGTTGACTTCAATCTTATTTATTAAATAAATTAGGTCAATTTTTTTAAAAAAAGTTGAATCTATGCTATTTAAAAAGCTTAATATACCGATCAATTGAAGTAAATATTATTATTATTATTATTATTATTATTATTATTATTATTATATTTTTAATGGCAGGAAAAGTCATTCCTTTGCTAAGAAATTACTAGCGCTGGCATATATAATTGAATTTGACAGTAGAAACCGAGCTTAGTACAAAGTCTGTAAACATTTTCTTGAGATCATGGCAGAAGCACCTGTTACTCTATCTTCAGGTTACAAACTTGATTCGAGGCAAAAAGCTTGAAAAAGAGTTGGTTGAAGACTGCTCTGTGTGCCGCTGAAGCTCTACATTTTGATGCAGAGCAGAAGCAGATCGGTAATCTGCATGTGAAAGAGAATCAGGGATTAATCAATATTATATATATAATATTACATCATCGAATCATTTTGAATATGAAAACTTACGTGTTGCTCAAGTAAATAAATAAAATATGATTGTTTTTTTTACGGAAAATATGATATTGTTAAGTAAATATAATAATTATTATATATATTATTTTTGTTATATTGAATAAAACTTTACATATATTTAAAATAAAAATTATATTTATGATTTATTTATCATATAACTAATAAAAAATATTGTGAAGAAGTAATTGATGTTCATAAATGCCTTTGAATTAAAGTTTGTAATTTCTTGTATCGTTTCATCTCAATCATCCGAAGGTCAAATCATAAGAAATTAAGGGATTGATCCATGCAATGACAACTCAATAAAAAAGTTGAGTTGGCAAAATGAAGTATGAAAATAAGGTTGACGTGATGTCGTGAAAACTCGCGCTTGAGTTCTTATATAATAAATAGATAGATTTTGTGAAAATCTTGATTTCAAAAATTGCATCCCTTCTGTTTGGCTTAAATAAAAAAAATGTTAAAAAGTATGGAGATTTTTACTTTTATTTATTTATTAGAAAAGCATGCTAAAAGTTGTTGATAAATCATTTTTTATTATATTTTATTCTTGATGGAAATATGCAGTGGTGTCAAAGTGAGCCAGCCTGGCTCACGCGGGTTGGCTCACCACGAGTTAAGTTAAAAGTGAGCCGAGCCGAGTTGGCTCACTTTTCTGGTGAGTTGAAAAAATACCAACCCGACTCGACCCACCACGGGGTTGGTGGGTTAAGCGGGTTGGCTCACCTAACTTAAAAAATTATAAAAATAATAATAAAATAATAGTAAAAGTCAAAAAATTAGAAATAAATATAAAAAATTATAAAAATGACTTAAAATATATAAAAAATAAATACAAAATAAAAAGTGGGCCAACTTACTTTAACCCGACTCAAATCCACTTTGGCTCATGAGATAAGTGGGTTAACCCACTTTTGACGTCCCACAAAGCTCACCGAGTTCAACTCAAATTAACACCTATGGAAATATGGCATGATATTGAGCTACATGGTGAGTCTTAATATTGGTTGCTACTGTTTTTGATTTAAAGACAATATTGTGGTCTGATGTCAAATCTTATTGTTCTTAATGTTGTCAGGTTTTGTATTAATTTTTTTAATTAACTTTTTACATACAAGAAGCTCCTATGAATTAGTTCTTAGATTCTTCACTCAGTTCTTATTGTTTTTGTTACTATGTTTTAACTGGTCGAGAAAGTGAACCGTTAAAACTCCATATAAAATTACTACATTTTGCTTCTTATTAATTTTGTTTATTTTCTTTGTGGAATATATATATATATATATATATATATATATATATGGTGTTCTATATATTTTGGTTGATCTTGACGATCCCATCTTTTGTTATATGAGCAATGATATTTTGGTTGGAACATTGGAGGCTATTTAATTTGAAAAATGAAATTTTAAATTAGCTACGGTTAGAAAAATGAAATTTTAAATTAGCTACGGTTAGCTTTGGATACTACCGTAGCTAGTACTAAGTAAAATGAACCTCACTTTTTTTAGATGCGAACCACGCTCCTTTCTCTTTTTTGGCTAATGTGGAATAGTTATTTTTACTCCACAAGCAAATGAACTTCGAATTCTAGCAAACATCAAACATCGGTATTGCCAAGACAAATCAAGGCTTGAAAGCATAATAATGTAGGATGATGAAAGCACAATATCAAAATAAAATTTATTAAATTTCGCTTGTGTAATGTGTAAGCAATGAGTTAGAATGATGCACTGTATACTTAGAATATATATGAAGTTAAATTTATGAAGCAATGATCATATGAATATGAGCACCAATGGGGTTGGATGGAAAAAAAAATCCCTATTGAAAGAGCTCGCCCCACCATGATGTGATGTTCCCGGCTCTAACTGAAAGACTTCCGAGGATAGGAACTCTAAAGCACAGTCTCTAGTCTGAGTATCAAAGCTATGGCTATGCTATTGAAGGCTAAAGCTGAAAAACAAAAGGCTACAATAATCCTAGGAAAATGAAGGGTGGTCTCACACTAATAACTCTCTTCCTATACGGCCGGTAAAGATGGTGGATTCAGGACCTTTTGTACTTTAATTTTACCCTATTCATGTAGGTATAGGAGACAATTGCCTTTCAGCTCTTGATTTAGATATGTCATAACAAGATAATGTCATGTGCCCCTGAAGGTTATTTATCAATATATATAGCTTTAATTTCTTCACATCTATGTACGCTTAATTGTCTTCTTCGAATATGGACTTGTTATTTGTGGTGAGAGAGTGAAGAATATTTGCATTATTGCATATTGACTTGGAAGAGGTAAGGGTAGATCGAGCACAAGTGAAGACAACTATTTCTTCTAGGAAATCAAGTACTGTACTCTATAGCTGGCTGTTATTCTTTTAATCATTGATTCCTGTGAGAATTTATCGACAATATTAATGTTGTCATTATGCAGCTTTAATAGCTATTTAATTATCAACGGACCCACTATATTTCTACAATCTTCTTCATCAAAATTGTTAGTGTGTGACTTACAATCGTTGGTTCATATGTGGACCTTACGGAACCTTCAACAACAGCTTTCACCTTTCAGTACGTATTGTTGTTGCTATGCAAGTTTAATCTTTGTTCCCTCTTGGTTGACCACTATTAACTCATGAGTGGTTTAAGATAGCATCACCATTGCCTTCTGAGACATTTAGGCATTCTTTGGTTCAAAGGAGAGGATGGGAGGTGAGAGATTTTAACCAAGGGGATAGAAGGGTGTGTGACATTTTATTTGTTTGGTTCAAAGAGGGAAGAGGAGGGAAAGAAAAAATGACCTCTTATATGTTTGGTTCACAAGAGGGGGAGGAAAAATAAAACTAGTTTACTTATATACCTCTTTACTTTTATAACGCATATTTTTATTAATATGACTGCAGGGGTATTTAAGTCATTTTAATTATTTAATTTAAACTCTCCCTCCAAATCCCCTATTATTGGAGCGGATCAAAAATAGCCTTACAAGGGATTTTGCCCCTTCCCTTCCCCTCCTAAAAATTGAACTAAACATTGAAACTCATTTAAAATCCCTCCCCTCCAACCAAACATATGTTTAGAGTGTGTTTGATAAGTCATTTCAGCTAGTTGAAAGGTGAAATTAGTAGCTGAAACTATTTCAGGGGTGTTTGGTAAGGTAGCTTTTTTGGGTAGCCACTAGCTTTTTTTGAAAAGCTACTTAATGTAGCTTTTTTTAAAAAAGCTCCAATTTTCAGCTACTGGCTCAAAGTTAATTACAAGTTTATCCATCAATCACCCCCACTTATTATTATTATTATTATTTAATAATTAATGATGTAATTGTATGTTATTTTAACATTTTCAGCTAGTTTTGCCAAACAACTTTAATCAAATAAGCAAAATTTTCAGTTTTCAGCTAGTTTTAAGCTTTCAGCTAGTTTTTCGGCTTTCATCTAGTTTTTTCCAGCTAGTTTTACAAACAACACTCTTAGCACACGAGGTGTCACATTCATTAAATGATTTGGCAGCATATCATTAGATGTCTGTATAAAAATTCTTTATATTGATAGTGTATATATATTAAACTCTAATATTATATTCCTATACTCACTTTTCTAAGAATATTTTATCATATCTTAAAATATGATTTAATGAATATAAGTTGTTAATGTAAAAAAATTGACATTCAATGATGTACTGTCACGTCATTTAATCAATATGACATATTATATGTTATTAAATTTAATAAATAATGTGACAATATATCATTATATTTCTATATAAAATTTTTTACACTAAAAATATATATCCATATTAAACTCCCTAAAATAAACACGTGTCTTTTAAATTTCGCTACATCACAAATTCTCGCTGAGATTTGGAACAACCTTAGGTCGAGGAATGTTAGCAATGTATTTTTAACATAAAATTCAATGCACTTTTTATGATTGACCTGATTATTAAAAAACTATTAATACGCTTTTTAAAAAGTTATGAGGTAATTGTATTTATTTTTTAAGAAAATAGATTAATATATTATAAAATATGTATTAAAAACAGGGAAACCTTAATGAGTAGTCTGGGGCCAATAGTTATAAAATACAAAAATAATAAGTTTTTATTAAAATTTGTAACATATTTAATGTTAAAAATAGAATAAATATTAATAAAAGCAATTTTTTATTGTTTTTTTAAGGAGTGCCTTTAAGGTAAAGGCAATTATTAGCAACATTCAACAAAATAGAGTAAGGCTATATATTTAATTAATTTGGTTATGTTTGGTAAAAAGTAGATGATATGGTAGCTTCTAGGCCGGGAAACTGCTAGCTGATAATCCTCTAGTTGATAAGTTTTTAGCTTATAAGTTAAATTATTAAATTAAAAGTATTTGGTAAATTAGTCCTTTAAGTAGTTGATATATAAATGTAAAATAATATAAAAGAATATATTTACATAAGATTTTTTATATAAATTTTATTTTTATAGATAAAAAATATTATGGTTAAATATGTTTTTAGTCCCTAAAGTATTACCTGAATTTGATTTTAGTCCCTAAAGTTTAAAATTATTTTGGTTTGGGTTCTTTATGTTATGAAATCACATAAAATCTAATCCCTCCCCATAACAAGCGGATTTCTGTGTTAACCTATCTATGGTTGGATCAAATTAAAGTGATTTGTGATTTTAATGGGTCTTTTAGGGCTGGTATGGTTTGCATTTTCATTTTTTGTTTCTATTTCCTGTTTTCATTCTTTTTCTTGTTTTCTGAAATTTTACAAAGGAAAAACTGGAAATGCTGGAAATAAAAAATTTTGTTTCCATCATTTTCATTTTTTTTTCTTTGTAAAATTCCAGAAACAAGAAACAGAATGAAAATAAAAATGGAAACAGGAAATGAAAATGCAAACCAAACATACCATTTCTTCAACTCAGTTGGCTAGTTGTGGCAAAGTTCTTATAGATAGTTAGGGAGCACTCATTTGTGCTTTTGTCGCAAGGTTGGGACCCATGCAGAGCTATGGGCGATTATGTATGGTCTTTGTATATTGCTCGACAAAGGAGCTTTAATTCATCGTGTTGTCCTGGAGTCCAATTCTATGATTTCAATCCAGTTTAATTATACCCAAGGGGTGTTTATGTTTCATCCTTGGTACTAAAGAAACTAAATGATGATGAAAAGGCTTCGATGACATTAATGGAAAAGTGTACATAATAATATATAGGCAAACAAACTAAGAATCTGTTACAACAGAATTACAAATAATGAAATAGAATTACAAATGAAAGATAATGAACCAACCTTGGATAAGATCTACAACTATGTTTCCTGGGCAGTAGCAGGAGAAATATTATGTTAACCAATTCTAGAACTCTTATCTTTTACGCCCCCGCAAAAGCATGTCACCATCAGTGACATGCATCTTGGACCTACACAAATTAAACTTTATTGAGGTGAGTGCCTTGGTTTGTATATCAGTTGTCTGATCCCTCGTAGATATATGTGAAATTTGAAGTTGCTTTTGCTGCACTAATTGTCTGACAAAGTGATAGTCAAACGCAAGATGCTTCATTCTAGAGTGGAAAACAGGGTTGGCATATAGATAGGTAGTACATATATTGTCACATAGAATGTGCGGGGTGATGGACAAGGGAACTCCAACTTCATGCAATAAATTAAATAACCAGTTGAGTTCAGCTGCAGTGTGCGTAACTGACTTGTATTCTGCCTCTGTCAAAAACCTGGCCATTGTGCGTTGACATTTTGAAGACCATGAAACCAGATTGCCTCCGAGGAAAATGATGTATGTTGAAGTAGAAGTATAGTCATCAGCATTCCCAGCCCAATCAGCATCACTATAAGCTTGTAAGGATAAGTTGGTGGGTTTACTCAATTGTAGACCAAAGTTAATGATCCCCTTGAGGCAGCAGAGCACACGCTTAAGTTGTTGCATGTGAGTTTTTGTTGGCTTGTGCGTGATCTGGGATAGTTTATTGATAGCAAATGACAAATCTGGTCGAGCTTGGGTTACATATTGAAGTGCCCCAATGATGCTTCTGAATGTGGAGGCATTTGTGGTTGTTGAACCATCACAAAGTCTGAGTGTGGAGGGGCAGAGAGGTGTGGAGCATGGTTTCGCCCCTACCATGTTGTGTTTCTCAAGAATGTCTCAGCTATAGCAATGTTGTGAGAGGAACAACCCTTGGGATTAAGGGATAAGCTCTATACCGAGGAAGTAATGAGGGTAGCCAAGGTTCTTGAGAGAGAACCGGTTGGAGATCCTGTATGAATTTTGAAAGGAATTATGGAGAATTACCTGTCACCAATATGTCATCAACATAGACCAGAAAGAAAGAAAGTGTACCATGATGTGAGTAAATGAATAACGATGGATCACTATGACTTATGCAAAACCCATATTGCAAAATATGATTCTTTAACTCATCATCCCAGGCTCTTGGTGCTTGACGAAGACCAGAGATAGCCTTATGTAGTTTACACACATAGGAAGGATGTTGAGCATCCACAAATCCCGGGGGTTGTTGCATGTAAACGGCTTCAGATAACTTGCCTTGAAGGAAGGCGTTGTTGACATCAAGTTGGTGGAAAGACCAAGAGTGAGCTAATGCAAGAGTCAAGATTGCCTTTATAGTATGTGACAAGACGAGCTTTGTAGTGAGAAACAGAACCATCTGGATTGCGTTTGACTCGAAAGAGCCACTTGCAAACCCACAACATTTTGATTTTTTGGTTCTGGTTCCAAGTGCCAAGTTTCATTGCGGAGAAGAGCATCAAACTCCTCAGACATAGTAGCACACCAATGACCATATTTCATAGCCTTAGTCACACTAGAAGGTTCATGATTTTCCTACATGGGATGTTTAGTAACAGAAAACAATTTCTTTGGCTTGAAAATGTTATTTTGGGACCTTGTGATCATTGAATGAGTACATGAGTGGATGGGTTAGGTGAAGAAGAAATTGAAGAGGGAGAGATCATACCTAACGAAGGTTGAAGTGCAAGAGTGGTCTCTGATGTTGGATTGTTGTTTAAACAATGAGCTTCACTATTTGGTGATGGTGGAATGGTAGATGTTGGGGAAGGAGATAAAATATTTGTGGTAGGAAAGGAAATGGTGAAATGTGGGAGATTGGAAACAGTTGTAGGAGGGGGTGGTGTTGCTGCTAGGTGCGAGTAGGGAAATTGGTTTTCTACAAAGGTTACATGTCTGGAGATATAGGTTTTATGTGTTTTTGGGTCAAGAAAAATGTAGCCATATTGAGGATTAGAGTGTCCTAAAAAAATACATGGGTGGGATCGAGGTTGTAGTTTGTTTGTGGTGTCTGGTTTTAACCATGGAAAACAAAGGCATCCAAAGGAATGAAGGAGATGATAGTTTGGTGAAGTTTGGAAGAGCAGTTCATATGGTGTCAAAAGCCTAAACCCTAAACCCCCTCTGCATGCAACATGTCAAAAGCTGGTGAATTTCTACCCCATATGTGACCGAAAAAACATTGAATTTTGAAAATCCTATTAACTATCCATTATTTAATTAATGGTCAAATAATTTTTAGATTCTTTTTTATTTTAGTAAATTTTTATTTAGATTCTTCAAAAGAGAAGTGCTATATGACTCCATAAAATCAAGCATGGAAAATATGGACAATTGAAAAACCACACAGTTACAGTGAAAATTCACAGTTGCATAAATATAAAGGGAAAGTATAATCCAATTAGAGCATCTTGAATTAGAGACTAGGGATATCAATGGATAGGGTTGTTATTCACATATATATGTGGATAAAAATCCATGTATCTGTTAAGTGGATATTAAATGAATTTATGATTATCTATGAGTATTTAGGGATATTCACAAATATCAATTAAAAAATGAAAATTAAGTTAAAAAAATTAAAATTATTTAAAAATAACCTAATTTATTTTTTTATATAAAGTTATAATATGAAAAAGAAAAAAAGATAGATGTCCCGTTTTAGGTGGTTGCGAGTTTTATAATTTAGTTTTGTAAAATATTCAATCAAATGTTTATAACTCAAAAGTAATTTGAGGTGTTCGTGAGTTTTCAATTTTTGGCTTTAAAAAAAATTTTAATCCAAGTTTTTGAAACTCAATTAAAATTTTTCGGGAATGAGTAATTGAGCAAAATTAAGATGAGAAACTCAGAGAGTTTGTGGAATGTTTTAGAATAGAAAAACGTTAGAATTGCTTATATTCGATCAATGAAATATATCTATGAAGGTTCGCAACTATAGTAAGAAAAGGCAAGATATTTTCCTATTAGCTACAGGTGTGCACCAATGGTTAACTTTGAATCATTTTTTTTATATTGGTTATAGACATGTTTATTGAACATATATAAGAAACAATAGCAAAATACATACTTTTTGTAGATGATATAGTATTAATTAGAGAGACTTGAAAAAATAAATTAATGAAAAGCTAAAAATTTGGAGATAAGCCTTGAAAACACATAGTTTTCACTTAAGTGGAAGTATGACATATTATATGGAATGCAAGTTTAACACGAGATGAAGGGGAAATGAGATGTCAACCAAATAATCAAGTAATTAGTTGGATAAAATGGATGAATGCTTCAAGTGTGATATATGCTAGAAAAGTACCACTCAAGTTTTAAAAAAAAATTAACCGCATAACTATAAGACTTATAATATTATGTGGGACTAAGTGAAAAGTCAATAAAAAATGCTTAATATCAATAAAATGAGAATATCATGATGGGTAAGAGGTTAAATAGGATAAGAAAATAGTATGTTTAGGATTATTGTAGAAAAAGTTAGAGTGGTTCTCATTGTAAAAAAAATGGTAAATCTCTCATCTTAGATAATTTGGAATATATGGTGAAAACTCATGAAAACAATAGTAAAAGAATTGACCAATCATATGATAGTCCAATAGTTAAAGATAATGAAAACTATAGATCAAATCAATGAAAGAGATTTATTTAGAGGTAATTTGTCTATCCTTATACTTAATGTCTTAAGGTATCACTAAACATTATTGATCATATGATACATATAGTCAACCCCACTTAATTGGAAATGACTTAGTTGTCTGTATTCATCTAAATATTTTTATTCAAATTCATTCAATCATAAAATTTTTTTCCGTCAATGTTGAATTTTTTCATAACTATAATTTTAAAGTTTATAATTTTAAATTTTAAAATACACTATATATCAAATTAATAGACAATGATAGAAGTGTGTATTGATTTACACAATTTATTTTCATAATTTTACTCACAGTTTTAAAAGTCTCATACATATATTGTTTTATAATTTTAAACATTGTATCTCTTAAATATGTTTTTACTTATTTATATTTCTAAATATTAAAAATGCTATGCAATATAAGAAATGTACTTATTAGATTGATTTAAATCTCAGTCACATTATTAATGAAGCATTGACTGGCACAAACTTGAATAGTTAGGCTAAGCTAATGAACACTGTACTACACCATAGGCAAGGGTGATATCTCTTCAATTTTGTGTTGTAATCTTTGAGTAATATATATGGTTCTTCACTCCATCTGTCAGTTTAGTGGCGTGGTTGGTAAACGTCTTACGATTGTTTGTTTGTCCTTTCGTTATCTTGTTGTATCTAGAAAGCATCATTCATGCTGGGGGCTGTTGATTGCTGAATGCTGATGTATCTAAAGCAAATTATTGGTTATCTTGTCCTTGCCAAAGAGGAAACAAGAATTCAATATATATAACCAAACAAGTTAAACAAATAAGTCCAAAACAGGTGTTTTGCCTTTTTTTTAATGCTGGTGGAAATTTTGTCAATGTGCATGCCGTGCGATCAGTGTTAAAACCATTATTGCTTTTGTCAGTCTTAAATTAATGAGTTGAACATCAAATTAAGCTCAATGTGGCAAACTTTTTAGTTAGAGCATATAGTAATCCGAAATTGACATGAAGCACCTCGTGACTTGAAGTAATACTGATCTTCGAATGAAATGTGAAGAGTGTCTAAACACTTTCTTATTTGTGTGGTTAGTTTAGCTCAAAATCACGTTTTAAATATAAATTTAATAGTCTGTTTATATTAAATTTTACAACACTGCAAATCGATTATGGAGAATCGAAAAAAAAATTACATCCAGTCAAAATGCATAGGGATTCATGCAGAATCGATTTGCACTATTACAAACTATTAAACAAACAGGCGCCGAATAAACATTGCTAAAAATAGGTTGGTTTATACCCAGATCCGACCTAACATATATGTAAATATAAAGCAAATTATAATATGGAGACTTAATTCTAAAAGATAAAATACCATAAATGACGTCATACATTTTTTTAAAAAAATGAGCCTTTTTTTTTAAGAAAAGAAACTTATGTTAAATTAATTTTTTTATTTTTTCATAAGAAAAAATGTTTTTAATTATTATCTATTAACTAATAGATAATATATTTTTGATATAAAGATTTTATTAAATTTTAGGTAAAATATATTTTTAATCTTTATAAATTTAAACATATTTATGTTTGGTTCTCATAATTTAAAACCAATGTGGTTGAGTTTCACTTTTCTTAAAATCACCTCAAATTAATTCTTAGCACCCATCTTGCTAGGGACTAAAAAAATACACCTGATCATAAAGACACACCTAAAAAAAACTAATTTGATGTGATTTAGAAAAGAGAGAGACTCACTGCATTGATTTTAAGTTATGGGAACTAAAATCAAATTTATTTAACTTTACAAAAAGAGAAATGTAAATTGTACATGTTGTACATGTACAACAAAGAGAGAGAAAGAGAGAAAAGAGAAAAAAAGAGAGAAATGTGAGATGTGATGAGTGATGTGATGAAAAGAGATAGAGAAAAAAGTGTGTTGTATGGGTTGTTGTATGTTTTTAGGTTGTATGAATTACTTATCTCTTACAAAAACTATAAATATATTTTACCCTTAATTTTAATATATAAAATATATAAAAAAAATTGAGGTCTTGTAGCAGGGAGACCTAAAACGATTACTTTATTGGCCTTCCCCTTGTACCGATCTTATTCAGATCCGTATTTAAAATATGATTTTCAGGATAAACTAAACACCACAGTAGTCTTCCGAATTAAGGGTCTTGCAAAAATGACTTGAATATTTTATTTATCATTTCTTTAGATGGATTAATTCCATGGGTTCACAAACTAATTAATTACCAATAATTAACTAAAGTTGTTGTAGACTTGTAGTTGAATATTGAGCTCTTTAGTTTAAAAATTTCTAAATTTCATGTTTTTATATTTGAAGCATGTGATGTGAGATGGAGTTGAGTGTGACCCACCTTAACATATTCTACAAACAATAAACAAACAGAATATTAGGAAAACAGAAGGGGAGAGGAAGAAAATTAGCAAGAGTTAAGGTGTCTGTGATGGCAATTTGGTTGTTGTCCGGTCATTAACTCCATGATCAGACCCTTTGAGATTTGGAAATACAGCATAACAACCGACAAAGGTATGAGCTATGGGAGGGGTGTTAATGGACGAGTTTCACATGTCTCTAATTCGACCTTAATTTTTTTCTGGGCCAATTCTATGGATTCGAACCCGTCCATAGATCCAAAAAGACCCGATGATATGCGGGTCTGAGTATGATAGGACCGGGTTGACCCGATATATAAGCTAAATATAATCATGAAATGATCATATAACAATGTTCAACGAAAATAGTTCATACCATTACTAAATATATTGCATACATTAAAATATCTCTTAATGTATGCAATATTTTTTACTTTTTTAAAGTTTGAGATATTACTAAACCAAGAATAATATTATATCATTATATAATTTTATGTATAGAATGTATTTTTAAAGGTAAATAGAGAAAACTTAGACTAAAAAACCCCATCTAAAATGAAAAAAAATAAAGTTAGGACTTTACATAATAGAAAACCATAAGTAATAAATATTATATTTATATATAAAGGACGGGTCGGGTAATCCGAAGGTTAACCCGAACCCGTCATCAACCCGATGTCGAGTCAAAAAATGAGCCTCGATGAGACCGATGTGGTTCTATTTTTTTTTTTGTAGGATAGGAACATACCCGACTCGAGTAGGACGAGTTGGGACGGGTCAAAGGGTTGAACCGGGTCTTGAACACCCCTAAACTATGGGTTTTACTTTTACTTTAATAGGTAATTTGAAAAATGCAAATTATGATAAATAAATAGGCATAATTGTATTCATCATCATTATTGGTATTTATATAATTATTTCCACAAGAGCATATGCCAAAGGAATAAATATTGTGATTACACACTTTCCATCTGTGTGGGTCTAGCCACTAACTTGCATTTCAGGAGACAACACCGTGCCAGCACCCCATCTTAGCTGACAAACAGCATTAAATAATTGAAGGACGAAAAAATAGCCTACTAAATTACATTAACTTAGAAAACAGGTGTCTAAAATCACGGGATTCAAAAAACTCATTTTTAAAGGAAATTATTCTGTTAGAAAAAAAAAGTTATTGACTATATTCCATGTGCAGAGAACTTGAATGGTAATAAACATTTAACAGGAAACAATCATATTATCCAGATTCTTTCATCCATTATAACAGGATAATTTCCTTAGTTGACCATAACACATTTGGTAATTACGTGCAATTTGAGTGAACTGAAACTCCGTTACTTAAACCTCAATAAACACAAAAAAAAAGCAGTGTAACCTTTTTTTTTTAGGTAAGAAAAAGGCACATTCATATAGGCATGATTGAAATCATTTGCGAAAATCATGTCATTGGTTTTGGTTGAGTGGGGCATAGGGTATGTGGGGTGAAGCATTTGCATTGATCAGATGGGCACATGAGTAATACCATATCAATCCCCAAAAGGTCTAATTAAGGTGATGTTCAACTGGCATTGGCGTGTAGAGGAAAGAGGGAATCACAGAAGGGGATATATATAAATAAAAAAAAGAGGGTGAAGCAAGCTGCATTATTGTATTGTATTTTACATCAGCGATTAACAAATAATTAAAGTCAAAGGCTTTTTTCACTGTTCCTTTGGTAGAAAAAGTGAAGGACAAATAACAGAGCAGAGCAGAACAGAGAGAGGAAGAGAGAGAACTTTCACTAAAATACTAAAAGATTTCTGTTTTGTTTTGTTGGCTTCAAATCCATCACTGTCCATTTTGTACAGGTTTCGTTACCCTTCTCCAGTTCAACATTTTCTCTCTCTCTCTTTCTTTTTTCTTCTGAGTACTCTCTTTCTCTCTTGCCCTTTTGCTGTTGGTGAAAGAGAGGCCTTGAGGGCAAAGTTTTCGTTTTCAAAATTGGAGCCTTTTGCTCTGTGAGTCGTGATCTCTGCACCAGTGTTTGGTTTTCTCATCTGGGTATTTTTGGTGTTGCTCTGCTGGCTCGAGATGGCTGTGGAGAACCAAAGGGGTCATTTGGGGGAGGAAGATGGGGCCTGTGACCGCTTTCCTGTGGGTATGCGTGTTCTGGCTGTGGATGACGACCCAATTTGTCTTAAAGTGTTGGAGAACCTGCTTCGCAAATGCCAGTATCAGGGTTTGTTACTTTATGTGTTTTGGTTCACTAAAAATTATTGTGTGCAATAATTGTGCTGAACATACAACATATTAGTAGCATGAGTGATAAAAATTTATTCTTGAGTTGAATTTAACCTATAATTTGTTGTTGCTTTAATGTTTTAGATGCATTGTGCATGGATGCTGTGTTTGGTCGTTTATATATACACATCAATTTGACCTTACCTTCAATTTCCAATTCAAAATTTGTTATTTTGTGTTTTTGCAAAATGGGCAAATTCTTACTTTTCTCAAAGTTAAAAGCTTTCTTCAAAATTGGTTTTTTTTTTCTGATTTTCGTTGCTTGTTAAATATCTAGAGAGGAATTAGTGGACCAATCTGTTTTGGCTTTGGTTATAGCTGTGAATTGATCTACTAAGATAGTGTAGGAAGCCTTTGTCTTTGCTAAATCTCATGTCTGATTTGTGGTGATTGTTGCAGTTACTACATCTAATCAGGCAATTGAGGCCCTGAGAATGTTGAGGGAAAACAGAAATAAGTTTGACCTCGTTATCAGTGATGTGAATATGCCTGACATGGATGGATTTAAGCTCCTTGAATTGGTGGGACTTGAAATGGACTTACCTGTAATCAGTAAGTGCATACACTTTTGTATTGACAAACATTTGACCTTATAGCATTACTTCTCCATATTCTGAGATATTCTGAAGTTTTTAGTATATAACCGTTGAATATTCTTCTAATTACAATTCAACTTGCTTGAATTATTTTCCTTTTGTTCTTCATCTGTAGTTGATTTTCCCTTACAAGAATCAATTATTGTTGTAGTAAATCTGATCTTGAAAAAAAATAAGTTGTGTCACAATAATGGGTTGAATCAGGTCATTTACTACTATATTTTTTTCTCTTGTTTTTTCCAGTGTTGTCAGCACACAGTGATACAAAGTTGGTAATGAAGGGGGTTACACATGGTGCATGTGATTATTTGCTGAAACCGGTTAGAATTGAAGAGCTCAAGAACATTTGGCAACATGTAGTCCGAAAAAAGAAACCCGACCAGAATAAGGCTTCCAATGGCGAAAAAGCTCCTAATATTTCTGGAGGAGGCAGTCAGGGCATAATGTCAGACAACAGTGCTGAGCAGAATAAGAAGCTTGGTAAGAAAAGGAAGGACCAAAGTGAGGAGGAGGAAGAAGATGTTGAAGGAAATGCAGAAGATGATGACCCCTCAGCACAGAAGAAACCTCGTGTAGTCTGGTCTGTCGAGCTCCATAGGAAATTTGTTGCTGCAGTTAATCAACTGGGTTTAGATAGTGAGTTTTCGATGATATGCCTTACGTTTGTTTGATTTCCGTGCATAACAATTCCATATGTCAACATGGTACCATAATTCCTAACACAAACTTTATTCTCTTGTTATTGCAGAGGCTGTTCCGAAGAAAATACTTGACCTTATGAACGTTGAAGGTCTTACAAGGGAAAATGTTGCAAGTCATCTACAGGTATATAGTCTTGGTTTTGAAGTTAACATAAATGTTGTATTTAGTCTTTGACAAATTGTCGAATCAAAATCTTTTAGTTCTGATGATTATTTAAATTTTGTTTAATGGAAATTTCATGAAATGAAAGTTTGTATAATTATATCCTCTTGAAAAATGTGCATGGTATAATACTATAGATATTTCTTTTAATTCTTTGTTTTAATAAAACTAGATAGATCAAATTCAAAAAATGGCTTGTTACTAATGAGGCTTTTAAGACTCCAAGTGAATATATGTTGATTGCAGGATCAACTTTGAGTCTGAATATTTTTTGTTTATTCAAGCCGAGATGTGCATCTTTGTACTTATACTATTTTGTTGATTCATTTATGGGCATCTGAAGTTGCTTGGGGTTGGGGATAATTCATCACTACATATTATTACAAATTATACTTCTCATTTGTAATGATTGCACATTAAGCGCACTGTCTTTATGTGTTTGCAGAAATATAGACTCTATCTAAAAAAAGCCACCCAGCAAGCTAGCATGGTTGCTGCGTTGGGTAGTAGTGATCCTTACCTGCGTATGGGTACGATAGATGGATACGGAGATTTTTGCTCATCATCTGGATCTGGAAGGATCTCAAGCACCACATTACCATCATATGCCTCAAGTGGAATTTTTGGAAGGCTGAATTCCCCAGCTGCCTTGAACTTGAGAGGAATCAGTTCATCTGCACTAATCCGTCCTGTTCAGTCTCAAAACATTAATAACTCCTTAAACACACTTGGAAACATTCAGCCATCCATGTTTACTACAAATCAAAGTTCAAGCTTATTACAGGGGATTCCGACATCAATTGAGCTTAACCAATCTAAGCAAAACAACTGCACGTCTGGTATATCACAGTTAAATCAAGTTGATTCAAGCGGATTTTCAGTTGCCTCCGGCTTCCCAGACAGTAGGGCTGCTGTTAGTAATGCAAATAGTTCTCTACCTTGTGTCTCCAATAATCATTTAATGTTACAAGGGAATTCACATCAAACACATAATACAGGAGCCTTTAGAAATCAGTCTTCTGTTAGAGCCAGTACTTTGAGCACAGAATCTTTTGACATCGGCATCTGTGGTTCTTCTAATTTGTTGGATTATAATCGGTGTAATGAAAACTGGCAAAATGCAGCTCAATTGTCTAAATTTCCTGCTAATTCTTTGCCACTGTGTGAGGGTTTCAATAATGACCAACTGCCTCCCACTAGCATTAATGTTTCAAACTCAAGCACACATATTGGTAACAGTCCAGTGGATTTTAATTCTGGAATTGGAATTTCTGTTCCCTTGGAGGATACCAGAAATGAGCTGCGCTGCCAAGAAGGCTTAATTGGGAATATTGTACAGCCTTCAAGTTACACACCCCGACAAAGGTGGGAAGAACATAAACTGGATTACAATCAAAACATGAGCCGTCCTTTCAATCCTGTAAATTCCAGTGGATTGACAAGTTCTTTGGGGCATAGTTTAAACCAAAATAAAACAATTTGCAGCAATAGAGTTGATGCATCTTTGGTTGGCCAACTAAATGGGGCTTCCTCATCAATTGCCCAGTGCACTGAAGTTGGGAAATTTTCTTCAGACATACAACTAAAGTCAAATGATGCCTACATATTGGAGCAAATGAAGTCCCAAGATGGATTTATTCAGAATTTTGGGACCTTGGATGACATAATGGGTGCAATGGTCAAAAGGGTATGATTAAAAATAGCCTATTTCTGTCATTCCATTCTTGAAAAGAAACTAAACAAGTTTCTTGCCCTTTCCATTTTTTCTAATGTTTTTCTGATTGCAATGGTATCATGAAACAATTAAACTTTTTTTTTCAAAAAAAAAAATTGACTGTTGCTTTTAAATGCTTTCTGCAAGTGGTTGTGTTGCTTTGGTTTGTCACTGTTGTCTGTTCATCATCAACCGAATTTTATGAATTCTGCCTTTTGGAAATAATGCAAAAGAAGTTTCATATCTTTTGATATCCATCAAGTTTTGATAAGCATATTAGTAGTGTACTAGTGTATGATAAAATGATAAACATAAATAATTTTCAAGTTTCTCTTTTATTTGGTGGTGTCATTTCTCAGTCCCTATTAACTCATCAGGTGCCTTTTCATGTGCAATGGAATATCTGAAGGTGATGAAAGTTTATTCATTCAAGTTTCATCATGGTTTTATAACTAGAAAAGTTTATTTGTGATTTTGAGCTTTGTGTCACCCTTTCCATGTTTTTCTCTAGCTCTTAATAAAAAGGACTTCCAACTATGCAACTCTTTTCTGTATCATGCTATTGCTGCTATTGTAATGAACTAAGATGCAAATCTTTGAAAGTTAAAACAAACAATGTCAATTGAGTAAACAAACAGTACATGACAAATTAAGCAATTAATCATTTTGAAAAATGCTACAAAAGTTATAAATGCTGTAGCATTTTAAAAACAGTAATTTACATTTCTCCATCGTATTTGTTTAAATCACCATCAACTCTCTCGCTTCACAAGTTATAGACCTTTGTTGTCTTTTTATTTTCACTTGTATGGAAGGTTGTACAACAGAAATGTGTTTCAAAAATTATGAAACTGACTAAGATGACAATGCAAAATAAGAATGCTATTTTCATTTTTTTATTTTAGAAAAAAGGAAAGATGAATGTAGTTTACTGTCTTGGAGGATGAAGTGTTTTTAGTAATTAACTATGCCATATGGTTTCTGAACAATGAATTTGAGATTTCACTATTGTATCATGTTCATAAACTGGTAGGTTTTTAAATCATATTTGTTAGCTGATATATATCCTTTGATTTCTTTGTTACAAGTGTCTCCCAAAGAATTATATATTTTATTGGTGTGTGTATTTTTTTCCCAGCATTTTATTGAAGACTCTCTGTAATGCAGGAGCAAAATGACATGACATTGATGGATGGAGAAATTGGATTTGATGCATACCCTGTTGGATCATGTATTTGATTTCTTCTGATTCAGCAAGAATCCAGGAACATTAAAATCATGAAACTTACTCATGTCCCTGGTGCTGAGTTCGTTATAGTTTCTCTTTGATGTACCTATTTTTATGTTCTGCTACAAAACTTATTCTCTTAGGCTAACTTTTTCTTGTTTCACTTATGGACATATTTGTTAGCTATATGATTAATTCCATCTCTTTTTCATTCTAGTGTAACCACATGAAAACTCTCTGCCTGTTTTCTTTCAGATAAAATAATTGTATTATTATGAATGTATTTCTTAGTTCTTGTGTTCTCTCTCACTTTCCTGAGTGAAAATTTTAACTTAGGAATTATTTTGCAAATTCTCGATGTAAAAATATAAAAAAGGTATAAAAAGCAAAGCAACTCAACTACCCTATTTGCTGTAACAATTTCAATAGCATGAAAAATGAGATTACAGTGATTTTCTTGGTGACCTTTAAGATGTTGTAGGATAAGTTTTTTAGATACCATCTTCATGATGTAGATTTGTTTTATAAATTTCTTTCAGAAGTCAATTCTTTCGAGCATAAAATTTATGTTATGGGTTTTAGTATTTTTTGAAGAACTTATTTAATTAACTTACAATGTTTTAGACCTTTTATTAAAGGATACTTTTTCTTTTAAAAAGAGTTTCATAGATATACACTGTCAGTGTAAAGAAACGTTACACAGATATCCAATGATGTGTTGCCACATCATTTATTAAATTTAATAATACATGAGGTGTCATATTCATTAAATGATGTGGTAGCACACCATTGGATGCCTGTGTAAAATTTCTTTACACTTACGGTGTATATTAATTAAATCCTTAAAAAAAATAGTAAAAATCTTCATTCTGCCTCATTCTCTGTATTCTTTTTGTTCTTGATTTTTTAAATAAAAAATAAAAATTTAAAATTATTTATCAAAATAAAAAGTAATAGAAAGTTTCTCTTTTTCTTATAAAAAAACGACGGCATGCATTTAAGCGTGTCTCTCCAAGATTTGATGATGCAGACAAATATAATTGCCAGCAGAAGATAACGTTGGAAAATCACAAATGAAATTATAACTTACATTAATTGCCAATCAGGTAGTCGTACTGACATAAATAATTGAAAGATAAAAGATTAATATATGTCACATTATCTATACATTGATTCAATGAATCATAGAATAACAGTTAACAGAATATCTGAATACCGAATTTGAAGATACGTTCATTGTACATGGAAAAAAAATAGAATGCCCGAGTTTGAAGTGTGAAGTATACACCAAAATATATTTAAATAACAATAAAGAGTATTTTTTTTTTGTGTTAACCATAAAATATATTTAGTCACAATTAAGACTCTACACCCTTCTTTAAGAGTGTATTTAATGGAAATCGAACCCGTGAGTTTTTTTCAAAATTTTAGTCTGTGTTTCCAACTGAATTGCAACTCTTTATTATAATAAAGAGTATTTTAAAAATTGTGGTAGAATTATTTTAATATTTTTTTTTTTGGACTTTCAATTGATTGTACCTATAAAGACTGTACTCATGAAGAAAAAAAAATTGCAGTGTATATTATAAGAATTACCAAATTCAACTTTTCTTTTACTTAAAAAAATGGTGATGTGAATCTGTCCAAAGATTTTTTTTAATTATCATTAGTTCACTTAGCCCTTGTTTGTTTAAGCAGAAATGGAGAAGAGAAGTGAGATGGTGGAAGTGGAGGGAAATAGACCTATTTCCCTTGTTTGGTGGCACAGTGGAAATGAGAAGAAATGCACTTTTTTTATGGGTCCCACGCCTTTTGTATTTCTCTCCAAATTTATGGAGAAATGAGGAGAAATGCACTTTATGGTGAGTCCCACACCAAACCCTTTCACATTTCTGTTCTATTTCTCACCTATTTCACTCACACCAAACAACCTACTTTCACATTTCTCTTCTATTTCTCACCCATTTCACTCACACCAAACAACCCTTATTTCTCCTCTATTTCACCTCTATTTCACCTCCATTTCTCTTCTTCCCACTTCTCTTCTATTCATTTCTTTTCTCTCCATTTCTCTACTCCCACCAAACAAAGCCTTAGAGAATAATCACATTTCTGCCTCAAGAACATAAATTTTTTCCCTTAAAATTTATTTTATTACATGGCAAATATTTCATGATACAGTGTCAGAAAATAATAAAAAAACATGAAACATTAGGTACAAACTTCTGATCAGTAAATGAAAAAGTAAGAAATGAAATATTAATTAAAATACATAATAATAAAGGGAAAAAACCACAATAAGAGAGCTTGTTACAAGACATTGCTGCCTAATACTTGTAAGCATGTCCTTTGTTGCAGTTATGACTTGTTGTCACAATATATGCAGTAGTTCCACCTTCATTCAACCCACTGTTGAAAGCTTGAACCCATATCTCTACAACTTTTCTCTCTCAATTCTTCTATGGATTGCTTCTGTTACATTCCAAGCATAATATAACCAAGCTACTAGCTTGAAATGAGTTGAAAATGCCCCACTTTGAAGCTTTTAACTCAATTCAACTCAGTAAGTTGTGCTCTCCTTTCTGCAGCTTTTTTCCTGATAAATATTCCCCACCTTAAAGCAGCTTTGAGCTTAAGCCACCCAACAACAGCCTTCCCTGAAGACTTTCCATGATCCTCATTGAATGGATGATACACCTGAGGCTCATACTGAAGACTATATGCATAACAACTCTCATTAGAATGACCAAAATTAGCTGACATGCTAACTCCTGCATTGATTGTCTTTAGTAACCTCTGCATATCATCACTCTCCAACATCTGTGAACTCCTAAGCCGGAGTTCTTCAGCAACAATGTCTTCCAGCCCTTGTCCATTTCTCTGCCTAGACCAATCTCCAGGAAAATAAGCACCTTCTATTTCATGATTTTCACCTGACATGTAGTTCATGGTTCCTGGCAATGCTATTTGAGAGTTATTCATTGATGATGTCCCTACCATCTGATTATCAGATCTCCCAAATTGATAATCAGTCAAATCAGGAGTAGATGTGTAGTTATTTGTTATTTGTAAATGTTGATTTGGTTCAGAGGAGACATATGACACCCTGCTCTTTGCAGAAGCATACTGCTGCTCTGGGATGTTGTTGTGATTCATTATGTGAGGGGCTACAGATCTTGAACCCTTTTTGGAATTAGTAAGAGAATTCAAAACTTTTCCATCATATTCTATAACTTGGTCCCAATTGTCATAGGCTTTCTTCACCAAGGAATCCACAGACATCTGTGATGCAAATTCTCAATAATTAAGCTACTAGTCAGATAAACACAAAGGGTAATTGGAGGAAGAGGGGTTAAAAATTGCATGTTGTTCACATATCAAAGATAATTATGATATCAAATTGGTCTAGGAATTATGTGTTTTTAATTAGTGAAGAAAATTGACCTTCTGATTTGGAGTAAGTGATTCCAAAGAGTAGAACTGTCCATCAGCAATGAGGCCTCTCAGCTCATATATGTTGTTGAACACAATGCCAGTGTTATGAGATTCATCAGTGTAGTAAACAAAGAGCTTACCACCCAAGACACATGTCTTGGCATGCTCTACAGTGTTCTCCCACATCCTGTTGGACATTCCACTGCCAAGTATCTGTAGTAAAGGTGGAAAATAAGTTTGTAGAAAGGTGTATTTGGAAAGCTTGAATTAAAGAAAAATGATATGGGTGGTAAATGACCAAGTAGCATTGAATTCTTACACTTCTTAATTTCTGTGGTTCGCGGACAAGAAGGCGCAGGAAATCTTCTACAGTCAATATTTTTGCTTGAATCAGTTTTTTGTGAAGTGCCCCATCCTTGGCTATCCGATCCAATCTCCATACTTCATCATGCAAAGCAGGTGGATAGTGTTTCTTGTATACTGCAAGTTATAAAGAAAATGTTTAGAGGACTTTATAAAACAAGAATTTCCTAAAGGCTAAATATTGAAAATATTATGATCAGTCACAAAGCAGAACAAGAAGCTTATTTTAAGAAGATTATAGTCATTTATCAAATCCACCATTTAATCAGATTAATTTTTTTCAGGCACAAGAATAATTCTAAGTCAGCAAGAACTCAGTTATTAAGACCATCTCTGCCTCACTTTCCTATGTTCATTATGTATGTAATGCAGGTGGGATGCAGAAGGTTATCAACCATGCACATGTTATATGCTATATGGCATCCATTCTATAAATTTGTTCCTAAGTTTTTCTACATGCAAGGAAATTCACTGTAAATATCAAAATTTATCATAGGCAATTAATACAAGCATCAAGAACCAATTCTGCTAAAGGCTATCTAGGTGAAGGCACAAGATTAGTTTTATATCTCTATTCTTCAAACAAGTTTTGAAATCTATTCCTTGCAATTATAATTTTACTGAAGTGTTAATCATAATGAAAGGCTACTAGAAAACTCACATCCTCTATGATCTTAAACAAAAAACATTATAAAACATGAAGTGTTAATCAAACACAATTATTTAATCTTAAACTAAAAACATGAGGTGTTAACTATTAGAAAACTCACATTCTCCTCTATGATCTTTGACAGCAAAGGCTTCAGTCTTTCCTTCGCGCACACGAATTCCCTCACAATAACCAGGAGCAACCTTAACACCAAGCCTGAATTTTCTGCTTCTTATCCAGCTAGAATTGTCAGTGAAAGTAAGATCACCTAAGGTTCCTACCCCTTCCTTTAGGCTAACTTGCAAATCTCCAGTTAGAAGTGGCCTTTTCCCCTCACGTTCCTTTACTTCATGGCTTTCAAAGTGTTCTTTTGTCCAATCATCATCAGCTTCCTCACTAAAGTCACCTTCAAGTACCACAACATTCAATTTAGCAACTGATTCTGGTCCAACTTGAACAACATCGCCTGTGTTTGGATCCAGCAAAACAACATGGATAGCTGCTCCTTGCTCTCCCTCAACCTTCCCCCCTGTGAACAAGTGAGGTGGCATTTTTGTTCTGAAATGAAGTTGCAGATTTTTTTCCCCTGGTCCTTCAATTCTTGGTGGGGGAGATCTGATAAAGGCAAAATGTAATTGATGACATCATGGCTAACAGATAAAAATTATAATTCAATTATTTTCAATAGGATCTTCATATTTTTATACAATTTTGCACTATCCAATTTATATCATAAAAGACTGATATGCTCAAGTATTGTAACATTCATTAAGGCTATGTTTAGTTTAGCGTTGAAACGTGATAAACTCACGTTTCCAACACTGCAAATAGTTGTGTTCAGAGGTTTAAGCTTGAGTTTGGCCATTTCTCAACGTCAAACCAAACATACACTAAATTGCTTATCAGCTATCAGTATCACACTGAACAAGCATTTATTTATAACTAAAAGCAAAAATATTCAGAATTCTAATCTGAAAAGGGAACACACCTTTCACCCAGTTTAGCATGGCCCATTTTTGCCAAAGCACGCTCCACTTCTTCACTGACCTGTAGTAGATCATGGTATTAGAAGGATTAGAACAATACCTTATAATATATTGTAGATCATGACTAATAGGTTCTTTTATTGATTCAGCTACACATAGCAATAGACAGAATATTTAACTATCAAAATCTTGACAAAAACATGAGGGTTCTCGATTAAAGCATTGCTCACCAAAAATTTTAAACAGAAAGTTACTAAATGTTGATACAAACAAAGTACTTTGATTTGTGAAGTGTTCAAGTAGAGGGTCTACTATTGTACAGAAAAGTGATCAATCATTGCAGGTAAAACAACTTTCTGAAACTATATAGGATTTAATACAGAGAAAGTAAGTAACTATAACTCACAATTTTCCTCAGAAGAGGCTCCAAAGATGAGCAAAGTCTCTGCAGACTATCTACCTTTAAAGCTTCCACAATTACACTGTACATTTGAGTAATCATTGGTGTGAATGTCACCAAGTTTGCATTAAAATGCCAAGAAGAAACACTAACATGTTTAAATTGAAGATAACCGACACCCAGAAATAGGATTGGGAAGCTCAAAAATTAAAACATTTAAAATGCATATATCCAACGCCACCTTCACTTGTATATAAGATTTCATTAATAAAATTTCCGGTAAAATCCAACTCAGAACAGTATCTATTTATATTACATCTATCTATTTATAAAAGGGGAAGCACTCATTGTGATGGTGAAATAGAACTAGTTTGGATAAACTTCTCAACAATCACTTTTTTTTTTGTGTTAAGCACAGGTATCCCCTATTACCAGGGGCAATCTTGTTCCGGGCTTAGTCACCGTTAAGGCTCCTCACCCCTCCCGAAGAGCGTGTTTAGTGGGGATCGAACCCGGGAGCTCTTCCCACAATCTCAGTCTGCGTTGCCAACTGAGCCACAACCCTTTGGTACTCAACAATCACTTTTAGGAGAAGAAAATAAAATAAATCAAGAAAGGTAAGATGAATTTAACTTATTTTATAAGTTAAAATTAGATAGCTCTTTCATTTACTTCTACATAAACACTAGATTCAAGCACTTACCTCTAAATGAAAAACTCCTAGAAGATACAAGCTAATCCAAACTAGGCCATTGCGTAATGTATTTTATTCATTAATGAAATGAAAATTTTGCATTCTTAGTTTCTTTATTAAATGTACAATAATATAATGTAGGGGACAATCTTGAAGTCAGTTCCAAAGTTTGCAATTTGAAGGGTCTGTCTAGTTCAAAGTTAAAATGGCAACTTTTACATTTCATTAGTGAGTTACACAGTAAGAGCCACAAAAGATTAATCAGACTGCTGGTGTCATGTTATCAGAGATCTATTAGATAGTCAACGTCACTTGCAGGCATATCAATCAGTAATCATAACACCCAAAAATGGAAATTAATCCAAACAAGTAACAAGGTTATCATAAAGACCACAAAAAGGAACCAGTTTGACAAGATAATATCAATGTTAAAATGCTTAGAGGATTTGCTCAGAACCCAAAATCCTGATTAGCTTTGAAGAAAATAACTAAATAAAAACACAAGCCATGATCAGAAAATGAATACTTGTGAATTGTATTGCAATACCTGGCTAAACCGGGTAGTTTTGGCTTCTTTGACTGAGTCAGATGATGCTGTGCATCATCACCCTCCTTAACTAGTTCATACCCTCTTTTCTCCCCTCTGTTGCTCTTGGAACTTTCCATTTCTAGAAACTTATCCAATCCCAATGATATATCCCTCGATAATATCTAAATTTAGAAACTTGGTCTTGTCTGAGTGAGTGATCCGAATGATAGGTACACCCCAGAAGCTTCCCAGAAGCAGAACAGTGAGGAGTAAAAATCTTAGAACTATACCTTAAAACTTGAGTTCATAAACACCAAAAAAGCAAGGAAGGATGTTCCTTTTGTATGACAATTGTATTGTATATCTACTAGGCCTAGGATTAGGACAAAAAACATATGAAAACTTTAGTATAGATCTATAAACTCCCAACTAGTTTTGATTAAAAATAAAAAGGGTCTTTATGTTGGAATATATAATTGATATTATTGAAGATCACAGCTGGATTGGATGTGTGCATGAACGTTGGAAATTGAAACCGCGTTTTTTGGTGTCTCATTTGTCTTTTGACTTTGTTATTGGTAAGGTGGGTGTCGGTGAGAAGACAGAATCATCCCTGCGTATGTTCCTTAATTACTTTTGTCTATTAGAGACGTGGTCAATGTTGTTCACTGACAAGGAAGTTAAGCCATTATCATCACATGTTTATTGTTACATGAAGTTTATGTAAAACTCACTCAATCATGTGATGTGAGTTTGATGGTAATAAAAATGATTTAATAAATTTCATATAAATTTCATTTGAGTTTAGTTATTGAGTTTTACATTGTTATCAAATGATATGTTGATACATCGATTAATGAAAAAAAATATAGCACTAATTGATAATGAGTTAGCTAATAGTATTTCTCTTCACGACTAAATCACCACTTTAGTCCTGAAAGTGTAATCAACTGTCAATTTAGTCCTTGAAAGTGTCAAACGTCGGTCAGATTAGTCATTTTGTTACTGTGCGTTAGTTAACAAAATGCGAAGCAAAAGGACTAAACTGACCGACGTTTAACACTTTCAGAGACTAAATTGACAGTTTTTTCAATTCAGGGACTAAATTGACAGTTGACCATACTTCCATGGACTAGAGTGGTGGTTTACTCTTCTCTTCACTAATATCACGGCAACATGACCTATTGACTTTGCAATAACATTTGAAATTTGTATCAGGTTTTCCCTACTCACAAGTTGTGTTTTATTCAATCTGGGTTCCAATTTATTTTTTATGTATGGAAAGAAATTTTAAAAATTATATGAAGACACTAAATTTTATGCACTGAGGAGAAAATGGAGCAGTGTTTTTTCAAAAGGATTAAGGATAAAATAATTATGTAAAGGACTGGGGATGAATTTTTTTAGTATTTTCTCTTATTATTTTTGGGGTTAATCAAAAGGGCTGAGAACCCTAGTTACAGTACAGTATTTTCTCTTTTTGCTAAGAAAAAGAAAAGAAAATGTAGGAATGAACCAAAGGGCAGCCGACACCTTTGGATGGATCATGAATATTAAAGGAGGCCATAAGTGCTGCATCTGCCAAGAATCTTTGTTTAAGTTTTAGGCATGTGCCTGCTCATGATTCTGGAGAATCCTCTGTCATCACCATGTGTAAAGATCTTAGACTGATATTTTCAGGTTAGGCACTCAAATAACATAACTAAATAACCAACCAACTGTTAAGGATTGTTTTACAGTTAAGACATTGCAAACAGAAAAAAAAAATGCATTACAATGCACTTTTTTCCAAATAAAAATATTTCCTTCTTATGTTTGAGTCATTCTGAACTGTAAAATAAACATGCTCTAAAACTAAAAGGTTTTTTATCTTGAAGTTTATGTTGCACATTGAAATCTTGGGTCTTCATTCAAGTGTAATTTGTGCTACTTATTTTTTTTTCTAGGACTTTATTTGTAAGTTGTTTTTATTCTTGAGTGTGTCCATATTAAGGTGGACAAACATATTTTAATACAGGCTTGGTTTTGTTAAATGGAGAAAACAGAAATCGAATCAACACTAGTTGTGTATTATTAATTTGCAATACTCAAACTAGATGGCAACTCAACTGGTAAGCAATGGCCAAAAACAAAATAGAGGTAGAGGAAGAGAGAGAGAGAGAGAGCACATGGAGACAGAGCTAAATATAGTGTATAATATAATCAAGTCCATGATCATGTCTGATGTGTTTTAAGCGCCCAAGGGGTCGTTTCGTGGTTATAGGACACAAGCATATGCATTGGTATCATCCTTAAGGTAAAAATTGTTTGATACTAGCATATATGGGATACAGTTACAAACACAGTAGGTGAATAATTTGACAACTCAAGCATTCTGCTTGTATGCTTGTATAAAACAAAAATCATGATTATGACCATAAAGAATATAAATAATAAACTTAATATAATTATTCTCCTTCCCAGCCCATTTGACGTGCTCGTTTCTCCCACATCAAAGTCATCTTTCTCTCCCTGGTGAGTTTGGCCTCAGCCTGCTCTCTTGCTTGTTCACATGTTTCAGTTGCAGCAATGCATTTGTCTGCTTCTCTCTGGTACTGAGATCCCACTCTTTTTGCTTCAGCCAGAGTTATGTTCATGTGCCGAGTGTGTGCTTCAGCAACAGACTCTTGCAACTTAAGCTCCTCTGAGAGAAGGTCCACAAATTGCTTCTCCATCTCCTCCTTTAGATCTGGATCATTACTTCCGCAATCTGTTGATCAAGAACAACTGATGTCATCCACATGCAGTTATCAGTAGCAAAATTAGCTAGAAGTTTATGCATGACAATTTCAAAATCTTGATTAATGGCTAGCATAATCTAAGATGATGTGGAATTAGATTTCCTCATGGACAAAGCCCTCCCTCTTATGTCTTACTTGAACAGTATACAGTACTATAGTAAATATATATTTGGTTAAACTAAAATCTTAGTCCCTATAGTTTTTACTCGTTTTCAATTTAGTCATATAATTTTTGTTTCAAATAAGTCCTCACTCTTAAGTTTTGAAATAGTCCCTACTGTCAATTTAGTCCATACTAGACATTTTACCAAAAAAAGAGAAAGCGTCTAAGGGTCCACCTAGTGAAAGGAGCACTTATGGTAACACCAACTATCAGTCCCATATAACATCACAGATCAATAGCTGTGGTAAATTTTTCTCTTAACCTTGAGTTATATTTTTTTATCACAAATGAAACCCAAAGCGCTCCTCCATTTACATCTCCCTCTGTTCCCCTGTCATTATGCATGATAGACCCAAGATACTTAAATTGTGTGATTTGTGGTATAATATGGCCTCTAGTTTTCTCCTCTAAGCTAGAATTAGAGTGCCTCCTGCTAAACTTACATTCCGTATACTCTATTTTATTCCTACTTAAACAAAAACCATATGCTTCCAAAGCTTGTCTACACATCTATAGGTTTCCAAATTATTTCTTCCCTCAACTCCAAGACTATATCACATGCAAAAAAACATACAGTGTGTCATTGGCTCTTGGATATGTTCACTAAGCACATCCTAGACCAAGTTAAGAAGATAAGAGCTCAAAGTTAACCTTTGGTATAGTCCTATAGTTGTAGGAAAGTCCTATGTGGCCCCCACCATATGTTTTCATTCCACACTAGTCATGACTCCCATCATACATATCTTTGAATTGATTGCTCGAATATAAATAATATGAACTCCTGTATTCTTTGTAGGTTTCCACAATACCTCTTCAGGTACCCTATAGCACGCTATTTTCAAATCAAATGGAAACCGTGTTTTAAGTTTTTTTATTCCTTAGATATCTCCCCATCAATCTTCATATCAAGTATATTGCATTCACAGTCAACCTCCTTGGTATAAAACCAAATTGATTTTTTCTAATGTTCTCCAATAGCTTAATAGTATGGCTTATGAACTTAATCCCTCTCTAAAAAGAGAAAAAACTATAGGGACTGAAATTTTAAATTAACCTATATATTTCCAATCATCCAAACTGACAGAACTAATTAGCAAGGCACAACAATAGTCACACTAAAAGTCCAATCAAAAGGTCAAATCACATGGCATAAAAGGCTAGTCTTATTGTTTATGTTCTTAGTAGTTAGCTCTAGTAATTGTTCATGTACGAGCAGTTATTTCTTTGTAGCTGTTTGCGGTCAGCGGTTTGCTCTTAGTGCTTAGACACCGTCATTTAAACCCTCAGAAAAACTAACATGGAACTTGAAATAACACAAAGTAGACAGTAAAAAACCTGACAAAAATGTCTGAAAAAATAATATGATAGAAAACTAGATGAGGCAGATTGCTAGGTTACATTTGCCCTCATTACCACGAAAACTATGATTGGAAGAAACAATACTAATAAGAAGCTTATATCACAATATATATATTTTAGAAAGCCATCAGAAGAAACTCTAACCTGAGACAGAGAGATTGGCCAACCCTGTGTAAGAAAGACATAGATGAAAGAAATGAATCAGTAAATAAGAAGTTAAGTTACATCTCACATAAAAAATTAATTTCAAACATACATGTATCATAATTGACATGTACCAAGACAAATCATGGCAAAAGAATAAAGATTCATAAATCTCTTTAAACATATATTCGTTATATCAGGGACATACATACAACTAATGCATAACATCCATATGAGCCAATGTCCCTGGGAAGAAATGGAACACTCGCATCCACGAAAAGTAGCTAATGAATAGTTGAAATTAGTTGTTACATTAATAAATGAACCCTTCATTCCATAAGATAGGCACAATGAAATTATCACAAACTGCCATCAAAACTATTTTTATCACTGACAACTTCAACACAGAGATACAAAGAATTTGCATTGCAGCCGACCATTAACCATGAGAAAACACAACAGTATGAGACAAGAGCATTAAAAGATTACAAAGGCCCTTGTATCTTTCCTTTTTCAATCCTCCCCCATCTCAAAATCACTTCAAACCCACTCTCGAATCATAACAATGTTAGGCTAATTCCTCTGGACCATAAAATCTTGATCACCACAACCAAAATTTCCAAACCAGAAACAAATTTCAAGTTTCAATGGGCAAGTAAACAAACATACAAAATCTTTACTTTTTAAAACCTTTGTCCTTGCAATATTTTTCACATCAATCTTATTAGACTTAGATCCAACAAGAGAGAAGTTAAACCTTCATCCCACCAAAGAGGAGCAAGTACATGTTTGGTTTTGCATTTGGAAAGTCCCCATCATGAGGCAAAAGCTTGTCTTTTTAATTCTTTTTTTTTTGTCCAAACAATTCATCATGTGGGGTTTTAAGTGAGAAAGGAAAGAATGAATTTACCAGGAGCAACTTGGAAGAGAGACAAAGGAGGAGGGCAATCACAGAGGCAAGGAGGGCAAGAGAGCTTGGAATTGGAACCGTGAAGGGCGATGCTTTTCTTGAATCTCCAATAGAGAGCAGGTCCACACACACCCAACGCTGAAACCACTGCAAACAACACCAAACACCACCTTAACCAAACTCCCGAATCAGATCTCCCCCGTGACATTTCTCTCTCTCTGAGATCTAATTCACTGATACTATTTTGTGCTGTGCACTGAGAATGAAAGAGGTGGTGCTTGTAAGCTAAACTTTTTTACTACGTGGTTAGTGCTGTTGGCCGATTTGAAGAGGTCAGAGGAACAGTGCGTGTCTGTGTTCACATTACCCTGTGTGCCTTGACAACTTTTTTGTTATTTTCTTTTCTTTTTGTTTGGTTATTTTTTTTTGCAATATCACGTATGTTCCACGAGAGGTAATATTGTTAGGATCTTTATGGGCGGCAAAACTCTCCCCAAGTATTTATTTATTTATTTATTTTTTATTTTTGTTGTTTGGTTTAGAGTATAAATAAATTAAGTTCAATACGACCGAACTTTCTCCACTCAATGGTGGGATAGGACCAAGTTTAGTTATAAAAGCATGATCTTAATGTCACTTAAATCATACTTAATTATTAATTATAACAATTTAACAAGCCTATGCAGATTTCCCCAATCTCTCTGTATTTTTTGTATTAGGTTAGCAGCGTGTAGCAACTAAAAAAAGAGAGAAGGTGAATCTAATAGTGAGATTGCACCAAACAAAATGATTTTTTTCTTCAATCCGCTTAACCATGTAATGCTTGTTTGATTTTTTTTTTTTTGTCTTTAATGTTTGGTAGAAAATATTTAATTAAACGTAACAAAATGTTTAATAAAAATCATTGTTTTTAAAATTGGACCGGCCCGACTGAGAACCGGCCTCGTGACCAGTCTGTTCAATCCAAAAAATCGGAGGAGTTCAGAACCGGTACCATAAAATTGGTTGAACCGGTTTTTTAAAAAAATCAATTTTTTTATTTTTTTATTTAATCAAAAATATTTTTAAGATAAATACAGACATATATTTAAGGATTACACATTGATATCATTATTTTATTAATCATTATTTTTTTTTCTGTTATAAACCTTATTATAAGGTCATTTATACTGATTTACAACTTTATAAATATTAATTTCTTATAATTTTGTGTTACTTTATTAATTAAAATATTTTATAATATTAAAAAAATATATTTAATTAAAACTGGTTCAACCACGGTTGAACCGTGAACCGGTGCCTTCACCGGTTCAATTACCGATCCGATTTTTAAAACATTGATAAAAATTGTGTATATTATAATTTACCAATATTCCAATAGTATTCTTTGAAAGAAATGATCTAAAATAGATGGGCTTTTACAGAAAAGAAAAATGATAATCTTGACTTTATTTTTCCCTTCACTTACATTTATGATAAGAAAGTTGATAATCTTAATCTTTCGACCAAACAAAAACTTACATTTATAATAGCATTTTTTTTTGTATAAAAAGATTAAGTAGTGGACTGGATTCAATAATATAAGTGGGTCCGCAAAGGAAGGACCCTAGGGCCCGATCCCACTACCTCATTGTAAAATTATGACATGTAAATTCAAGAGTTCCGTTCTTCAGCCTTTTATTTATTTGAGATTTACATTAAATCTCGTTTTTTTTGTTAAGAGAGTTAGTTTTATCATTATATAGATGTTCACGGTAGGTACAAGATTACCTCTAATGAAATACATATGGTTCTTAAAAAATCAATTACTTTTTTTTTGGTATTCTGGAGGCCTAGCGGCCAAAAAAGAAATTACACTGGAGTACTACGGGGGAAAGAATCCCAACAAAATCTTGCCAAAGCAAATAAAAACAAGCAAAGGGTGGGTGATTTAAAACATGAACACCCATCGGTAGAGTAGTAGCAAAACTAGCTAACCAATCAGCAACTCCATTGCATTCCCTATAAGCATGAGAGATGACAACAGTCCAATTCCATTCTCTCAGTCTCCTAATTTCATTCAACAACATTCCATAACTATGAGATCCAGAAACTCCTTCATTTACCAGTTGAACAGCTACCCTTGAGTCACTTTCAATCCACAAATGTGTAATACTTCTATCCTTAGCTAACCGAATAGCAGTAAGGATTGCTTGAATTTCAGCAGAAAGAACAGTCCCATTAGGAAGCCTATAAGCGAACCCATACATCCATGCACCAAAGGAATTTCGGAAAACACCACCACACCCTATTAAGCCTCCACCAGCTTTAAAAGCCCCCATCTACATTACATTTGACCCAATTTAAAAATCAATTACTTTAAACCTATATAAAGTGTATGGTAAAAATATTTGTTGGGAGAGTTAGCTCCACCATGATTTACATATTCACGATAAGAGTAGGACTGCCTCTCATGGAGGATATATGTAATTCATGAAAAAAAATCTTTTAAACCCATAATTAAAAAACTAGTTTAACGTTTATACTTACGCTAATAAATATAAAATGAATTTAAATACAAAAATTATAATTTTATTCAAGTAACATGTCATGAATCAACTTTAACATGTAATTACAAATTCAAATTCCTCATGTGAAGGCATCATTCAATCCAAAAACTAAACATACTTCTTAACATCATAAAATTCAATAAAACAAAAAGGAGACTCGTGAAAAATAGAGTAATTACATACATAATTTCATCAATCAAAGAAGAACCAGAGGGGATGCTTGTGGTGTGTGAGTTATACTCACCTCTAATGTCGTCTCCAAGTATGAACAGGGTGTAAGGTCTCCTCATTTCTTGAGAATTTGAACTCTATCCTTTTCTCCCCTTCTTTTCTCCCTAGACGAAATGTAAGCTCTAAAAACACGACTTCTAGAATAAGTTTTGGTATTTATATTGGGTGCTAGGGATATGGGTGTTCATTGGTTTGGTTCAATCCGATGAACCCGATTAACATAACCGAACAAATCTGATTAGATTGGATTTTTTTAACTCAGTCGAGTTGGACTCGAACCGAACCAATCAAACCCGTCAATGATTGGTTTGGGTAACGGATTAAAGATGTTGGACCCGTTATCCGAACCGAACCGAACCACCCCTAAATACAAAAATTATACTAAAAAATTGGAAAAATGAACATAATTTTCTTTATCATAGTGGGGAGATTAAACATAAGGTTTTATCATAGATTATCTTTTTCTTAAATGAATTTTTCTATTATTTACCAAAAAAAAATAATTTTGATTATATTGTAATGATAAAATTTATGATCTGATTGGACCGAACCAACTCGTTGTTGGTCGGTTCGATTTGGTTCGGGTCACTTACAAAAAAATAAAAAAATCTGAACCGAACCAAACATTTTTATTTGAATTCGTTTTTCCTACAGAATCGAACCAAACCGACTTGTGAACACCCCTAACTAGAGGACTTTTTATATTTTTATGACAGCGGCGCCAATGAATGAGCGCCACTTAACTAGCGCTCCAACGTTGGTAATGCCCCATTGCACCCCATGGCGGACCTTTGACTATATACGAGAGTATGCATATAATACAAATATCATACATCAATATAATTGAACAATTGAATAGGACATTTTTACATTTTATCAATTTATTAAATAATGTAAGTATAGAAGTTTGATATCAAATATCATTTAATTCTATTTCTTATTTATTTATTTATTTATTTATTTATGTGCTTTCTTAATTAATACAATTCATCTGTGTAGTACAATACTAAATTACTTAAAACCCATTTATAACTTTCTTTTTTGACCCATTTATCCGCGTAGTACACTGGCTTAGATAAAAAATGAACGTTTTTTTTTGTACAAACAAGAAGGGCTATTAATAAACAATGTTACAAAGTAAAAACTACCCATAAAATCATAAGTGAATAATAAAGTAATTGATCATAAATTTTTTTGGACAAATGGATAGTCTTTTTTGCGACTCGTGAGCCCATAACTGAACATGGCCCATTAAAAGCCCATTATATATCACTAGCAGAAAGACAGGCGCTTGTCTATCCGCATTTCTTTTTTGGGGAAAAATTTAAATTTAATTTGTATACATATATACAAATGTAAATGAATATAATTTATATAAATTAATTAAAATCATACCAAATATAATAATTTATTTATAGATAGAATTAAACTAAATTAATAGTAACATGAAAAGGGAATGTATTTTAAGTATATTTTTTATTATTAGACAATTTATTGTGAAATTACAATTTTGTAATTAATTCTAATAAATTAAACCTCCAAGTGAAGAGAGTTAAAGATCATGGTTCAAAAATTATATTCCTTAAGCAACTAAATATTGATTATTTCCTGTTAAAGTTAAATTTTTTAAGATATTAATAAAAAATAAAATATGTTTTTTGTCGCCGTAAATGAATGGATTTTTACTTTTAATACTTGCAAATAATTTTTTATTTACATACATACAAATGTAAACTTTTTTTAATTCATCCCTAAGGTTTTCTTCTTCTTCCCTCTTCCTCCCCCGCCCCTCTCCTCTCCCTTTTTCTTCTTCTCCTTCTTCTTCTCCACATCAAAATCTGAGAATCTATGATTGTGTGCCTCTTTAAAACAAATCACTCTTTCTTCTCTATAAGAAAAAAAACTACTTGTTGATGAACTTGAATGGATTACCATTTCCACATAGGCTCCATCATTGAAGGTTTGAAACCTAAGGGCGAGTAACAAATTGAGTGAAGCTTTTGGTAGTGATTTAGAATATTTGGATTTCTTTTCTAAGATGGAAGGAGGATGGGAGGAGGGGGATGAGCATAAGGAGAAGGAGGGGAAGGATGGAGGAAGAAGAAAAAAAAAAATCATTAGTGTTAACAGGTGTATAACAATAAAGATGATAAAAAAACTGCATTTATAGGGATGTGAGGAATAAAATTCATTTGCACGACTAAAAAGCAAAACTCATTCCACTTATTGGGACAAAAAATATTTACCCTTAACAAAAAATATATCAAATGGTAGTAGGTAACAATGCAAATGAAATATGATCATAGACGAACTTTACCTATAAGGTTATGGTTCAAATCATGGAGTTGATACTTTTAGGACGATTTTATCTAACCATTACCCTCAGCTCAAAAGTTAAATTTACAACTGTGAAAGATTTCAGGTCAAAAACAAAAAAATATTAACAAAAAATAATACATGAAATAATTATTCAAAAATTATAAATAATATTAATATTCAATGTTTAATTATTTAAATATAAATTTATTCTAAAATCAATATAAAAAACCATAAATTAAATCAAAATGCACGGGTTTACACTTTACACTAAAAGAAAGAATTAATTATAAATTTTAGCCATTTAGCTAAATGATAAAACTTCAACCATGAAATCTCGCTAAAAAATTAGTTAGATAATTATTAGAGACGCAAATAATAATAAATATGTGTTGATGTTTATCGAAACAATATAAATATTGTTAAAAAACTTTAAATAAAGATCAAGGGTCACAAGTGGAATTTGTGTGATTTTACTGCCTGAACTTTTCTCCAAGATTATCAAGAAAAGAATCATCTTCAACTTCAAGTCTCCTTGATCGAAGAGGATCTCCTTGATCGAAGCACTAAGAAGGTTGAACTTATCTCTGAAAGTGGAACCAGAACACAATGGCCCTCAAGATTCTACCCAAGAAACCATTGCCCAATCCAAAGCAAAACCATCCTATAGGGATATGGAAGAAGACCCACTCAGGTATGTGATAACTCTTTATCTAACCCTTCCATCCCTGATCCCCAGGAAGAAGAAGCCAAAGCCCCTGAAGACCATAACCTTGCTCCAAAAGATTCTGGACCTCAAACTGTTATTAATTCTGAAGACCAAAATAGCAACATTTTTGGCCCCTGGATGATTGCAAAAAAACCCCAGAGAAAAGACCCCGTTGAGGAAGATGGATTCAAATAAAGATAAAGACTCCCTAAAAGGGACTTGTAACGGGTCTCGTTTTGATCTTCTAGCAAATGATCCCCAAGTAGATGAGGTTAATGACAAAAGTCCCCAGCCAACCCAAGTCCTAAGAATTATTAATGGCTCTCAAACCCCTTGGCTTTTCTCCATTGTATATGCTAGCACTTCTGAAAATCAAAGGCTTACCCTCTGGGAGAACCTTAGGAATTTTTCCTCAAAATACAGTACTTTCCTTGGTGCGTGGCTGGTGATTTTAACGCTGTTCTGTATGAAGAGGAGAAAATGGGAGGTGGTAAGGCTAGAAGATCCTCTATTGCTAGTTTTAATCAATGTCTTGAAGATTGTTTATTAGCTGATATTGGTTTCAAGGGGCCTAATTTCACTTGGAGTGAAGGTTCTCTTAGGGAAAGATTAGATAGAATGGTAGCTAATAACAGTTGGAGATTAACTTTTGATAAATCCTCTATGATTAATCTTCCCCTCCCTACATCTGACCATGTGGGTCTTTGGCTTAAGCTTTCCAATCAAAACTTAAATTCAAATTCTCAATAAGAATAACTGCTCCATCATGCTTTCGCCCACTACCCACTTCATTCTGTTTTCAATTTAAAATTCTGATTGTAATAATAAGTCTATCAAAATAACTTCTCTCTTCCTCTATAACTGCTCTTTTCTTCACTCATCTTCCCTCCTCAATTTCTATTTTCTTCTATCAATCTGTTGACAAATGTGGGGCGTGAAAAGGAAATGGCGTGGAAGGGAACATATGCTGATTTAATATATTTCAAGGGGGTGTTAAAGGTTGAATGCATGGTTTCACTTTCTAAATAGTGCAGAACATATGCTGATTTATTCAAAACAGTTTGTGACCTCCTGGTATCGGTTCTTCTTTGGGCGTTTTGACATGCGTATGATGCAGGTAAGTTTTTTATTTTTCCCTGCCCATTAGTATAGATATTCGTTAATATGTGATTTAAGTTTATAGCTTGAAGTGCTTAGAAGACTATATAATATTCAATGTATATATTTTTCTATATATATATATATATATATTCAATTCAACGACAGGCAGCAATGAGTAGGGTTGATGATGGAAAGCAACAAGGTGACCTTCTATATGACCATTTCAGTGAGAAGGATGATTTTTGGTTTGATTTTATGGCTAATACTGGTGATTGTGGGAACTCATCTTATGCCATTGCACAGCTACTTGCCAAGCCTTTCTTCCGTATTCTGAAAGATGATTCTGAGCTTACCTTGCTACTTATTGGGGGTGATCTTGCATAAGTTGGCTGCACTTATTTATTGTGGCTATTGTCACATGATTTGATCAATTATTTATTAACTGCAAGCTTCTTTGACATAATAAGTTGGTACAATTTAATGTTGTGGTTCTTGATTCAGAATTTTGATTACCTATGTATAAAATCAAATCATAAATAACAGAATTCTGTCTCTTCTGTCCTTAATTTTGAGCCCTTTGTTCAAGGGCTATAGAAGCCCTTATAAGGAGAGTAGATTGGATGGATGGTATCAATAGTTAAGTAGAAACTAAGAAAAGCTATAGACCAAACCATTAAATATGATTTAGGTTTCAATGGTTTATTGCCCTAGCTGGGTAAAAATTGCTCCAAACCATTAAATATGATTTAGGTAAAATTTCGTTCTCTCCCTCCATGCATCTTGATTCTGATTCTCAATTTTCAAATTATTTATCTCTAATTTTTTTCGATTTTGATTTTCTGATTCTATCTCATTGTGTATCTGAACACAATATTTATGGATACATCTGATTGAAATAATTGTCACAGTTTCTTCAAAATTTGCCTTTTGTTCTTCAGGAAGGAGCAAAATTGGGTGGTGAAGTCAGGCGAATATCTTGTCTTTCCAGGAGGTGGTACTCAATTCAAAGAAGGAGCTAAAACTTATATTAACTCCATACAAAAGGTATACTCAAATTTTGCATAAACTATGATATGTCATTTGCGTTAATTTCTTATCCATGTTAAACTGTAGAAATGAAGATTAACGTAACTTCAGAAGTTGTAGTAAACTCTTGAAATCACTATGTATTTCAGAAATGAAGATTAAACTCTTCAGAAGTTGCATGTAATTTATGACCCTGTCTTATGTTTTCAGCTGCTTGTTTTGTGGTGATGTGGTATTTCTTATAGCTAGTCTTGGGCTATTAGGCCTTTCATCAGTGTAATTTAAGATTGAGCTTTCATTCACTGTATTAGTTGGCCCAGATTTACCCTTCAGTGGGACCTCTAATCTGTCATACCATAGTGTGGGTCATGGTAGTCTCGACTTTCCAATAGGGTCATGGATTGAAGTCTCTAGGTTAGACTCTGTGAGAAGCAGTGATTTAGGTCCAATAGCCTTTCGATTAGGGTCTTTTCCTGTGATGAACATCACTATAGGTATTCTTATCTCAGATGTGCCGTGTGCCATACAGTAGCTTAGTGGTGGTGCAGCAGGTCGATTCGAGAGGGACGGTGGTGCTAGACGTCCTCGGAAGATCTATGAAGCAGCAGCGCCATTTCAGGGAGACGCATGTTTCGAGACGTCATCGGAGCTGCGATGGGTAAAGGCTATAAATCGTAGACAGGACAGTGTGTAGATGCACTATCTCTTTTGTTAGATCCATTTACTTGATATGGTTGAAGAAATCGGAAATATCCATAGGTTTTGTGTTCTATTTTGCTATTTGCTATTAGGTTATTTGTAGTTGGTTTGAACTTTCAGATTATTTGTTATGAGCGCCGAATTTTTAAAGATTTCTTTAGTTAAATGTTCATTGATTAATGTAATTAGTGGCTCCCAGGCTAGATAGAATCTGATTAGTTTTAATGAAACTGAAACTGTGTTATGTGTATTGGGAGTAGGGGGATCGAAATTGCCATTGGGGTTGATTGAGATGATGCCAACCTATCTATATTAGCGTAGCCTGGAATTATGTCCCGTCCTCCCACTTTTATTCAGATTAATGGTAAAATGCCTTTGGAACCATATATTTAATTTTTCCCTGCACTTTTCATTTTGAAGTAGGTGTTTTGCCTTAAAAAATAATTTTTGTCCCTGTTGCATCTGCAATAGACTTTTGGCAATCACTATGACAAGGGACATAGGGAAATAATGCATTCTTTTGTTCATACTTCCCAATTTGCAAAGCTATCCGCTCCATCATTTAGATTTCTTTGTTCAATATAGGTTGATTCATTGTGAATTATATCAACGTTTAAACTATTTTTTATTTCTATCCAGTAAAATTTGCATAGTTGTATATTATTGTATTCTCTTTTGGCCCTTATCTATTGGACCAATTGTCCTTAACCTGCAAGACTAACTATTTCGTGTGCGCTGACGAATTTTAATTAAATTATCATCTTTGTTTTGAACGATCATTGAGCTTTCTACAAGGTGGTTTCTGTACTTAGTTTGTAGGAAACTAGCTGTCTATGGTGCTATTTATTTCCTTTTCATTTTGTGTTATTTCTATTCTATAGATTGAAAATACCTTTATGCAATGATATGTAGGTTTAGTAGATGTAGCCAGTCAATGATGATTTAACAGCAAAGAATGATCTATTCCAAAAGTGTGGTTCTGTATCTTTTTATGAACTTATTGCTTCTCTTTTTCTTCTGTGATAGTTTAATTATTATGTTCATCATAGGAATGTTCATATCTGTTATTGAAATTTAATTGAACTACATATTGTAATTACCGTGTTCAAGTATGTATTTATAAAATAGTAAAATGGTGGATGGAACTTTCTCTATTTGTTTGTGATGTATCCTGGCACTAATGGCTCCCATGCTGGATAGAAAGTTAATTTTTTTTTAATGAAATCGATACTGTGTTATGTGTATTGGGATTAGGTGGATCGAAATTGCCATTGGGATGTAATGAGATGATGCCAAGCTATCTATATTACCATAGCCTGGAATTTCTGTCCCATCCTTCCACTTTTATTCAAATTAATGGTAAAATGCTTTTGGAACCATATATCTAATTTTCCCTGCACTTTTCATTTTGAAGTAGGTGTTCTGCCTTTAAAAATAATTTTTCTCCCTGTTGTCATTTGCAATAGAGATTTTGGCAATCACTATAACAAGGGACATAGGGAAATAATCCATTCTTTTGTTTACATTTCTCAATTTGCAAACTTATCTGTTCCATCATTCAACTTTCTTTGTTTAATATAGGTTGATTCATTGTGATTATATATGATAGATTAAACTGTTTTTATTACTAATCGAGTAAAGTATGCATAACTCTTCATTATTGTATCTCTTTTGGCCCTTGTAAGTTGGACTCAATTGGCCTAAACCTGCAACATTTTTTTTATCATGAACAAATTATGATATCAATGTAATTTTTTGGCCCTTAGTAAAATAGTAAAATGGTGGACGGAAGTTTCTCTATTTGTTTGTGATGCATCCTGGCACTAATGGCTCCCATAGGATAGAAACTGATTTTTTTTAATGAAACTGACACTGTGTTATGTGTCTTGGGATTAGGCGCATCGAAATTGCCATTGGTATGTAATGAGATGATGCCAACCTTTCTATATTACCATAGCCTGGAATTTTTGTCCCACCATTCCACTTGTATTCAAATTAATGGTAAAATGCTTTTGGAACCGTATATCTAATTTTCCCTGCACTTTTCATTTGGAAGTAGGTGTTCTGGCCTAAACCTGCAACACTTTTTATCATGAATTAATGTAATTTGTTCAGTGTGCACTATTTATCAAATTATCATCTTTGTTTTGATAGATAATTGAGCTCTCTTTTAGGTGGTTTCTCTACTTAGTTTTTTGGAAAGTAGATGCCCCACAAAGATGATAATTGAGCTCCCATGTTTTCTAATTTTTTTTTTTTCATTTCTATAAAGTAATTCTCTACTTAGTTTTTTTTTTCATTTCTACTCATTTTGTGCTATTTCTATCCTATACTGTGGAAATACTTTGATGGAATTATATGTAGGTTTACTAGATGTAGGCTGATAGATACTGAAATTACTTTATAGAAATGAAAAAAAAAACTTAGAAAACAGCTCTGATTACACTGAAATAGCAGAAAGGGATAAAGTCTAGAAGCTGGAAAATAAGGAAAGATTCAGAGAGACAGTGTCTACTCTGCCCTGTGACAATAGTTACCCCACAATTCCCAAATGATTGCCTAATCTTCACACTCTCCTTCATTTCCCTACACGTCCCCCTTCACTGATTGCAGTATCTTCTGCTCCTTTCTCCTGCTGCCAAGTGTCCAAGTGGTTAGGAATTGGCATAATAGATTCCATTCCTTGCTCTTCATTCATTTCAACTGCAATTCCCATTCTATCCCTACTCTTTTTCTTATTTCTCTTTCTGTTGTAGATCTTTATGGGAGGCCCATTATGAGACCCATCAATTACCCTACCCCCCCCCCCCCATGAGTTGCACCTTGTCCTCAAGGTGAAAGTCTGGAAATGTTTGTTGAATCAGATCAAAATCCTCCCATGTATTATCCTCATTAGGCAAGTGAGCCCACTTTATAAGGACTTCAATGTCCCCATTGCATAATTTCCTAGTGGCCAAGACAGTTTCAAGTTCCACCTGCAACTCCAAGTCTTCTGATAAAAAAGGTGGGAGGTCCCGACTTGGCTAGTTGATTGGTAGAGCTCTTTTAAGTTGGGAAATGTGGAAAACTGGATGCAACCTTGAAGTTTCTGGTAACTGAAGCCTGTATGAAACTGCACCAATTCTGTCCACTATCATGAAAGGCCCATAAAATCTTGGACTCAGTTTTTCATTCACCTGTGTAGCCAAAGACTTCAACTTGTAAGGTTGGGCCTTCAAGTAGACCATATCACCTACATGAAATTCCACTTCACGCCTCCCTTTATCCGCTTGCTCTTCCATTCGTAGTTGAGCCTTCAACAAATTTTGTTTCAATTCTCCAAGAATGTTGTCCCTCACTATAAGTAATTGATCAAATGCATCCACCATGGTACTATCCCTATGATAAGGAATGATGGTAGGGGGATTGCGACCATATAATGCTCTAAAGGGACTCATCTTTATGGACGCGTTATATGAAGAATTAAACCAAAACTCCCCCCATGGCAGCCACTTAACCCATTGGCGCGGATGGTCATTGGCAAAACACTGCAAATAAGCTTCAATGGTCCTATTTGTGACCTCCGTTTGACCATCAGTTTGTGGGTGATATGCCGAACTCAATTTCAGCTTAGTGCCAGCTAGCTGGAATACCTCTTGCCAAAACGTGATAATGAAAACCCGGTCTCTATCCGAGACTATAGAGCTGGGGAAACCATGCAGCCGAACAATTTCCCTCACAGAAGCTGCTGCTACATCCTTAAAAGTGTATGGGTGGAGCAAGGGAATAAAGTGAGCATACTTGCTCAACCGATCCACCACCACCATAATCATGTCAGCCCCCTTAGCCTTGGGAAGTCCATTGATAAAATCCATGGACACGTCCTCCCAAACATGAGTTGGAATAGGTAAAGGTTGGAGTAATCCAGCAAGTTTAAGAGCCTAAAATTTATTCTGTTGGCACACCTGACAAGTTGCCACAAACTGATCCACATCGCGCTTCATTTCGTTCCAATATTGCCAACCGTTTGTAAGTTCTTGTTACCCCTGAATGACCACCCCAAGGTGAGGCATGAATCTCTGCGAGTAATAGAGGAATTCTAACAGATTTACTAGGCAAGACTAGTCTCTGTTTGAACCATAAACAACCTTTAGAGACTGCATATGTGGGCGGGAATTAGGATTCTGCACAACCTCTTGCATAATCAATTTTAAGTTCTCATCTGCAAACTTCTTCAGCCAATTCTGCCAAATCTAAGTTAGTGACCATAGAAATGGCGTGGTAATCCATTACTCGAGATAGAGCATCAGCTGCCTTATTCTCCAAGCCCGACTTGTATTGAATTTCAAAATCGAAACCCACTAATTTAGTTACCCATTTCAATTGCTCTCCCACCAATACCCTTTGCTCCAACAGGCACTATGCCAAAAAAGGCCTTAGAGGGGGCTCCCGTGCAGCCTTAAAGAGCGCCCCCGTGCGCACTAATAGAATCTGCTTTTGTTTGGTCAATAAAACGAAGACGCTCATTGGAGCGCGTTGACAGAAGCAAAAAGAGGGCGCTCTCGTGCAGCCTTAAAGGGCGCACACTGGAGTGCCCTCCATAAGCACAAGACGTACTTATGGAGGGCGCTCCAAGGAAGCGCCCTGGTTCTTTAAAACAAGGGCGCTCCAAGGAGCGCCCTCCTTTCGTTTTTTTTTTTCAATTTTTGTTTCACAACAAGGGCGCTCCAAGGAGCGCCCTCCTTTCTTTTTTTTTTTCAATTTTTTGTTTTTTTAATCTACTTTAACCTGCATATTTATTTCAGTCTGATCCCAATAACTTAATCCAAAATCATGCATATTAATTCCTTAAAATTCAAACACTTAGTCATACTATGAACAACACTTAGTAAACAACACACATATCTACTTGAAATAAGAATTCAAACTTGTCATAATATGAATAGTTTCCTATGCAAGATATAAGTGGTGAAAGTATGAAGTACCTATACAACTATATAGAAATAACCAAAACACATGACATCTCACAAGAATCAACTCAGTTGGTAAATAAACATGCATTTCATATATATGCTTAACAACTATAAGTCTTCTAAACTAAAATTTTTTTGGCATAGTTTACTCTGTTTATTCAACATTTCCCAATTTATCAAACAGCTGTACAAAATCATACCAGCAGCCATAATTCATAAGTCAAATAGTGATAAACCAGTCAGGAATGTAATATGAAAAGGTGCACAAATTACAAACAAACCTCTTCTTCAAGTTTCAAAAAGAAAAGTGATCATATCTACTCTGCTGAACCCGTTAGTTAAGTCATTGATATACAACTTTGTTTAGCATTTTCACATTATGTACATGTTTACTTACCCTCATAATGTACAAATCAATTACAAATAACTGGTGAACTGGTGAAGTTCTCCGATGGAGGATTCCGGTCGCAAGATTGGTTGTCCACGGTGGTTTCCGCCAGAAACAGAGGAGGGGGGTGTACCTGCAGACACTCCGACGCTAAAGTCAGTTTGTGTAGCAGATAGTATGTAATAGTCAGAATCATGTGTACCTGATTTCGGTGTGGTGTGCTCAATTTATATGGAGGTAAGTGGCGGGAAAATCCGTTAATGTAATGGTCACCTTATTCTAATTATATGCGCCGTAGCCAGCATGACATCCACGCGCTAAGGGGAGTATGCCAGTGATGTATGTCGTATGCCGGTAGGCGGAAAAGTATGCTTAAAGCGAACACTCACCGAATCGCGAATGCCGCTCTCTTAGATGTCGGATGGCGGTCTAGAGCACTTGTTATCCATATGCAGTTAAGTCAATCCACAAGGTGGATGCCGGCATACCTAGGTTGGATGCCGGTCGAGAACAGTAGTGTCAAAGGTAGCATGTTGGTATGCCCCCTATGCCGGTAGGCGCCTGTATCACAAGCCAGCTTCGGTTGACCCGTAACGGAAATGGCATGAGGCATACGTATGCCGGATGCCGGCGGACGTTGGTCCCAACAGGTCTAATCAAGGGGCTGAGCCCGAAACAATATCGGTGCAAGCAGGCCAGAAGTTGGTCCAGAACAACTGGTAACTACATGGTTTGCCCATTCTTCCTTAACCTCATCAAGCTGCTCCGTTGTGTAGGTTGAGCATCGGAACTGAACAAAGTACTGTAAAAGGCAAAAATTGATTTCAGTATATAAACTAGTGAATGAGGGTCCAAAAAAGTACTTTGCTATCACAAGTCATAATTACCTCTCTAGGTATTATGAGTTGGTTTTGATCAATGATCTCCTTCATGTAACACATTACGAAGAGCCCACAATCGTCATTGTTTGTTTGGGTAGGACACTACAAGTATAATTAATTTAAAAATAAGTGATGCTTACGCGCTTAGTAATGAAGAAACAAAATGTCCAGAAGAGATCAATATTACCTTAATGCGGTACCATGTGGGATCTGGTAGAATACTATTCTGTGTCTGCAATCCACTCAACTTTCTATATTTTTTTAAAGATCTAAAGCAATATAACAAGTAAATTGTATAAGAGCTCTTAACTATGTTAATGTGATAGTAAGCCAAAGAATACTTACTTTTTAATCATATCCTTGATGGGACCATAATGTTCCGGGGATTACGCAAAGAGTCCAAAAAGTAAACCTTGCCAAAACCATTGAGACTCAATGCAAGAAGAATCCAATGTCGGCTACAACCACAATGTAAAATATGTCAACTAATTGGTTTTTAAAAAAACAAGAATATTGAGACATAAACATATACTACATATACCCGACATGATTGTATGGAAGCAGGAACAATTTGTCTTGCCCGCGTCTATTGTACAACACCGGTCCCACCAACTTATGTTGCTTGGTGTTCGCGTTGAATGCTGTGGTGGTTTGTGGAGATATGAAAACATGTCGATCCGTGCGAGAAGATGGAGCTAAGGCTGAATGATATAAATAACTGTTGGATAAGAACAAGAAATTGAAAGCTTAAAAGAAAAGAATCAAAGAACACGAAAAGAGAGAAGAAAATATGTAAGAGAAAAACGTTTCTCTATTTCAGACAACCAGCTTCAGACAAGCTGCTTTAGACAAGGTTACACCTGTTAACTTCAGACAGGTTCTCTCGTAATCGTTCTCGCTCACTAACACACGCTCGTCTTTTTCCTATACAGCAAGATACTATATATAGGCAACTTAGAGAGCAACGACTAACTAACCTAACTGAAATAACAACCTAACAGAATTACAAACTCATTCCTAAGTCATAACTGTCATAACTAACAATCTCCACCTTGACTTTGGAATGACATTATTCAGACGAAGCCCACCAAGCTTAAGCATTTCTCAAACTTGCATCTTGGTGGTGTTTTGGTCAACATATCAGCAAGATTATCTTCAGAAGCAATCTTCACAATCCTTACTGCCCCTGTTTCAACCACTTCTCTGATAAAGTGAAACTTCACATCAATGTGTTTGGTCCTTTCATGGTACATCTGATGATTGGCCAAGTGAATAGCACTCTGACTATCACAATGAATCTGAACACACTCTTGTTCAATTCCCAACTCATTCAGCATGCCTTTCAACCACAGACCTTCCTTCACTCCTTCAGACAACGCAATATACTCAGCCTCTGTTGTAGACAGTGCTACCACTGATTGAAGGTTTTCCTTCCAACTCACTGCAGTTCCAAATAGAGTAAACACATACCCTGATAAGGACTTTCGTGTATCCACACACCCTGCATAGTCTGCATCAACGAACCCTTCAATTGCAACTCCACCTTCAGAAAGGTATCATTTCTTCTGATATAGCAATCCTGAATCCAGAGTTCCATTCAGGTATCTAAGGATCCACTTCAGAGACTCCCAATGTGCTTGTCCAGGATCTCCCATGAACCTGCTGACAACACTCACAGCATGAGCCAAATCTGGTCTGGTACAAACCATCCCATACATGATGCTTCCAACTCCACTAGAATAAGGAACATCATTCATCTTCCTCCTTTCATCTTCTGAATCAGGAGCTATACTCCTTGAGAGCTTCATGTGGTGTCCTAAGGGTGTGCCCACAGGTTTAGATTCATGCATCCTAAACCTCTTCACAACCTTCCTCAGATAGGCCTCCTGAGTTAAACGCAGTACACCCTTTGCCTCATCTCTTACTATATCAACGCCGAGTATGCGTTTGGCCACTCCAAGATCTTTCATCTCAAATTCTAAATTTAACCTTGTCTTGAGCTGATTGATCATGTGCTTGTTACGACTAGCCACCAGGATATCATCTACATACAAGAGCAGGTACAAAATGTCTTGTTCTTCTCTTAAAATGTAGACACAACTGTCATAACTACACTTGCTGAAGTCCATTCTCATCAGAAAATCATCAAACTTCTTATACCACTGCCTTGGGCTCTGTTTCAGACCATACAATGATTTTTGAAGTAGACACACTCTCTGATCTTCAACAAACCCCTCTGGTTGTTCCATGTAAATGGTTTCATCCAGATCTCCGTGCAGAAATGCTGTCTTGACATCCAATTGCTCCAGGTGTAAATCAAACTGGTTTACAATTGACATCAAAATCCTGATAGAACAATGTTTCACAACTGGTGAGAATATCTCATTATAATCCACACCCTCAACCTGTGTAAACCCCTTAGCCACAAGCCTTGTCTTGAACCTCGCTTTCTCAACATTAGGAATCTCGTCTTTCTTCTTAAAGATCCACTTGCATCTGATTACCTTCTGTGCCTCAAGTAAGTCTACAAGTCTCCATGTGTTGTTCTTCTTCAGCGAATCAAGTTCCCCCTCCATGGTACGTTGCCATTGCTGCCTCTTTGAACTCTCATGTGCCTCCCTGAAGTTTCTTGGTTCATCTGAACCCTGTATATCTTCAGCCATACTAAGAGCATAACAGATAAGGTCAGCGTGTCCAAACCTTTTGGTAGGTTTTGGAACCCTCCTTTCTCTATCACGAGCTAGCTGATAGTCATTCACAGCGCGTTCTGACCTTCTGAAGTCTTCAGGCCCTCTGAAGTCTTCAGACCTTCTGAAGTCTGAACCTGCTGAAGTATCATTTAATGTACCTTCTGAAGTAGCACCTTCTGAAGTCTTCAGACGATCCTCCCTGAGTTTGCTCGTAGATGCCTCCATCTCAATGTGAGCTTTCTCCCTCTCATTTTCAGAGTCTCCACCAAGCATTCCCATTCTCGTCTCATCAAATGTTACATCCCTGCTGATAATAAACTTTGAAGGTTTAGGTTCTAACCTCCATAGCCTATATCCCTTGACTCCATCAGCGTATCCAAGGAAGATACATTTCTCAGCTCGTGCCTCCAACTTATCCTGCTTGACATGTGCATATGCCAAAGCCCCAAACACCCTCAGATTGGAGTAATCAGCTGGTTTTCCACTCCAAACTTCCATAGGTGTTTTGTACCCCAAAGCAGACGAAGGGCACCTGTTAATCAGATACACAGCAGTGTTTACAGCTTCTCCCCAGAAGATCTTAGGCATCCCTGCTCCCAAAAACATGCATCTGACTCTCTCCAAAATGGTCCTGTTCATCCTTTCAGCAAGTCCATTTTGTTGAGGAGTCCCTGCCACAGTTTTATGCCTTTTGATTCCCTGGTTCCTGCAAAAAACTGTTGAACTCGTCTGAAACAAATTCCAACCCATTGTCTGTTCTTAGTACCTTCAGCTTGGTCCCCTGCTGATTAGCAATTTGAGTATGTCATTCTCTGAACTTCTGAAATGTCTCAGTCTTGTTCCTCAGAATGTATGTCCATACCCTCCTTGAGAAGTCATCAATAATGCTCAGAAAATAAGACCCTCCACCATGCGTCTGAGTCCTTGATGGACCCCACAGTTCTGCATGTGCATATTCAAAAGGTCTGTTGGAAGTGTGTTTACCCGTCCCAAACTGCACTCTATGAGACTTACCCAAAACACACTGGTCACAGAAATCCAGCTTCTGAAGCTTATCACCCATCAGCAGTTGTTGCTTCTCCAACTCCACCAAGCCTTTCTCACTAACATGGCCCAAACGTAGGTGCCATAGCTTAGTCTTGTCAACCATTGACTGACTAGCCACTGATGCGTGTGCAATGACAGTTGATCCTTCCAGAATGTACAACCCATTACTTCTTCTCCCCTTAGCAACTATGGATGCTCCATTGGACACCTTCATCATTCCACCCTCCACCTTAGTGGAATACCCCATAACATCAAACATGCTAATGGACATAAGGTTCCTTTTGAGCTCTGGAACATACCTCACATCCTGCAGCAACATCTCTCTGTTATCAAACATCCTCAGTCTGATTACCCCAATGCCCTGCACCTTGCAAGCTTTGTTGTTCCCAAGAAGTACAGACCCATACTCCTTCAGTTCTAAGGTCTCAAAGTAATCTTTCACAGGACACGTGTGATAGGTACACCCTGAATCCATGACCCAACTCTTCAGAGAATCTTCAGACGAAGCTACCAAAACACCTGCAGATTCATATCCTTCAGAAGCCTTTGCAACACCTGCAGTTTCCTGTCTCCTATGCTCCTGGGCATCTTTCTCGGGACAATGCTTCTTGATATGACCCAACTTCTGACACTTGAAACATTTGATCTACTTCTTGCCTTCAGACTTTGCCTTCTTCCCTTTGTTCTCTGACTTCTTTCCCTTGCCCTTCACTGTAACTAGACCAGAGGGAACCTCCTCTACACCTTTCGAATCTTAAAGTTTCTGCAACTCTTTGGTTCGAACTGAGGTCACAACCTCCTCTAGAGTGATCATCTGATCTTTCCCGTATAGTAAAGCATCTCTGAAATGCTCAAAGGTCTTAGGTAAAGAATTAAGAAGAATAACGACCTTGTACTCATCTTCAAGTTTCACACCAATGTTTTCAAGATCATCAACAATCTTGCTGAAAACTGCCAACTGTTCTTCAATCGTTCTTGACTCCACCATCTTGAACGAGTAAAGTTGTTGCTTTAGACAGAGTCTATGAGCCAAAGACTTTGTCATGTATAAAGATTCCAGCTTGGTCCACATCCCTGCAGCTGTTTTCTCCTTCGCCACCTCTCTGAGTGCCTTATCACCAAGACACAGAACGATTGCACTCCTTGCCTTGTCTGCCATATTCTTTTTCTCTGCCGGCGTTAAAGATGATGACATGTTCACCTCCCCCTTCAACGCTTCCTCGCAACCTTGCTGTATCAAGATAGCCTCCATCTTGATTTTCCACAGCCCAAAGTCATTTGCTCCAGAGAACTTCTCAATATCAAACTTCGTTGTCATTCTTGATTATCTTTCCTTTCACTTTCTCCCCACAGACGGCGCCACTTGTTGGGTAAGAACAAGAAATCGAAAGCTTAAAAGAAAAAGAATCAAAGAACACGAAAAGAGAGAAGAAAATATGCAAGAGAAAAACGTTTCTCTATTTCAGACAAGCTGCTTCAGACAAGGTTACACCTGTTAACTTCAGACAGGTTCTCTCGTAATCATTCTTGCTCACTAACACACGCTCGTTTTTTTCCTATACAGCAAGATACTATATATAGGCAACTTAGAGAGCAACGACTAACTAACCTAACTGAAATAACAACCTAACATAATTACAAACTCATTCCTAAATCATAACTGTCATAACTAACAATAACTATACGAAAAAATGTACATAATGTCAAACCAAGCAAAAAAAAACGAGATAAACAAACTATGAGATGCTTTGGATTGAAATTACCTGCAATAGACATTAATCACGGTGGCATCCAACCATTCACGGTACAAAACCGAATAAAGACATTCGGGATCGATCCATTCAATCATTTCATTAGTACTAACAATGGCAGCACCTATCGTGCAATTAATCACAACACCATCTACTTGCATCTTTTCAGAGTAGTACGTATCCAATGTTTGTAACGACGTTCTGGTAGATGCAGCAGGCTTTGAAGTCACCACCTCTGGCGGGCAATCACGAACGGGAGACTTTCGCATAGTTGAGTGTGGTGAATAACGAGTCTCCACATGCGGCCCCGCAGCAGAAGATTGTGTAGGCTACGAATTCCACAATTTATACGTATTAATATTTGTAGTTGAAATAATAAAAATGCACTTTTGACACAAATAAAATACAGACATACCAATGCATCCAATCCAACATGTGAAGATGGCCATGCGATGAAACACCCTAATGCATCAGCAACAGTGCTCAGTTCCCCGTAAGCGTCAGGGCATGGAAGCGCCGCATGGGGTTCAATAGCAAGTTGAACCAGCACCTTAATTGAGTTGGATGGAAGTGGGGAATTGTGTAGGTCCTGCCCTGGGATATTCCATGCTTGTCCCTTACCCACTACTCGTAACACCGAGTCTCCCAAGTACAGTATACATTGAAATACACCCTATATAATTAACACAAGTAATCAAGTTTATGGATAATTAGTGCCAAAAAAACATAACTGTTAAGAAGTAAAAAATACCTCAGGCAAGCCAGGTCTACTAAAAGAGGTAGAATCTCTGCAACTTCGTTTTGTCCTAACTTCTTGAAGCCCTACCCTCTTCGGTGTTGTCATTGAATGATTTCTTCCATCCCCTATAACGATGGGATAAAGGCAAAAACTTACGATGACCCATGAATACATTCTTCTTACAATGAGTCAAGCGCATCCAAGTAGTATTTTCTTCACAAACAGGACAGGCACACTGACCCTTTACACTATAGCCAGACAAATTACCATATGCAGGGAAATCATCTATAGTTCCAAACAGCATCGCCCTCAACTGAAAAGATTCTTCTTTGTAGCCATCATAGACCTCTACTCCAGTATCTCACAATAGCCTCAGGTCTTCAATCAATGGTGCCAAGTACACATCTATATCATTACCCGGTTGTCTGGGTTCCGATATCAACATAGATAACATCATGTATTTTCGCTTCATACACAGCCATGGTGGTAGATTATATATTATCAATACCACCGGCCATGTGCTATGACTACTAGATTGGATACCATGCGGATTCATTCCATCTGTTGATAAAGCAAGGCGAAGATTTCTTGGTTCCTCGCCAAAAGAGGGGTATTCATCATCAATCCTCCTCCACTGCGGAGAATCAACGGGATGTCTCAACATGCCATCCTTGATTCATTCATTTGCATGCCAAGTTAAGTTCCTTGCATCAATGACACTACGATACATCCTTCAAAACCTTGGTATTATGGGAAAATACCAAACCACCTTTGCTGGTGTAGTCTCTTTCTTATAACGAGGTAAATTGCATTTAGGACACACACTTAATGACGCATGCTCATTTCTGAACAAAATGCAATCATTGGGACAAGCATGTATCTTCTCATAGCTCATCCCAATAGAACTTAACATCTTCTTTGCCTCTTATGTTCTGTTAGGTAGCACATTGTCCTCCGGTAACATCTCCTTCAACAAGGTGAGTAACTCTATGAAACTCTTGTCAGACCAACCATTTGTTGCTTTTAAATTATACAACTTCAACACAGCTGACAACCTTGTGTACTTGGTGCACCCGTTGTACAATGGCTTTTCAGCATCACTGGCTAGGGTATCAAACATTTGGGGACAATCTCTGAGGTCCTCTTCAACCACCTTTCGAATCTCATCAATTCGGTCGCAATCCTCCCACCCGGTCCCAAAGTCATCATCACTAGGTTCAACATTGACATTATTCTCTCCCATACCACTTTGTTCACTCCTAATCTCACCATGAAATGTCCAACATGTGTAACTCTGATCAATTCCAAAACAGAAAAGATGGTCCCTCAACTCTGTTTCACTAACTCGCTTAGAACAAAAACACTTCGTACAAGGGCAGGGAATTCTACTAGGGTTTGTTGCATGGTCAATAGCAAATTTTATAAACATTTCCACTCCTTCCTTATACTCATGTGTCAGACGGTTTGCAAACATCCAAGAACGATCCATATTCTATCAACATAACATGAAATCATTTATAATTAACTCGAAAAGTATATATGATATTCTTTAGATATAATGACTAACTACATGCCTAATTAACACCTAACATACTAACTAGCAAAGGTTGAGAGTTCCTATCCTATCTAGATTTGTCAATTCGTATCATATTAGTTTATGACTATTGTTCCTAGTCTATGAAAATTTCAGCAGCATTTCCCCTTGGTTCTCCAAGCACACATAACATAATCTATGAGTTATATTTCACATAGATTATATATGCATGAACTCAGAGAACAAGAGGAAAAACGTATTGAAATGAATCTTAGACCAAAAACATACAATTCATAAAGTAATATATTTAATACGAATTTACAAATCCAGACCGTCCAACCATGAACAATTTAAGAATAAATTGTATATTATGTCAGTCATAATATACAATTTATTCTTAAACAGGAAACTAAGGTTAATGCATGTTCATACAAATAACCTAAAAATTATAGTTGACAGAAAAAGGATTACATGATAAAGGATATATATACCTGTTTAAAGTCAATTACCAATAAGCAATGTTGAATTATAACCAGCTAGGAAACAATACCTTTAAGAAAAAAAACAAGTAAAAAAATATACTCATAATAAATATTAGTAGTCCTAAAAATTTGAACAGCATTTTATCTATTTCTTTAAAATTCCCAAATTAAGAAAAAACAACTTTAACTCTAAACCACCAGCTACCAGTCCAAAAGAGATCAATATGAGTAATATATATTTATATAACATTACTAAATGCATGGGTAGTATATACCATATTTATTTAACATTCCCAAATTTATAAAATATATTTTTAACTCCAACCAACAACAATTTCTTCCAAAAGTGTTCAATAATAATATGTTCACATAATTAACTTTCATATATAAATTTTAATGTTATTTAAACTTACTAGCAGAAACACGGAGGAGGTAGCAAAACAGAGGGTGCAAATAGAAAAAAATAGTGGGTGCAGATAGCAAAATAGAACATGTTCAGCAAAAAAACAGTGCACAAGCAACAAATAAGGTGCAGAAAGCAAAAAAATGTGTAGGGTAGGGTTTCCCTTACCCTTAGTGGCCACGAATGAAGAGTATGAGGGAGGGAGCCGCCACGCCGGAAGGGAAGGAGGAAATGAGGGACAACCCGCGCCGGAATGGTGGGTTAAGGATGGTGAGAGAGCTTTCTACGCACTTGATCACGGAGGGAGACGGAGACGGAGACGGAGGGAATAGGACTTGCGGCGGACCGAGCTTGAGGAAGACGGAGGGAGACGGAGACGGGAGACGGAGGGAGACGAACGATGGAGGGAACGGAGGCCGTGGAGCTCGACGGAGAAGGTTGAAGATAAAGGACAATGGAAGGGTTTAGAGAGACAGTGTGAAAACGCAGGAGAGAATGGAGCAAAGGGTTTATTAATCTCTGCTGCAAAAAAACACTTTTGATAAATTTAATCAGAAAAGAGGGCGCTCCAATGGAGCGCCCTGGAAAAATAAACAGAAAAAACCTACGCCCTCCTTTCATCTGAATTAAAAAAAAAATCACGCTGGGAACAAGGGCGCTTTCCAAATAATAAAAATAATTTACACTTGAAAAAAATTAAGGAGGGCGCTCAAGGGAGCGCCCTCTATTCCAGATAATTAACAAAAACTACATGTGGTACAAGAGCGCTCCTTTGAGCGCCCTGTAAAATTTAAAAAAATAAAGGAGGGCGCTCCCGCCCAAATTTTGGAGCGCCCTCATTTTAAAACGTTCATTTCAGACCCAAGCTAACACGGGAGCGCCCTAAAGGCAGTGCTCTAATATCCTAAAATTGGCGTAGTGAGGAATTTCAAGCTTTGTTGATCCGTCTTGATGATAAAATGGTTGCCCAACAAATATTGTCGCCACTTTTGTACAGCAAACACTATTGCCATCAGTTCACGTTCATAGACTGACTTAACTTTATTCCTTTCTGAGAGAGCTTGGCTAATGAAAGCTAATGGCCTTCCCTGTTGCATAAGTACAGCTCCAATCCCATGCCCAAATGCATTATTTTCAATCACAAAGGGCAACTCAAAATTTGGCATAGCCAAAGTAGGAAGACCCTTTATTGCTGATTTCAACTTTTCAAAAGCTATTTGTGCCTCTTCTGACCACCCAAAATTGTTTTTCTTAAGGAGCTGAGTTAGTGGCTTAGCAATTATCCCATAATTTTTCATGAAGCGACGATAGTACCCCGTTAGGCCCAAAAATCCCCTTAAACCCTTAATATCTTTAGGAACTAGCCAATTTCTCATAACTTCCACCTTTGCTTGATCTGGTGAAATTTCAGCCCCCGAAATGACATGCCCAAGATATTCCAATTGTTGCTCTCCAAAACTGCACTTCTTCCCATTGACCCATAACTCATGAGTTTGCAATAATTGAAAGACTATTCTCAAATGGTGAATATGAGAAGAGAAATTTGGGTTGTACACTAGAATATCATCAAAGAATACTAGGACAAACTTACGCAAGTATGGTCTGAAAATCTCATTCATGAGGGCTTGGAATGTTGATGGCGCATTTGTGAGTCCAAACAACATTCCTAAGTATTCATAATGTCCATCATGCGTTCGGAAAGCGGTCTTATGTATTTCTTCCTCCTTCATACGAATTTGGTGATAACCCGACTTAAGATCGAGGTTTGAAAATATAGCTGCCCCCTCAAGCTAATCCAATAACTCTTCGATAACTGGAATGGGAAACTTATTGGGGATGGTTAAGTTGTTTAAAGCCCTATAGTCAACACAAAAATGCCAGATGCCATCTTTTTTCTTGACCAAAATTAGTGGGCTTGAATATGGACTGGTACTAGGCCGAATCAACCATGTTGCCAACATGTCTCGAACAAATTTTTCAATCTCCTCTTTATGGTGATGTGGGTACCTATAAGGCTGGATGTTTGGAATTTGTGCTCCCTCCTTTAGAACAATTGCATGATCACATTCTCTTTTTGGAGGCAGAGATGTAGTCTCCTTAAACAAATGTCCAAATTCCTACAAAAGCTCCTTCAAACCTTCTGACATGGTGTGTGGGACTTCTAGACAAACCAGGTTCATCATACCCAACTCTATGTAGTAAGCTTCTCCTTCATTCCTCAATTCTTTCGCAATAGCCTTCAATGAAGCTACTGTCCGGGATAGAGCTGTGTCTCCCTTAGTTCAAGTTGCTTAATTTAGTTGCAAGCACTATTAGTATTAGTCAATAGCCACCAGATTCAACCATGGAAATAGACCAATCAAAGTCTGTGCAAGGTGGCTAGGGAGTAGTTGCGGATTGGCTGTGGTATAGCTATGGAATAGCTACAAAATAGCTTTGGAATAGCTATAAAGTGGCTATGGAATAGCTACGGTATCGCTACGAACTAGCTAGGGAATAGCCACAGATTGGCTAGGTAATGGCTATGGAATAGCTACAGACTAGCTACGGACTGGCTAGGGAATAGCTAGGGAATATTTTTTCTCTGCTGATGCATCAGCTGGCGTAATAAATAGTGCAGATGAAGAAGGATGGACACCGCTTCATTCTGCGGCCAGCATTGGGAGTTTGGAGATAGTGGAGGCTTTGTTGAGCAAAGGTTAATGCTTTTATTAACTTTATTTATTGTTATTCCTCATGTCAAGTAGTATCTTCTATTTATTTTCTTGTTTGTCAAAAATGGTTGTAAGCTAAGTGGATAAGTAATTAATGTGTGTTCCCTGAAACTGTAAAGTTTGATTCAGTTCACCGTAAGTGGGTACTGTAGTTCCATTTTGTTATTTTTGTACCTTTGATTTTTGAACATCTCTACCAATACAAATGGAAATACCATGATGATTAGATTTTGTTATAGTTGCAATGGATCATGCTAACATTCTGGGCCTTCGAGAAAGCTGACTAGGATAATGCTGGGCCATCCATTCATCCAATTGAAATGGACATATTAGTTATTTCTTGCCCGCTAAGCTTTCTCCCCTGGCCTGGAAGCCTTAAAGCTTAAAGTCTTGAACTGACTAATTTTGGCATTTTGCCAAATAATTTGAGAGAACTGAAAATGTCATTTTCCCCCCCACTTGAGAATATTACAATAACAGGTTGCTAGTTTCTTGTTGGAGAAGTCAGCAATTACTGTAACATTCTAGAAACTGCTATTCTGTATCACATGGCGGTGGCGCACCTATGAGGTCCAAACTAGCCACACGTCTCAAGTGGCCAAGTCTTAAGAACATAGTTCCAAATTGGTTCTGAATAATTAATCTTAATAATACCCTTTAGTCAGATTAAAATTCTATTTTAGTTCTTAAAAAAAAACTTTTTATCAACTTGAAAAAATTATCAAAAGTTACATGAGTTCCTCAGTGTGATTTTTAAAAGTTACTAGCTCGATATTTAAATGTGCATTTGGACAAAAACATACATATTAAGGAATGTAATTATTACTCTTGTTTACGTGGAAATAAATTTGAAACTTTTTATTTTATCCTTTATCTTTCTTATTATTATTGGATCTCATCAATTTTTAATAGTGGGTCATTTATTAACACAAGGGTAGAGTGGAGAAATATGTATTTATTATTATATTAGATTTGTAAATGGACAGTTAAGTAGGAACAAATTTTCCTCAAAATGGACCGTTAGATAAAAATGGAGGTAGTAATTTGTAATTACTAAAAAAAGATAATACACACACAACCCGGTTAATCATGTCAGAATAATTTTATTCAGTCAAAACATATAAAAAAAATACAACTACTTTAAAACAAAATATTTTTTACATACGAGTTCCAATTAATGTAAACATTCATGATAAAAAAATGACAAAATGACATTATTTTAATTTAATTGATTAAGCTATATACACCAAGTCATCTTTTGATATTACCAAAAAAATAATAAAATTTATTAAATATGAAAATATGTATAGAAAATAATATATTTTTCAGTTTACCCAAGCAACCTCTTCAACTTGTATATATCCACTTTGGAACCTTATCAAAACCAAAACTAACAGCACCAAGAGACACTGCAATTAAATCATTGCTCTGTTCTGTTTCTTTCCCTTGCACTGTGGTTGAAGTAACTCTCCCCACAAGAGCATCAAACCAGTCTCCAATGGCCAACAAAGAGATGCAAGTTGTGAAGGGTTTGGATTTGCAGAGGTATATGGGGCGCTGGTATGAGATAGCTTCTTTCCCATCAAGGAATCAGCCCAAGGATGGTGTGAACACCAGAGCCACATACACTCTCAAGGATGATGGGACTGTGCATGTCCTTAATGAGACTTGGAGTGGTGGCAAAAGAGGCTACATAGAGGGAACTGCTTATAAGGCTGTCCCAAATACTGATGATGCCAAATTCAAGGTCAAGTTCTATGTTCCTCCATTCTTGCCAATCATCCCCATTGTTGGGGATTACTGGGTTTTGTACATTGATGATGATTATCAGTATGCTTTGATTGGCCAGCCAAGCAGGAATTACCTTTGGGTAAGCCAATTTACCTTCTACTTTTCATTTGAGTTCTTTTCTTTCTGTCTCTTAGATTTCATTGATGTGTGGATGTGATTGCATATGAGCCTTTTCCTTTGAAATGGTGTTAAAAAAGTGTTAAAAAAAGGTGATACTTTTGGTTCCATTAAAATGATAGAACCAAGAAGAACATAAACAAAACAGGTGAATTCATGCAATTGGTTATAATTGTTGTGAATTTATGTAAATCAATTACAACCAATATACAAAAGAGCTGGCATGACCAAAGAGTTTTGTCCTGACAGATTGACATTGTAGAAAGAGTTTTGGTTTAATCCTCACTAAACACACTCCACACTCCGTGAAAAACATTAAATGTTATTAAATCCTTGGCAAATTGACATTGTAGGAAGAGGTTTTGGTTCAATCCTCACTAAACACACTCTGTGAAGAATATTAACTGTGATTAAATCTTGTGATTAAATCTCGAATAGGACTGTCATGATAATTAATTGTTATTAAATCCCTGACAAACTCATATTGTAGGAAGAGTTCTTGATTTAATCCTCACTAAAAACACTCTGTGAAGAATATTAAATGTGATAATAGGGATACTAAAAAGAGCTGGCATGACAATTTAAGACCTTAATTACAACAGAACCATTTAATATTATAGGCAAATCAATTTTGTAGACCATTGCTATATTTTACAAGAAAGTTTTATTACAATGATAATTAAAATTAAATAGCCAGTACCAGCTAGGAAATAAGAACAGATCAAACGGTTTATTTAACACACTGGATTTTTATACACAAAAAAATGGTTTTGGATGTCTTTGCTATTCCTGCTATAACTTTGGTCAATTTTGGAACCTAGATATTATGCAGAAACACCCATCTGGATGATGAAATCTACAACATGCTTCTTCAGAAAGCCAAGGATGAGGGATATGATGTGGGCAAACTCCGCAAGACACCACAAAGCGATCCTCCACCAGAGGAAGAAGGCCCCCAAGACGCCAAAGGCATATGGTGGATCAAATCCATTTTTGGGAAATAGGTCACGAGGACATGTAATTTATTAGGTTAAAAAAGTATTTCATTTCACGTTATAAATATGTAGATTAAGACTCTAGCACTTTTAAGTTTAGATCTTTGTAGTGTAAGGCAAGTATTTAATGTTCTGTAATATGCTCTTAAATTAAATTAATAATGAATGGTTGTGTAAATAATGTTGTCTCTGACCCAAGGGTGAAAATAATGTTACACCTTTCCTTCAAAAGATGCAATGTTGTGGATAACTTTTTTTGGAAGAAATTATTATACAACATGAGTATCAAACTTAAATCAATAAAAGTATGACACTTGCAATAGATAATTATACAACAGTTGAAGGATTTAAACTACCTGACTTTGTCTAAAGTTGAATCAATTATGCAGCAACACAGGACAAGATAAGTAGGGACTCATTTGAATGGATATAATTTGAACAACGTGTCTATGTCTCGATTTGGATCAATCATGCAGCAAAGGTAAGTTGGATCTAAAATTTAACGAAATTTTCTATAGATAAAGTATATAATTATATCTGCTAACTAATAAATTAATAATTGATACTATATTTAAATATATGTACTATAAATAAAATATTATTAAAAATTTAACTGTTAAAATATAATCCCAATATCCCATGTTTCAATCTTTAAAGTGTATCTTTCTTTTCAGAAAAGTCAAATCTAGAATTTAAATATTTATTAAGTACGCGTGAAGTCATTCTCTAATAGAAATATAACGTATATGATCGGTTATACCTCATTTATAGAAACTTTAAGAAAAGGATGAGATGAGTTACAAAACAATCAACATAATAGTCTCTATTCAAGAACAACCTTACAAGTACTTGAAAAACTATTAAAGTTTGCCTTTTACAAACTATGAAACTAACTTTACCTGAGTTTGTTTTCTGTATTAAAAATGCGAAACCAACTACAAGAGTTTGATCCTTTATCTTTCCATGTCTTTAATAATGAACTCTCAATTAAAAGTTGATAATTAAAGCCTTATTCAGTTTAAAATATATTTTTTATTTTTATTAATAAATTTAAAAAAGTGTATTACTTTTACTTTATTTAAAAAAAACATGAAAACAATAAAAATAACAAACAACAAAATTTGTACAATTGTTTTCATCATCTCTTCTCTTGTATAAATATCTAGAAACAGAGAATAAAATAAAAATAAAATGACATCTTTATAATTATTAATGAAATAACAATAGCATACATAAATAACTTTGAGATTTATTAGTATCAGAAGGTTAATCAATGACCTAAAATACTCTGTTGGGATTTGGTTTTAGGTCGAAACTCTGTTAACATAATAGATAGATAGACACTTATAATTTACCCAGACTTCTTTCACCCAAGAAAATTGTCTCCATTCTAACATGCCATTTTTTTGGTCAAATCTAACATGCCTTTTGTTTGCTAAATGGGTTCAAAGGAAAACCATATGCAGGCTAAGAAATGCTTCATGTTTCATGCAAGAGCAGTACCCCCTTGCCATTTTAATTCGTAATTACGTACAATCCACAAAGGGTTATATTATCCTGCGTTGCATTATTTAGGCCCCATTTTTAACTAAACGCTTATAACATAAGCTCTTACTTAATAAACACTTAATGAATAAGCTTTTAAGAAAATAGATGAAAATTAGAGAAGATACAGTGTATTTAAATTCTCCATAAGCTATTTCATAAACTATTCTCAGGAGCTTATTAAATAAGCTGAAAATAACTTATGAACATGTCATAAGCCTACCCAAACAATTAGATAAGTACTTATATGATAATAAGCTCAAATAAACTCTTCCAAACACTCGGTTACTAATATCTAGTGTCAAGGGTTCAACATCACTAGCTCCTAATAAGGCGTGGCTAACAATTAAAAAACAAGATTCAGTATTTTGTTGTTTGGAGAGGATGGCAAATTAATACGCAAGAAAAAGAATAACCTTATAACCAATGGTAGGGGCCATTATAGATGAGCACACTTGACAATATCCAACTACAGATTGACGTGGAATGGCTTTATCAAAACAATAATTTATGCATAATACTACTATAAATTATCATAGAAAGCATCACAAACATGGTAAATGACAATGTTAATTTGTCAACACGGTAAGACCTTTGGCTTTAGTTCCCGTCTGCAATACATATATCGGGAAAACCACAGAATTTCACCAAGCAAACAATGTTGAGTGATATAGACATATGAAGCTATTTTCTCCGATCCAACAGCCTCAACATCGGAACAGGATTCAGATGAGATTGCCGGATACTGATGGCCTTGAAAGCTTACAATATGGTACAACACTGATTGGTTTTTTTCGCCTGTTTGTAGAACATCTGTTTCAAACGCACGCATCAGGTTAGCAAACTAGTAGAAAATAAATTTTCATTCATGAACAAGTTTTCTTCCAAAGATGCAACCAAATATGGGATTAAAACAAAAATAGAATTATTGCTTTGGCAACCCAAAAAATTGATAAATAATTAAATACTGATATAACTATGGAAAAAGAAATTATTGGAAAATTGAAACCATTAGAAGCATAAATAATGGAAACAACCTTATAAGTATAGAATATAGACTAACCAAAGGAAAGAAAAGCAAGGAACAAACAAAGCAGCTATAGAATTTCAATTTTTGTTCAGTATAGACTGTAAAGTGATTATAAATAAGATCATGTAAAGAAGAAAATTTCATTCAAAGATAGCCTTGGCTTAGTTACAATAAATTGATAAGAGTGTTGAATATTGTATGAGTCCATATGTCATATCCATTACCCTACCCAAAAGCCTATTCTAAATTTCTAATGTAATGAAGATAGACTGGCACAAATGTCTAATGGAAAAAACAATCGAACTCCTAAATTTGCACACTCATGTTCTTTATATTAATTTATTCCCTGTGATCAATTAAATAAAAGCATTGCTAAAAATTTATGCTACCAGCAAAGACATTAATCACAAGAATGAAACAAAATCTCCATCACATGCTTAATGATGACCATAACCACATAGACAAAACTATAGTAACAGAAAATAAGAAGAGTCAAACAAATAATAGATGTCTGAATGTATGTAGCGCATTCATGTGCTGGTTCCAAATACAAAATTGTAAAACAGGAGCTGTCTTAGTGTACCTGTGATGCTGCACTCAGATCAGAACTCTTCTCAACCAAACTGTCCAGCTTCTCCCCTCGTGCAAGCACACTATCAATTGTCTTATGCTGTTTATAAACAGAAAAGTCATCATATGGTTAGAGAAAACAGGATACACACTTCATCATTTGTGTGTGATGTGGTCCTTAGAAATCTAAACAGTAGAAAATCATACAGATAACCTAAAGAAGCCCATAGTGTGGAGGAAATGAGAAAAGCCCACTAACCCACATAAAATGGCCAAACCAAGACTACCAGATTGAATTTAGCATGACAGAGCAAATGTATATTAATAATAACCATGAGAAAATTTGTGAGAAAGAAATTATTAGCAGCTGAATGATTGAAGACCTGCTGACAGACTTCATGTAAAATCTAGGACGTCACACCATGATGATATGCAAGCATAAATTTGGAATAGTGCATTATATTGGCCCCATTGGAGTGATGTTTGACTCAAAGGGGAGCCTAAGCGCAGTGGTTTAAGTTTCTGTCATGCAACTAAGAGGTCTCAAGTTCAATTCGTAAAGTCAACCTCTTGCAAATGCAAGATAAGTCTGCCTACGATAGACTTACAATAGGTCCAACCTTTACTTAGACCTCATCATGGCAAGAGCTTTATAGCACAAGTCGCCCTTTTAGAGTAATGTTTGACTTTCAAGATGGTGGTATTGTCATCTAAAGCTATATATATTTGGAAAACAGTTCCAAATTCTCAAACAAACATATTTTGTTTCGAAAATTACTAAGCATATCAATAGTAGGTTGAAAATTGAATAACTACATGATAGAATGCCTAACTAAAAAGAAGTAAATTTGAAAGACAAAATATGCAGGGAACCCATATACTGTTTTGCCAATACAAATTAATGCATTCTTAGCTCAATACTTACAAGGATGATTTTTGTTTCATCCAACTCCCTCTGAATTTTCAACAACTTGTCAGCCTCTGCAGGATCCTGAAGATTTGACAACAAGAACAGATAAAAGGGGGTTCAAGTCAAAAGTAATCATATTAACAGGTTAGCAAAAAGAAAATTTTTTAACACAATTTCAAATGTTATACAATATTTTAAAATAAAAAATCAACAACTTCTCCTTAAGCTGAAGCTAATATAATGGAACGAGGTATTTACATGCCTGGAATTTTGTCAGAGCTTCATTCAAGTAGGGCCATGGTTGAGTACCGTCTGCCTGAACACTTCTCCATGACTCGCCAAAACTTTTTTGATATTCATCCACCACCTGCAAGACATTATATTTTATTACCATCTAATAAAACAATAAAATAGCATGCATCAGATACAATCCATCTAATATAAAGAGCTATTCTTGCAGGCAATCACTCAATAGACATGGAATTCTCACTGAAAACAGGACATTTAAACTTTTGGGGACAAAAAGGCTTCCAGAAGCTAACTGTTTAGTCATGGAACAGATCACTGCTGAGCATAGGCAGCCAGACATAGACACAGAGAGAAAAACAGAGGGCTAAAGAGGTTCAGACATGAGATCCTCCTTATTATTACACTAAAGCTGAATAATAAAAAGGTTCAACCAGGAATATCACATCATCTGATGCACAGTAACAGCATCAATATGTTATGTTAATTGGACAATGCTGTAATCATTCTTGTCAAACCAATTGTTTAGATGATTTCATCAGATTTGGAATTAATGCATAATATTTATATTGGTAGTGGATAGAATTAAAACCTATGACCTACACGGCTACACGACACCCCAATAAAAATCTACAACGCAGTCAGAATTGATTTGATGGTTACCTTGGTGGGCATGTTCACCACAGGTGAAACATGATCAGAATTAGTACGATACCATGACTGTAAACCATGATAAAATGGAAATCACGGTCAGACTCTCAATAGGATCTCCATAAATCAAATAACTAAAACACGAGATCCCTTACATATTTATAATATCCTCAGCAATACCAGAGGCATAGTTATTGGATACCCTCATAAACAACCATCCCAATTTTTCACTGCAAGATAAAATGGGCCAACTACTGATGGTCCAGAAAGATTCAAACAGCTAAATGTGAAATACCTACAACTGGACATTCCATTCACACTCGACTAACAATGCAAGTAACCAGAAAAGTGAATTGAAGAATTAATATTTTCTAGATCCCAGTGTTTTTATCTTGCGGACAAAATGGGAAAACATTGATGTAATTAATAACCAGGACTGAGATATCACAAAGAAGCCAATCCTATAACCGTAACCTAGTATCAAAGGAGAGTTGCTATTGATAACCAAAGTTTTCTCTATTCATCAAAGGAAGCAGCAAAGCACGTAACAAGCTGCCACAACGTTGCTCCAAACATGACGTGATGTAAATAAACGTAAGAGAATTGAAATAAACACACACTGCTCTCACTTCACCTGGTTGAGTAAAGAAAATGCACTCCGAATTGGGTAGTGATCATCCATAAATCCCACCGCACAAAGGCCATTTCTGTTGTAGGCATGCACCTTGTACTCTGCAAACAAAAAAAGAAAGTAAACAACAAAACGGAAACAGATTTTCAAACCTTCACAATTTCGCAACAAAAGAATCAACCTAAAAAAAAAACCATCAACAGAGATTAAGAAGACATGAACGCATCTCAAACCAATTATGATTTTCGCTTTGTTGTAAATAACACAACTCCAAAACGGTTAAAAATCACAGAAAGTATGAACCCGATCCAGATCAATGAAAAACGACAGCTAATAATTCAAAACGCGTAATCCGCGCAATCTATTTCCGAAAACGAGAATTAGAGAGAAGGAAAAGAATAAGTGAAACCCTAGGATGAGGAATCTGAAGGAATTATTGATACCTTCGTGCTGAACGGATTGACGCTGGCCCTGAGGGGTGCGTTTGGCTACGGTGCGACCTACGAAGACGATGAATTCCTTCACGCTCGATCGTTGAAAGTAGCCAAAGTGGCTCACGTCCGAAGCGTTCGCTAGAATCACCGGATCCGAACCCTCACCCGTGCATTTAAGCACCAACAGAGCCGTGATCTTCATCTCTCTCTCTCTCTCTCTCTAGAAACTCTTTTGCACAGCTACGTTCGTTGTTCTTTTGGATTCCCAGTCGGTAGAAGGAGTCGTGCAAACGGGAAAATGAAAATAACAAGAAAACTGTTATCCAGTGCGGAATAGTGTATCCTGAGAACGTTGAAACTGCTGAGCTGGAACCAGTGCCTGCGCCATAGTAAGGGTATTATTGTACTTGCACGGCATGGTTTTGTCCACGTGGGGAAATAAGGGTGTTTGTTCTTTTTTATTTTTTTGGACGAAAGTTGATTCCGTGGGAACCATGCAATTTTGTCCCTGATTTTTTTAAAATAGTACTTAGTCCATATTTTGTTAAAAAATATGTATTTTAGTCCTTATTTTATTAAAAAGTATGTATTTTAATCCTTCATTATTGTATTGAAAAACATGCACTTTATACATATTTTAATAAAATTAGGGACTAAAGTGCTACTATTTTAAAAAAAATCAAGAATAAAACTTCATGGTCCCACGGAGTCAAGAATAAAACTTCAAGAGTAGTTTACTCTTTTTTTTTTATTTGTCTGCACGGAATAACAACGCTGCATTGGACCGGTTATATACCGTTTATTCTCTTGTGGAGTTTTATTATTTTTTTTGGTAATGCAAAGAGCCATAGCGTTGCGCACAAGCCAAAATCAAAAAGTAAAAGTAATGCCACTAGCCATCTCTCTCCATATTAAAAAAAATGTAACCATTTTTTTAGTTATCCCACATTCCCACTTCTGCTTTATTTATTTGCTTATAATTAAATTTCAAGCTGAAAACCGAAGAGAAAAATGTAATTGACCTTAATAAAAGAAAAAATTAAATGTTTTTACTTCCTAAAAAATTAATGAAATTTGAAATTAGTCTTTAATATTCAAAATCAGTGATTTGAGTTCCTAATAAGTTATCTTAAATACCTTGAATAGGTCATTCACCCTAACATTATTAGTTACCCCATTAAAACATTGCCTAGACAACAAGCTCATTCACAAATTAGTAACGTGACATGGAAATCCAAACAGCAATTAAGATTTTCACTCAAGTGATTGTACGAGTAAAATTTCTTTTACTAACATTCTTAGTATCCCAAATTGGAACCTTGGATAGGCTCTGCTTCTTCATCTTCAAAGGGAGACTCCATTGTCTTTGTTCATAGAAAGTTTAAGTGATGATCGTAGACTCGTAGTCTACCCTTCACCATTACTCCTTCATCATCAAGCTTCAATCTCTTTACAAGAACAATTGCTAAGTTCCTTCATCCTTGTACCACCTCCTTTCGTCCATTTTCCCCTTCACCACATTGACATCAATTCTAGCCATCAGGGTCATCATCTTTCTGTCCAAGCAATAGTGTACCTAAGACCAAACTCCCATAAGACCATGGAGCACCATCTTCCTCGCCATGCATCACCAAACAGATTAGAAGCACCACCATCGTTCTGTCATCACTTCTCTCCGGCAAATCGCCTCGCCACCGAGTCAGCCACACAAATTCCGCGTCGCTTACCAACTCGTATCATACTTCTAACCAAATCGGACCTACCACCATTGTATGGCTCAGACTAACTCACCTCGCCACAGCTTAGGACGTCATCCATACTCCACTACTACAACGTTTACTTGGATCCACCATCACCCCCGAAATGTCAATGTGTCATAGCTAAGTCCACTGTCACTGCAAATAACACATGATGTTTCCTAAGCTTTTCTTACAAAACCATGACGTTTCCTTTACAAAAAATGTCTCTTTACTTTTGGTTCTTAGTCGTGGAATTGCCATCATCATGATGTACAAGTTATTGTTATTATGTTATGATCAAAACATAATAACAATAACACATGTTTTTGTATGCACCATGAACTCGAAAAATGATTACTAATTTACTATAAATCAAACAAAGCATGTATACATAACTACTTGGATTTGCATCATTTCAAACAAGATTTAAGCCTTGTTTTAGGTAAACCTTTCATCTAGTTTTTACATTTCCAAAATTCAAGTTTGTGTTTCTTTATCATTTCTTTCACATCACTCATTCAAAACAGGTAAAAGAAAGTTAATTCCTTCTTTATCATTACCAATCTCAATCAATTCATTTTAGCTTTCTTAATTAAATCATACTCCAAGAAAGCAGTCAGACAATTATAACATCCAAGAGAATAGAGTTTTGAGTTCAATATGATTGCAAATTCAATAGTTTTAGTTATTGAATTAATTTCCTTCTATCTTTTTCCTTAATGAGTCGTATAGGCTAATGACACACTCTACCACAAAAATCCTTCTCTCTATTCCTTCTTATATTCATTTAAACTCATAGTCATTCAATTCAAGTAACAATTTAAGAATGATTCATAGTAATATAAAAGTCATTTGATCAAAGTAAAAAATGTTAGATAAAAGAATATGGCCCAGTTTGGATACACTTGTGCAGAAGAACTTCTAGAAGATACAAATAGAATTAATCAAAGAGGTCAAATGAATTTAACTTCTCCATAAGTTGAAATTAGTTACTTATGGAAAAGTTAAATGCATTTGACCTATTTGATTTATTCTATTTTTTTCATCTAGAAGTACTTCTACAGAAGTTTCATCCAAATGGACTCTATGTAAATAATATACTTAAAAGTAAAGGTAGAAGAAGTAAATCAAACTTAGTAAGGAATAAATAATCCAGCATAACCTCAAATGACATAAATTAGGAAGTATAATAGAACTTATAAATATAATGAATCCAACTTAAGCTTTAGAGAAGTTAGATTAGGAATATCAATCATGGGCTTTATAATAGAACTTGTAAATATAATTAAATCCAACATAAACTTTAAATAAAGTAGCTTGTAAATGAGATAAATCCATCGTACTTTTAAAGAAAGGAACTTGTGAAGTATTTAGTTAAGTAAATAAATTCCTTTCCTTTCTCTCTTAGCCATTATATATATACCCATCTTATTGAAATTTCACTAAGCCATTAATCAAAGTTAGTATATTAAACCTTATTTCTTCATTGTTCAAGATTCATAAAATTAAAAGATAAACTTGAAAACATAATAGTCATTCATTTTTAACTCAAAGTTAGCCAATAATCCATTCCAATCTCAAGATTAGATTATAATCATGGAAAATTAATTAAAAGGGGATAGAGCCATAATTAATCTTGCCAAATGAATTCAAGAATCACCATTAATCCAAACCAACCAATCAAAATAGCCCATAATCAAAATATAGCTCATAAGGATAAAAAATAAATAAATCAAAGCATTTAAACCATACACCATAATCACTAAGAATTTAAAGGGAATTAAAATGAAAGCTTGCTACACCATTCCGACCATATTAGAAATGTAAATCAAGCATAACAAACATAAAACCAAAATTTGGCCATAAACCATAATAACTAAAAGTTTAAAGGAATTAAAAGGAAAGTTAAATCAACCAAAATTAATCATCCAATATTAAGCCATAATTCATCCAATCTTTATCTTTATCTTTATATATAAAAGTAAGGTAGTGAAATGATCGTTTGAAATTTAAAAGGAGGATAAAGTGGTAAATTCATTTCAATAAAACTTCTAAAAATAGTAAGTCACTTTTATATATTAAATTGTTAGCATTATTAATCATCATTAATTAGTTATAGTGATTATGTTATTGGAAAAAAACACCATTACTACCTTATAAAAATAATAAAAAAAATACTAATAAATAATACAAATGTATAAATCAAAAAGTAGGGGAATGATAAAAATAAATAATTTGTAATTATTAAATTAAACACTTCTTAACAAATGAAAATAAAAATTTTTAGTCACATGTGAATTTCTTTGATGTAAAATGCTTTTAGTTAGATATGGGAAGTGACATCGGGATAGAAAAGAGGATATTAGAGGGAATAAGACTTAAGAAAAATTAAAATAAGAGTTTGATGATATGAGAGTTGATGGAGAGAATGATTGAAAATGGGATGAGAAGTTAAAAGATGAGTTCGATGTTTATTAACGTTCATAAGAATTTACATCAAAAGTCTATAACTTTTACTAATCTTTGTTTTACTTACTTAAATAATTTAATATATTTGAGAAATTACAAATATTCATGCCTGAAAAATAATTAAAAGTGGCTTAAATTAATTGTGATAAAATGCATAAATCAAAAAGTGGGAGCAATGATAAAAATAAATAATATGAAATTATTAAATTAAGCACCTTTTAACAAATGAAAATGAAAAATGTCAGTGAATGTGAGTCTCTTTGATTAAAATGCTTTTAGTTAAATATGGGAAGTAGTGTCGGGATAGAAAAGAGGATATTAGAGGAAATTATACTTAAGAAAAATTGAAATTAGAGTTCCATGATAGGAGAGTTAATAGAGGGAATGATTGGAAATGGGAGGAGAGGTTAAAAGATATATAGGTTCTATGCTTGTTAACGCTCATAAAAATTTACCTCAAAAGCCTATAACTTTTACTAATCTTTATTTTACTTAATTAAATTATTTAATTTATTTGAGAAATTACAAATATTAATACTTAAAAAATAATTAAATATTAAATAAATAAAATATTTTAAATCCCTTATTAAAAATCATTTTAGCATATTTTGTGAAATATATAAAAAGAATACAAATAAATATAATATGAAATTTAAAATATGTTAAAGCACTTAAACAATATTTTACAAATTAAAATTTTAGTAATTATAGTAATTATTTAGTTATAGTTATTATAAAAATATTACATCCCTTTTTATATTTTAAATATTAAATTTATCCAAAAAAAGAGGCCTGCAAGTTTTGCTAAATTATAGTCAAATTATCACAATCATTTATTTGATTTCAGCTTATCAAGTTCCATTTGTTCATTTTGGAAAAAACATCTTCTAATTTACCTTAAATGCCTACGACTTTAGTTAAATATGAGAAGTGACACCGAGATAAAAAAAGATATTAAAGGGAATAAGACTTAAAGAAAATCTGAAATAATAGTTCTATGATAGGAGAGTTTGTGGAGGGAATGATTGAAAATGGGAGGATTAATTAAAAGATAGGTTTTATGGTTATTAACGTTCATAAGAAGTTAGTTATTTTTTAAAATCTAAAATGTTATATATATATATATAAGTCTTCTAAAAATTTGATTTTAATGAATATTTAGTTATTTAATTAATTGTTGCCATTTTTATTTTGAAAATATAACATCATTGTGAATATTTTAATTCATATTAGCAGTCAATGTGTTACAAATGAATAATTTGATAGGCTTTATGATGTATATATATTTTTAAAATTCTTAGTACAATAAGCTATATATTCAAAATTTCCAAACAATAACATTAAAATGAAAGCAGTATTTCTATTTTATTATTGAGAAATATAAATTTGTGTTTTAGATTGTGCAAAATGACGTATGACTTATAATCACCCAGATGAACACGTATGTTTTCAATGGAAGAGTTATATTTGAAAACAATGTTCGAGAAAAAGTTTTAATTTTAGGGTTTTCATTAATTTCACAAAATAATAGTATTGCTTTTAAATTTCAACACAAACAATTTCTAATTATCATTTCATTTTCAATTATAATAAAATAAATAAAAGACTTAGATATATAATTTGTCTTATATTTAACTTCAATTTTGTATTATATTTTTAAAATTTTAATATACAATTTATGCATTAATATTATTTTGTTAATTCAATATATCATGTCTCGTGCATCGCACGGGTACTATACTAGTATAAATAAAAATAAATACAACTTAATCCAAACATAAATAAAAGATTAGAAACATAAAACACAATAAGACAAAAATTAAACCCTAAACCTAAAGCAAGTAAATTCAACCATGAAAAAGAAATTATACCATACACAAGAACCATAAAAAAATAGAAAGACAATTCAAATAACACAAATCCTAAGCTTAGGGTTTGAAATAATTAATTAAATTCAGTTATTCAAAATTTTATCAAAAAAATAACAAGAGGACTAGAGTCATCCCCTACACATAATGGAAGCTAAACCTCTCTGGCCTTTCGTGGAACCATTCTCTCCCCCTACCTTGTGTGAGGTATGATTCTTGGAGAGAAAAAGGATGAAGTTCTAAGCTTTCTATGTGTTCCCTAAGCTTGCTCATAACTCCTCCACAATTTAGGATTTATCTTGCATAAAAAATAAGCAAAGATTGAAGTTAGGAAGGTTCAACGAGGAGAAAGGAGAATATGGCTTCACGGCCAAGAAGGGAGGAGGAAGGAGGAGAATTACCTTTCTTTGGTAATTTCTCTCTCCTCTTATTCATCTTTATTTATAGAAAATTGTTTATCATATTTTATTAATATAAATATAACTATTTCATCTAAAACATTATTTTATGTAGCTTAGTTTTTAAGTCAATTATATTTTAATATCGTTTCACTATTTTATAATTTTATTTAGTTGGTAAATTGCTCTATGAGTGGTAGAAATAGTATAAGTTGCATATTGTTAATTCCATAAGGTTTGGTTCCTAAGTTTATCGGTTATAGGTTTCTACACCTCCGAATCATATTATGTCTTGACCAATAGCCTTTATACCTCAAAATACCATAGTAGTAATTTTTCCTAATTTTCCGCAATACTAAGTGCCTGTTTGGTTTAAATTTTGGATTCTCCAGAATCAATTATGCAGAATTGATTTTAAATCACTTCCGTCCAACGTACTTCGTAAAGCGTGCATCATTCATCTCAACCATTCATTTCTAGAATTAATTCTACTCAACTGTAAACCAAACGGACCCTAAATCTTTAGAATTGGTTTCCGGATCCATCCCTCTATCAGTTTCCAACCCTGTGCGACTTCTATGGCCTTTCCAAGAAGAAATCATTGTTTAATCCGGTAAACCTTAATTTCATCCTTACTCTGTATTATTTTATCAATTCCCCATCTAGTCCCAACTTCGATTCCTATCAGATAAATATTATAATAATATTTTTTGTGGGATTGCGGAATGATGAGATTTGGACCGATAAGACTACGAGCATTTTTATCCCAGCAACTCATCAAAGTTTCTTAAACCAATATTTTATAATTTTTCACATTTTCCCATATTATTATATTATTTTTATTACTTTAAGCAACTCATTCACTTTTTATCTCCAACCCAGTAATTCTCAAAAGATTTTTTAATGGACCCCACAACCTACCCCACCCTTATATATTTTATATATATTATATTATAAAAAATGTAATTTAGTTATTAAAAATAAATATTATAATATTTTTAAAATAAAAAAGCCTGTAGCGGGTTGCTGCAGGCAACACCTCCCTAGTCATCAGCACCCCACAATTGCATCTCTCCATCGCTGGTGCAAGCAAAACAATCGGTGCTACAGTACAAGCACCCCTTTTAATTTGAGCGATAAATATGCTCTAATAATGATTATTCTAACTTGAACTATTCATGAGTGATATGATCATTCCATGTCACTATTTTAGCATTATTTTGCTATTGTTTAACACATTATTGGTTACTATTCACACAACCACTATTTTGTCATATTTCACTAATTGTGCCATGTGTCCTCCTAGGTCTGGTTCTCTCTCTTAGTTTCTTCCACCTACTCTTTGGTTCCTGTTTTTATTATTTTATCTTGTTTTCTCCTATTTGAATGTCAGTTTTCCACAAAAAAAAAATGTGTTCCTATTCTTATTTTCTATTATTTTATTTACTATGTAAGCCCTATGAAAAAATATGGAATGTTACATTCTCCCCACCAAATAAAAAATTCGCCCTCGAAATCTGGTAACTCGAAAAGACGTGGATATCACTCTCTCAATAAAATTTGTGTAGTCTTATGTTTATTTATCAGTTGTTTGGTACGTCGGTCATCAATCTTCACAGTCATAGCATCACATGTCAAGTTATCCTTTATTAGTTGTATCGATTCAAGTTCTAAGACATGAGATTGGTCAAGAGTATACTTTCTCAACTCAGAAATGTGAAAAACATCATGGATATTAGATAAGAAGAGTGGTAAAGCAATTTGATAAGCTATGGGTCCACCTTTTCAGGAAATATGGTAGGGTTCAGGAAATATAGGAGTAAAATTTTTGAATTTTATTGCTCAGTCAACTCCATATGGAGAATTAACTTTTAGGAAAAACATGACCCTTTCTTGAAATTCTAAGGGTCTCATCGCTTGTCAGCGTATCTCTTCTGGCGATTCTTTGATGTCTTCATTTTCTCTCGAATCAGCTTTGTCTTCTCTGCTGCTATGAGTGAACTCGATCAGCGTTAATGCTATGTTTGGTGTGATTAGGGAAATAGAGAGAAGAGAAATGAGAAAAAGAGAAGTGGGAAAAAGAGAAATAGAGAAAACATAGAGATGATTTTGTGGTTGTTTGGTGTGAGTGAAATAGATGAGAAATAGAAGAGAAATGTGAAGGTGAGTTGTTTGGTTTGAGTGAAGAAATGGAAGAGAAATGGTACCAAAAATCGATCACTGATATAAAAAATTGATTATCTACACCAATTATGTGGTCAGAAATCGATTTTACATACTGAAAATCGATTATCTGCACCAATTATGTGGCCAGAAATCGATTTTTGCATACTGAAAATCGATTATTTTCGCGTTGGTCACATTTCTCTCATTTTCTCTACACATCAGGAGAGAAATAAAAAAGTTGTGGAACCCACGCATTTCTCTCCTTTTCTCCACTTCACCAAACACATGAGAGAGTGAATTTCTCCCCTATTTCCCTCCTTCCACCTCCCTAACACCAAACAGAGGGTAAGTGTTAATCCCAATCTCTTGCTTACTCTAGCACATAAGCTCTTAGAAAATCTTGACCATCGGGTGATATGTCGAACCCAGTCTAAATTTGGTTCCTAGAGCTTGGTGTAAACTCAATTAGAACCTTGACGTAAACCTCACGTCTCAATCCATTACATGATGTTGATGGGCAAAAGTGAGTACATTTGGTCAATTGTCCACAGTCACTCATGTGACATCACATCCCAAAGTAGTCTTAAGTAAACCAAACACTAAATCTACATGTATACTAAGCTACTACTAAACCTTACAGATCAAAATTCACATGACTTAGGCCATCTCCATCCCAACACCTCTAAAAAATTTCTTAAACCAATATTTTGTAATTTTTCACACATTCCTATACTATTATATAATTTTTATTACTTTAAACAGCTCAATCACTTTTTATCTCCATCCCAACAACTCTAAAAAATTTCTTAAATGGACCCCACAACTCATATATCAACCAATCACGTACCACACAACAATTATTTTTAAAAAAAAATTAAGCACCCGGTGCTTGTACAAGCACCGTGCTAAATAAGCATCAGTTAAAGAAAATGCTCCATCACTTGATTGTGTTAAGCACCTCTTCTTCTCTGACAAAAAGCAGTTAAGCATCACTAAGCATCCTCGCGATGCTGATGCTCTTAAAACACATATAACCTTGAAAAGTGTATCTAATAAATATTAAAAAACCACAAGATAAGGTATATAATTATTAAAATTTTAATGTAAGTGTTCCTGTTATATTTTAATATGGTATTTGTCTTAAGCTATTTTAACCCAAACCTTCTAAATTATTTAATTATACATTTTATTAAATTTATTATTTGAAATATTTATTTATTGATTGAATGAAAAACTTATCATTATAACATTTAATTTAAAATTCTCGTTTGGAAGAATAATCTAAATCTTCTATTTATAATATTGTTGGTGGTGGAATTATAAAATATGTTGAGTGTTTTCTTTTAAGAAAAATGTTTCGACTATATTCCCAATATATTGAAAGATAAGAATATTTCATTTTTTGGTTGAAGACAAAATGAATTTAACTAAGTGTTGGTAATCTTGGTCTTATCAATCAAAAGCTCGAAAAAACTTCTTTCTTAGAAAAATTGAAAAACATTCCTAAAACAATATTTTGAGAGATATTTTCAAGAAAGGTTTTGAGAAGCTTTCTTGAGAAAGTTTTTGAAAATCGACAAGCTTAATTTTCGAGAAATGTTTCAACAAGCTTTCTCCAGAAAAGTTTTGACAAGTTGTTCCTGGAAAGCTTTTTGACAAGCTTTCTGAGAAAGATTTTGCAAATGTTTATGACAGAGTTTTGACAAGTTTTTTTACATGCTTTCCGATAAAGGTTTTGAAAATTTTTTCGATAAAGGGTTCGATAGGCTTTCCGAGAAAGGCCTCGAATTTTTTTTTAAGAAAGGTTTTGAAAAGCTTTTTGAAGAAAGTTTCGAGAAGCTTTTTGATTGAGTTTTAAGAAGCTTTCCTAACAAATAATTTCAAAGAGCTCTCATGAACTAAGTTTCGAAGGGCTTTCTTAGAGCGTGGATTGGACAAATTCTCACGAAATTAAGGTATGAAAAGTCTGCTAGTGAAAGAAATCGAAAATCATCTTTTAGAAAGGAATTCAAAAGTTGTTTCACAAGATTTGATCAAAAAGGAAGTCGAAAGATGCGTGAAAATTGACACTTAGACAAATTTTAAAATATCAACCCAATGAGCAATTTTGATGAATGATTAATGACAATGAGATGTCTTTTGCTGCATATTTATGCCATCTGTTAATTGTATGCTTGCTGAATACTAATTATCTTTGTTTCTGCTGCAAATTATTTCAAACTGTAACTCTGATATGCTATCTGTAATGAAGTGCCAAAATTCAGGGGGAGTTTGGTATAAAAATCAGAATTATCTAAGCAAAATTTGATAAGGTTGTCATCATCAAAAAGGGGGAGATTGTAAGGTTCAAATATCCCCTCAAAGTGGTTTTAATTATGACAACTAAATCAAATGGAACTTAGCACAATTCTGATTTCAAAGGAGACTAATCATTTCATTTGAGTGTGTATTCAGAAGCAACGGGTCTTACTTTGAAGAAGCAGGAACCATCATATAAAGAAAAGGTTGAGAAGCATGATTCATTACTTCTGGACTAATAAGGAGTAATACAATTTAAAGGAATGATGAATCATAAAAATCAGAAGCTGTCAAGCACTTCTCTGAATCTACAGAAGCATGAAAGAAGCTTCTAAGAAGAACTTCAAATGAAAGCATATTAGAAGGGAGATTCACTTAAAAGAAGAGAAATCATTAGCTGCAAGTACAACTCAGAAAAAAGGCTTCAAATATATCACAGAAGCATAGCATTACAGCTGCAGCCCATCAGAAGCATTCACAGCTCATCAGAAGCAGAATTCTGCAGAAGCAACAGTTGCAGCAGAATTCTGCAGAAGCATAGATCAATGGCAGGATCTGTAATTACTTCATCTGATGAATCAGCTAAGTTAAACAAGTCTATTTACACTTGAATTCATCCAGAGATCCTCCTCAACATTGATCAGAAGCATAGGTGAAGAGAAGAACCAGTATGCTGTCTGCAGAAGCATGGTTCTGCAGAAGCATGAAGCTGGTCAAACAGCCAGCTGCACTTGGCAGCTTTAACAGCTGTACCTGAAAGGGACTTGTCAAAAGGCACAGCTGGACCATTTGGACTGATCCCCAACGGCTACAAGGCTCCTCACCTATAAAAGGAGGTGTTCTCTTCACAATGAGACACACCTCTCCCTCCAGAAGCACAATAGAATTCTGACTCAATACTTCCTGCTTCTGGAACACATTTTCTCTCTCCTCAGATTTTCTTTCATCAGCTTGAATATCTCATTGAGGGGGAGTTCTGCTCACTAGAAGCTGCTAATACTGTTCTGATTGTAATCTAGTGAGCTTTGTTCATTTTTACACTTTACCTTTGCTGTACTATGCTTCTGCAAGGTCCAAGTGATTACTGAGTTGTAAAATCACTTGGGACAGGTTCTGCAAAGTGTTTGAGAGGTTGTCAAGGCTCTGTAGTGAGTCTGTGTGAGTTTGTAAAGGCTTGAGTGCAAGCCTTTGTTAGTGTGAAGTCTGCAGAAGCAAGTTCTGCCGATTTCTGATCCTGTGCTTCTGCAGAAGGTTCTGCAGTAAGACAGGAACTGTTATTGCAGTGTGTGTTGTGTTTGTGTGAAGCCTGAAGAGGCTGTGGGAAAAGAATACTAGTGATAGTGTGTACCCAAGGTTGTAATTGAGATTGTTAGTGAGAAAATCCTACTGGAGGTAGGGACTGGAGGTAGCCTTTGGTTGGAAAAGGCGAACCAGTATAAATCCTTTGTGTCATCTTCTTTCTCTCAACTCTTAATTACTGCATGAGCATACAAAGTTTTTAAAACTACCTAATACCTAAGTAAGTGTTAACTAAATTGGTTCCATCAAAGGAATCCTACTTTCTGCATAATAAGCATTATTCTAACAAGTATAGTTTTGAAGATACATCTTCTAATAAAGAGCCAAGAACTAATCTTGAGCAGACTTTTATTAAAAGATAAACTTGCAGAATTTTAAAGAGATCACAATTCAACCCCCCTTCTTGTGATCAAACCATTTTACTTCAATTGGTACCAGAGCTTGCCTCTTGGGTTGAACTCACTTAACAGTGAGAGAGGAAAAAGATCAAGGGATGGCAAACCATGGAGCTGCAATGTTCATTCCAGAAGGATCATCAACAAACAGACCACCAGCCTTCAATGGAAAGGACTACTACTATTGGAAGGATAGAATGAAATTGTTTATGGAATCCCAAGATATTGATCTATGGGATATCATAGAAAATGGCAACTTTATTCCAACTGTGAGAAGAACCAGAGTTCTAGGACCTCTTACAGATGGTGACTTTGATGTTGTAGAAGAAGCACCAAAACCAAAGCCTAGAGAAGAATGGACACAAGATGACAAACAAAGGTATCTTCTAAACTCTAAAGCTAAATTCTTTCTTCTTTGTGCATTAAGCAGGGGTGAATATGATAAGGTTCCTGGCTGTAACACAGCAAAAGAAATATGGGATACTTTGAGAATTGCTCATGAAGGAACAGATCAAGTTAAAGAATCCAAAATAAATATTTTAATTCACCAATATGAAATGTTTAACATGATAGAACATGAATCTATAGATGAAATGTTCAGTAGATTTACTATTATTATAAATGATTTAAAATCTCTTGGAAAAAGCTATTCTAACCAAGAACAGGTGAGAAAGATATTAAGAAGTCTCCCAAGAATATGGAGACCAAAAGTTACAGCTATCCAGGAAGCAAAAGATCTAGTTGTGCTAAAGCTAGATGAGCTTCTTGGATCTTTGAAAGTTCATGAACAGGAACTAATGGATGAGCTACCAAGAAAGGATAAAACAATAGCTCTAAAAGCAAGCACATCCAGAAGGAGTGCTTCTGCAGAAGAAAAACCCTCAGAAGCAGAATCATCATCTTCTGAAAATGATGATGAATTAGCCTTTATATCAAAGAGGATACAAAGGTTAATTAGAAGAAAAGGGAAAGGCAAAAAGTTCTTCAACTTCAAGAAAGAAGGACCTAGAGGAGAAAGCAGCAAGAGTCCTATAATTTGCTATGAATGCAACAAACCAGGACATATCAAAGCAGAATGTCCACAGCTGAAGGAGTCAAGGCCATTTCAGAAGAAAAAGGCCATGATGGCTACATGGGATGATTCTGAAAGCTCCACAAAAGAAGATGATGAAGCTGAAACTGCACAGCTATGTTTTATGGCTGGAGAAGCAGAAGAAGAAGAGGTAATCACTTATACTCTTTCTGCATATAAAGAACTTGAAGATGCATTTGAAAATTTGCTGTCAGACTCACACACACTTGCACAAAAATGTGCTGTTCTTAAAGAACAATTAGTTAAAACCAAAGAAGAAAATGAAGCTCTCAGAGAAGACAATAATAGGTTAAATAGAACTAATCAGTTTCTGCAACAATCTCATTTTGAATTATCTGAACAAGTAAAGAAAGTAAGAATCAACTTTGCAGAAGCAGAAAAATCTGCAAGTCTGCAGAAAGAAAACATGCTTCTGCAGAAGAAAATTGATGAACTTCAAAATGATTTATGCAAGTTTGTTAATAGCACTCATAACTTGAATCAATTAATAGGAAACAGTAGGGAAACCACTGATAAAAGAGGATTAAGATTCAAGTTTGATAAAAATAAAAACACACATAAAACAGTTTTTGTTCCAGCCAAAAGGAAACCTCCTTATTGCTCTTGGTGTAACAAATTTGGACATTATGACCAAATCTGTTACAAAAGAAAAAGGAGTACCAGAAGAAAGGTATCTAACATCAAAGGACCCAAGAAAATTTGGGTACCTAAATCCTTACTATCTTCTGATGTAGGTACAAGCAAAAGGATCCAAGAAGAAAGAGCTATGGTTCTTGGACAGTGGCTGCTCCAGACACATGACTGGAAACAAAAGCAAATTCACTCAACTCCACATGATGGAAGGAGGAACAGTAACTTTTGGAGACAACAACAAAGCTCAAATCAAAGGTATTGGAAAGATAGGTATGCAAGGTTCTACCCAAATTAATAATGTATATTATGTGAAAGGGTTAAAACATAATCTTCTTAGCATTAGTCATTTATGTGACAGTGGCTATGAAGTTATGTTTCAACCTACATTCTGTGAAATTAGAGAATCATCTACAAAAAGGGTATTATTCTCAGGCATCAGAAGCAAGAACCTATATAGCATAAGTCTAGAAGAGCTTCCACAGCAAACATGCCTTGCTTCTTTTGAAAATGATAAATGGATTTGGCATAGAAAAGTAGGACATTTAAATATGAAGTCCATCTCTAAGCTATCTAAGCTAGAACTAGTAAGAGGACTACCAAAACTGAAATTTGACAAAGATAAAATGTGTGAAGCATGTGTGAAAGGAAAACATACCAAATCTAGTTTTTCACCCTAAAAACATAGTAACTACTCAAAGAACCTTAGAATTGCTGCACATTGATCTTTTTGGTCCTACCAAAACACCTAGCCTGGGGGGAAAGAAATATGGACTTGTAATTGTAGATGATTACTCTAGATTCACATGGGTATTATTTTAGTAACCAAGGATGAATCTTTTGAATCTTTTGAATCTTTCAAGATCTTTCTAAAGAAAGTTCAAAATGAAAGAAATCAAAAGGTTGCTTCTGTAAGAAGTGACCATGGAGGGGAATTTGAGAACTATCTTTTCAAAAAAATATTTTGATGAAAATGGAATTTCCCATAACTTCTCCTGTCCTAGAACTCCACAACAAAATGGAGTTGTAGAAAGGAAGAATAGAACCCTCCAAGAAATGGCAAGAACCATGTTAAGTGATAGTGGCATTCAAAAATACTTCTGGGGAGAAGCTGTATCTACTGCATGCTATATACTTAACAGGGTCTCTATCAGAAGCATCCTAAATAAAACACCATATGAACTTTGGAAAGGTAGAAAACCTAATATTGCTTATTTTCATATCTTTGGAAGTGAATGTTATATATTAAACATCAAAGATAACCTAGAGAAGTTTGATGCTAAATCTGAAAAGGGAATATTTCTTGGATATTCCACTTCTTCCAAAGCATACAGAATCTACAATATAAAAAATCAAACAATAGAAGAAAGCATGGATATTGTTTTTAATGATGCTAACTCTCCTTCTCAAGCATGTGATAAGCAAGATTCTGATGATGAACATCAGCCAAAGAAAATTTCTTCTGAGAATCACAGTTCTACAGAAAAGAATGCAGAATCTGCAGAAGCTGCAGATCCTGCAGAAGCAGTTGATGCTTCTGGAAGAGATCCTGATAGTCAGAAACAGAATCTGCCCAGAAGCTGGAGATCTGTGACCTATCATCCTCATGACCAAGTAATTGGAAATGTTGAGGAAGGGGTTAGAACAAGAAGACAACTGTCAGGATCAAATGACACTGCATTTCTTTCTCAAGTTGAACCAAAAAATGTTCAAGAAGCACTTGATGAAGAATCATGAGTTGAAGCCATGAAAGAGGAACTAGACCAGTTTGAGAAAAACAAGGTCTGGACACTGGTACCTATGCCAAAGAATCATACCTTAATTGGCACTAAATGGGTATTCAGAAACAAACTGAATGAATAAGGTAAAGTAATTAGAAACAAAGCAAGATTAGTAGCTCAAGGCTACAATCAACAAGAAGATATTGATTTTGATGAAACTTTTGCACCAGTAGCCAGATTAGAAGCTATTAGAATCCTTCTTGCTTTTGCTGCATTCAAAAATTTCAATCTTTACCAAATGGATGTGAAAAGTGCCTTTCTAAATGGTTATATAAATGAGGAGGTATATGTACATCAACCTCCTGGTTTTGAAAGCAAAAAATATCCTAACCATGTTTTCAAACTAACTAAAGCACTATATGGTTTGAAGCAAGCTCCTAGAGCATGGTATGAAAGACTAAGCACTTTTCTATTGCAAAATCAGTTTTCAAGAGGACAAATTGACACCACTCTTTTAGAAAAACTTTCAAGAAGGACCTTCTAATAGTTCAAATCTATGTAGATGATATTATATTTGGATCTACAAATTTAAAAATGTGTGAAGAATTTTCTGATCTTATGAAAGGTGAATTTGAAATGAGCCTCATGGGTGAATTGAAGTTCTTTCTAGGACTTCAAATCAAACAAGAGAAGCATGGCATTTTCATAAATCAAGAAAAATATACTAGAGATCTCCTTAAGAGATATAAAATGGAAGGTTCAAAAACCCATGGGAACACCTATGCATCCTTCTGCTGTATTAAACTTAGATGAAAATGGGAAACATGTTTCTGAAAAAGAATACAGAGGGATGATAGGATCCCTGCTATACTTAACTGCTAGTAGACCTGACATTCTTTACTCTGTAAGTCTATGTGCAAGATTTCAATCTTGTCCCAGAGAATCACATGTTGCAGCTGTGAAAAGAATTCTTAGATATCTTGCTGGAACTACAAGTCTTGGATTATGGTACAAGAAAGGCACAGATTTTGAGCTCACAGGTTATTGTGATGTTGATTATGCTGGAGACAAATTGGACAGAAAAAGTACTAGTGGAAGCTGCCAATTTCTTGGAAAATCATTGATCTCTTGGTCTTGCAAGAAGCAGCCCACAATAGCTTTATCCACTACAGAAGCAGAATACATATCAGCTGCAAGCTGCTGCTCTCAAATGCTGTGGATTAAGCACCAGATGGAGGACTACAGTCTAAGGTACACAAATATCCCCATTTTTTGTGATAATACAAGTGCAATTAACTTGTCTAAAAATCCTATTCAACATTCTAGATCTAAGCACATTGACATTAAACATCACTTCATTAGAGATCATGTCCAGAAGCATGACATTGAATTGAAATTCATTGAAACTGAACTCCAAATTGCTGATATATTCACAAAACCTCTTGTGGAAGAGAGATTTGTGTTTCTAAGAAACAAAATTAATATGAAATGTCTTGATAATTAAGGTGTGTATTAATTCTTAAGGTGTGTATTAATTCTGTGAATATATTGATTGCTGTATATGCCTTAGAAGCACCATCAGTTGCAGAAGCACCAATCTACATAATGGCATAGAGAAACTAGTATGTTTGCTTCTGCAGAAGCTTATCAGAAAATGAATCCTTCTGCAGAAATAAATTAGTTGCAGAAGCATCAAGTAGCTTCTGAAAAAACCACCCTACTGCATAAAATTAAGTAATGTGCTTCTGCAGAAGACATTAGTCTAGCTTCTGCAAATTTCCTTCTTCAAGGAAAATGGCAAAGATGCTTCTGCGCACTTGCCTGATAGAGAAACAATACAACAGTGACTGTTGACTAACAAACCTAGCTTAGTCACATCACTGATACTAGGAAAAGTCCCTGTCAATGCTCAGCTTATTGTTCTCCTAGGCAAAGTCAAAGGCAAAGCTCATAGCTTTTTTAAGAGCTACAAAAGGAATAAGGGAAAATGACCTTTTGTCCCTAGCTGAGAGAAAATAGATCATTTAATGATCATTTAGGGAATTTAAAACTAGTGACCGTTGGTCACTAACCAACCCCTAGAAAGCTGCGCATGCTTTCCTCTTTCTTCCTCGTCCTCTCTCTCATAGCAACGGCTAGTTAGGGGCTTTGATACTTAAGCAATCTCTCAGCTGAAAGAACCATTTTCAGCTTACTCTCTGCTCCTTCACTCTCCCTCACGATCTCTATTCCTTGCCTCATCCTTGTCTCTGTTTTCATCTCAAAACCTGAAAATGAGAATCAAGCACGCTGCTGCAAAGAATCCTGGCTCTCCACTCAATCAAGAAGAAGAAGATTTCATTGTCTTAGGGAATGAGATTGTACTCTATGAAGGACCCCCTTCTTCTGAGCCCCAAAATCCAGAAACAGAGCAACCCCCTGTTTCTGATGATCCCTCAGCTTCAAGCCACCAAAAAGAACATGCTGCTGTTCCCTGTGAATCTCTACCCCAAGTAGAACCCCAAGAAGCTGAACCTCAACCAATGGCTGATGAACCAGTAGCTGCTGAACCTAAGCCTTCATCTTCAAGACCTTCTTCTACTCCAAAATCTAAGCCTACCCCCCCTGTAGTATATGTTCGTAGGTCTGAAAGAAACAAGGCAAACTTCAAAACTATAGGAAATGACCCCAATAAACCCATAGAAATTGACCCTCCTATAGCTGAACCTCCTTCTGAAACACCTGCCCCTCCTTCTCCTACAGCTGCCTCTCCTTCTCAAACAACTGCTTCTTCACAAGATAAAGGGAAGAGAATATTTTCAGAAGAAGAAAATGATCCTTCTGAAACCACTCAAGACTCCAACCATGACCTCTTGGAGATGAGGAGCTGCTGAAGATCTTTAATGAAAAGTGGGAATGGAAGGCTGTCATTCCAGGAAAGATGTTTCTGCTGAAAGAAATTAAAAAGTGTGGATGGGATCTTGGACACTTTGTCCAGAAGCAAGATTGGGGGGATTACTTACTGATGAAGGAACCTATTTATGACAGGCTTGTAAAGGCCTTTTATGCTTCTGCAAGCAAATACAACAGTGATGGGAACTCACTTGTTGTAGATATGAAAGGATCAACCATGGTGGTCACTGTTGACACCATAGCAGAAGCTTTGGGATGTGAGAATGATCATCCACATCTGTATGATGACTGGTTTATTGCTGCAAAGATATCCAAGGAAGAAGTGAAGAAGAAGGTGTTTGCAAGTTCCTCCTCTCAGCCTCAATCAAGTAAACTCAATCCCATCTGCAGGCTGTTTCACAAACTTTGTTGCTACTCTATTCTTCCTAGAGCTGGAACCCTAGAAAAGGTCACTGATCTAGATTTGCTGGTCATCTATCACTTGCTCACTGGGAAACTCTTTTCCTTACCTTATCTCATCCTCAGAAGCATGATTGCTTCTGCTAATCCCCAAAGAGCATATGCTAGCCTACCTTATGGCATGCTTCTGACCAGGCTCTTTCAGCAGAACAACATCTCTTTAGAAGATGAAGTTTCCACTGATCACTGCAGCTTCTTTGGCAAGATGAATGTCCAAAGAATGCTCATCAAGCTTCAGTCTTCCCAAGACTATTCCAGCCCCAGTGAGTCAGATGAAGAAGAAGAAAGAAGTTCTGTGCCTAGAACTAAGAAGAAGAAGCTCCTGACTTTCTCCAGAAAGAGAAAAGATATTCCTGTTGATGCTTCTGGAGAACCATCAACTAAATCCTTGAAGGAATCCTCTCTTTCTCCTGAACCAGCACAATCCCCTGAGCCACAATCATCTGATAAATCTTTATCCTCAACCTCCCTCTCCTTAGATCCTTTGATGGATGAAGAAGCTGTTTCTCAGCCTAAAACGATTTCTGCAGAAGCTGAGAAGGAAGTAGAATCACAAGGAGTGAGCACTGCTTCTGCAGAAGGCATGGCTATTGATACATTGGCTCAGCTTGCTCAAGGTTCTCCTTACTCTCCCCATTCTCCACAGTGTGCTTCTCCAGAACCAATTCCCTCTCCCATGCAGACATCCCCTCCTGAAGAAGCACCCACAGAAAAGAAGCCAGCATCTGAAGAAGCAAAGCAATCCACTCCTTCAATGGGCACCTTTGGAACTGACATGGTGAATCAGTTCCTTGCTTCTCCAATACTAGATTCTGGGATACCTGCTGCTGCAACCAATATTGGAAAGTATTCCTGTTATAACCTCTCGTTTGTCATCCATGGATACTTTCATGCAACGACTAAGCAGTGAGAAGCCCCCAGAAGCACCTGCTAAAGAGTCTGCTATGCCAGATATTGCTGTTGCTTCTACAGAAGTTCCACCTGCTGCTTCTTCTTCAAGATCTGTGGAAAGGAACATCCAGAAAGTCAAGTCTGACATGAAAAAGCTTTTCTCCAATGTAAACACCCTGCAAAAACACAGTAAACGAAATGATTGAGAGGTTTACTCAACATCAATTCTGGGTGAATAACTTTCTTCTTCCTGCCATTGCACCACAAGTGCCTCCCATGCCTTTCACTCAATTTCAGCCTCCCCAGAACCTGCTCCAGCCTTCTACCTCATCATCATCAGATCACTCATCCCCTTCTAAGTGATAGATGATTATTCTGTTTCTCTCCTTGCATTTCCATAAGGGTTTTTTGATTGATGACAAAGGGGGAGAAAGAGTTAGGAAAGTTAAGGCTTAATTAAAAGAGTTAGGAAGTTAAGGCTTCATCAGTTGTGGCTGAATTATATTTTTGGGAGTTATTTTCTATTTTGTTTAGACTGACTTCTGTTAATGATCATTATCCCTTTGATGTAATTTTGATGAATGATTAATGACAATGAGATGTCTTTTGCTGCATATTTATGCCATCTGTTAATTGTATGCTTGCTGAATACTAATTATCTTTGTTTCTGCTGCAAATTATTTCAAACTGTAACTCTGATATGCTATCTGTAATGAAGTGCCAAAATTCAGGGGGAGTTTGGTATAAAAATCAGAATTATCTAAGCAAAATTTGATAAGGTTGTCATCATAAAAAAGGGGGAGATTGTAAGGTTCAAATATCCCCTCAAAGTGGTTTTAATTATGACAACTAAATCAAATGGAACTTAGCACAATTCTGATTTCAAAGGAGACTAATCATTTCATTTGAGTGTGTATTCAGAAGCAACGGGTCTTACTTTGAAGAAGCAGGAACCATCATATAAAGAAAAGGTTGAGAAGCATGATTCATTACTTCTGGACTAATAAGGAGTAATACAATTTAAAGGAATGATGAATCATAAAAATCAGAAGCTGTCAAGCACTTCTCTGAATCTACAGAAGCATGAAAGAAGCTTCTAAGAAGAACTTCAAATGAAAGCATATTAGAAGGGAGATTCACTTAAAAGAAGAGAAATCATTAGCTGCAAGTACAACTCAGAAAAAAGGCTTCAAATATATCACAGAAGCATAGCATTACAGCTGCAGCCCATCAGAAGCATTCACAGCTCATCAGAAGCAGAATTCTGCAGAAGCAACAGTTGCAGCAGAATTCTGCAGAAGCATAGATCAATGGCAGGATCTGTAATTACTTCATCTGATGAATCAGCTAAGTTAAACAAGTCTATTTACACTTGAATTCATCCAGAGATCCTCCTCAACATTGATCAGAAGCATAGGTGAAGAGAAGAACCAGTATGCTGTCTGCAGAAGCATGGTTCTGCAGAAGCATGAAGCTGGTCAAACAGCCAGCTGCACTTGGCAGCTTTAACAGCTGTACCTGAAAGGGACTTGTCAAAAGGCACAGCTGGACCATTTGGACTGATCCCCAACGGCTACAAGGCTCCTCACCTATAAAAGGAGGTGTTCTCTTCACAATGAGACACACCTCTCCCTCCAGAAGCACAATAGAATTCTGACTCAATACTTCCTGCTTCTGGAACACATTTTCTCTCTCCTCAGATTTTCTTTCATCAGCTTGAATATCTCATTGAGGGGGAGTTCTGCTCACTAGAAGCTGCTAATACTGTTCTGATTGTAATCTAGTGAGCTTTGTTCATTTTTACACTTTACCTTTGCTGTACTATGCTTCTGCAAGGTCCAAGTGATTACTGAGTTGTAAAATCACTTGGGACAGGTTCTGTAAAGTGTTTGAGAGGTTGTCAAGGCTCTGTAGTGAGTCTGTGTGAGTTTGTAAAGGCTTGAGTGCAAGCCTTTGTTAGTGTGAAGTCTGCAGAAGCAAGTTCTGCCGATTTCTGATCCTGTGCTTCTGCAGAAGGTTCTGCAGTAAGACAGGAACTGTTATTGCAGTGTGTGTTGTGTTTGTGTGAAGCCTGAAGAGGCTGTGGGAAAAGAATACTAGTGATAGTGTGTACCCAAGGTTGTAATTGAGATTGTTAGTGAGAAAATCCTACTGGAGGTAGGGACTGGAGGTAGCCTTTGGTTGGAAAAGGTGAACCAGTATAAATCCTTTGTGTCATCTTCTTTCTCTCAACTCTTAATTACTACATGAGCATACAAAGTTTTTAAAACTACCTAATACCTAAGTAAGTGTTAACTAAATTGGTTCCATCAAAGGAATCCTACTTTCTGCATAATAAGCATTATTCTAACAAGTATAGTTTTGAAGATACGTCTTCTAATAAAGAGCCAAGAACTAATCTTGAGCAGACTTTTATTAAAAGATAAACTTGCAGAATTTTAAAGAGATCACAATTCAACCCCCCTTCTTGTGATCAAACCATTTTACTTCACTTACAGTGTATTAAAAGTTGGAATTCTAATTACTGAAACTTTCTCAAAATCAAAACGTTCATCCTGTAAGTAACTCACTCGTGATTAAAGAAGACAAGTATGTGATTCTACACATTTCAATTAATGCAATTTATGTTCTTTACTTTCTCTATTCTTGATTTTATATGTTCTTTCTTCTTTCTTTTTTTCTTTTAGTATTTATTTTTCCCATGTTTCGATTATTTTCTCTTACTGATTCATATTCAAAGTTACAAATTAACTTGTCTTTTAATAATGAACATTCATACGCAAACTCTTAAAATCAATCAATACACTATAAATCTATTTCTTGAAAGTGCCTTTGAGGACTCAATTTTAAGTCACAATTGATCTTTGAATTCAAGTGAAATTTTCTTTCGAGGAAATTTTCACGGTAAGCAAATATATAAATCCTAAAGCACGAATTGTACATGACATTTCAACAATGCTCCATTCATTCTTTTGCCACATCAACATTTTTGCCTAGTTTCTAATCCAATTAACCACTACCTACCCCTTTCATTGAGCATGGGATTCCCTAGTTCCTTCCTAGAGTAACTTACTTTCGTTTCTCAAAATAGTATGAGTCAACAGTTATATTCTTTAAAACATATATTAATTATGCAAAATTTTAAAATAATGACATGCACATTCGTTATGCAAACAATCATTTCAGATTTCTTATTTTTTTTCCTTTATTTCACATTTTCACCCTTAAACACTGTGAAAAGAGACTAACAAGCACCACAAACAATTTTATCTATATTTATAAGTGTTTAATGGTTTTGTGCCCTTAGTTTATAAGTGTGACTCAAATTCCAAAAAAAACATTTATAAGATGTTTTAGTTTCATGAATCTAGTTCGCAGCTATCATTTCCAATCTTAATGTTTTTATGTGGGATATTTTGAAAAAAAAATTCTACTCACATGTTGGAAAGATAAGAATATATATATATATTCTTTTTTAAAACAACTCAAATTAACATTTTGCTCTAGAAGACTCTCTCTTACAAAAATAATTTGTCTATTAACCCACGCAAATATTTGTTTTAAGAAGTCTCTTACAAAATAATGTGTCCATTACCTCATGCATTATGTGGGTCTACCTCTAGTTTTTTTTTTTGGACGAAGGTCTACCTCTAGTTAATTTCCATAAAATTCAAGCCTATTAACCACGTTGTTCATCAAGAGTGAATCTATGTTGCAAATTAAGTTAACATCGTTAAAGTAAATTGAATTCTTTTTGTCATATATGTTTTGAATAAATATTTAAATTAGTCATGAAAAATACAATGTCAACCAAGTTGTGATTCTTTTTGGAGTCTCATATGGAAAAGTGAATTCTCTTCCAAAGTGTGGACAATTGGTAGAATCTGTGTGCTTGTATGGACATATACTTGTATGACTAAATCAGTTGGTTTAAAGAGGGTTCATGTTGATCCTTTGTGCCGTTTATGTGGGGAAAAGAAGAAGAATCCATTGAAGACGTGTTGCGAATACTTGCAAACCTAAAGGATGTAGAAGTGATATGTGACATGATAATAAGAATGATAGAGAAATGAAGGGTGTCAAATAGATAAAGAAATCTTTGTATGTTTATATGTCGTTGTTGTAAAAAAAAGTTAATTTTATATTCTTTATAGATTACATTTGTGGTCCTTAAATATGTATTTAACTTTCAAAATAATAACAGTTATTTTATCGATAAAATTAGTCTTATGATTCATGACGTAAAGATTAAGAAATACACATTCATAAACCAATATATTTGTTTTGTTTACAAGCTTAAGTATGATTTCCATCATTTAACAACTAATTAATATGTTCCACACCATGATGTTGTTTGAAAAAGCTTATTTGAGCTTATCTTGCACTTATGTAAATGTTTGGATAAACTTCTGAAAAGAGCTTATGACATGCATATAAGCTATTTTCAGCTTATTTCAATAAGCTCCTGAGAATAGCTTATAGAATAGCTTATGGAGAATTTAAGTACACGACACCCTTTTCAATTTTCATCATTTTTTAAGAGCATATTCATTAAGTGCTTATTAATAAGAGTTTATGTTATAAGCACTTAAATAAACTATAATTCCAAACGACCCATATCTATCAGAGAGAGATTCATTTGATTATTCATACTATATATCTCTATTCACATATCTTTAAATAAACGATCATATATAAAAGAAAAGTGAAGAGAATTCTATTAAAATTAATACCATATTGAATTAAAAAAAAAAATGATGTCTTGTCTTGTATTCGTTCTATCAAGAGCTATTAAGATATAAAATCATCAGTTACAACTTACACATAAAAGTTTCAGTTTTGAAAATTAATTAATAAAGATTAACTGAAATTAGCATAATAAACAAAAAATTAAATTCCTAAAATGACATTGTTAATCGGTTGTCCTTTTTGAGAGGAAATATTGACCTGCTATTCATACGGAAAAATGTGTGGAAGAAAATAGCAAAAGCTCCTTTTGGTATCAATACTACTCGCACAATTACAATTAGTTTGCTTCACTCACTTTTAACTCTCCTCTTTTCTTTCATCACATTCCCTCGAGGGTCTTCTTGGAAACTCCACAGGGAATGTCTGTTTCATCCTCCACTAGATCAAGATATGGGTGTGGATTTTGGGTACGCATAGATGTGATGTTTGATAATACTTTCCTTTATAGTTTCATGTGATATTATGGCTTTATTTGATGCATGATTAAGTTGTGTCTCTTTTCTTTCCTTTTTTCTTGTTAATTCGAGGTTTGGTGTTTTGTTAGATTATTATAAAAGTAAATCACCATCAACTATTTTTTTATTGCAATGTTAAGAAAAGGATAGAAAATTTGTAAAATGAAGATGAATATTGAGGATTACATATATGTATTTTATAGCAAAATGATTTATTATTTTGATTTTGAAGAATGTAGTTTTATATATGCACAATCCTAATGAAAAATCTGTAATTTGATGAAAAACAAATCTTTGAGAACCATTACATCAACAATTCTTAAGAGTTTAATGCAAGATGAACATTAAAAGGGACCTTTGTTTTTCCAAACATTTAACATTTGCTTAAGGCCTTCTGCTATCAAATATGAATTAGCCATAGGTGGAGCTTGCTTCATGTGTTTTTCCATCTCTCTATTTTGTTTACTTTTTACTAATTAACTATGAATTTGAACCATGGCAGGAAAAGAACAGGATGTCCAAAGTTTGTTCCTTACATTTTTGTTGATCAATGCAACATTAGCCAGACAACCTTTACATCAAAATCTACCTACAACTCCACAAACTCCTGATCCCGCCCCTGCTAAAAATTGGTCAACATTAAGTGGTTGGTAATAATATGATTTTGTTTCTCTAAACTTTGTTTATTCTGAGATTTTAAATTACTATCTACATAACAACTGTGGCCACAGTATCAATGTTTTAAGGGTTTTCACAATATTAAGGTCTACATTGTGTGCATTTATGTGATTTTTTTCATAATTTCAAGATTGTGACATAACCACAACTGTGACCTTAACTACAACTTAAAATTTGGTTACTTTTTTGTTATGGAAATGTTTACAGTGATGATTCTTTACCATTATTTGTAGGCAACGAGCCACTGTAATAGCACGTGGCGGGTTCACAGGTCTCTTCCCAGAAGGTAGCCCAGATGCAATTGAGATATCAAAGGACATTAGCATTTTTTCTGTGCAATCTTCAGTTGACAAAAGATATTGGTGCCTTTTGTGTGACGGGTATTAAACTTGACAATGCAACAACTATAGCAATGTTTGATCCAAAAGAGAAAACCTACAATATCAATGGGCAAGATGTACAAGGACACTTTGCAGTGGATTACACTGGTGCTCAGATTGACCAAAATGTGTCAAGTGAGTCTTGAACCATGCAATTTGTAGATTTTTCTTGAATGTATGTGTGTTTTTTTAATTAAACCTTGCTATAACTAAGTATTTTAACAATGAATTTGAACTATTGAGCTTCTTTAGGTCTCTAGTAGCCAATTTTGCTTATATAGCCATGTATTACTAGCACATTAGTCATGGTATGGTACATTAGCTTATGCTCACTACTGCTTTATATATAAAATATGCAAATATATAAAATAACTGGAAAATTGATAGTGATTTTATTATAAATAAACCATTTTGTGGATTTGAAAGTTAAGTTATTCTCTTCACTTTGTTACAGTGAATCAGGCTATTTTTTCTCGACCTGGTTTTTATGATGGCATGTCCCCTGTACTTAATGTTGATGGGATATTAAGTAGCAAATCTCCACCAAGGTTTTGGTTGAATGTTCAGGTTCTCTCTTTATCCTCCCTCTCTCATCGTATGAATAATAAGATCCATGGCAAATCCTTAAGGCTCATGGTGTCATTCTTTCTCTAACAGTGTTGTTATGTTGTAATCAATTGGGCTTTTGCAGTATGAAGCATTTTATAACCAACATGGAGTAAAGTTAGTTGATAATGTGCTAGAAATATTGAGACTTTATCAGATAGACTTTGTTTCATCTCCAGAGATTGGTTTCTTAAAAAGCATCAATGGGAAAGTAAAAAAGGAAACAAAGGTCATCTTTAAGCTTCTAAGTGCTAAAGATGTTGAACCAACAACCAAGCAACCATATGACACCATTGTGAAGGATCTTGCAGCAATCAAGTCATATGCATCAGGCATAATGGTACCAAAAGAATACATATGGCCACTTAAATCAGACAAATACCTAGGGAATTCCACAACACTAGTATCTGATGCTCACAAACTAGGACTAGAAGTGTATGCTTCTGGTTTTTGCTAATGATTTCTTTTTAAGTTATAGTTATAACTATGATCCTACAATCGAAGTACCTACAATTTATAGAAAAAGGGGAGTCTGTTGATGGTGTTGTTACTGATTTTGCTCCAACAGCATCAAATGCCATAGGTGAGTTTATAATCTCCATATTTTATTAACATTTTCTAAATTCCAAAATCCACTCATTTACAACACTAATCCAAAAGAAACTGGTTGCTCTTTGAAGTCAAGATAGTTCTCATGAATTTCTTGGTTTTTCCAGCAGGCTTTGCCCAAAACAATACCCTGCCAAAAAAAGGTAATGTTATTATTCTTGAAATGCCATCAATTTCAACCATAGATAAAGCATAAAAAATAAAAATAAGAAGATATTACCTATTATCTCATGCATTTACTTTTGCAGGACAAACTTTGATTATAAGCAACAATGGAGCAAGTGGTGTTTATTCGGGTTCCACTGATCTTGCATATCAGCAAGCAATAGATGATGGAGCTGACATTATAGATTGCCTCATTCAAATGACAAAAGATGGAATTGCATTTTGTTTAAATAATGCAGACCTAATGGCAAATACCCAATGCAATGACTAAATTCATGTCTCGAAGTTCCAATATTCCAGAACTTCAACCAAAAAGTGGAATTTTCTTCCTTTGACTTAACATGGAATGAGATTCAGACCTTGAAACGTAATGCTTCTATAGGACTTCAACAATTCACATACAGATCTAGCCCATAAATTTAAACATAAACTTATGGTATAAGTTTCTTGTTTCCAGCTCAAATTGTTTAGCCCTTAGGCAATGACTTCCCAAGAATCCGCAAACAAGAATAATGGTAAATTTGTAACCCTCTCTGAATTTTTGGAGTTGGCTAAGACAAAGGCAGTTACTGGCATTTTGGTTAACATCAAGGTTAGCAACATGCATTGTTAACTCCCAAAAATCCTGAGGCCTATTTGGTTTACATTTTCATTTTCTGTTTCCATTTTTTGTTTTATGTGTTTCCTGTTTTCTGAAATTTTCAAAGGAAAATCTGGAAATGCTGGAAACAACATGGAAACAGGAAATGAAAATCAAACCAAACAGGCCCTTTAGTTTTTCATTATTTCTGATTCTCCTTATTTGCCTTACGAATGCCGCTTACCTTGCATCAAAGAAAGGCCTTGACATTGTCGGTGTTGTAAGCACTGCCTTAAGCAATGCCACATTTGATAAGCAAGCCAACAACAAGTCCTGATCCAATCTGATGATAGCTCAGTGCTATCCAAGTATAAAGATATCCCATCATATAAAGGGTATTGTTAGTTGATGAAAAATAGGTGATACACCCGAAGCAAACGGTGGATGAAATTAAGATCAGAAGCAGTGAATCTTCCAAAACCTCAGTTATTAAAGCATCCATTCCTTATTAACAGGAATGACAATGTTGTTAAAGAATTGAAAGATGCAACCTCACAGTATTTGTCTATGCTCTTAGAAATGAGTACATATCCTTAGCTTTTGATTATTGGTCATCCTAATGTGGAGATTGCTACCTATATACATTCTGCCAAGGTTGATGGAATAGTGACTGATTTCCAGCACTTCTAGTAGATATATGAGTAATGATTCATTCTCAATTGTTTTAATATTATTAGTCGAATAATAAAAATCATTCATAATGTATAGAGATAAAATATTTTTCACAAAAGAAATTAGTTAATATAATTGGTTCTTTTCCCTAATATGCAGGAAGCCCATGTAGTGATCCTAACCATGCCTACCATCTTACCAGCTAGGCCTGGTGAGCTACAAGTACAATTGCACCTGAATTGGCCACCAGCAGAAGCAACCACTTCCACCCTCTTGAGGCTACAAATGTTGTTGATCCACCTCTTCCTGCTGTAACTAATGTGAATAGAACTAATTCTAGTGTTGCACCTGCACCACCTCATCCTTCAAGTGCTTGGCAATGTGTTAATTCTAGTCTCTCCCTAGTGGCAAATCGTTTGTTTGCTACGCTTTTTTGTTAGTCATTAATGTAATTCACTAACTTAGCATGACCTCTAACTCTAATGTCTTACTTTGTGATGATATCTTATATCTTATGTGATATCAGATATGTGATACATCCTTTGTTATTAAATTTTAATAGGATATAGCGAAATAATTTTTTTTGTTTTTTCTTGCTTTTTATACAATTATATGCAACAGAATCAAAGCATCATCGTTACATTGTACTAGCACACTATATTCTCTGGTAATATGGAATGGAGGTATGTCACCTGCAGAAATTAAGGTCTCATCCTTAAGGGTGTCAATGGGTACATAATTAATGAGTATGAATAGGTGAGGGCTCGATACGAGCAGTTAAATATGATTGATGAGAACAACTTAATGTCTATTTGTCACGACCAACTATATATAGGAACAAATGGAATAATCAATAAATTCAGACTTAGATGATATTTTAAAATACAATGAATTTTTAAGTATATAGATATTTTGAAATTTGAGTTTGATATAAAATAGAACTAGTATATTAAATATTATATGAAACCACCGTTCTTTTGGAACTTTTTATTAGCAAAAATGAAGGATTATATAAGAGCAAAAATGTTGACTAAAGAACTTAGAAGAAAACCGAGAGATTATTATGTACCAATTTGGATTGGAATCCCTCCATCACACTAAATTAACTCTCACTGGAATACGAGAGATATAAGCTATTTTTTTGTTCAATGGATAGAAATGAGTTGTTCCTATATTTTTTTCATGTTTGCCTACCTACAATTATCCTTTTGATCCATTGACTTGTCATACAAGCTTACCCAGAGTCGTATTTTGTAGTTCAACTATTATTGCTTCCGTTAACAAAATGACTTCAATTCAAGTGGGAGAGAATTTAGTTTAGAAAATATTGAAACTCTTTCAAAAATTTGAATGGATCTCTTCACAATTGAGGGTAATGACAGATGAGAAAATGTTGTTCAAGATAGAATAATCTTTATGTAAAAATCAAATTAAAAACAAGGATCTTAGATAACAAAAACACCCATTATCACACACAAAAAATTGAGGGGAGTAGAGAAAGAGAAAGAAACATGATTTATTTGATTCCGTCACTACCACCACGAACAACATCCATTTCCCCCCGAACTGGAGATTTATCCACTATTTTAGTTATAGTGATCCTTTACAACAATAGACTTAATCCATTCCTTGTCTCGAATACCACATAATGATAAGATTTTTTCACTCTGCTAATAACTTATGAAGGATATCCCACCGATTGGAGACTCAACAGAGAGATATCTCACTCTAAAAAAGATACAGAACTTAGGATTAGGTTTCAACACTCTTGAATGTGCGAGTATACATCTTGAAGCACAAAGAGAATAGAACTCAATAAAAAACACAAGCTTTAGCTCTAGATGTTAATGCAACCATTCTTTCAATATTTCGTGAGTTCTCAATCCCACAAATATTTATAGAGAAGGTTAAAAATGACCATTGTAGACAAATAAGAAAATAATTGAAGTATTAACTAGTAATGGAACTCGTGGAATATATGGCCATATATTTGATATGATAATATTAGTCATATTTTGTTAATTATTTAATAAATATAAAGGTGGAAATTGTTTTTTTTCCCCTGTTTTCTTTTTGCTTCGGTGTTATAGATTTCTTTTCTATTTTTTCCCTAGTGACTAGCTACATTTTTTCCTTTTCTACTTTTTACATAACAAATCAAAGGTATCATTAAATAAAAAAATCTGAGATGCATAACTATTTATTTGTCTACTTTGAACGGGCACAATAGAATTGTTTACTGAATTCTCTTATTTACTTATCATCAACATAAAGTTTTACTATATTGCATTTGTCACACATATATCTGCAACTATTTTTTAATCACAACAGCAACCATTGTTGGTACAACAGGAAAAGAAAGGAAAAGAAAAGAAAAAGAAAAAGAAAACACCACTCTCTTAGAATTGAACCCCAAGGCATAAGCTAAAAGCATGAAGTTCATTTCTATGGGAG